>BCIM01000002.1:2399998-3042127 GCA_039545315.1 Kondoa malvinella | reverse complement strand
GATAACCTCAATAACGCAGGATAACCTCAATAACGCAGGATAACCTCAATAACGCAGGATAACCCTAATAGCGGTCATTATGCTGTCTCGCGCCCCGATTTCAGTACAGATGGATGCGCAGGCTCTTCAGCTGTCTTTGGAAGGCTGACCGAGCTCAGTACCACTGCAAGTCGCGTAATGAGACCGCGTCTCGACGCGTCTCGTTAATCATCGATAGCGACCCCAAATAATTTGTGCCAGAGGTCTCAATAACACCGTTGGAACCGAACGGATCGTAACTATCCATAAGTCCTCTTTCCAAGCCTTAAGGTCAAAACTTATAATTACTAAGGATAAGTCCTCTTTCCAAGCCTTAAGGTCAAAACTTATAATTACTAAGGGTCTATAGATGCCTCACCCGCATTGAGGTATCACCTATAGCCCTTCCAGAGTAAGCTACTGCTGCCTGTAATCAAAGAAAGAGGGAGAATTGACTCACCAGCTATTGCTCAAGCATACCTTCCCCAGCCTTGTCTGCAGATAAACTTCCTTGTAATCATCCATGAAGCTCTCAACCAGATCTCTTTTGAGCAAGAGCCAGTTCTTCTTCTTGAATGAGTCAAGCGAGGTCACCTCAGTCCAGACTTCTGGAGAAATGTCAAGGGCAAAGTAGTCAACCCAGTGCTTCTTGGGAATATTTGAATGTTTCAAACGCAGCTCAAAGCGAGCTAAGAATTGGATCACATTTTCCCCAGTGAAAGACCATCGTTCATTATCCATGAACGCACCTGAAGCATTGATGTTGTTAGGTTTGATGTTGGCCATGTTTGTTTGGTGATTGAGATGAGTAGTCGAATGAGTTTGAGTAGTTGATCAAAGTAGATCAGTTGAGTTAGAGTTGAGAGTAGTGTTGCAGAACAAGTGTCTGTCTTGAGAAGAGGGAAAACAGCCTTCCTTTTATACACTTCCCGGCTTCTTGCCTGCTGTTCCGATAGAATACGAAGGAACGAATGAGACACTTCTCGAAGCATCGAGAAGGAATCGCATACCTACTTGATGGCTCCATCCGTAATGCAGCCTGAAGACCGATGAGGCAATAGGATGGTAGTCCCAAGGTAGGACAGTGAGACAGTGGTAGCTCCCGCTTGAACTTGTCTGATGAACCAAAGTAGTTCAGATAATGCTTGCCAGTCATGACCGTAAGTGAGATGGCAAGACTGGATGAGCCTCTGATTGGAAGCACCTGGTTCAGCAATCAGAGTGTAGGTTTGAGCACAGCAGCTCACAGACAGAGCAGTATGATGAGATGCGCAATGATCTCCATCAAGCAATTGGCGGAGGCAATTGCTGCTTTGGTTCTCCGTTAACGCACCAAAATATGTGGAGCGTCAGATGTTACGCTATAGTCTAGGGAAGGCTATATGTACTCACAAATGCATGAAGCAATGAAGCACTCATAGCTAGCAGACGATGACTCGTAACACCTGTTTGCGGCACGCTCTGTCAGTCCACACATTACTAAGGGTCTATAGATGCCTCACCCGCATTGAGGTATCACCTATAGCCCTTCCAGAGTAAGCTACTGCTGCATGTAATCAAAGAAAGAGGGAGAATTGACTCACCAGCTATTGCTCAAGCATACCTTCCCCAGCCTTGGGCTCAAGATATGCAAAGCGGCTTAGATGCGACGTGACGTTCATGTCCTAGTATACAGTCGTCTAGGGTATATTTGTTGTAGGGAAAGCGGGTAGTATGTCTCGCCGAGGGTATCATCTTGTTGAACCGGTCGTTGGAGTGCAAGACGAATGTCTTTCTCTATCCGACAGTCATTGTGTTAAAGTGTTCATGGTAGCTCTCCAAGATGTACTTCATCTATTTACAATCTGCGCTGCTCTTAAGGGGCAAGGGCGCTTCGAGTTGCTTCTAGCAAGTTCCTCGCTCAAATTCGAGTGAGGTCAAGTCCTGTCTCTACAGTGTTCTAAGGCTGTAGCTATATCTGTACTTGTTCTACTGTCCTTTCCTGCTTGCTTCCTTCGCTTGCGAGTGTCATAGTCCGCCGGAAACGCTGAGTTGAAGAGATGCGCAGTCTACCGAATACATGCAAGAGCTTCGCTCCTCTGCTTCGTTTCTGCTCTATATCTATAACTAGCCCGTTGCAGCCTGTCCTTATTGCCTGTCTCTTGTCATACTCTTGAAATTAAAGCACTAGGGCATCATCGAAATTGGAAAGGTTCAGTTCAGCTCAGAGTCTGCCTGTACCTTGTCCTCTATATCGTAGAGCCGAGTCATGGCCTGGAGCTAGCTTATGAGGTGCATTTCTAGCGCCTCACAGTGCTGATTCTGCAGAGTTGACGCAATGATGTTGCCGGCTTGGTGGACACGAGGTTGTTGGAAAGCGTCCAAGACGGAAGCTCTCGCGGTGACATGATCAACTTGATTGGGAGAGGTCATGCCAGTCAACGCGGTGGATCGAGCGAAGTGAGGTGGTGCGCTGCCACTAGACATCCCTAGTATCGTGAGAAGACCTGCATACCAAATTCAAACATTGCACGACGGAAGCAAAGAGCAAATTACCTTGCTGAGCTTGTATGGCAGATATCGACTGCTGCTGAGCTGGCTGAGCGAACGTTTGCAAGAACAGCTCGACCTGATCGCTCCGGCTCTGTTGGCTTTGATAGCGCCCGTCAGACTGGCGTGGGACTGGTTGATTTCTTATTGCAGCGCTGCCGTCCGACCTAGTTTGCTGATCTATTGCAGCCGATACCGTTGGTGTCGTCAGAGAACAGACGGAGGAAGGTGCTCGAAAGAAATTGGCATAGTCAAAGGTAGCAGCATCGATCACGCCGCTAGCGACGCCGTCTGTGACCGCACGGGTCTTGCACGCGCAACAATGGCAGGAAGCCATAGAGAAGCAAGTTATGAAGCAGAAAGAGAAGGAACGCAGAGCAACAGAAAGATAATTCTATGGAGCAGATTCTAGAACGATGGGTCGATAGGTCTAAAGTGTATGACAACATGTCTGAGCACTATGACTAATAGAAAAGGCTTGTCTGCATTCTTCCAGAGGATCAGAGCACGAGAGATGATCTATAGCGGCCAGATGAGCAAAATCAGCGAGTTCAGCGATTTCGGCCAGCAGCTAATTTTCGGCCAGTGAAGGACCGCGAGCGCCAGATCAGTGCAATACGCGCGACTTTGAGTAGATCGGCCAGTCCAGCGTAAACGGCGAGAGTGAAAATTCTCGTTGCTTTTGTCCAACAGCGCTGGCCATAATATACCTTGCCGCCTGGACACGAGACTGTCTTGGAATTCGACTTCTGTTCACCTTCAACCGTCACATTCCAGTATACCAGCGATACCATAGGCGCGCATGAATACCACACGAGAACTAGGTACAGCTCCTCCGCCCGCTTGTACGTCCTCTTCTGACCAGCCAAGGCTTCCCTATTTTGGAAAGAAAATGGCTCATGCATGATGCACTGCCTGCTTGACAGATGCCAGAGTAGTCATTTGCGCGTACAAAAAGGACCTCAGGCCTATTATCATCTTCTTTACTACCAGTAAGCTCTTTAGACTTGGTACGAAACAATGGAAACCCGCTCTGAACGCTTCGTCGCGCTCGATAGTTGGCATGATATGGAGCTTCTTCGATGGCGCTACATACGTCAAAGATGCTAGCGAGTGAGCCAGTCTACTACACGGTGATAGCGCTTCTTTGACAACGAAGCAAACAGTTCAAACGAAACTCAGAAGCTCAAGGCAACGCGATATAGCAGGTCGTGCAATCATAGCTCATTCAATACAAATCGCAGACGGCGTTATGGCCGGTTTATGCCATATAGTGGCAGCTTTGGAGACATTTGGGCTGGTAGCGGCATGCATGTTCGGTCTAAAAAACTCTTGCGATGACCTGTTGCTGATGATCGCTGAACCGACAGAGACGACTCAAGCTCATCAAGGTCTATATGTATCTCGCCTTTGTCAGCGCCGGAATCATCTTTACCTCTATAGCCTTGCGAATAGTCTTCCACTTTGTCATGAAAGAGTGAGCTGACCATTCTCAGCTTGGACGACTCACTAACAGGCATTCTTGGTAGCGACATCATCTCAAATTGCCAACAAGGCAGCGACTATGGATATACCAACAGCCCGCTGGCTCAGATCCCAGACACGCAAACATCAAAAGAGGACTGCGAATCGCTGTCAGTCCTTCCTCATGCTACAGAATACTTGGCTGATGATCTTGATAGTTGGAAGCGCACAATAGCATATGTCATGTTGGCCGAAGCGCATCTCACTGCACAATGTATTGACAATTATGCTCCATTGCATGGCATGTCGGTCTGGCTTTCTTTGCCGTGCGTAATCATATGTGACCGGCAGCATTGACTGATCGTTTCTGGCACTCTACAGGCCTTCTCTACATCGCCAGCGACTGCATATTATGACCAGTCCAAGAATCCCGAGAACCTACGGATGATTGGTCGGACTTGTGGGTTCGCTCGAACATTCAGAGGTGAAGCCATGAAGCTTTGCGATGCGCTACACCCAACCACTTCAGCTCTGTTCAAGCCGCTGGTCCATGCCGAAGCTGTCAAAGACTACCTCAAAATCCTCAGCAGTCAACAACGTGCCATCACAAGCACACAGTCCTTCTTTGCTCCGCTGCTCCTACCTTTGGTCTACTGGTAACAAGGCGGCCTTGCAAATGCTCAGCGTCGATGTGCTCTGTTTCATTTCGACTTTGACCTGATTTCATACATTTGCAACGCTGCTTTGAAGATCAAGTTGACCAATACAAGTAGACACTACATAACCCTATTAACGCAGCATCATCTCAAAGCGACAGCTGCAGAAGAGGTAGTCCGTCTTTCACCTCGATGCACCTCAGTCCCGTGTGATATGACGCACCGTGTCGTCTTGTATGCTTGCTCCGGTCTTAAAATACCGCTGTTCACTGCGCCGTCTACGCAATACTGAACTTGCTCAAGCAATGTCTTCAGGCCGCCAAGAGCAGGTCAGCTTCGTGCAAATGTCGATCTAAAACAATACCTCAGGGGTCGCGATTACATCTACTGGCTCAACCTGTTCGCTCAATATAGTCCTCAAATGATCGCAATACCTCAAAGCTACCTAGAGACACCTTCAGTCTTTCTTCGCTTCCTAAAGCTGTCATAGTCCAACTTTGCTTGTCACTTGCGTCTACTGGTTGTCACTTCCGCCGCTGCCTTTCCAACGCACAAGATGTATATGATACCTCAGCTTGAGGCGGTCAGCACTTGTGGAAGCAGAAGAGATTGTCCTCTTCGATGATCGTAAATCTAGATCCAGTGTCAGACCGCTCGCTCATCATTAACGCAACACATCCGCATCAAGGCGGCTCGTCTTGGTCAAGAGGAAGAGACCTATCTCCACTGCATCTAGACACTATTACTAGACACATGCTCCAGCCGTCTGTATTTTCGACCAGACATCAGTCAAAGCACGCAAGGAAGTCCTCAAACACCGACGTTCGATCCGTAACTCAACACTATACAGCTATTAAGCTTGGTACCCGGGCCTCAGGGATTCAATTCTGTACTTGGTTTCTCATGCTAACCCAGCCGAATGCAATATATATTGCTTCAGGTAGATGATCAGCTGCACCGCTGCGAATGAGGTAGCTCTATATAGATGTAGTCTTGACCTGTGTGCACTGCCGCAGATGCCTCTGAGACAGTTGAGCTTATCGCTTATCGGCAGATCTGCCGATTAGCCCCGCGGAAGATCTTGGACACACTTCCGATCTTTTCCTCTCACCAAAGTCCTTATCACAATCCTTATCACAATCTCCAACTCGCGCTCGCCTATAATCAGAGGCAACACGCTGGCTTGACGGCATGTCTACAGTCAACCTCACGTCAGTTTGCAGTCTACCACAACAAGTTGGAGGTCACAAACGCTGACCGGCTACTTTTTCGCTCGCTTTAGCTATGGCATTCTCGGAGGCGATGCAGGAGCAGAAGCACCTCAATACATTGCCAATCCTTTCGGTAACACTCGCAAGCCAGGCATCTAAAAGACTTGGCTGATTTTTTGCTCTCGAATCCAGGAACTGACTTGATCGCCACTCTGCCTGATGGTACAGTCATTGCATACAACCCCGGTGATATCGGTTGGGTCCTATGCTGTTCGGCTCTTGTCTGGTACGCATCTGCTGTCTTGAACGCGTTGATCGAGCTAATGCTGTTGTTTGCAGGATCATGATTGTCCGTTTACTGTTGACTGGCCCATTATATACGCTTACAAGCTGCTTTAGCCCGGTCTTGGGTACCTCTACTCAGGTTTGGCCGATCCAGATTCATTTGCAATGAACGAGCTGATCTTTGTCTGTCAGGACTTGTTCGACGAAAGAATGCTCTATCTCTGCTGCTTATGACTCTACTTTGCCAAGCTGTAGTGACATTTCAGTGGTTCTTCTGGGGCTATTGTGCGTCAAACACTCTTGAGACCGAGCCATTACTAATATGCAACTTGTGTAAATAGCCCTGGCATTCTCTGACACTGGCTCAAGCTTCATCGGCGACCTCACACACTTTGGAATGAAAGGAGTACTAGAGCAGCCAGTCGCAGGTGCAAACAACAAGGTGCCTCGAATAATCTACGCCATGTATCAAGGTCAATTCGCTGCTTTGGTTCCGGCTATCTTCATCGGCGCTGCATGTGAACGTGGAAGAATCGGTCCTACTATGCTCTTCTTCTTTGCTTGGACAACAATCGTATACTGTCCCTTGGCGTATTGGGTGTGGAGTACGGTCTCTGTTCAAGACTCGATCTTCGAGGCTGATGGCGCTCCTGCTTCTAGATCCCAATGGCTGGGCATTCCAGCTTGGGTATGTCTACTCCTTAAAAGTTCGATACCGTGGCTGAATGCTGCTGCCTCAGTGTCCTTGATTACGCCGGCGGGTTAGTGTTTCTTTTGATAGCCCTAGACTAGCTCTGACGCTGTGTACTTGCAGTGTTCCAATCGAAATTGCTTCTGGTTTCACCGGTCTTGCATACTCCATCTATCTTGGCAAAAGACGCGGCTATGGCACTCCTCGCTTGCAGTTCCGCCCTCACAATGTCAGGTCAGTAGTCGGCATCTGTAGATCTCAAAACGCGTGTCTGACTTCTTGCTGCAGTCACGTCGTTATTGGTACAGTTTTGCTATGGTTTGGTGTAAGTTTCCTCTTCTTCCCGACGACGCAGATACTGAGCAGTTCCACAGTGGCTTGGCTTCAATGGCGGATCGTAGGCTTTTGGCATCTTTCGCTGGTGCTTTCGCTGACATTAGCTCCTGCAGCACTTTTGCAGCAAACCTCAAAGCAGCAATGGCCATGTTCAACACCAACTTCGCGGGCAGCGTCGGAGGCTTGACCTGGATGTTCCTAGATTGGCGTCTCGAGAGAAAGTGGTCTGTCGTCGGCTTCTGCACTGGTGCTATTTGCGGTCTGGTAGCTATTGTCAGTTCGCTGCCTATCTACCGATTCTATTCGCTAATCTTCACGAATAGACTCCAGCGGCTGGCTTCGTTGGTATCCGTAAGCTAGCGCTACTCAAGCAATCTTACTCTGACACATCCGCTTTCAGCTGCTTCCATCGCTATTGGATTTCTTGCATCGGGCGTCAGTAACTTGCTCACGTCCTTCAAAGTATGGTTTCGCTTTGATGACCCAATGTTTGTCTTTTGATCTGTTCGCCTGTTCTCGAGGCTGATCTCAATGAGCAGGGATATCTTCACTTGGTGCGCAACGATGCACTGCTCACGCAGTACCACCTCTAATGTGTTCTGCAGTCACGGTGTTTCTGGTATTGTGGGCCTCATCTGTACTGGTCTCTTCGCGCAAGCAAGTGTGGCTGCCAATGACGCTTTCACCGAAATTGATGGAGGATGGTTCGACCAAAGTAAGCTCAATATGATGCCTGATGTAAGCCGCCTGACACTCGCTACAGATTGGATCCAGCTCGGCTACCAGATTGCTTGGATTTGTGCTGGTTCTGGCTGGACCTTTGTGATATCGTACATTCTACTCGTCATCATCGATCACATCCCGGTACAGTGATTTACTTGTGTCTATGCAACCTTGCTGACTGTTTCATGCAGTACTGTTCTATTCGTAGCTCGGAAGATGCCGAGATTATCGGTGAGTCATATGCAGAATCGTGTTGTCGCTTGCTGATAGGCTGGCAATGTTCAGGTATCGACGAAGAGGAGTGCGGTGAATTTGCGTATGACTTTGTTCACGCGCATCGCGATATCGAAGTCGATGGCTGGAACATCCATGACTGTGAGTTGCGTTGCCGATACCATAGAAGTCTGCTGATGTTTGTGCGCTGCCCAGTCGCGAATGTATATACTTGTTCTTCTGGTTGTCACTTCCCTGCTCACGCTTGTTCTGTAGATGCAAGCGGTTCGCGACGAAGACAAGAAGGGCATGGCCATGTCAGAAAAGCCGAAAGAAGGCGAGGCCGGTTCAGCAGTTGAGACTGGCGAGCATCCAGTCGACCCGAACTCAGATGTCGGTCGAAAAGGATCAGCTCAGCCGACAGAAGCGGAACTTGAGCAAAGCGCGGTATCTCCGAGACATTGATAGGGCAAGGGGTTTGTTCGACCAGACTGGGATCGCTAGATTGCGCTGTTGCTTTTGGTATATAGATGCAAGACATTGTGATGTACATACAGACCAGTACAGTGTATACAGTAGAGTCCCATGATTTGATCGCTCAGCGACAGACGTATCGACGAGCAATCAGCCTTTAGGCGTTGATCTCTGCGACAAGCGAAGATGACCTTAGCAATACGATAATGTCTACAGCAGTGTACGCACTCTTTGATCGACCAAGCTTTTTCTTCAGCCTTTGCAGCCTTTTCGCGCTCATCTGCAGAACATAGATCAAACATGCATGGGAATCTCGTTGGACTTTCCTACTCACCTTTTCAGCGGCAGCAGCCAGTCTAGCCTTCTCTGATTCGATAGCCTTTCTCTGAGCAGTGATATCTTTGACTCTGTAAAAATTGACAGATTGGCATCCAGGCGACTTTGTGCTGCACATTTGAGTGCTCACCTTTGCACTTCTGCTGCTTTCTCTGCTTTGATCTCCCTTTCCAGCTTTTTCACCGCGTCCTGCTTTTTGCGCTCCGCCATTCTATCATTCCAACTTTTGCTCATCAGCTTTTTCCCTTGCGACCGCTTCGTCGCCGTCTTGGGCTGTTTCCATGGTCTGCCAGATACATTGTTGCTCAAGCTTGCGGCAGAGGTTGACGCATCCATGGTAGTAGTGGTCGACATTGGTCAAGCGAGACCAAAGTGATGGAGTGAATGCAACTCGAATATTACTTTTACATGTGTACACAGATACAGACCCTGGACAGACCCTTCAGCCCTACTATGCAGCTGCTGCCGCCTGTGCCTCAGCCAGTTCGGCATTATCTGTTGATTCTCGTCAGTTGAACCCGATAGCAGGTTCAGCTGTCTTGCGTACCTATTGTGATGGACTTGGTGCAATTGCTTGTCCTACACGCGTCGTTAGCAGGGATAGTACGAGCAGGTAAGATAGACTGACTTGTAGATTCCCACTAATCGCGAAGCCAATTCGAACCTACGACATGCGATCAGCATGAGTTGCGGGCTAATCTGCCTATGCTCACATGTTATTACGCAAAGAGATGACTGTGTCCGAAGAGTCAGCATCGTAGATAGATTGCTCAGAAAGCTGCTTACTGATGAATTGGGCATTTTTGGTCCGCTGAGAAATATAGTTTGCAACGATACTGACGTTTCGGAAATCCAGAGCCGCCTATCATGATGTTCAGAGATGCTCGAGCAAATGCAAAGGTGGTCTTACGTCAATCTCGTCCCTTCGTAAGTGAACAGCATGAGTATGACCGACAGCGTTGACTACAACTCGACTCACATGAAGTACAGAGGTGTAGGCTTGAAGACGTGCAAAGCAAAGACCAGCGCAAGTGAACTGAGAGTCTTCTCTCCGCCCGAGAGATTCGATATGTGCTTCCAAGACTGCATCATCACGCGTAAGTAATGATGCCAAAACCGCAAACGAGCATGCCGACCTTCTTAGGCGGCATGACACTGAACACAATGCCTTCAGAGAATGGATCCAAGCTATCGACAAGCTCCAATTCGGCATTTCCGCCGAGCGTGATCATCTAGCAAGGGGTTAGTAGAGCGCAAGACAACGTGCCGATCAGCCGACCTGATACATCTCCTTGAGCTTCAAGCTGATCTGCGAGAAGCCGCCCATGAATTTCTCCAAGCGCTCTTTCCGCAAACTTTCGTAGAGCTGTTTGGCTTTATCGCGCTGCGCAGTCACTTCGTCAAACTCCTTTGCGCGCTCCATGAATTGCCTTTCTCGTGCTTGATATTCCTTCAAGACTTCGAGATTAGGCTTTGCGCGCTCGATCAATTCTACAAGCTCAAAATCAGCGAGTCCCGTGACGGGCACAACGCTGACAGACCTTCTACTGTAATCAAGATCGCTTTAAGCGCTTCGATGTTCATGTCGTCTAATTCGTCTTCGTTGTATTCCCGCAGTTCAACTGGTTCGCGAGCGGGAGGTCGATCCTGTTCTTCTCCCTCGTTTGCAGCTGGTTCATCGTCATCGTCATCTTCATCTATCTCTTGCAGTTCAATCTCGGCCAGCTTCGCATTCCAATGGGTCAGGTTCTTGGCTTCCCTGGCCGAGTCTGCCTCGAGCTTCTTGAGCACTTGCTCCAGTTTTGCCTGTCAAGCATTATGAGAACTGGCAGTGATCCGCGTGACATTGTCATACCTCGGCTGTTCTGAACTTCTGAATTGCTGCTAGCTTATGATCCAAGTCGCCTTTCAGTTCTGCGAGCTCCTCCCTCTTGCCTGCGACAAGCTCTCTAGCTTCTTCCGTACTTGCTCGGATGGTCTCTGCAGCTCTTGAGTTGTCCTTGATCTGCTGATTGAGAAGGTCTAGCTGCTCGTCTGCTTCTGCTACTGCAGCGGAGTTTAGCTCAATAGCCTTGTCAAGCTTGAGAATATCTTTGTCGGCTTTTGCACCAGCGACTTCAGATTTTGTCAGTCGATCGGCGGCGTGATCGATGCGCTCTTTGAGATCCTGAACTTTGCTCTGCTGTACTCGTAGCTTCGTGCCACCAATAGCGAGGATCTGATCCTGTAGAGTTTGAATTTCCGCTTCGATCGCATCGGTGCGAGACGCGAGCTTAGCAATCTCCTTGTCAGCTTTCGCTATCTCGGCCTCAAGAGATGCGATTCTATCCAGGTCTCCAGCTTCTGGTTGAGCTTGGGCACTAAAGCAAGATAATGTCATGAAAGGCGAGCTTGCAGCGCAAAGTACCCACCGGAGCTCTTCTATCCTACGTTGAGTATCTTGTGCCCTTTGGTTGGCACTCTTCATAGTCATCTCGGCCTTTGTGATAGCGGTTGACAACTCGAGAGGACGCTTCTGTAAGCGCGAGATCTCCGTTTCAAGAGTTGACTGGTCGTCTGCTAGATTTCGCAAGTCGCCATCGGCCTTCTCGAATTCTCTTTCGAAGCGAGCGACTTGTTCGGGCGAGTATTCATCAGCCGAAATCTTTGCACCCATCAGGCCTTTTGAAGGCCGAGATCCACCACCAGACATGGTTCCGGACGTGTCGATGAGCTCGCCAGAAACGGTTACAACGCGATACCGCCTTTGACCATAGGCTATGCGGTTAGCTTGTTCGAGATCTTTAGCGACGAGAGTGTCTCTAAGTAGCTGGTAGAGAGCAGGGCGATATTTGTCGTCTTTGGTCTTGACGAGATCAAATAGTCGAGGCACGCCTTCGGGAGTTGAAACCGGCTCAAGGTTGTAGTTCTGAAGCGCAGTAAGACATATGATGACTGCACGGCCGGAACGACTGCGGCGGAGGTGTTCCAAGCAGGCTTGTCCGTCTTCGACAGTATCGCAGACGAGGTTGTTGAGGCCGGGACAAGCCGTTGATATTGCGACATCATACTTGGGATCGATGCTTCCGAGGTCACCGAGTCGACCCTGGACATCGCCATGATCAATCAATGTCTAAGTGCTCGCTCGCCCAAGTCAGCTTACGTGAAAGCCCGATAAACGACCTTGATCTTTGAGCTTGGTTAGATCGGCCAAGACCTTGGACTGCGACTTGGTAGCTAGCTGAGAGGCTTTGGCCTCGTCGACCTTTTGACGGGCAGAGGAAGCGTTATTGCGAAGATTTGCGTTCTTCCCCTTGATGGCCTACAGATCCGAAAAGCACATGAGTTCTCCGTATACAGTGAGGATAGGACAATCGTACTTCGAGCTTGGTCTGAGCGTCAGCCAGATCTTTCTCTGCTGTTCGCTTCTCTTGCTTTAGATCCGACAACTCGGATTGACTTGTGCTTGCTGTCTGCTTGAACTTGGCTATACTGGTTTCGGCTTCTTCAATCGCTCTCTCGACACTCGTGACTCGCTCTTGCAGCAGATCACGCTCGCTGACTGCAACAGATCGAGCAGCCTGCTTTTCTGACACTTTGGCAGCCCAAGGTTGTAGCTCGGCTTGCTTGACTTCAATCTGCGCAGAGATGCCTTCGGTCTTGCCTAAAGCATTCATCAGAGCGGTCGATAGACGGGTTCGAAGCAATCATCATTACCTTTTAGACTATCTCTAATCTTGTCCAACTCCAGCTCTTCCGATTCAAGCTCTTTCTCAAGTTTGCTAATCTCCTTGGTGAATTTTTCGACCGAGGACTTGCTGTCGCGACTAGTATTTGCTGCTTCTGATTTTGCATGAGAGTCCTAGTAGAGCTTGATCAGTCAGAGCCTTCAAAGATGCAGGGCTTAGTATACATCGCTGAGTGTCTTGGATAGCTTCTTCTGTCTGGCAGAGAAGTGCTTCTTTTGCTCTGATAAGTGAACTTCCTTCTTGTCGAAGACGGCCAGCTCCTTTTCGAGTGCCTTTGTTTCGGTTTCGATATCCTGAAAGCGAGTCAGGTTATAGTGCAATCAAATAGCCCGTGCGTACCTTGAGGGCCGCCTCCGCCTCTGTATACATGGTCTGATGCTCGTCGTAATCCTTCTTCATCCCAACGTTCTTTTTCTGCTCGGTCTCTAGATCCGTTTGAGCTTCGGCCTGACAACAAGATCAGTCGAGCAAATCGCATTGCAGAGGAGAACCAACCAATTCAGCAGACACGTGCGCTATATTGCGCTTTGTGCTCAAGCGATGATGTTGACAGATCTTGGAATCGAGGATCGCCTTGTCGTTGAGATTCTTCAAGTACTCGTCTGCCTCCTTCTTACGCGACTGCAAAAGCATATTAGCGGAGAGCGGTTGCGAAAAGGAAAGACGCACTTCGAGATTTTTCTTCTCTCGTTCAACAAGCTTGACTCGAGCCAATTTCTCGCCCCTCTCCTCGTTGAGACGATCAACATCTTCCAGCGCTTTCTCGATTGGTTCTTTGTACTGTAGACTTGTCTATCAGTTCTGCCTTGTCTAAGACTTCACGTGCACGTACGTCTGACGTGCCGATGATGTCCTCCAGATATTCTAGCAGGCCATCCTCGTGCTCAGTAGCGCCCTGAAAATGTAGTAAGCGTTCCATCAGCAAGCACAAGGTGCTGACATACCTTCGGCTTCATCTGAGCGATACTTTCAACCTCTCCTTGTAGAATGAGGAAACGCTTGTGATCGAGATCAATCCCTTTGTCTTTGAGCAGAGTGACGACTTCGGTATAATTACTGTTCCGGCTGTTGATGGTATACTTTGACTTGTTGTCGCGGAATGCCTGCCGTGAGACAACGAGACTTGATCCAGGAACGACGCTGTGATTACCATCTCCAGGCTTGAGATGTGTCAGCCGAATCTACCAAGTATAGCGAGATAGTCAGACATACTAGATCGATGATTTCGCGGAAATGCTACATCATAAAGTCAGGCTATCAGGAATAGGCTGAAGCAACATGACAGACCACTTCAACCGCGCAGAAATCTAGGTCCATCTTGCCTTCGGAGTTGTGGATGAGTTCGCTGAGCTATTGAGCAGCCGGATCAGCCCGAAGTAGAGCGCCTGGTATTTCGCTCCAGACCTTGCCCTGCCTCATCTTGCTAGCTCTGTAGCCAAAGACAAACAAGAGAGCATCGATAGTATTTGATTTTCCTGACCCGTTTGGACCGACAATAGCAGAGAAAGAAGTATGAAAAGGGCCAATCTCAACCCGGCCAGCATAAGATTTGAAGTTGACGAGAACAATCTTGTGAATGACGAGACGTTCGCGAGGTTTCTCTGGCTCTTTAGCTTTCGGGGGCATATAGATAGGTTCTTCAGGTGCTGGAGGGGTTGTAGGAGTAGGTGCATCTTCTGCATCAGCTACCGCGGGTTCAGCAGCATTTGTAAGTGAAGGTGAAGCAGGCGGAGGAGTTTGCGCTTCTTCGTCCTCTTCTTCCGACTGGGACTCTGAGCTGGAATCGGCTTGTCGCTTTACAATAGGTTCTGCCTGCTTTCGCTGGCCAGATGAGGGAGCGACAATTTCATCATTTTGCTCGTCAGAACTTTGCTCTCTCTCGCTCTCTGCAGCAGCAGATGTCGATTTGGATGGTACAAGGCGCTCAGCCTCAGCTTCAGACTCTTCCTCTGATTCTTGAATGACAGGCGCGGCTTTCTTTTTCCTCGACGAAGAAGCGCGTATTACTGGTTTCGTCTCCTCTTCTGACGAGTCCTGCGCTGGTGCAGCGGCTTTGGCACTTCTTGCTCTGCTGCTTGATGCTGTAGAAGCAGTAGAAGCGCGTGTTCGCCTCGGCGGCATGATTGTTTTGAACAAGCGGTAAACAAGAGATTTGGCAGGGATGTAGGAAGGGAAGGCGAATCATCAGTCTGATATCGCATGCGCTATGTGCAAATGACGATGAATGCTATCTGACAATTGAAGGATGCGAGAACTAGAAGTGTCCCTGCTTTCCAGCGAATTCGAGCTGTCCCTGCCGATACTCCTTTCGCAAGGCTCGCCGACTGAAAGCTGAGTATGCAACGACCTAGCACAAAGGTTAGATAGAATTTCGCGACAACACAGAAGGAGACTCACCAGGCATCCACAACCTAAGACCGTTACGACCGCTATCAAGCCATAAGGTATCATCTCCTCCGACATCTCTCGACCCGTGTGCATGCTATACCCAACCTCCTGCTCGAATGACACATGCGATGGTTGAGCTGAGACCGAGCTGTCTTCAAATGATGATGAGGTAGAGGCAGTGTCGGTAGAAGTTCTTGGTCTTGGACCTCTTGTCGTGTCCGATGTAGACGCGTCCATGGTCAGCACAGCAGAAGCTTCACTCTTCATATGGGTCGCTTCTGTAGTCTCGGGCCTGCCTCGTCGAGCTGTAGTACTTGGAGCGAGAAGTAAGGATTCTGATTCCTGTCTTCGCTGTATCGTAAGAGCTGCTTTGGTCGGCCGAGATACGTAGTGAGCTACTGTTGCGGCTGACAACAGATTGAGAGGAATGTGAGCTGTCTGCGAAGATGTTGTCAGGACGACAAGGTGTTTTAATTTGTCCGCGAGATAGATAGTGGGTCTGGCTGTATTACTGCCTGTTGTGTTGTGCACAAAGTGAAGAGTATGCGAGACGATTGGACGAGAAAGATTTGTAGCTTGGAGGGTGAATGAGGATATTTCGAGACGGGCTTCGTTGGCCCATGAGATTTGCAGCGGTGTAGAGACTTTTGCTGGTGTAGCATTGGCGCTGTATTGTAGCACAACTAGTTGATCAACTGTTTTGTTGCATAGCAATTCAGCAATCCGATCGCGATAGAACTTGGAGCAGACTGACCGATTTGAGACTGCTCAGCAATGCCAGTGATCCGCTTATAGCACACTACCAGTCCATCAAGCTCTTGGTCGTCTCTCAAGCCTGCACATTCCGCTATTGAGCTCTCCTGCAACGTTGCCCAATTCCCTTCGCTCGGCCGTACATTTCTTATTCGATGAGGCTGTCTTGTTTGCGGGTTCGGCTGATGTGAAGCAGATGTCGTGGATAATAGATAAAATAGGATGTAGCTCAGACAGAGCGAGCCAAACATGTTCAAACCGCCAAGACCAGCTTTGGCTGTGTGTTTTTGTTCGAGCAAAACGAGCGTGAATGAATAAGACCAATGTCAAAGGCAGCCAGTGCCCTGTTCAAAGTTGTACAAGGATGCGAGAGAATGTATTGAGAGGTGGAATCAGAGCAAGAGAAAAGGACGCGGGATTCGTTGCGAAGAAGTTTCGTTGGCATCCCGACGCGACGCATGGCTTTTGTCGTCATTGCTTGATGAATTCATCTCTCACCTTAGCAACTGTATCGCGGTAACAAATGCAATTCAAGCAGAAATCGCGGTGTGACTGAAGACAGACGCGTCATGCGAAACATCAGAACTTGGATGTGTTCCAAAAGCACTGCACTGGCATCGCGAAGCACCTGATGATACAACAACCAGCTCAGCCATTAATATACCGATACTAAGCGGCACATAACCCTTCTATGTACAAGAGACTCACTACTGCCCAGACCCTAAGAAGCGATCATGGCGCTGCTTTCTTTTCTGCTCCACCCTCTTCTGCCGTAGATTGGCTTGAATATGTTCTGGCTCGGAAAGCTTTGCGTTGCATCCTTCGTTCGAAAGTAGTCATCCCGACAACCTGTTTGACCATCAATCAGCTGAAGCAATCGAACAGCCATCGTGCTCACCAAGCTGCCAGCGCTGATTATAATGCCTACAAGCCAGATTCCCGTCGTTGGCAGCCTGAAGGTTCTTCCATCCCCCAGGCGATAACCCCTAGCTTCTACGCCTTCGCGCTGGCTTGTAGCAGCCGCAACTTCCGAAGATGCACTTGGATCCAGTGTTGAAAATTCTGCAGTATCTGCTGAAGTTCTTGCTGTCTGGGCTGGAAGCTCTACATTGTCCATATCGAGCGTTAATACACCATCTCCGGTAATCTGTCTAGTTGTCGGAGCAGGGGGAGATGCCGTTCTCGTCTCAGTCTCTTGTCTTTTGGCTATTGAACCCGCTGGATTTGGCTCGAACCTGGAGGAACTGGTTTCTTCTGCCTCGGAACGGGATAGCGATATTGCGTTGAGCCCCATGGAGCTGGAAGAAGCCTTGATACTTGGATACGCACTGGCATCTACACCGGCAGGAAGAGGAAGGCTGAAGTGTCGGATCAAGAGCGGTTCAAAGATGCGCGCAGCTTTGGGAAGCGAAAAGCTCGTTGTTGAGGTAGGCGCTTGATCTGGCCATGAGATGGATAGCGACAGGGGTTCGGAAGATATATCGACCTGGTTGAGCATGACTATCAAGTCCAAATCTAGGATGCCGCGTTAGTCAAGCGCTTCCATTGAGCGAGGGCTCACTTTGTTTGTTCTGACTTGATGTACCCAGTATGTAACAGACCGCCAGACCCTTCAGATCTCTTGCCTTGATTTGTTCTGAACATGCCGCTGCTGCCAGAGCTGCTGGATTACTTGATACACGCTTCACAGGTAATGATGAAGCGATTGAAGCCAGACATGATACGTATAACAGAGAAGACAGGCCGGAGAACAACAACATTATGGTGCTTTGGGGTGCCTGATAATAACGAAAGTGTGAGTGCAGGAGGGCACGGCCTGGTGAAGAGATGAGGACAAGTCGTGAATGCAAAAAGATAAGAGAAAAGAGACGACGCCATGTATAGTACAGGCCGCGAGTCCGTGATCGCAAGCATTGGCGTTTCCAAATGCTTCCTTCAAGAAGGTTCACGTCAAATCATCAAAGGCCCGAAGGCATATGTACTGTTTTGCACAAGAGAATTCGCACTGCTTCCGAATACTTACGCTGCGATAGACCATTGCAGTGGAGGAACACCTTGTGTTGCTGCTGCTGTCAACAGCGCTGGGGAGTTTGGAAGGGCAGCTTGACCGGCGAGCTTCATTAAGGCAACTCGACTGACAGCGACCATCATGCAGTTGAGCACATCTTGCGCAAGACAGGTCTGAAATTGCTCCACGGTGTCTGCAAGGTGCCAGATCGTTTGCTGCCTTGAAAATCTCCGTGTCTTCTGGTCAAGGTCGTCTCCAAAGTGAAATTCGTCGGAAGCTTTGTCATGACTGCCTCACCGCCTAGGAGTGCTTCTGTTCCTCCTCCACCATCTGCGACCGCAAATACCAATGGCCGTGGTCAGGTCTCTGCTGTCAAAACAGCTCGTACTATGGCTCCAAGTACAGGTCAGCGGTTATGAGAGCATCTACATGTCCGTGTGAAGACTTGCTCAAGAGTCGCTCTCTCCCTCGTTCAGGCTATTGCTTCGACCCTGTCATGATTATGCATCGGCCATTTTATGAAACACCTGACGATCCTCATCCTGAACAACCTTTGCGCATCACGAGGATATTTGACGCCTTCAAAGGTTTGTTCGACCTGCTCAAGTGTAATCGGCCTTGTTTGAACTCGCACACAGAGTCTGGCGCTCTCACTCGCATGCAAAAGATCAAAGTTCGAGAAGTTGTCAAGAGCGAAGTCATGCTTGTTCACTCAGAAGAACTGTGGAACAAAGTCTACGAGACAATGTGTAGGCTCTCTGGATGATCTGATGTAGGACAGGCTCTGAAAGGCCTTCCAGATCTTCCTGACGAACAGATTTTGGCAACTATGGAATACTACAACCGGCTATCACTGTACTTGAACAGAAGTTCAGCCTTGTGCGCACGACTCTCATGTGGAGGAGTCATCGAAACTTGTAGAGCTGTAGCGGAAGGTCAGGTGAAGAACGCCTTTGCTATCGTCAGGCCGCCTGGACATCATGCCGAGCCGGAACAATCTATGGGCTTTTGCTTCTTCAACAATGTTGCAGTCGCTGCTCAGACACTCAAGTACCTGTATGCGGAAAAGGGCCTGAAGAAGATTCTCATTCTTGATTGGTATACCTAACCTACCAGTCATATGGTCGGAGCTTATCTTCGCGCTGTAAGGGATGTACATCATGGTGCGCTCCGTTAGATCTCAACGAGAGGTCTACTGACACGAGGCTTGAAGGCAACGGCACACAGAAGGCCTTCTGGAGCGATCCCGACGTCCTCTACATCTCCTTACACATGTTTCAAAACGGTGCTTTCTACCCCGGAGGTATCGGAGGCGCTTCAGATCAAGTCGGTGAAGGCTCTGGAACTGGCTTGTAGGCTCATCATCTCCATCAATCCTGTATTGCGTTTTACCGTTGCGCAGGAACGTCAATATACCCTGGGATGACTCTGGCATGAACGATGCGGACTACCTCTATGCCTTCCAAAAGATCGTTATGCCTATCGCCTACGAATTTGCACCCGACTTTATCCTAGGCAAGTCTGCTTGCCGATGTGTTTGTCTTATCTCAGCCTTTGGCTCTGACAGTTTCGGCCGGCTATGATGCGGCTGAAGGAGACGAGCTTGGTACATGCAAGGTCACACCAGCAGGTTACGCCCACATGACACATATGCTGTCATCCCTGGCGAACGGCAAGCTTGTTCTGGCGCTTGAAGTACGTGTGCTTTGGTTCTGCCCTCGTTTATACCAATCATATCTCAGGGAGGCTACAATTTGGACGCTATTTCATCTTCAGCTCTGGCTTGTTTGAATGTTTTGCTTGGCGAGCAACCTCCCAAGCTTCCCTCACTGTCGGCATCAGAGTCTGCGACCCAAGTAATGTACGAGGTGGCTTTGGAGCAGAGCAAGTACTGGAAGTGCATCAATGAGACAATGCGCGAAGGCCGCGAAGGTATGGGCTAATCAGACATTTACTGCTTGCTCATTCTTGGGTTGTAGAACGTACTGGGTCGGCAGCAGTTATTCCTATCAGTGGTAAGCTATCTCACTCTTGGGACATCCATATCTCACGACCATCCGGCAATACAGATATACTGAAGGCGCATCGGGCTTACTACCTCTATTACACTTGCAATCTCGTTAACACCGAGTTGACCAACGACAAGCTTCAAAACCTCTTCGAAGATCAAGTATTCTGCTCGTAGGCCTTTTGCGTGAGTGGGAAAGCGCGTGCTGAAATAGACTCAGGGAAAATGTCTATACTGCCGACACCTTGGTCGTGCTGATGCATGACATGTAAGTCTCGAATAATCCGGGTAAGTCCAACCAGCTCAAATATGCGTTAAGGGGTACTGTGCGGGCAGAGATTGGTATGCGCCAGTGTAATGTTCAGCTCGAAAAGTCTTACCTGGTGCGTCAAGTCTCAGCTGTTTTGATCTATATGCTGAAAGAGTATCTTACAGCTGGATAGCACGGCCGAAGTAGTCAATTGGATCCGGCTCAAAGATTATGGTTTCATTGATGTGAATGTACTTGCCAAATCGCCTAAGAAGTATGATCCTCAGGTCAGTAAAGATTGATACTACGATAGTGGCCTATAGCCTGCTGAATTCGTGTGCAGGCCAACCGACAGAAGGAGTTGGATGATGAGAAACAGCTCGCGCTACACATCTGGGACAACTTCGTAGAGTCAGTGCCTTTCATATTCCGCTTTGCGCAACATAAGCTGACAACTAGGACAGGCTTGCGAAAGCCAAGAATGTTGTCTTCATCGGTCTTTCATCTGGATGCGAAGCTCTCACTGGCGTGATCAATGAGCGGTCGAAGGCAGTGCAGCGCAAATTGAAAGCCTCAATCATGATTCGTGGCATGCAGAGACCACCTGTCATAGCAGAAGAGCTGGATAGACCTGGTCTTCGCAAATGGTACTTCGACGTAGGCGATCCGATGCGAGCATGCGTGCGCCTGCTTACGAGATTGCAAAGGTTTCTCGAGTGTACTGTCCCTCTACGCACGATCTACTGGACGCTCGGACGGCTCGCCTGAAGAAGTTCGGCCAGCGTGAGTGTCTCCTTTGTGACTATCGACTGAGACTAAGATCCTGTTGCTCAGTACAAGACTCGGGTGAACCTAGAGCAACGAATGTTTTGCATGGGAGTTGGGCCTCGATACAAAAGTTCATCACTTCCCAGATATTGGCCAGCTGATACTGTAGTGGGGAGAGATTACGAAGACAGCCTGTACTCTTTAGACTTCCAAAAATGTGCCATAGATAGGGTTCAAGGTTCATATCGCGTAGACCCACGCATACAAGAAACAAATGAATCTACATGCCTACTTGCCCATTGGATGCTTTGCTGCGCTGACATGGGCCTTCAACATGCTCAATACAGCCGGCAGGTGCGAATTCTGGCAGACCATCATCACGATATCGGCGCCAGTCTTGCAGTAAGATGTATTGGTGGTATCCGTTTCATCCTTGCTGCCTCTTCGGCCTGCTATAGCCGAGCTAATGTTGGGTCCGGAAGGTCGCCGTTCTGATGTGCTCGAGCCCATCTTAGGTGTATCTCCCATCAGACCGACTTCAGCTTTGCCTGGACCGTATGCGTATGTCTTGCTGAAAGAGTTGGAGCGCACGTGGCTCGGCTTTGTGTTCGCTGGAGATGGATACCGCCCGTTTCGAGATGCTGCAGTGTAGCTATTGTTGTTCAAGGTCGTACCAGGTGCGATAGGGTCGTCAGGTGCGATCAAGGCATCACGCAAGACTTGTAACGCGACCGCATTGGCTACGTGGTGCTGCTTCGTGATAGTGTTCGGCTCGTTGGCGATCAATATCGCAGTCTCGACGCCAGCTCGCAAGCAAGATATCCACTTGTTTCGGAGGTCCGCTTCCGTCATGGAGAACATGTACTTTCGCTTCACTGCCAGATGATTGACGAACGCGAGCTGGAAAGTATATCGCATGAAAGCCTGCTCAAAAGGATCAACTTTAAACTTTTTGAGCACGATGCTGCTGGCTCACCCTTTCTACTACAAATGTCTTGTTGATTGGCAAACCAGAGTAGTAGTTGGCATGAGTTCCGGTCCGAAGTAAGACCGCTGTCTTGTGACCGAGAGCTGTTCCGGTCATGCGGAACGTTTGAGTGCGCGATTTCGCAAAATTGAGAGTGCTCGGTTCGAATTTGGCATCAGGACCAAGTAATTTGATCTGGAATCTCGGGTCGGTCTGTGGAAGGGTGATGCTGATTTCTTCAGAAGGTATTCGATATGTGAGTCTAGAGGGCAATCGTGCTGGGTTCATTGTTACTGGTATTTCAGGCGCCATGCCAGCAATAGAATTGTCAGCAGCCTGCTGTATTCTCTCCCTCTTGATTGATGAGTAGACGCGGGTGAGTGTCGCATCCGGCACTTGGAATTTGGGGTCTTTCGATCGGAAGGCCAGCATGAAGTCGTCGACGGTGATTGCTGGATTCGGAAAGCCAAAGAGATTCCCCAGAGTACCGTGGTCTTCATCCATACCGGAATGTAGATAGTCATTCAGCTCCATCATTGCCATAACTAGCTTTCCACACATCGCTTGCTCGATCCCACAACCTGGGTTAACAGTGACATAGACAGAGCCAAAGATAACCAGCAGATACTCTGCTGCTGTCGGATCGTTGGGTAGTCGGAGCGATGCGATGAACACGCGCAATGCATCTTCTATCCGCAAACCACCAAGACGGAAGCGATCGACGTATGCCTTTAGAACGTGCTTGTGTTCTTTCCGGCACAAGAAAGATCCAAGCTGTGATCGATTGAGGTCGGTTGTGCGGAAAAGAAGATTCGCTATCGTGATGGGCTCATTCTGCAGACCGCCTTTCGAGACCAAGGTGCCAATCGCTTTCTTGGGATCGTTAGCGAAGCGGTCAACAAAGGATTGTAGGAGAGAATGCTTCTTCTTTTGTGATGGATCTTCTGCATTCGGTTCGTCGTCTTTCTGAGCTGTCAACTTTAGCTTGTCCAATTCGATAATGCTTTTGACGAGAAATTTGGTCTCCAGAGAAGGGGGCACGATGAGCCCTGAGGCTGTGTCTTCTTCGACGATGCTCTTGGCAATCACCAGAATGTCATTGAAAAGGAAGAGATAGCGGTCTTTGACTGTATTTGCGTTGACAACTTGGAGAACGGGTGCATGCATGAGTAACTTTCTAGGAGGCGCGTCCAACTCGCTCTTGCTTGATCCCGGTGAGTACGTTGGGGCAGTAGTTTGTACGATGGAAGAGAACTTTGCCAAAATAGCGCTTCGCACCGCAGAATCTTCTGGTGCAGAAAGCTTGGCTTGGCGATGCTGCATAGGCGCTCCCCAATTCTCCTCGTCGGACCCATCATACTGCATCTCTTCTTCAGACTCGAAGCCAGAACTGCTCTTATAAGATCGCTGCCTTCCTGATTCATGCGAATGACGCATAGACTGCTCATCTCTTCGGCTTGAAATACGAACGGAGGCTTGGGGACTCAGATTGGTGGACTTGAATTGATGAATGGAAGAAGTCGGAGATGCACTTTCGGAGCAAAATCTCAGCTGGTCAAGTGCCAAGATGAGGAGACCACCCACTCTTTTCGATCACGTTGGCTTGAAGTCGAGTCTTTCCTACGCGTCGGATCATCTCTTGCCTTGCTCGTCGACCCGTTATGCCCTTTGTGCCCATTGTCCTCCTCCATTATACGCGCAGACGGAGGTGGACTAGGGAATTGGTAGCTTGCACTTGGTGCAGGAAAAGGCTTGATGTCGTCTAGAGACGGCTTCTTTGTCTTCTTCACTTTATTGTTAGGCGAATAGTCTTGAGTAGTCGAAGCGTTAGAAGAAGATCGAGATCTTGTAGACTGCCGACTTGAGCTGCTGTTGCTCTTTCGTAGAGGTTGAGTGGACCTTGCAGGGGTATCATCCAGCAACTCTTCGGTATCATCCGCGTCGTCCTCCAACTGCATAGGTCTTCTGCCGTTCAGAATGGATGCATATTCGAATTGATCTTCGGACATGAGCTGTGCAAACACCGAATCTCGATCGCGCTCAATGGTATGCCGGTATGGTCTGAATTCTGAAGGCGCATCGGTAGCTATAGAAGAAGGTCGTGTGTAGGCCGTTGATGTAGGTGAAGGTTCTGCACTACTGGTGTCGGATCGTTGCTGTGAAGAGTTCAGTCTAGATGAGGATGACATTGTGTAGGGAACTGGCGTTGAAGGAGATGCGGCTTGATCAGAAATGACTTCTGTTTCGGATTCTGGTTGATCAAAGCTTGAAGGTGTCACGCTAGGTGCGTCTCGAGGTGTACTGGGTCCATCTCTCTTGGACAGCTTCCGAATGAGGTTGGATCGCGCTGCCTGTCTTTCGACGGATGGATTTCGTGATAGATCAGAAGAGCCAGGTTGAGGCATGTTGATGATGGAAGGGGCAAAAATGGAGAATGAGGGCGATTGTTCTCCGGTAGAGTCGTACTCTGGCTCATCTGTCTCGCTGTATTCGTGCGAGAGCCCACTAGGACCAGCAGAAGAGGTTGCGGATTGCTGCTGCTGCTCAAGATGTCTCCGTTGTAATGCAGAGAGCCTAGGAGGGGCGCCATCAGGGATAAAGGAAGACCTATCCAGATAATCAATACTCCAAGTCTTTCTGACAATGCCAGAATCGCACGAACATGGTGCTGTTGACAGAAGCAGATCGTTCATCACTTGCATCTGGTGTTGCAGTGCCTTCCAGTCTAGCAGCAGCCAAATCACGAGCCCTATCACTTGCAGAGCGCTGTAATGCTGGCGCTCTGAGAGCCTGAGGGACAGCTGGGCCATATGCCGCTCCCGCTCTTTGCTGTTCTCTTTGAGAAGTACTCCGCTGAAGCATGCCCAAAGCATTCTGTCGCGCTGACATGGCGATCAAGACAGATTGTACTTGACTACCGGATATACAGAGACTGTCAGCTGGCCAGAGGAACGTCGTGCAATAGTGGGGTCGTCAATCTTCTCGCTTGGTGTCAAAGAGGTCGGATAGCGCGCTCAATACATGAAGGGAATCCAACTAGATTGATGTGGTATATATCGTAAAGTGGTATTAAGCCTGATGAGACCGGTAGAACAAAGCAGAATGTTGGCTCGCTCTGGGCAAGAAGGTAGCCTCTTACACCGAACGCGTACATTCTCACTATAAATACAGCATGACAAAGCCTACGCATACTCCTGTCGATATTAGATGAGAAAGCTTTACCAAAGAAGCCGAATCCGCCAAAGTCATGTCATCCTCTGGCTCTTCCGTTGTGGTCTCGCTGCCTGTTCGTGCTGGATTGACTACAATCTTGCCAGAGCTACTCACAGCACTTGCTGCAGATGAAGAGTCCTCTGTTGATGATGATTCTGAGGAAGCGGAAGGGGATTCTGTAGTAGAACTTGTAGAGCTGCCCGATTCTTCGAGTTTTGCGGCCTCAGTTGGTGAAGGCTTGGGCTCTTCTGGTGGAGGATCAGGAGAGGGAGTTGGGTCGAAGGTATCGAGATTGAGCTCTTGCATCAATCGGCTAGCTTCGCAATATTGATTTGTACGCCTGAAAGATATGTTAGATCTGTCTGCTGTTGATCGAACAGACTTACCCGGTTGTCTCCCCACGACATTGCTCAGTCACTACAGCTAGACACTTGTTCTCGCCACCTGCGATGGTACAGATAAGTCTTGTTCGCTCGAAGGGTCTCCAAATGTACCTTGCCGACTCGTACACGCGCACGACTGTCACCTGATGTTAGAGTCATTCCAGTGATAGTCAGATGACCTACCATATAGTCTTTTGGCTTGTCTACTTTGCAATCGGCATGTAGCTTTGATATGCAATCGAGAACCTCTTGAGAACAGCTCGTTCCCAGGTTACCAGTCGGATTCAGCAAGAACGAAGTAGCCGTCGGTTCTGGCAGTAAATAGCTGGTGGGAATATCCTGAGACATCACGAGAGCTACAAGAGACAGAGCCGATAACAAGAACAGCTGGACGGGCATCATGATTCGTCGTGAGCCGTCATGAGTGAGCGAAATCTAGACAGACGAATCCGAGAGAGAGGAGCAGAGACAGCTGGACGCGAGCTTCCTCTCGTTCGGAAGAGAACGTCGCGAAGGCATCTGCCCTTTGTCGGGTCGAGAAAGCATAGGTCGGCCGAACTTTCGCTCTCTCCAGCAGGCGGCAAGTCCATATTCAAGCAAAAAAGGACCAGCAGTAGAGAAAGAGACAAAAATGTATAGAGGCACTTTCAAGACGAGCGGAAAAAGGCAACAAGCACCTGAACGAGCACCACAACAAGACAAAAGAGAGATCTGAGCGAGCAACGCTGACTACTGCATCTGACTGAACCATCAGCAAGACAAAAGAGTATACCGCTGTTCTGGGTCAATCCATTATATTTCACAAAGTCAGTCCCGTGACCCGATTAGGCACCTCGCGTCTCGGAGACTGAAGGAGCATCACGAGTAGCTCTTCTGCAAAGCAATGGCAGAACAAGCGCATCTGGCTTCTTTCCCTCTGCCTTCCATGCATTCCGTCAGCCAACACGACGAGTTGCGAGAGGATGAACCCGTTGGCGATGCGAACGAGTACTACGTACCGGTGACTGAAGAGCGCTCTATCTTTGATGCGCCTGTCGCACCTCGAGCTGGACCTTCCCATGATCCATTTCACGATCCAGCTCTGTTTTCTCCCTTGCACGTCGACGACTCTCAAGCTCAGGACGACGCTGCTTCTCCAATCGGCAATGCGCCTCCAGCGGGCAAGGCGAGGAGAGCTCGTTCTTCTGAACCTCGAGCTACTGCTGCTCGCAAAGAGTCTCACGTGAGTTATCCCAAAACTCACCTTGTGCTTTCTGCTAACACAGATGAGCAGAAGAATGTAGAGAAGAAGCGTCGAGAGACGATCAACCATGGTATTGATGCCATTCAAGCTCTCCTTCCAAACAAGGAAGCCAACAAATCAGCCATTCTCGAAGCTGCCGCGCGCTACATCCAAGAACTCAAAGATTCCGATGCTGCATTACGCGAAAACGAGCAAAGCAACACTGAACGATGGGCTCAAGCTAAATTTGCTCTCGACATTACTGTCCTCGACTTGTCTTCCCAAAGAGATTACTGGCGAAATTATGCAAACACGGTGTTGAACCAAAAGGAGGCGTTGGCGTATGCAGCGAGGCAAGCTGGGTGTAAAGTCACGGAAGCGCACTCGGAAGAGTCGAACCAGTTTCAAGTCCTGTTGGCAGATGGATCGAATGTGCCGGTGGAGAATCATGATCTCGTATCGAACAACCGATTCGCAGAATACAGCAAGAGGTCAGCGGAGGAAATGATGGCCCAAGTCGAACAAAGTACGAAGCGAAGGCGGTCAGTAGTCTTCCCTCGTGATGTCTGTCCTCTTTGGTTGACAACTTCAAACGCAGCCTCAACGGAGATATGTTGTAAGCGCACCAGTAGGGATCAGTCTGATTGCCCTCAGACGGAGTATGGGTGTATTATATATCGGGGCATCGATGCTGTAACATACTATCGGACATTGAATTATCGAAACAGGTCTTTTAGCTGGAAGACAGAGTTGTGTAATGATACTAATTGTGCAATGATACTAAAACCGAAAAGAAAAGCGTGTAGAGACCCTTGTGTGATTCCCTTGCTTTGCCTGATGCCTGCTGACCAGATTCGCCCAAACAAGACTCGTACAGATCCAACAGATCCATCAACCGTGACTAACTCCCTACCAGCGAGCACCTCCTCCTTGAGTCGATCAATCGAAAGCTTCTTCCGCTGATCTTCTCGCCAGACGTCGGACCTTCTTTCGATAGTTGACAATGTCAGTTCGGACTTCTTTAGCTGCGTCTACGTTGGCTGGTGATTCGGTAGCTGGAGTGTCCGCTGATAGAAGGGAGATGACAGAGACGAGCTGTCATCCCACCTTGAATGAGCATGGAACCACCGACATTGTGGAAAGAAGAGCTTACGATCGATTCAATCGTGTGCACAGGCATCCATCTTTCTCCTGCGCTTTCGAACGGGTTCATTGGGTCATCGCCAGGTGGATGCTGTAAGAAAAGCAAACACTAGATCAGCCTTGATCTGAGTGTTGCGAGCGATTCCTTACAAGGATAGAGATACAGGTACGACCGTCAGGGTAGACTGTACAATCATAGGCATTTGAGGCCGGACAAGAGCCAAAAGAGACATTCACGTACTGTTCGGATGCCACATGGTAGTCTTGAACTTGAGTTCTGGCGGATTGAGCGGGTAGTCTAGCATTCTAGTTCAACCATTGATCGAGATATACTTGTTGATGCGTACCTTTGGGAAACGTCATGACAGCTAGAACAGTCAGAGTCAGCAAGACATCATGGCATGAACAGCACTGAAGACGTACCTTTCAGGAAAGCTCCATCGCTGAGCATCCTAGTGAGTTGAATTCAAAGTTCCAGCTATCGAACACTGACTAGAGCGAATCAGGAGGCCTGACCGTAGTATAGCATTAGTTGATTGAACTCGACCAAGCATGACAGTACGGACCCAAAGAGCGTGACATCCCAAATGTAAATGTCGTCTTCGTTCACCAGACCAGCTGAAGCACATAACAGACATGAGCAATGGAGCTACTGCGGGCAGATCGCTCGGGTCCTCCTTACCGCTGAAGCCTTCCACGGGGCGTTTGTTGAGCTCTATACATGCAGAGCAAGCAGTCAGCCTCGTCATCTAGTAGCTGGCATGCTCCAGAGAGGAAAGAGAGGGAGAACGCGAGTCACGACCAAATGGTCACCAGATTGAGAGACAAGATTCGAGGACAAGGCCGTGATCAGGGATCATCTGCACTCACCAGTCAATTGCCTGCGTAGCGTGTAACTCGAACTTGTCGCCATTCTGTCAAGTGTCCGTGTTTGGTGCAAGGTCAACCTGGAAGCACCAATTATAAAGGCTCAAGGATGATCAGGCAAGCGGCGAACAGGACAATCAGGAGACAGGCGACAGGTAGAATAACAGCAAGCACTTCTAATCGCCCAACTGCTCTGGCTCGACGTTCTTATGCATCGTCACAAAATTCATCGTCATCTTCCAAATCCTCTTCCGGTGTCCCATACGCTGTCGGTCTGCTCGCCCTTGCATTCGGCGCATCTGCTGTGTTGTCACAGTTCCCAAGTGATAAAGCCAGAAAGGCAGCATTGCGAAGTTAGTCATCTCCCACTCGTTATACATATATACAGCTGAACATGGTGATGACAGAACTAGACACCTCACATGCTGCTGCAGCGACACCAGCACCGGTAATCAAAAAAGCACACGAAGCTTCTTCAAACTTGCCACCACCAGCGCCTGCTACTTTTACTCCCCCTTCTCCTGCTGAACCTGCTGTCAAAGGCAAAGATGCACCTAAAGAACAAAAGGTGAATGCCAAAGAAGCAGATGCCCAAGCTCCTGGAGCAGAAGTGCATTCTGAACCCGTCGAGGCGACAACAGAACCAGAGGCAGATGGACAGTCTGCAGCTTTCAACCCAGAAACGGGAGAGATCAATTGGGATTGTCCCTGTTTGGGTGGAATGGCAGATGGCCCTTGTGGAGAAGAATTTAAAGCCGCTTTCAGCTGTTTCGTCTATTCGGAAGAGGAACCAAAGGGAGTCGATTGTGTAGAGAAGTTCAAGGGCATGCAGAATTGCTTCAGGTTGCGTAAGTCATTGCGCTATACTGTCCAACACAAGGAATTCATCATTGTGCAGATCCTGAGATATATGGCGCTGAACTAGCCGATGATGAGGAACCAGAAGAAGGCTCGCCAATGGCCTCAGCCGGATCTTCTAGTCGAAGCAGTGTGTTTTAATTACCTTTAATCTCTTCCTTAGCTGATCTTCAGCAGCACCAGACACATCCATTGCCGATCTAGCAAGCCAAGCAGAGTCCGCACTGTTAGGCGACTCTGCCTTTACAGATAGAGATAGCGACTCTCCATATACTTCATCGATACACAACTCTACAGATCGAGCATATAACGTAGAGAAACTTAAAAGAAGCACAGTGGAAAAGACAAAGGAGAAGCTGAATAAAGCATAAGTGCTGTACAATGCGTTTGTAAAAGTCATCCACCACTGAACGATACAGTCACCATTTGTTCGCTTCAGTCTCCAACCCTGACAATCTCGCCATCAATAACTTTGGCGAACAGCTACCCAGAGATCATTCAGCAGGATCCTTGGTATGGTCGTACGAGCTCACTCTTCCATTTCTGAGGAACTCCCAATCGGACCTGCCGACCTTGCGAGGTAGACCAAATTCCTCCTGACAAAATTAAGATGAGTTTTCGGAGTCCAGCCAAAGGGAGAAATAAATGCGCACAACATACTCCCGACCGCTTCTGGTCCCATGCTCTCGCGTGCACTTTTGCCTCTTTGCTCGGTTATTGCACCTTTGCACCAGCATGCATGAGGGATCTGTGTGGGTTTTGGAAGTAAAGATCTCACCTGTCAACAGTGTCAAAGAAACAACACTCTTTGGGCCACAGCGGAGGAGTGATCTCGTAGAGGCCACGAGTCGAGTACGTAGCTAGGATGTTTTTGGGTGGTGAAGGCTGATCGGGTGCGCTGATTCGTCGAGACAGCCAAGATGCGGGTGCTGTAGGTGGACTCGATGGCTGGTGTGTCGGTCGTTGTGGTTCAGGCTCAGCTGGCGTCCGTGGTCCTCTAAAATTTGCATCTGCTCTAGCCGGAGGAGATTCTGTGTTGATGGGTTGGCTGCGAAAATCGTGATGAGATCCAGCTCAGAGGTCAATTGAACTGTAACAAATACCCTGAGAAAGTACTTTGATGATTATAAGCGGAGTTGCTGAATCGTAAAAAGCCAAGCTCGGCTGGGGCATTTCGCAGTGGCATTTGATCAGAGTGTTGGAGCTGAGTATTCGCATTTGCCCTTTCTTGCGGCGCAGAACTTGTCAAAGTAGCATCCATACTTTGATACTCTGGCAGAGCACCTGATGGGAGCGTTGCGCGTAGAGCAGCTTCGAGAGACGATTCATGTCCTTTGCGCGGCAAGGAAGGTGTTTTAGTGTGTCCAACGCCCTTGATAGAAAACCCGGAGATGGCAGGCCGCTGAGTTTCAACAGCAGGTTTGGGTAGAGCGCTAGTGGAAGCTACTGGATCTGCGCTGATGGAAGCCGTTGAAGTGCCTGAAGCTAGAGCATTCCTTGTGTTTTGGGGAGATAATGGTTCTGGCTTTATGCTGGGTGTGTGGACAGGGGCTGTAGCTGTGGGCGCCGCACTGAGGCGTTGTCTCTTCAAGGCGGTATTGCTCAATAGCCGACTTCTCTTTGTACATATTTCCCGGTAAGAGTAGAATTATCGAGTGTGCTGTTTTATCTCATCAGCACGAAGCTAATACAGCAAAAGATATAGCCAACTCTGCAATGTACTTTAGGGAAAGCCACGAATCTGATGTCTTCGCTATGTTGCCAGGATGATGGTCAGCAACTCGCGACCTGAAGACTTCACAAAGCTCTCTGAGAGGACCATCTGTCAAGTGGTAGTGTTTGTGGACAATATAAGGTAGCATAAACAGTTCCATCTGATTCCATGTAGCTGGGCGAGCAAAAGCTTGGTGAGTGCTGGCATATTGCGATCCCACTGGTATTGGTACAGTATAATCGAGTGTGATAGTCATCAGGCGGTCACTGCAATAGTCAATATGTTTCAAGTTGTGAGTCGATTGGCAAAGTCCACAACCTACAGAGTTCTCCTAGTGAAGGCACCAAGAGTTCGGAAGTCTTCGTCAGCGAGATCTGAGCTGATCCATCTCGAAACATCTTCAAAAGTGACTGGATCGTAACGACCGGTGGTGGATAACAGATGTATAGCGCGAACAAGCACAGCAAAAAGCTTGAACTCGGCGCTGGCAGATTCGGAAGGTAGGAACAGCAAGAAAGAGCGCGAAGGACCGCCAAAGTCTTCCGGCTCAAGGTATTGATCTCTGATGTCTCGGACGAGATCGGCAGTTGCGGTGGCAGCCAAAGCCCACTTCTCCGAGCTGGTAAGGGATAAGGCATTATTTGATCGAGTGAATATTTCACGTTGCTGCTCCAGAGATAGGTTGTGGTATTCGGCTTCAAATAAGCAGTTCAAATGTCAAGAATAGCGGCTTCAAGTTGAGATGGATGCATACCGATTGTGATGGTTGTCTTCAAGAAGGCATCCCTAACGAGTTCGGGTACCTGCTTCTTGACTGTATTACTTGCTTCATCTGAATGAAAGTAGAAACCTTGAAAACCGATAGCTAGGGCTCGTTAAGCTATGAGCTCAGATCGCTCCAACCGTTGGCTGACCTCCATCCAGGAAGCGAAGAAGAGCGAGCACTCGCTGTTGCCCGTCGACAGGTACTCTCGTCTTTTCAGGGAACCTTGAAGCGTGACATTAAAGACGATTGGTGACGATTGGTGACATCTGTAGACCAACAGCGCTTAGTGACAAGAACGGACCTGATTGGTAGTAGTCACATGAGTATAGCCTTGAAAGATGCTTGCAAGATATTCGCTCTGCATGCTGTCGGTCCAAGTAGCGTCTCTCTGAAATGGACCCTGTTGACAGCTTGCATGAAGCGAGGGAACTTGCTTTGCTGAAGGAACCTGCCTCGAGAATAGCGCCTTCGTTCACGTGCCCTTGTAGCTCGCGTATTTCCAGTTGTGCCAGTCGACATCTGGGCAGAGACTTTCAAATGATTGGCCTGCCTCAGCTTGCAGTAACACGAGGACCCTTTCTGAACTGACATCCAGTCCGAAGAGCTCCATACTTCTGTCCTGCATCTTCTAGCAGGCTGCTCTTTGCGCTTCAGAAATTCATGCACTCTTCCAATTTGCTCAAGTTCAGTCGTAAGGCAAAAGGAGGACGTGCAACAGTCGAGCACTGCTAGATCTTCCGGGAAGCGCTACAAGGTGACTGCTCAATGGATGTTTGAGATTGAGATCAATGCACCATGCACCGACGTCAAAACCAAAGGCTCTACTTCAGAGTCGTCAAAGCCTTGACAATTCCCTCCAGAGGAGGGTTCGGAAGAAGATGCATCCCAATTGCAAGCTTAAGCTTCTGGCGACGTCAAAATGCAGGACAGCCAGCCTGCCCCTCCAGACGCAGTATCAGACCACAATGGCGATGATGCAAGATAATCGTCCCATAATAACTCTTCAGAATCTCCTCAAAATGCTTTCAGTCTTGCCTCCCTGGGAATTCCTTCAACACGTCAAAAGTCGATTTCAACTGGAACTTACAACTCGGCCTCTTCAGACTCGAAGATCTCTAAATCCTTGTAGAGTGAGTCTAACTTCTCCAAGTTCTCTTGAACGTCGATTCTGTTGTAGCTCAGGTAAATGATGCACCAAAACGCAGTGCATTAGAAAACATACCTTTGAACGAGCTGCTGAGTGACGAGCTTGATAGCTTGCTGCTGCGCTTTACGTTGCTGCTTGATTGCCTGTAGATCGGCTGCGACAGCTTGCTTTGCTTGTTGTTGAACAATAGACACTGTGAGATATAAGGGAATCTGGAACTGACGGGATCCAGTGGATGCAGACCTACGACGCTAGCAGGAGAGCGGCACTTCAGTAGGTGCTCGTGAGCGTCAAGACGTCTGACTAGGCTTACATTAGAAGGCGGCTACAGATACGTGCAAGTGATCAATCACATTGATGCATGAAGATGAAAGGATTGAACGAACTGATGATTGCCCTTTGGTAATACCAACAACGCTGCCGCTGCTTGAAGAGTTGGGCAGACTTGGAGTCCGCTCATCCCATGGACCAATGATTCCCATACGCGACTCCTTTGGTATTACGGATTGGTCAGTAAGAGCTTTCTTTCTTGTATGGTGCTCATGACAACGCACGTTCATTCTCTGGTCGGAGGACAGACAAATGAGGCAAGCGACAGAGAGCGAGAGGTTGTTGAAGTCGTCAAAGAGATTCGCAACATTGATGCGCAATGAGCCGGACCGTGCAGGGGCGTGCTTGTGCAATTTACGTATCGCTACTGGCGTCATTGCTTAACACAGTGCCAGAAGGAAAGAAGACAGCCGCTTGAGTGACCGCTGCGGTGGTGTGGTAGCGTCCGCTGGGGTTCTAGAGCGAAATGCAATTTTGTCGTTGTTTGGTTCACGCCGCAATCAACAATAACGTGATTTCTGTCGTTGACGGCCAGCACCCGAAGGGATCATGTTGGCCGCGAGGATGAATGCCACGATAGATACAAGCAATCATCACCAGTCTTGTACCATACTACTGCAGAGTTATAAGAATTCTCCTTCTTGCGTTTTGCGAATTTGGGTAGGAAGCGATATCACTCTTCTTCTTCCGCTAGCTTTGTGTCTTTGGCCAGTCCTCGTTTGACCGTGTATTCCTACACACCATCTGCATCAGCGTCATCCTACAACGATGTAAGGGCAACATACCTTGATGTGATACGATGGGACAAATGTTCCTTTCACATCACTATCTCCTAAGCTCCTTGTAGCTTCTATGAGGACCTCTAGCTGGCACAGTATCATCTTGTACGAGACTATAGCATTGTGCAAGGAAACCTCTTCGTGCACATCTAATTTGGAAGTTAAGGCATTCGAGTGAGCTGACGAAGGCAATTGCATCAAGATAGCAGTGACTACGCGTCGAGGCTGACGAGGTGTGCTGATGAAGATCGAACAGCTTCTTGGTACTGAAGCGGGCACACGAGCATGTATTCGATAAGGCAGCAGTAGAAGGCAGATGTAGACTGTTTTGATTCAGAGTAGACAACAGATATAGGAAGAAGACACACAAGAAATCGTATGAGCAAGGATCATAAGTGGGCGCAAGGCAACCATTGTGGGAGCGCTGGCTTAAATTCCAAGCTGATGAGTGTACGAGGTGTACGAGGGACTCGAGAAGGCGCATAAGGAAGCTATGGGCTAAAGGGCTCACAAATACACTCTCAAAGTACAACAATGTCGCTTCCTTCCGTGACAGCAAACGTCCTTGATTCGCCTTTTCTTCGCCAAGTCCAACCACCCCGTTGTGCTGGCTGAGGCATCCCAAAGTATCTGAAGTACTCATCGACAGAAGAGCTGTGACCATGTTCCCGCGTGCATTTGTATCGCTGTCGACATCCTTGCCCAGGTGCAAATTCCCACCAGCATGCATCATTCGGCCAATAAGGCGGTACTAGAGGACTGTTGGAGGCTGAATTTCCCAAAATCATGCCCTCGTAGAATTGATTTGTGTGCGGATAGGGCCATGGAGGGCCGAGATGGGGCGCCGGCGGGCGCACAACATGACTCCTTGTTGGTTCGGGTTTCTGGAATGGCGGAGGTTCCGGCGCGGGGCTATGAACGCCTGAGCTTCTCCAGCTGGTGGCGGCATTTCATCAGTATAGTGCTAGCTTTTTATTACTGCAAGCTTACTTGGTGGGCAATATTTTGAACAGATTGTCGGCAGTAGTACTGCCGGGAACATTCATGGGCGCAATAGCTCGCTTAGGCGATAAAACGGCAGTGCCAGCGCTTTCGACACCATTCGATGTGCATGCCAGAGACGCTTTACTTGCAGGAGGCACTTCGCCAGATGGAGTTGCAGCATGCGTGGAGTTCAATGAATGTGGAATGCCAGATGTACTCGGTCCATCTTGACAATCAGGCCGGTTGTTGATGTCAGAGTTGGTCCTAGAAGGCTGCACCGGAGGACGGAGAGTAGGTTGGGTGGGTACAGGAGCTGAATTCGCACGCATTGCGCCAAGGTAAGATTCACTGCTAGGAGTACGGCTGCGCGAATCAGGCAGTTGAGTAGAGCTATTGATCTTAGGCAAGGTGACCGGAGACTCGGTGAGTGGTGTTGAGCGCTGACCAAGAAGAGGTTGTGGTCGAGTCCGTGGGGAGAGCTGTTGATTAGGACCTGCAATACGAGGGTCGGCTGTTGGACTTTGATAAGAAGTACTAAAGTAGCGGGGCTGCATCGGTGTGGTGGATGCGAGTGTTGCTGGTGGATGCATGGATCTGGCCGAAGATTCGCCAGTCTGGATCTGGAGACCGGATGTAGTACAGCTTGCGCTGATGGGCACTGTCGGCGGCTCAGATGATACAGGAGATATGTGCCTTGTATCATCGAAGTCCAGCTTGCTCCTCTTATGGCTTAGACTGAGTGCCCGAGCATTGAGAGAGCTTCTCCTGTTCGGCCGTTTGACGCCTCTCTGTTGCTCCGATGGGTCGTAATAGGTGCCTCTCAGACTCTCTTGCGTGATCGAACTGTGTATCGACCCATCAATGATTTGTTGGCTAAAAGATGAGTGCGACTGACTGGACCACGTCTCGCAATTGCGACCATGCTTCTGGCGAATCGGGCACACTTGATGGCCATTGCGCTCTAACTCTGGTACGAAACAGCTCGATCGCTTCCCGCAAGTAGCCTTTTGCCATTCTTGCGTGGACATGCAACAGGTAGGGAATGAAGATGAATTCGGAAGCCGCAAGGAAGCCTTGATTAGTGAAACAGTCGTGGGTTGGCAAGTAGTATTCTTGCAAGTCGACGCGGCCAGCTTCCTTCATCGAAACCTCCGTAAGTCTCTCTCTAAACTATCGTCAGCGTGATCGGAGTAAACTTTGGGATGACCACTCACAGAAGCTGATGCATTAGATTTGTTCCTCGAGGATCCATTCCACTCTGAGAAGTAACCCATTCGATTCGTCTAGAGCGCCATCGTCCGAGTAATCAAAAGAGGATTTCACTGCCAGTCCCTCGACAGCCTTGGATAATAGGGCCCAGGTTCGGTGAATGCGCGACGCCGGTGTTTCAATCTGATGATATCCCAATATTCGATCAAAGCTACGAGAAGGTCCGCCAAAGGTCTGCGGCTCAAGGAATTCTTCTTGTATAGATTTGACAAATAGATTTGCCGGCGAGGGTGTAAGCGAGCGAAGTTCGTCTGAACTCAAAGATGTATCGGAAGCTGCATGGCGAATGATGGAGATCTCTTGCTCCAAGGTCAGATCTTTGTAAGTTGCTACGTTTACCGGAAACGCGAGGAAACGCTTGCGAGCATCTTCTGGCAGATTGCGCTGGTCTTCGATGCCCGCATTCTGGCAATAGTACCAGGCTACAAAGAAGCAGTCAATAGAATGCCACAAGGTATGTATGAGCCAGCTCACAAAGACCCGTGAGTGGATCCTTGACAGGGATGACTGTTTAAAAGGAATGAGATTTGCAGAAAGCAATAGCAACGTAAACTGACCGCCATCAAGGAAAGCCAATATGCTTTGCAGTCTCTGCTTGCCGTCAACCACTTGTCGTACTTCCCGTTGTTCTGTCACGGTTTGATTGCTGGAGACAGCGACTTTAGCAAACGAAACAATGCTTGCGCTGTACACACAATACGATTGGTGAGACGTGTCGGAAATCATAGAAGATAGAGCCAATGTAATCGATTTGCCTGTGCCGCTGCCAACCAATGTCTGGACGCACGTTCAGCGCCACGACGCTGTCTATCAACCGAATCACTCACCTCTCGCAAAGACTGGACTAAGCAAGATGCGCTCTGCTGTCATCCAGTTGTACAGCTCTTCTACCGTGTGTAACGCATGTTTACACGCTGGCAGACTCTGGTAATGGAACATATTGTCTTCCTGCATCTTTTCATGCCTCGATCTGGCCCTTGCGCTGCTTTCTGCGTCTCTCTCACTCGTGTCTTCTCTCTTCAGGTCGTTGTTTTGGTCAAATAACAGAAATGCTGAGAAGGCTGGCACTCCAAAGATATGCTGGCCTACTGCTGTAGTTTTCGTTCCCTGTGATCATCCTTGTCATTCTTTCATGCTCTAAGACGCGCTCTTCCGATGATCTATGAGCAAACGAAGTGCGAGCTCCAGACCAACGATCAAGGCATGAGTGGGCGTTGCAAGACTGCATAAGGATAACCAGATCTTCACCAACAGGCCGATGGAAACAAATGTGCCCTTTGGCATGTATGAAATGGAGGCAGAGTCTCATAATGGACAAAATCCTCTTCTAGCATCTCTCATGTTCAATTACCCGTTTCCTGCCTTGCCCTGCTGCCTGAAGTTTCTGGAGCTCAAGTCATAGTCAGTCCCAATGCAATGGCGGACATGTCATCTGTCCACTGCATGTCATTGGTAAAAATACAATAGGTCGCAGTCTTTGCTCGCAAGCTGTATCCTGTTCATGTTAGGACGCGCCTACTGACATACAAAGCCGTCGCATGACCAAAGTGTGTTGTCTCTTACTCGCGGAGGTCTCGCAGATCAAGAGACTAATAGTTCCTTGACCTCCAAACGAACAAAGCAGCTACAGTCTATAAAGGCGGTTCATGTAGTGAAAAAGGGCAGACTATCGCCGAATAAAGCATTCTATGACCAAAGTACTAGGCGCAATTGAATCCCAGTGTTGCCCATGACCTCGTTTACAACCTACGGAACGGTAAAGAAAGGCTCTATCTATGTACAAACCCTATGTACTCCGTCCCGAAAGCAAGTCGGCATTAGATCCGAGCATTTCCCTTATTCGTGATTGATACCTTCCGGGTTGTAAGGATCTGCAATTTGGTCTTCGGGGAAGTAATGATTATGCCATGTCTGAAATGCATCGTATTAGTACACCATGGTAGCAGATGAATGTTGACGCACAAATTTACAGTTGTCCTCAACTGTGTTTTCGCACAATGGCTCCACCTCGTCCCAGCTCTCCGCGATCTGCTGAACAAACTCATCTTCCTGTCCTACTTCATCGGCTGGGATATATTGTGGACCCTTAAGGACAGTTCCGATCAGAGACGAGTTGATTGCGAAAGCGCCCATGTCGATTGGAAATTTTCTGTCATGTCCAAACCACGAGTTGGTCCATTGTACGATCTTGCCCTTTTCAAAGCGTGGTCCTTCCCACCTGGTCAACAGGATCTGAGTCAGGTCCTTTCTTGACTGAAAACTAGAGCAATCACCATCCTTGACCCGTATTCAGGTTGCCCATCTGCCACATCACTAAGGACAGGTCAACATGGCATATTTTGAGTATGAGAGGTTACTTACTGAGCTTCTTCAGTTTCCATAAACGATAATAAAGTTCTGGCTTGACCTTTCCATCGTCATCCACCGCTACTACAGGACCATCACCAAAGAAGGCGTGAAGCACTCCAACACATTTCCACTGCACGATCATTCCTGAGCAAAGGAGATCCTATAGAACAGGCTGCTTACCACGAGATTCCACTGGGCATATGCGTAATGTCTGTAGACAAACATATGTTAGCCAATGAAGAGACACATGATCGAACAACATACTTGGTAGGGCCATACGCTATATACAAATGATTGATTTCGCTCATTTGTAATCTTTGACGAAGGTCTGTGTCAATTCGCAAATCGTCTTCGACTACTATCCAGATGAGCTGTCTGCCGGTGGCAGGTGTTCCATCCAAGTGTCCGTGATCTTGTACTACGCTCTGTAGAAGCTTTGTGTTAATAGCCGACGAACCGCAAAGGAGCTCGAAACGAACCATGTACTCATTCATAGCTTCGATATGTCGGTCGAAGTACTTGCCCCTCTTCGCTCCGAGCCTTCCAGCCGAGCCTGTGCGAGTATATGCATACCTGGAACCGCAAGTCGGTTTTCGTTGTCATTTGCAGGATGCGGGCACGTACATTGTTGGCAAGTCGGTCACTAATCCTTTGAGGTTGAAGGAGAAATTAGTGTCCGGACAAGAAAGAGCTTGCTGCCACAAGTGAACAACAGTTTCTGGGCGAGTGAATACAGGTGATAACAGATTGTCAATCACGATTCGATGGTATAGTGATCTTGCAGCGTAGGTTGCATGTTGAGCGCTCAACGGCTCGCCTTGTGACATGTTGCGGATCTCTTCCAGTGGCAGAACGACAAAATCTTTAGACGAGACATAGCTTCCACTTTTGCAAGAGCAATTTGCGCAGACGAAACCGAGGTGATCCACGGATGCTTGCGGCAAGCCTGCGCCTGTTGGCTCTGCTGTCTGCAGAGGGCGCACAAGCGATTGAACTTTCTCGTTTACTGGACGTCACATCAGCATTGATGGATGATGTCGAAAAAAGGTTGAAGAAGACATACAAATGCTAGCGTGCGCTATCGCATGATGTCGAAGGACCCATACAATCCCGACAAGAAACAGGGTACAAGGCAGCATTCTGCAACACCGGCGCCCAAAGACATTTCGTTCTGCGGAACGCCTCGCCATGTCAGATAGTTTTCATGAACGCTTGATTGATCGAATACAGTCAACGGATGATGCATTCTTGCTTGATTTGGACGATAGTCAGACGTGGGCGCTCGAGAGACATGATACAATTTTGATCAGAGACATGCCATGAACCGGTTCCGCCAGGTTCCGCCCCAATGATAATAATGGGTTTGTGGTGCATGCTGACAGCCTGCCTACGTCTACTACTGAGTTGGAGGTCTCAACATTGCATTGCAACCATGGTAGCTCATGGATGGTTCTCGCCAGTTGGATTGTAGTCGTCTTTCAGCTGATCCTCTGGAAAGTAATAATTGTGCCATGCCTAGGGAAGCTTCATCAGAGCCGATAGGGCCGACAAAATAAGCCTTACGAAATGACAGTTCTCTTCAATCGTATTATTGCAGATCGGTTCAATATCATCGTGGCTTTTGCCTATCTGTTCCAGGAAGAGCGATTCGGGTCCATGTATGTCAGCTGCGAGCACGTCAGATCCAATTCATTTAAGCTGTTAGAGGAGCAATTACCTGGAATGTACTGAGGCCCTTGCAGATGTTTCCCAATGGAAGATGAATTGACCGCAAAGGATCCCATATCGCAAGCAAACACACGGTCAGCTGCCCAGCCTGCATGCCACTGCACCATCTTGCCATTCACATACTCCGGACCTTCCCACCTGTGCGTGCGAGTGTAGCCTTTCAGAAGCCAAGCCGTTTGCTAGAAACTGGCAAAACTCACCAGCCTGTCGTGGTCCTCAGATTCCCCATTGGCCAGATCATCAGCGCCTTGAGTGCCCACAGGCGATAATAGAGCTCCGGCAGGACCCTCGAATCGTCGTCGACCGATACAACTGGACCATCACCGAATACTTGCCTGAGCACTTCAATGCACTTCCACGCCATGTTCCATTGAGCTCCACCCATATGCCTGAAGGTTTACAACTATCAGGATGGCCAGTGAGGGAGGGTACAGAGCAAAGGCATACCTCGTTGGCCCATGCGCGAGGTATAGATGATTGATTCCGCTAGATTGTAATCGCTCACGGAGATCATCGTCCAGCTTGTTATCGTCGTCGATGATCAACCAAATGAGTTGTCTCTGATCCGCGGGTGTCCCATCCCTGTGACCATGCTCTTCCACCAAAGACTGATATTCATGGACTGCTTCTGCATGCCTATCAAAGTATTTCCCTCGGATAGGTCCAATCCGTCCACCCATGCCACTGCGAGTAAACATATAGAGCGTAGGTGTGGATGCATTCATTCCTTCGAGGTTGTAAGAGAACATTTTGTCTGGACACGACAGAGCGCCTTGGAAAAGCTTGACTACGACATCGGAAGGTGTGAAAACAGGCTCGAGGAGGTTGTCGAGGATGATGCGATGGTACAGAGCTCGGCCAAGTGCAGTGGCATCAGCCTTGTTCAGCGGTCGTCCAAGCACGCTGTCTTTGATGCTCTCTAGTGATTTGACAGAGAAGTCTTTTGATTTGAGATAGGATCCGGTGCGGCAAGTACAATTCTTGCAAACCGAGCCCAAATCTTCTGCTGCCATTTCAGGTTTTGACTTTGTTCGAGCAACTTGAAGAGACCAGCATGAGTTCCAACTCGACTCGTCTGTGCATTGCTGCACGTACATGCATGCCATTGAGACTCCCAGACCCAGAAAACAGCCAGAAGAGTGCAGGCCAGCCAAAGAAGATTGCTACCGCGCCATGGTTTTGTCAAGACACTCATAGAGCATATGGCCGCCCCTCTAGGGAGCTAGAAGAGGAGAAGTCAACATTATTCAGCCAATCCCGTGGGCAGAGCCGATCGTACGGACAGGCACAAGAACAATAGATAAGGCACAGGACAAAGTTTGATCAGAGACATGGCAAGCGGAGAAATCGAAACGCTAGGATGACTCTACTTTACATGGCTGTCTCAGTGCTGTAGGGGCGGTCAATGGCCATGCTCGTCTCTTCACCAATACGCCGAGTGTGCAGGAAAGGATGGGAAGAAATAGCAAGCACCAGCAAACAGATTGGACACGGAAGATCTCGAAGAAGGTTCCTCTGATCCTTCTGTGGACGTTGTGGTCTTTACTGCTGGTTCACTTCTCCACCAGATTTTCCATCCCGTCCTTCAGTACCGTTGGAAGTCTCCCGCAAGAAGCACATGGACTCGCTCTAGTAGAAGACAAGCGGGCAACACTGCGTCCAGAAGCTCTCGGACAGATCTGCGGTAACTGCTCTTGTCAAAATGGCAGCTACATCGCTTCGTCAGATTTCGTCGTGGATTCCCTCGCAACGATTCAAGCAATGCCATCAACACCTCTCGATGCCGCTGGTGCGACTTTGGTTGCTAGGATGCTCTTTCATCGCATTGTCATAGCCAACCTGCTTGCGCCAATCTTTACAAATGCTACTGAAGTCAACCACCTCATGCATTCGGCGCTTTCTTATCCAGACTCCTTGTTCGCTTTCAATCTTCGAGGGCTCGTGCCAAATCTGCCGACAATCTATCCTTACACACGAACAGGTCTTAGCGGTAGACTTGGCACTCGTCGGGCGAAATATTTTGACCGCCATATCGCTTCGTTTCGAGAATATCAGCAATTTGTGGAGGAACACTCGCACATGGACGGTACGCCGGCAAGCCAGAGGCAGATGTTGTGGATTGTCATTGAGGACGGGCCGACATTGGATTCTGAATTGGCTCGACTGTTGGCAGCCAGCGAGATCAACTACATCTACATTGCCCATGGACCGACTAGGTATTCGGGCTTTCACTGTTTGCCACCCAGGCTGAAACGTATATAGGCATTTCGGGAAAGCTCAGTGGAACCTCGCGTGGACAAGTATATCGGTCTTGCACAAAGTCTTGGGCGACGGGCCAGCGGTTGCTGTAGACGACGATTCGCTTGTATTACCTGAGCTTTATCTGCGTCTCTGGAAGGTCAGCATAGGCATGTCTTATGCTCGGCTGCTCTTTAAGCCGAGACCTAACAGATAAAGGTCGTGATGATGTGGCAGATGGGCAATTACAAGACGGAAAACGGATGGTGTAAGTCACTTTGTACAGCACTTGAACTGGCTGAAAATTGTCACAGGGGAAGGGCCAGTCTTTGAGAAGGGAAAGCTTGTCAAGTGGGAAGTTGCGGCACATGTCGCTGATCGAACCTTTCCGATCGACCTGGGTGCATTCGCTCTCAACACCTCTGTCGTTGGAGTCGAGTTGAAAGGACCTCAATACGTCCCAAAGGATGCACGCGCCCAAGAGACCGAATTCGTCGAACAAGTGAGACAGTCCAGAAACGACGTAGAGCCTCTGTGCGACAATACTATCGAAGACAATTGCAAATTCACCTGGCATAACAAGTATTTCCCTGAGGATGGTATAGAGGTCTGTCTCGTCAACGAACCTCTACGTTGTCCGGTTTCTCATACTTTAGGTCGGCAGGATCCGTACAACAAGTTTGATAGGAAGGTGTCGCAACCATAGGCGCTGGGGATCTGGCGAAGATGTCAGTCAAATTGCAGCAGAGACAGATGCCACGTGCTCGGCTGGATTCAAGAACACATCAGAAGCAGGCCTTCTCCGCTATCAGAACAATTGCGTCACTGGAAAGCCTCTCTTCTTTCTATTCATAACGTCCAGCACGAGAGAGAAAATGTCGTCAATCATATCATCCGTTGTTTCTCTTATCTCGAACTTTGTTAGTCGCTTGTCCACTGAATCCAGCTGTTGAAACTTACACATCATCTGACACAGGGGATGCCTTCATTATGTACAGCTGGGTGTGGTCAATCGTCAATAGTCTCCAGCATCGTCGCGGTTGCCAACAATTTTGCTCATGTCTTCATGTCCATCTTTGGCAGCCTCATTCAGCTGGAGACTATACTTTTGTGTCTTCAGTGCTGGATTTCGTCACCCGCGAGTAGTGCATAAATAATATTGTACAAGATGCTCGAAACAGCTCCCGATTCACCCTACTTCACTCACTGACGCGTCGAATGCCAGAAAGCTGACTTCCTGCGATCGATCGCTCCTGCTCATCCCCTAGCATATACACGTCTCAAAGAAGCATAAAGGACCTATCTCAGTCGTGATTAACGCCTTCCGGATTGTAGGAATCCGACAGATGATCTTCTGGGAAGTAATGGTTATGTCAAGTCTTTAATTACTTCAGCTCGCGCTGGGGACTTTTGAGGCAAGGAGAGACTTACAAAGCGACAGTTTTCCTCTATCGTGTTCTCACAAATCGGTTCTATATCGTCCCACGACTTCGTGACCTGCTCCAAGCTGGTAGTAATGCTAACGTTTCAGCAACAATGTGTCGTCATACAACAATCGCACACACAATTCGGACTCCTGACCCATCTCCTCGAAAGGTATGTATTTCGGACCCTTGATCACTGTTCCGAGCAAAGACGAATTGATGGCAAAAGCACCCATGTCGATGGGAAAGATTCTTTCGTGGAAATTCCAGGAGTTGGTCCATTTGACAATCTTGCCATTCTCGAACCTTGGTCCTTCCCACCTAAGGACGTAGTAGTGTGTCAGGAGACATCGGCGAGAGATATGATTTCACATACCATCCGTCTTGCGTGCGGAGATTGCCCATTTCCCAAAGCACTAGCACTCTCCAAGTCAAGATAGTCAATAAAGTATAAACGATAAGCTCACTGAGTCTTTTTAGCATCCAAAGGCGATAATACAGCTGCGGTAGGACTTTGGAGTCGTCGTCGACTGACACAACGGGCCCATGTCCGAAAAATTGGGTGAGAACTTCCACACATTTTAATGCGAGATTCCATTGCGCTAGGCCCCACTTCCTAGATAGAACATTCAGCTTGATAATCGATTTTGTTGCTGATGCTCACTTAGTTGGCCCGCAGGCGAGATACAAATGTTGTATTCCGCTATCTAGCAGATTCTGCCGCAGCTCGTCGTCAATCTTGCTATCATCATCTATGACCAGCCAAAGTACTTGTCGCCCTTGTCCAGATACTCCATCAATGTAGCCATGCTGGTCCACTAGAGTTCGGTAGTCGTGTAGAGATTCGATATGCCGGTCGAAGTATTTCCCTCTCTTATCGCCCAGTCTTCCGCCTGGTCCGCTTCGAGTAAAGAGATACAATGTCGGTATGGAAGGCTTCAAACCCTCTAGACTGTAGGAATATATTCTATCGGGACACGACAAAGCGCGATTGAACAACTTGACCGCAACGTTGGGCGGGGTGAATATGGGTTGCAAGAGAGCGTCGATCACAATGCGATGATAGAGCGTCCGGGCGACCTGAGTCGCTTCTGCTCTGTTGAGCGGTCTTTCTTCCATAGAGTTTTTCAGAGTTTGAAGTGGTTTAATGGCGAAGTCTTTTGATGTAAGGTAACTGCCATCACGACAAGTACAATTTCGACAAACGGAGCCAAGTTCTTCAGTCGTCAATTCTGGCTCTTGCGCGATACATGTAGCTAATACCAGGTAATAAGTCGACCGTCTTCCTCTAGCTTCTAACGTATCTCACCTGCTTCAGGCATACCCCATCGCGATCGCCAATGAAAAACAAACCATCCGAACAGGAAGCTGAACACCAGCCATATACAACCGCTCGCCTTGCTTGACTTGCCCAGGAAAAGCATCTGGCTTTGCAAAGCGCAAATCGAGTCGAGCAACTTTGATGCACGTTTCCCGAAAGAGGTTGTAGCACAGAAATGGGGAAGTCTTGCGGGAAGACATCTGCTGGTTGACCTCGATTATGCGTGGGCCGCCTTGTTGATTGATCATCAAGGGCGAGACACGCAAGTCAGTCTTGAGCCGAAAGTATGGCTTGCGGCTTGCCCGCTTTGAAAGTCTTCCTTTGCGAACGAGCCTGCTCTGCCTCTGCCACTGATCCGCGCCTGATATGACGGTAGTTTTGCGCACCAGAGAGCATCGGCATCCGATAGACTGGATAGATAAGACATAGTAGTAGTAGGGGATCCGTCATGTCTCGCCGCGGCCCTGATAATGCCAAATAACCCTGCTAACCTGGGAAGTCGATGTAGGCCACTGCCCAGGCCTTCTTTCGAGCGAATGAGCGCCACGCCACCAACAGCTGGTTTCAGCTAGTCTTGAAAGTGTTACAACGGTGATGCCTTGGTCGAGCTATACAAGATTGCGTCGTTTCGCCGGCAGCGCTGTCCTGGTACCGCGCCTTTTTTTTTTTTTTTTGCTCGACTCTAGTGGTGGCATCCTTGACGATTTGAGCGTTGCAGTGATGGACGTCTATGATAAAGCTGTAAAGGTTGTTCCGAAATCTGCCCAAATGCATCCTTGCATCGTGATTTTGCAGCTTGTGTCATGGCTGACAAAATAATGAAGAGCGTGCTGGGTCGCCCTGATTCAATTGCTTTTGAAATGGACGTTGAGAATCCGACTCTACAGTGCTGGGAACGGCAAAGGCACCAAACTACTACGCTTCGCTTCGTTCGCTCCTGCGCAGCCAGCTCTCCTCTGCTTATCTATGCGACAGAAGAACTGTGGACAGGAAGCCCCTGAGCTTGTCGAACAAGGCCTCTTGCTTTCCTATGAGCGACTATAGTCTTTTGAGCTGATCTGCCTCTCCATCCTTTCCAATTTGCTCTTAAATGCCGGTGATTTGTCGCGAGACAATTATCGCATTCTTCCATGAAAACCAGAGCGTGATCTACTGCTTGTAAAAGCTCTAGAAATGAGCCGAGAACAACTTTCTTCAGAACAGCAAGCTTTGCTCCACAAGAGATTGTTGTTGCCTTGCCCGAATGGCGCGGATCTCCACATTGTTCACTGGCTGTAGTCTGATCACTAAATGCTCCTATGTTGCATCTCCGGTCAACACACCTCATGTTGACCGCTGGTGCCGATCTCTATTCATCACTTTGGGGTCAACCACATCGTACATTGGGCGCTTTTTCGTCCAGGGTCTATGTTCACTTGTGACTACAAAAACTTTCCGCAGCAGTTGCTCAACTGCAATCAGCACATACGAGGTCGGGGCGACAACTTTACAATAGTGACGCTGTCGACTTTTGCGCAATAATGGATTCGCCAGTCTCGAATTAGTAACCAGCAGATCTTTCAGAAAGGATGTCGAGTCAAGAGATCACCCAGATCAAAGCGCATTCGAACAGGCGTAGGCAAGTCATTCAGTGAAGCCACAAGTCGAGATAATCTCTAGATCAATATGAAACAATCATCCTCCAGATGCGAAATAGTCCAAGGTGACCAAGCCATTCATGTATAGCAAGTATAGAAGACTCTCCAACTGATAACTACTCGAGCAGATCTACTTTTGGTCTGGCTCATCTCACTCGAGTCACGTCAGCAACGACCAGCGGAATGATCACCAAGGCAAGTCAGAGTTCCCGCTAAAAGAGCTTGCAGCAGCACCAAGGGACAGCTGTGAATGTATGTTCTTGCTTTCAGCTCATCATACAGCAGCAGTATCGTCGAATGGCAGTCAAAGCTCTTCTCTTGGCAATCTACTTGTCACAATAGAGCCAAGTGCCACGCGGAAAGCACCGTCGCTGATTAGAAGCAGTTTTCGGCCTTCTCCGCTATCAGAACAATTGCGTCACTGGAAAGCCTCTCTTCTTTCTATCCATAACGTCCAGCACGAAAGAGGAAATATCGTCAATCATCTCAACCGTTGTCTCTCTTATCTCGAGCATTGTCAGTCGCTGGTCTACTGAATCCAGCTGTTGATACTTACACGTCATTTGACACAGGGCAAGCCTGCCTTGGATACATCTGGACGCGGTGTGGTTAACTATCGATCATCAATAGTCTCCAGCATCGTCGCGGTTGCCAACAATCTTGTCAATGTCTTAATGTCCATCTTTGGCAGTGTCATTCAGCTGGCGACCGCTTTTGTTTCCTCAGTGCTGAACTTTGTCACCCGTGAGCAGTCATAATTCAATTAGGTGATCTCCTAACGCTGCTTCTCAAAAAATTACGGCCTCATTCTAGTCCTGATCGCCGCTGTCGTCCGATGTATGTACCCAGCGCTTCTCGTATGTCGTACTGAGGGTGGTACCAGATCAATACTACCTCAATACGCAAAGAACAGCGAAAAGAGTTGCTTAAAAGGTTGCTTGATTGTAAGCGGAGACATATACGGAAATCAGCGGACAGACATATTGGCTCTAATGTGAAATCGAATAACAGGGTACACTCGTCTTTGCTGAGCTCGTTCACCGTCTACATGCATTTCACCCTACTTCACTTGTCAAGATCAGCATTGCTGACCGCAGAAGTCAGACGGAAGCGAAGAAAGACAGGTATTGTTGCTAACTCTCTGAGCAAGGCGTCGAAGGTGGCTTTGTCTTCAAGCTGAAAGAGCTCTGCCGGTGAAGCGATATGTGATGCAGCCAAAGCTTCCCATGTCGCATCGTCTAGTCCCGGTTTGCGCTTGTTGAAGAAGGTTCGGATAGACTGTTACTGTCAGCACCAATTGCATACGTACCTTGCGTATTGGTGCCAGTATTACTTTCGGACCCAGCTGATTCTGACTCTCGCGTGTAATGCCTCTGTGTCTCTGGACAAGTGTAGACGAGTTGATCGAGCCTGTCCGACAAGATCGGCCCGTCCCCTTCTTCTCTCTTTGTCCATCTGACCGTACGAAGGTCAGACAGCGCAAGTTCTCGCTCCAGTTCTTTGGCGGGTGCCTGCGCCCTCCGCCGTTGCGTCAAAGTTGATCCTGATCTCTTCTTATCAGAATCCGATGATGGATCTGCATATCCGCTATCATTGTCTGAGGAGCTCTCCTCTTCGTCCGAATCATCACTTTCGAAGTACTGGGTCATCATCAGTGTCGTGGAGATTGTCTGTTTGTAGAGCAGCTCACATCAACACGTTTTAGTGTTCGAACAGGTTGCGGGTCTCTTGCGTGTTCACTATACTTGTCGAAAGAGTTCGCTCGATGACAGCCAACTCTGCGTCGTTCCTAGCGAGAGGTCATCAAGCACTTTACTGGCCAAATCGGAAGACAGGGACATACACAGCCATTCGCAATACGTTGAACCAACCATTTTGCTCTGCGGCAGGATGATCGAGAATCCCGTTGCAGACAGTAAGAGCGTCAACGTAGGATCTGCTGCTCTTGATCTTGAGCCGGCTCTGACTTGCTGTCTGATCTCTGCAGTTGCGTCCGCTTTGCTGTCCAGCAGAGCACAGGTGACTTCGGACGACCTGGTCATTCGCAAACTCGAAGTCGCAGCAGAAACATTGCATGCCAGGTTTGCGGAAAGGTTCAGCTGAGAAGTCGGCAAACAGCAGATAGCTCTGTTCTTCAGGTGCAGGTAGGTGCATGATATCCTTGAGCTCATCGAGAGAAAGTTCTCTGACTGCAATTGCCATCTTGAGATGTAGTCCAGGTCGTCGAGACAGCGTCTTGTGTTTCTGAAGTCTTGTAAGTCGTGGACCGAGAGGGAGCACCACCTTCAAATTGGACAGATCAAAACAAACAAAGTGCTCGGAAGGCTTCGGCGGTCCGCATCACGTCAGCAGCCTACGTAGCTAGGCTGCGTTGACAAGATGGCAGAGGGGAACGGCAGGAGAGAGTGCATGCGACGCAGAACAACAGAGCAGCTAATCAGAGCAAGCGGACTGCGAAGCCAGACTAAGATCTGTGAGTGTTGCTTGCCACTTCAAACAGTCAAACAGTGCGGTCGCTGCAATACTAGGCTGACGGGCAAGGGACCTTCATGACGGTGTAGAGATGTTACAGGCACAAAGAAAGAGCGAGTACATTAGCGAGTGTATTGTATGCGCACGGGAGTTTGGTGGTCAGAAGCAAGTGCACTTCCGCCTTCAAAATTCAACTGATGACACTCGCGCAAAACAAAACAACTCAAAGCGAGCAAGCAGCAGCAGCAGCATAGCCATACGAGCATAAAGCATGCATTCTTTTGCGCTTGATACCGGCTATACTCTACGCTGATAAATACCCCTTCAACTCTCTAAGCAAGACGTGCTGATCTTCTCTCGACAAATGATTGACTATCGTATCCATCAAGCCAGCTACAGTGACAGCATCGATTCGGACCAAGCTGGTGTAGTAGAAATAGGCAAAGACACCCATGAGGAATCTGTCTTTTGTTTAGAAGGTCCTGGTAGAACGAAAGAGTACTGACTGGCAATCCATTCGGTCTGTCATTCCACCGTGTCCTGGTACTAGATCTCCAAAGTCTTTGATACCGAAAGCCCTCTTGAAGCCGGAAGCGAAGAATCCGCCGAAAGGTGCAACGAGACTGGCAAAGATCGCCATGACGATGGTATGTAGCTGGAATGGTGCCCAGTGGAAGACGTGAGGTTCTCCCGGGATCCAAGATGGAAGCTCGACTTCGCGCCAAAGGAAAGCTGGATTTGGGTCGCATGTAATGTCAGAGAAGGCTGAAGTTGCCAGATCTCTGCAGGGGCAGATCATATAGTCGAATCGCATGAATAGAGTCGCCCACTGCAGATGAGCAGGGACTGAATCAGCTTAGGCCGGATAGCAGAACAGCTCAACGCACGCAGTAGCCAAAGGCGATGGTCATGAACAAGGCGCCGACAAAGCCTTCGACAGTTTTCTTTGGACTGAGCTTGATCAGTTGATGCTTGCCGAACAGCATTCCTGGAGACATGCAGAGTCAGAACACTATTAACACGATCGCGGATAATAGCTGACCACATATGTATGCCCAGATATCGTTGCAGATGACCAGACAAGCCGGCACAAAGAACCAGATTAGGCCTTCAAGGATGTTATTGACCATAAAGTGACTGTTCAATTGGTCGGAAACGGCCTGAGCTGCACACGTGGATGCTTACCTCGAGAAGACAATCAAAAGCAAGCTCATGTGGATCCAGCAGAAGAGACTGAATTGACGGGCGAGTGTCTCGCGTTGTAGAGTAGTGACGAAAGCGACAAAGCCAAGCGTCCATAGCATAAAGGACAGGAAACGATGATGCTTCGCAAAGCCAAGGAAGTATGTGTCGACGAGGACAATATGCTATGCCAGACTTAGACATGGACGATTGCACAAACAGGGCAGCTTACCTTGAAATAGTAGATTATAGATTCGCCGTACAGGAAGTAATTCGAAGCGGCAAAGAAGTACCAGCTGAGCGTCTTGCTATAGGTATCCTTTTCTTGTTCTCTTCGACCGCTGGACTTCTTTGCTGGCTGCCTAGTCATTGATCGCCAACCCGCATCGAATAGTCCGACCAATTCACGGAATACGGTAGCTTGAAGAAAGAGTACACCAATGATGATATACATATGGCCCATGAGCATAATGGCGACAAAGCCAAAGAACATGGCGAAGGTCCATGTGGTGCGAGTGATGATGGCCTTGTATTTTGTTGAAGCGGCATGATCGGCGCCGTGCGGTAGAGCATTGACATTCTCGACTTTGGAAGTATCGGCTTCTCGCTTGCCTACTTCAGCTTCAGCCTCCGCCTCTCCCTCATGCACTTTGTCGACATCATCCGACTCATCCTCGCTACTGCTGCTGTCCTCAGCCTCCTCATCCTCGTCTGCCTCTGTGAGTTGTTCAATAATAGATCCTTCAGCACTGCGAGAAGTAGTCCTTGTCATATCAGGCGTTTCTATGCCATTGACGGATTTCGCTTCAGGTTCACTTTGCGAGATTGAAACAGCGGGAACTTCGACTTGAGGTGTTATGGCCTGTACTGGCTCATCCACAGCAGCAACTACAGCGGATTCAGCACGCTCTTGAAGCGGAGGCGTGTCATTTTTGGCGGGTTGCGTTTGCAGCGCCGACTTGGACGAGTTGTCATTGAGCTTGCCGTTGCCCTTTTTCAGATCTGATGTAGAAGTTTTGGGAGTCAGGGCTTTTGAAGCTTTGCGCTCTTGAGCCCTTCGTCTGGCTCGCTGCTTTTTCGACAAAGGCGCTTCGGGGCTCAAAGTGTTTGAAGTTTCTACATCTGGCTGAGATTGCGAGTCGTCAGACTCTTCGCCTGAGCCTTGCACGTCGAGCAAGTTGTACACTGAAGTGTATTTACTGTTCGACATGGTTGCAGATCAAGCAGACGCCGGGATTTGATGACGAGGGCAGAACGGGTCAAGCAGGCTAGTATATCTAGAGCAAGAACACAGTCTTTCCCTTCTGCCAGTGCGCCGAATAGCTCTAACAGTAGTAAAATTCCGCTCCCCGAGCCGAGTAACCAGGGAGCCAAGTGAGTATACATGGTCCAGTGAGCATAGAGCATAGCTGGCATGACTGAGCTCATCCCGAATAGCACACACGACAAGAGCTCACTTTTGCTAGCGAAGCTTGAGTCATCCGCGTTTTGCCTCCATCATCTGCTCTTTCTTCCTTTGCACACAGCGAACACATCCAATCCACCCTTCTATCCGCCAGTACATCACGTACACCCCAGCAGCCCAGACCACCCAGAGGCACATGCTCAAAAAGCTGTCGCGCTGTACGCGATAGTAGTAGGTCTTGAAAATAGAGACGTCGCGGTAGTTTTGCGTTGAAGCGTCGTACATCAGGCGATGGATGAGAGGAGTTACTCCAAAGTTGAAGCCAGCCGGATGGGAATCGACCAACACCCAGATGTTCATCGGTATAAGAAAACAAAGAGAAGCGACAGTGTGATAGACGACAGGATACAATGCGTCGAGATGTCCCTGTATTCTCTGTCACTAAAGCAAGGTGGACCCACAGGATACACTCACATTACGCGTTCTCCAATACGCCGCCGCGCATACTGGCGCGCCGAAGGCCATATAGGTCGCCAATTGGAAAAAGAACCATTCCACCATAGCGAGCCAGAGTTCGCCAAGCTCTTGAATCCCGGCTTCACTTCTGCGCCGCATCCACAAAGCAATAGAAAAGAAGATCCAAGAGACAAGCAGATCGATGCACGACACCATCACACACAATGCCCAGCAGAACCCGAAGAGAGATTCATCAGCGGAAAAGAGTATCTTGATGGGGATGGATTGATTGCAAGGGCAAGCACAACTTGACGCTATGCAACATCGGACGGCTGATGGCAATTTAGAAGTCTGCGTCATGCCGATCAGACGGTGATGACTTTGTAGTTGTAGTAGTAGATGCTCCGCAAGTGGCTCTTCCTAACCAGGCAGCGCCAGTGTCGCACAATAGGCGGTCGATGTACGTACCTGTACGGCTGCTGCCAAATTGACACCTACGTAAAGCCACGGGAAGCAGGTGACGAGTTGCGAAGCGAATCATCGAGCTCAGCGGTAGCGGCTATATTATATCACTGCAGGCAAGTCATACGAGTAACAGATGACGGACGCGGAGGAAAAGGCAGGACGAAACTACCGTATACTTGGAGATGGAATGCTGTTACGGCCGGTCAATACAGACAGAAAGACAGATAGCCAGCTACTGAACATTGTTGCGTGTTGTCTGAACTTCAAGCGACACTCAAGCTCAAGCCAAAGCTGTTTTGTCGCGGAACAATGGATATCAAGCCAGACAAGGACGAGCTGGACGCCATAGAAGCTCCTGCAACCCCAGCAGATGCAACCTCGCTAGCCGTAGTCCACTCAAGGTAGCTTCAACCCGCTTGTGAGGTTGTGTCATGCAGAATGTGATGTATTGATGTAGTGCATCGGCACCCGCAGCTGCCAGAACTCCTAGGCGGAGACCATCACCAGAGATGGAAGTAGTCACGCCCAGGGAGGGAGCTAGAAGAAAAGCGCCAGTCCGTTCAGCGACAAGAGCAAGTGCAAGGCAAGAAACAACAACAACCTCTCGCACGGCTGCTGGATCCTCTCGTATAGCTGAACAAGCTGCAGCTACTGGGTCTTCTTCTTCTGGTTTGAGCGGTATCGAGGAGCCTGCTACAGAGCATGACTTTACTCAAGCGGTCTATGTTGCGGAAGTGGGCAAGCGCCGCCAGTACAAGGCGAATATTGCACAGTTTTTGATGCGAAGTATCGCGAAGGGTACATTATCGTGCGGTAATCAACATCGAGGAGACGGAGCTACGTCTGAACACTAGGTCGCACAGGCTTTCACAGCCAAATCTACAGCAAAGAAAAGGAACGTGCTGCCTTTGTATCGCTACTCTGTGAAAGATAGATCCTTCAGACACCTGACTGTAAGTGCTCTCTGGTCAGGCAGATGCTTCTGATTTTCTGCTTCCCAGCCATCTCTGCAGCATAAATCTGATCCTCACAAGCTTATACCATGGGCAGATCTCGCAGAGATAGCTCACTGCGCGAGCAAGAAGGCCAATGAGCGTGGAAAGTTATGGGTCTTGATTGGCGATGATGGTAAGCTTCCGATGGCCAAAGCATTCGCGCGCTAATCCATCAAACGCAGGTGGTAGTCTGATACACATCGATCTGCATCACTTGACTTGGGAGAAGCTTACAACGAAGAAACGAGCGAATCTACCAGACAGCGTCAAAATGCCTAGTCTAAATCAGCCAGGAGTCAGTTCTGCGTATGCGAAGATTTTAGCCTGTGCCTCTAATCACTTGAATTTCGCTAGCTCATAACACACAACGATACATCTCTCTTCATATTTGGCGGGTGCGGCGCAGATAATGGAATTGACGAACACGGCTATCACACCGTGTATGGCTATGACAAAGAGCCTGCAGATCGAGCTCTAGTGCGACTAGCTGGCCACACAGGCGATCTGAAGATTTGTCTCGGCCAAGCATGCAAAGTAGTCATGAGACCTGGCGATCCTAGCAAACTGCTCGTACTTCCAGGGACTGCAGGCAAGGGCCAAGTCAGTGACTCTGTCACAAGTTGGCTGCGGAAGACTGACACAGCCTCCTATAGCTAATTTCGGCAGGCCCATGAAGCATACTACAATACGATCCTATTACCAGTCGCTTCAAACCTATCCAAAATGATATCTCTAAACCACCTCAGCCGCATGAAACGAAACGCTTCGCCTTCGCCAACGACAAAGAAGTGGTTGTCGTCTACTTTGCGCCTTTGCCAAAAGATATCGATACAGATGCAATTACAAACATCAGCAGAGTCAAGCCACATAAAGGGTTGAATCTGTGTGTGACGTTCTATGATGGCGAAGATCAGCAGTAGAAGCGGAGTCAGCTACCCTTACGCTTTCAGTCTATACTTTCTCTGACAGTTGGCGCAGATAAGCGGTTCACGAAGCTTATCAACGGTGCGGAAGAGGCTATCGACTTTTGTCTGTACGAGCCAGAGAATCAAAGAGAAGGCATAAGGGAGAGTTTCTACTTCTTCGGGACAAAAAGATCTGCGCAGAGTAAGATTGAAGTCAACCTCCAATGAGCGCTATCTGAATATCTGTTGTAGTTGACCGTGTCTATGAAATCGTGGTGTGTAGTGATCGCAGTCCGTCTTTGGCAAATCTCACCCGTCTTCACAGGGTCGACCATGAAGGTACAATTGACCCAAGACGTGTAAAGGCTGGATATCGAGCCCGCGTCTACTTCTCTGCGACCGGTCCAAAGGGGTCTGCAGCATCTCATCGCGCTTGCTTTCACCCATGTTCGCAATACATTCTCTCTATCAGCTTATTTGCTGCTCGAAAGTCCTATATACATGCACGATGAGTCCTTTGCGCTTTGGAACGCGTCCATCCAAGTACCAGTGGAAGCGGGAGCAGTCCCTCGCATCCGACAAGATCTTACGTGACAATGACGAGTGGGGACAAGGAAGATCCGATCAAGCAACAAGTCGGAAGGATGTTGGAAGGCGTCTAGCGGCCTTTGATGTGTTTTATGAGACTGTGATACATGCGGTAAAGGGACAGAGAGTAGCATGAAGTGGGAAATTAGCGAGCTGCGTCTCATAGCAGGGCCCAGTTGAAGATCATAATGCAGGGTATCAAGGGAGAGACTACTGATCCTGACAGCCGACAAATGCCATCACCGCTTTCCGATGTTCGGCCACATTTGCAGTGGCTACTAACGGACTGCCCCAGGCGTCCAGAAACCTTCGACACTGTGTTTTGTTTAGAGCCTTGATCTGAGCGCGATTCTGCAAATGAGGTAGAGCCTAGAAGCACGGACATTAGGTGCGACTGTGCTGGAGCACTACTAAACGGACGTACAGGAGTCAATTCTGTTGGCATTGTTCCAGATAGTGCTGGGATCTGACAAAACGGTCGAACGATACCATCTCCTCTGGTCATATTGACCAACTGCAGGACATTGTCAGGATCGCAAAGGAAGCAAGACGACTGACTGACCCCTGCTGTGCGGCTATCGAGCCGATTGACTGTCTGCTCCAACCTTATCATCCTCTGATCCATTCCTGTCATACTGTGCTCCAACCCTGTCATCCTCTGCTCCAACCCTGTCATCCTCTGCTCCAACCCTGTCATCCTCTGCTCCAGCGGCTGTAGAGCGATAGCCATGGCGGGTGCAAACCAAGCAGGCGCTGCTTGCAAAGGTTGAGTTGCAGCTGGAAAGAGCATGTGTCAGTAGTTGCGCAAGAATGGAACAAAAGAAGCTTGACGAACCGAAACGCGCATTGTGTAGGGCCGCCATATAGCCTTGTGCTTTGGTGAATTCGAGTCTTGAGGCTCCCATTCCGTGAACTGCCGTTCTAGTGATGAGCGTCGGGGTCTGGCAGACGAGTCCCCAGCACTGAGATGCGCGGCACAGAGGATAACGTACCCATCATTTGATGGACTCGGTCCACAAAGACGGATGCAGCTACCATGTCTCCGTCATCAGGAGGGTCTTGAGGTGCTGCAGGCAAGTGGGCCGTAGCTGCCGCATTCATTGTAGGTAATGGCACAGGCATCTCGGGTTGCGCAACGCGAAGCTGTCGAGACTGCTGAGTGCAACTCTGATGTGCGCTCAAAACGCAAAGAAGGGGGTAGTTGTATTGTATGGTACAGGAAATAAGCTTTCAAGAAACTTCGCTGTCAAGAAGCGCGAGGGAAGAACCCCTGTTTGTTGTTATTTTTTTGGTTCATGGGAACCGGTGTTTTGAGCATGCAAGACGCAATGTCGGTTCCTGCAAGACCACTGCCCTGATCAAGAAGATCTTCGCATCACACTCTAGAATTATACTTAAAGAAAACTGATACAGAAAGGCCTGATCCTACCCGCTTACGTGATACCGATGGCCCATTTCAACCATGCCGGACACTTACTAGGCTCGTCAGAGCAATGCAGCCCCCGCAAGATTATCTCGAAGCAGGACTGTGTGCAAGTCAGCACTCGTACCTGTTGTCGTCGATCGACTCACTGTCGCTAACAGCTCGAAGAACTTTCTTCATCAGATTAGTGTCCCTGTTCGAAGCCCTTATCAGACTTGATCTGGCTTTTGCAGAGCTCAGAAGGAATTACGTGGCCGTGGTCGAATGAGTATATGTCGGTCTCTTCTTCTTTTGAGAGTTTGGTGCAGGTCAGCGAGCAGATGCAGCAGAAGCCAATAACTCACGTCCTTGACCAGCTGCTCAAACATCCCTCTGAAGAAGCGGACTGATCTTAGGCTCAGAATGTGCCAGCAAGAGAGAAACGAGTAACACACTTGCTTCTCTTGTGTCCGTCGGCTCGCCTACGTATATAGTCAGCTGTGCGAGCCGTGCACCATACTTATCCTGCCGCATACCTTTGAAGTTCGGATAGTACTTGATCAACGGCGATTTGGGCAACTTGTGCTCGAGCTGTTTGACAGGTCAGCATTGACTGCGCGATAAAAGACTTGTCACACAATGTCAATCTTGTTAAGGAACAGCTGGTGAGAATAGTCAGCATACTGCACAACCTGCACACGTTGAGATAGCATACGACATGTGCACTGTTCGTGAACCACCGACTGTTGACGCTGTACAAGTTTCAGACACTTTTGCCGGGAGAGCGTCCATCTGTTCTGCTCACATGGCATCGTACACTAGACATGGCATTAGCTCTATCATGCGCAGCAAAAAGCAGAACTCACCAATAAGTGACTCTTGCATTCTCGGCTGATCTTTATCTTCTCGAATGACCTGGTCGTACTCGCTCACAGACACGACGAAGAGAAGAACATTGACGTTTTCAAAGCCTTGAATAACGTCAAACAAGGCGAAGTCTCACTTGTTCGGCACTTACAATGGATCCTTTGCAAAAGTTGTCAGCTAGACCAAGTGACGGACAAAGTTGGGACGCACCATTTCTTTCGCTCAGAGCGCTGCCCCCCGACGTCAATGACGCGCATGTTGATACCGTCAACATTGCTTAGGCAGATTTCAGTGATGCCACTAAAAACACTGTGAGCTTCAACACAGCGCAATGATAACGGCATACGTAGTTTTCACCCGCGCACGGAGAATATCTGCGTCTGTTGGCATATAGTCCTTTTGGGTAGTCCTCTCGATATTAGCGAAGAAATACTCGGCACTATTCAACAATCATTGACCGCTGTAAATCCAAGCCAAGGACAGACACACCTGTCGTTAAGTTGAAAAGCATGCCTTAGACTGATTGCAGCCTGCACACTCTCGTGGTCACGCAGGCAAGTGATGGCTGCTGCGACTTTTACTGCAATTCGAGGGACTGGTTCGTTGCCAGATAGCTCGAGCAGGAATTTACTGTGTGAGCGAGATGCTTCGTCCGCCAGATGAAGGTTCAGCGCAGGTAGAGCATCTGTTTGTGCAGGTCAACTACGTGAGCTGGCAGAACGGAAGCGGACCCACCCAGGATGCTCTGCATGGATCTAAAGCCATATCAGCGAGAGACTTGTAGTATATAATGCCAAGCCTACTGTATCGAGTTCCAGACGACAATGTCTACGAAATCCTCTCTTGTGCCTTCGGGTAACCCGCCTGCTCGATATATGAAGCTCATTTGCTTGACTATCGTTGATTTTCCACTTTCACCAGCTCCTAGAATGAGCATCTTGATTACTGTTTTCGACTGTGAGCTACACCCAACTCTCTTTTATCGAAAGCTGTCGCACCTTGCTTTTCTTTGGCTCCATCTTTGCGCAACTGTACATCTCTGCATATCGCATTCAGTGGCCTGTGTATGAGTTGCCGCCTGCCTGACATTTCTTTGCTTCTTTTCGCCTCATCGGAGTGGTACTCGAAGGGCGTTACAGCGGATTGTGCAGGCTCGGCATGCGGTTTTGATTCAGTGCAGCCCATGTTGGCAGATTCGTAGCAAACAAAGAGAAGGAGAGAGAACAGGAGTAGGAAAGGCAGAGTCTAATTTGGCACACGGGATTGGGGCCCTAGAATCTCATCTAAAGTGATGACCGAGTACTAAGGCATAGTTTGCAAGAAGCGAATATTGATCGAAGCCGCCTGCCTCGAGGTAAAATGGCGCTTGTAAATTAGTGACGAGGTAATCTGAGCTTGTTTTCAACTTTCAGGAAAGCTTTATGCCGCAGCGGGATATGTAGTCAGCGCAGAGTACGAGGACCTGTTGTAGAGCTTGTAGGCAGGCTGTGTCACGCGCATTGCTGTATGCAGAATATGCAGTGAGTGTTTACGGACAACAGTCGCATCAAGCTGACATCAGTGATTGGTAATCTATAAGTCAAGTACACGATACAAGCTAGCCAGGGTACAGAATCTCAACAGACGCGCTTGCTTCTGGAGCGAGCCGAGAGGTAGTCGCTATCTACATTCTAGTCGCTGGTTCAGAGGTCATGCGAAACTCCATTCATTCAAGTATTTACACTCACAATAGACCAGTGCTGACTAGGTTTTTCTGTATGAGAGCTTGCACCATAGTCAGGACACGCAGCATTGAGGGAGCGAGACTTACTATCGGTGATTGCCATTATCACCTTTTTCATGCCTTTGCTATCCCTGTGTGAACACTCAGGTACAGCACCAGAAGGAGAAGTCGAAGTCCTTACGTCGCCGAAGTGTTATGTACATATATCTGCTTGTCCTGCTAGAACACTGTCAGCCCATGTCGAAATATAGAGCGGACGGCTTACGCTCTTGTTCAAGCTGGTAAATTGTTTCCTGAAGAAGCGCACGACCTGATCAAAGTCCTAGACAGCCATCAGCTTTTACTGTGATGAATTTGCTAGTGAGCCAAGCTTACGAGAGGATCTCCTTCGTAGTCGGGGTAGTACTTCTTGAGCGGACTTGTAGGTAATTTCTCGCGCAGCTTAACATCTGCTTATCAGTACAGGAGGCGATAGAAACAGATAAGACTTACAAGATCGCACTTGTTGAGAAATAGCTAGGCTTAACAATCAGTCTACGGCTTCCGTTCCGGTGCGGAGACATACTATCTGGGCGCTTTTCTCGAACCACTTGCTGTTCACACTACATGAGAGGAGATAAGACGCTTGCTTTGCCAATATCGTTACGGCCTACACTGCGTCATACACTGTCTGCGAGGTCAGCGCATATCGGCTAGCATGATAAGGCAGCTCACCCATCACAGCTTCTGACATCCGAGGGTGCTCCGAGTCTTCCCTCTATCCATCGATGAGCTTTGTACAAGGAGTCAGCTCAGATAACCTACCAATGTCTGGTCGTATTCCGCTACTGAAGCGACGAATAGTAGCACGGTGATGCCTTCAAAGCCTGCAAAGCAGATCAGAGTCCGTTGTATCAGTAGTAAAGACCAGTCTCCACAATGTATCCTATCATGTCGATATCAAGCTCAGCGCAACTTTGCCAAGAGAGAAGTGACGACGGACCATTTCTTCCTCTCGCTCCTCTGTCCACCGACATCAAGCACTCGTATAGGTAGACCACCAACATCAGGAAAGAAGACTTCTACTATGCCAGTCGTCTTGACTCTTGATTTGACGATATCCATATTGTTCGGTATGTAGGTATATGTCGGCGTGTCTACGAAGCGTCCTACGCTGTCGAAGAAGTATAGAGCACTATCACGGATTTTAGACCAAATACAGAAGAGTAAAATGTAATTCTGACCTATCGTTAAGCTGATACTCATTCCGCCTGACAATCGCTGCTTGAACAGCCGTTTCTTCGTATAGACTGGTGATGGCATTCTTTAGCCTGTCGTCAAATTGTGATGCGCTGACATCTCTGCTGAGAGTTTGTAGAAGACGAGCGTGTTCTTGCGCGATTGGATCCGAAAGCTTTAGACCCATGGAATCCATAGCGTCTAGTATACTCTGCATAGACCTGCGTATGATCAGTACAGGACCTAAGAGTAGACAAGAGAGCATACTGTATTGTATTGGCGAAAACGACTTCTCGATAGTCTGAACTCTCATCATCTGTCATCTTTGGCAAATATGAGATTTTCATTTGCTTGAGTACCGTGCTTTTCCCTTTGACCAGACTCAGCGACATCTCAGCCAGTCTGGGAATAGCATCCCACCTGCTTCTCCGCTACCAAGCATGAGCATAGAAGTAACCTTGCGCTCTTCTATTCCATCTCTCTTTAATTCCGCATCGCTATAGCCAAAGCATATCTCAGCCTTATCAAGCTTTTGACCTGTCGGTAAAGCACGCACAGACGCTTCGAATGTTTCGCCGAATGCAGAGCTTCCTGGGATCCATTATGCGAAGAGGCTTCTTTTGACTCGCTGCAGCCCATAACTCAGAATGCAAGAGGAGATACGACGCGAGAAGCAGAGGAGCAAGACAACCAAGACAGAGCACGGCGTCCAGCGCATGATCCCTGCGCCATAGAAGAGATGCAAAGCGTGGACGACAACAATGACCGGAAGCAGAATTCTGATTGATCGCAATGGCGCCCGACGCAGCCAACGAGATATTCAAGGAAGCCCTTTCCTCCGCTCAAGCCAATGTCGAAGTACGCTCTTTGTACACCTACTATCTCATTCAAGCCAAACAAGAAGTCGAAGCACGCAAATCTGCCGAACACACTCCCAAATACACTTGCAAGCGTGACACCTACGCTTACTGTGCCTACGGTGTCTTGCTCTATAATGCTGCTAGGGAGCTTAGAGTTGCCTAGCCTGAACAAGCAAAGGACAAAGCCAGTAACAGCGTTCGCTCCGTTTCGGGTATTGACCAACAGAGTGGATTTCAAGACATCGCAGGACATCTGAGCGTATCGTAAAGAAGAAGACTTCTTTCAAGCTGCTTGGCGAACGGGTGAACGGTTGCTCGACAAGATAGCCTGTCTTTTCACTCTCGATCAAGACAAGTCACCATCGTAAACCCCATATGAAGCGCAGTGCATCCAAAGTAGCAGAAGCAGCAGCCTCCCCATCAAAGCTGCCTCGCCTAGATCGTCAATCAATCAAAATCGTCTCCTGGAATATCGAGAACCCATCAGCCTACATTGATCTGCAGCCAAACAAGGTGTCTTCGTACTTTGCTAAAGACAAGGCCGTGGCCAAGAAGAAGACGATTCGATCTATCTGTACTTGATGATCGCCTGCCCGTCTTGAGCTTAGCTGATACTAGTAAAGTAGAGAAACATGCCTGGCCGGATTTCCTCTGCTTACAAGAGATACGAGCTAGACACAATGATGCAGATTGGATCTCTGCTCTTCGATCATCAGCGAACAGCAATGCTTTGACAGATGGTCCATTGTATGATGCGCATTTCAGTTTGTGTCGAAGCACGAAGGGCCAGAGGCGATTTGGTGTAGTTACCTATATGAAGAGAAGTTTGGCTGTAGAGCGTACAAGAGAAGTGGACTGGGATGTAGAAGGCCGAGTGTCAATCACTGAATTGTCAGATTGGGCTTTGGTCAATGTGAGTTTACATAACGCTGTTGCTCGTCGCTTAGTTGACAATCAATAGGTATACGCTCTCAACGGATCGGAGTACCCTTGGCGGAACGCTCAGAACGAGATCAGAGGCACTCGCAGCGAAAGAAAGAGAGCGTTCAATCGCCTGCTAACAGACGAGTGTCTGCGCATCAAAGAGTCTGGAAAAGCTGTCGTACTGATAGGTGATACAACCCTTATCCATGTCTTTCGCCGGCTGATGTCGCTTGTCCAGGCGACTTCAACATCAGCTTGACAGGAATTGACTGTTTCCCACGCTTGCGAACAGAAGAAACGCATGCACTAGCTCGCAAGGAATTCAACGAGAGCTTCATCCCAAACACAGGCGTAGTCGATGTCTTCCGCAAGCTACATCCCCATCAAAAGAGTTACTCCTGGTTCAGCAGGACGAAACCAGATCGCTCTGATGCCGCTAGAGTAGACTATGCACTGGTCGATAAGTCGTTGGTCGACAGTGTCAAGAGGATGGAGTATTTGGAAACGCCAGCTTGGAGAGAAGATTCAGATCATTGTCCTTTGGTGCTGGAATTGGAGCTGCCTAGGCCAGGCAAGAGTATTCCAGTCGATGCATGACAATGCATATTGTACAGTCTTACATATTGTACAATAAGTCTTTGCTAGACTAGACTACAACCGTACACATCTGATAACCGAATCACAACACCTACATGCACCTGGTCAATCGAGCACGTGCAAGACATAAGACTCCGCTCACCTGTACCATCACCGCACAGCTTGCTTATTCGATTGCTTCTTGGTTGTGCCTCTGTCCTTCCGCCAGGCTTGCGCACTCGCTGTTTGGCCGATTCTGACCATGTTGACTCTTCCCCGTACTCCTTCAGTCCTTCGCTGCTCATCTCACACCCCATCGAACAGGCTCATTCCTCCTCCAAAATCTAAAGCCGACAGCTCATCTTTGATCGCTTGTCGAGCCAGACCATCAAGCTCTTTGATCAGCATACTTGATATCTTCTGCTCAAACCCATCAGCACTGAACAATAGTCAAGATAGCCTTAACGGACCTTTAGTTTCGCATCCGCCTTTGCCATCACTTCTAGCAATGCAGGACTGAGCGATCCATTCGGTGTAGAAGGGAAGAAAGATGGTTGACCGGGGACAGCTAGGGAGTTGCCTGTCGTCGGAGGGTTGTATGCTGCTTGTGTTGATTGCATGAAGGATGCTGGTGAGCCAAGAGGCGAGTGACCACCGAGATAAGCGAGGATCTTGGAATACGTCTCGATGAGTATGTCGCACAGAGAAAAGAGACATTGAAAGTAGTCCAGCTCGAATGGCTAACACAAGGTCTCAGTGAAGCTATACGCATTGTTCTTGATCCGCTTACGATATTTGGCCAATACAGCGATGCTAGATCATCCGAATTGTTACTCGCATCGTTCGCTTGTACTGCACCGCTTGTAGTTCCTGATCTTGCCCGATTGCCTTTCGTCGTTGCGCCGCGAAGTAGCGATTTCTGTCAACAACGCGGCCATATTAAGACTTCGAGAGCCTGATATCGCTGCATCACTGACCATCTTTGGTTTGAGCAGATTCTCATCCGATATCTGATCATACTCTTGACTCGTTAACAGAAGAGCTTTGAGGAAATCTTGTGGGTTCGCAATGTCCAATAACGGTCCCAAACTCAGACCAAGCACCATGAAACTTGTTGCGCGCTTCTGTAGAGCAAGCGGAGTGAAAGCTTTGGCTGTTGCGCTGCTTGGTACTTGACTCAAAGTGCCAAAGGGCGGATGTGCGCCGTTTAGTGCTGGTTGATAGTATGCTTCCAGTTCCGCTTTCGAGATGCGTATAGTATTGAACCAGTGCAATTGATCGCCTTGATGCACCGACTTGAGGTAGTTCCAAGACTGCAGCCGTCTAGTTATAGCGCTTCTTTGGGTATCGTGCGCGACTTGAAGTGATTGACTAGGTACGTTTGGCAGAGATCCTGGGCCGCCAGCAGACAGCAAAGGCGTGAAAGCGCCAGATTCAAACGTGGGCGTGCCAGGCCCGCCGTCATACGATGAATCGATATCTGGCGTCTGAGGCAGCGCCCTGTCATTCATTGTGTTGCTCCTGTTCAAGGCAGAGGAGAGCAAATTGCCTGACTTGCGTCTGGTCGGTGCTTTGCCATTAGCAGTGCTGGATTCCATAGGAGGGCGTCGCTGATGTGTAGGCGATGGACCTGGCGACGGAGAGCTTCTGGGCGAATATAGGGGAGAGCTGCTTGATGAGCTCAGGTCAAAGCTTCGGTCTCCATAGCTGAACATGTTTTTGGCGTGCTCAATGAGCAGAAGCACTCCGAAGGTGTCTTCTCGTTGCAGGTCAAGAATGCCCCTTTGTCGCGTCGGATCAAGACGCGAACAGGTAATTACGGAATAGAAAGCTATTAGCGTGCTCCCTTGCATTATATACACTAGCAATCTATCGTCCAAGAGCCTCCCGATGAATCTAGACTGTTGCGACGATCTGTAAACATTTGAGTGAATCAAGGCACAAATGATGTTTGACCGGAGCATACCTCATCTGTAAGGACGGTTACGTAGCATCAGCTGTCATATAGTGAAGCAAAGGCACCGGCTTACCCGCTTTCGTAAGAGCTTGAACCATCTTGATGCATTCCTTCCGTCTAGTGACAACATGGTCGCTCTCCTGCTCACAGAGGACATCAGCTCTGTCCCTCCTTGAATAGCTTTACGCACCTTGAGAAGCTCGTCCATCGCTTGCGGTATGTAAAGCTCAGCAAGCAACTCCTTTTGTAAATCTTCCTTGGAATGCGATACTAGACTGAGCATAATTGCTTTCGGCACAGTGTCAATGATGGTCCGCTTCGTGATGTTGTAGTCTGTCAGTCGAACACCATGCACAATCAGCAAAAGCTGAAGTCCGAGCGATAGACCGACATGAAGATATGAGAAGCTTGATGACTTCCGTTTCCATGTGTTCACGTTCCGATAGCTGTCCAGAAGCCTTCAAGATTTGTGGAGGCTGTCCCATCGCCTTCGCTCAGCAAGAGACTTGCAAAGCTCTGGAAAGACCGACCGCTTCCATCATAGACTTGCGATTCTTGTTTGCCGCAGCACCCTTCTGACCTCCTTGCCAGAACGAGCCAAAGAAGCCTTGTGGTTCTTCCTTAAGGTTCACATCTAGATCCTTGTTGTTGTTGATCGCTCCTGGAGGTAGACGACCTGTCTTTGGGTCGACAGCTGGTGGGGGTGGTTTGGAAGCTTCAATTCGCTGGTTGACGATTGCCATTGCCTGTCCGAGAGCAGGAGATTTAGCTTCGAATTGAGCCAACTTTACCAAAGACGGACCTTGTGACCGGAAATGAAGTCAGGATGCCCTGTGTTGACGTAACATGCTTCCATCGCTACAAGATCAGTAACGAGTTTGTTGGTCGGGTTCATCGATTTCTTGTAAAATGCAATGACAGTCGAATAGAAGCGCTCCTTCAATGCAGGGTAGCGCTTGAACATTTGCTGTTAGAACAAATTACAAACAGTCAGCGAGCTGACTTGCGCGTGAAAGTCGCTCTTACGTTCTTGCCGATGAGCTGCGTCAGAATCCGCACGAGTTCATCATAAACCAGCTGGCAGCACTTCAAACTCGGATCTTCCAACCGCTTAATCTGCTGCTTGATAATGACTTCAAATGCCGTAGTGCCCACAAACAGCGCTGGACTGGACCCAGACGAATTGTACAGGATGTTGCGGATTTCAGTGTCTTTGACTTGATCGAATGGGTCGAGCGCTTTCACTCCGTTGCTGAAGAGCTCATGGAAGACAAAACTGATACGCGCTCCGCCTGATAATTCATTGAGAGAGAGGTCTTGGCTGTTTCCGTCAATGGCTGTTCGGAATTCACTGCAGAATTCGGTAATGATTTGGAGAATCACGTTGCCCTGTGCTCAAACTTGCGTGTCAGCAGGCGAACCTACAGATCACAGCTCTACCCACGCCGCTGCCTTCGCCCATCGGACCTCCTAGCGAGTTGAGTTCCGCCTGATATTTGATCAAAGACTGCTGAATCTTCTGCTTGATATCAGGTAGCGTGTTTCGAATGTGATGCATGAGGATCTGTCATAACCCGTCCCTTGAGACTGTGGTAAACACAGATTCAGAGGACCAAGACTGACCATGTTCAATTTCCTAGCCAAAAACGGTGTACCACAATATTGACTCTTCGTTCGATACGCTGCATGGTTTTCGAAGAAATCCCTCTCGTTGTCCAGTGCTTGTGAGATGGCCTTCTTTGATTCGATATCCCTTTGACCTCTGTTGACTACAGGAACGTAGCCTAGTCGAAGGGGAATCACACGGCCAGCTAGAATATCGACTACGTCTGTTCCTTGGTCCCTGTAGATGCCGATTATTGCGCATAAGCCGAAGCTCAAGTGCAGAACCGCAACCTACATCAAGTCGACTTTGGTCAAGACACCAATCGTCCGAGCACCGTCTGGGTCAACTTCTCTAGCCATCTTGAGACCTTCAGAGTTGGCCAAATCTTGATTGGCGGCTGTTACAGCGAGGATGATGGAGTTTGGTTTGGTAATGAACTTCATGAGCATGTCGCGGATTTGACGCTCAATGTCTTTAGGCTGGGAGCAAGACCAGACCATCAGATACATCGTATCAACGATACCATTCCATACTGACCTGATCTCCTACTGGGACCTGCCAACGACATTAGCTTTGGACCGTCGGAACGATTAGACCACGCACCTTGGTGAGACCGGGCAAGTCGACCATTGTGAGAGTGAGAACCTTCGGAGAGAAGATCCGCAGGTTGATAGGTAGTGGAGAGATGCCTAGTACCGTCGAATGAGCAGGAGTATGCGCTAACATTGATCAAGACATACCAGCATTCCTAGACACAAAAGAATCAGCATAAGATCGCTTGAAAGCGACAGTAGGACGCACTTTCCAGTCTTTGCTTCAGTATCAGAAACAATCTCGTCTCTTATCTTGTTGAAATCAAAGAACTTCTCTCCAGGCTGTGCGCAATCTCTGCTATCAAATAACAAGTCTATTTGTGACTGAGCCTGCGCACCTTGTGCAAGAACTCTCCCCATTCATCTTGATTGATGCCCTTGTCTGAAGGTACTGGCTTGGAGTCATCTGCTCAACCCATGCTCAGTCGACTGATTACGTGTCTCATGCCAAAAGGGCGAACCTGTTTCTTCTTCTTTCCCATTTGTTTCAGGCTTGTTACTCGCTGGTCTATTGATGAGTTGCAGGATCAGAGGTCGACGCGTGACGATGCCCGTTCCTCTGGGCAAGAAATCGCGGCCGACAATGTTCTGTCAGACAATATCTGGTCAACACTTTCATACGAAGGCTAAGACACAGGAAGCCTGACCTCTAAAACGGATGATTTGCCAGATGATTGAGAGCCAATGACTGCTATCTGAGGCAAGTCTACTGCAGAAGTGGAAGACAAGCCAACTGAAGCGAATGCATCCTGTCTGAATTACCCAAAGGGACGGCCCCTTTTCAGTATAGATGGTCATTGGCACGCAGCTGGGGGAAAGAACTGACAATCTGTTGACGGTCTGCGCGAACCAAACATGAGCATTCAAACACGAATACGGCAATCGCTGCTCTGTCGTGAACGCACTTTGATGAGCTGCTGATCCATTATGGGCGACTGTGGGTGCGGATGAGCAGGGCAAAGTCGCGGTATGAGGGAGAAAGCGAGTCGAAGAGGCGAGGTTGGAGAGCGACCGTCACTTTGGCTGAAATAGCGAGGTCTGTATTGCTGTTTGTCCCCTAGAGAATATGTCTTTCGCGCATCCGTTATTCCTTGCCTGGGCTTTTTGTTGTCTTTCTTTGCCTCTTGATGACTGCCTCAGTAGGTGAGGTAGTACTGCCGTGTTTCTGAGTGCTACCTGACTGCCCTATCTATCTTCTCCTATCCTACGATGTTATCCTCTACACGCTTGCTGTGCGACTCTGCTTTTGAGGCTGCGGTGTATTGGCCATTCCGACGCTCCTCTTCGATGCCCATGCAGCTCGGGTACTGCTTCTATCTCTCTCCGTGCTCACAAGGGCTTATATACTGACGTATATCTTTCGATAGACTGAGCCTGCGATTCATGAAGTTGCAATGCGACTCAGCGGCGACTCTGTATAGTCATCAGTTCAACATCCTGGTATGATGCTCGCCGGTCATGGAAGGCGATCCTGCAGGCTGTCTGTGTTGCCATGTGTTTCAATCTAGATAGCTTGTCGTCATACCACGAATCACAATATACCCAAAAGGCCAAACTCTGCAGTTATACCCCAGCATAGCTCTCAAACAGTCGTGCAAGCCCTCTATTCACCCTCGTGTATTTAATACCAAAGTCATAGATACCGCTGCTTCAGTCGTCAAGATGCTCGTTTCTTATCGCTCAGCTCCAGGCGCAGACGAGATTGCTTTCATTCGGGACAATGGTGGAACGCCCACACCTGATACTGCCTTTGTTGGTCTTCAAGGCTACAAACTTCGCGTAATCCGACTATCTGGTGATTGTCAAGACACTTCGGATCACGTCTGGCCTTACCCTCTGTCCTTTGTCGAACCACGCAGCGAAAAGACCGTAGTGATTGAGGAGGGCTTCCCTTACTTGAGTCATGAGACTGAATTGGAGGCCTGGATAACTGAAATAGAAGCGGTTCGTGCAGATCTTGCTGACACACATCTCAAGTTTGAAATATACTGTCCATACTAGCGGACTAATGTTGACCTCAAGTGCCGTTGTTGCGTGTGTGAGAAAGCAGAGGCAACTCGCTCCGAATATCGATGCGCTCAGCTTGGCGTGAAAGGAGAACAATATGAGGATCCGGTTCTTGATATGGGTACCGCCACATGGCGTGAGTAGCACATCAGCCTCTTAGTCCTATGCTGAACCGCTTGCAAGTCTATTTTTGCGATGATCCAGCATGCTTTGTTGCTATCAAGAATATCAAGCAAGATAGTATGGGCGCTCTTTCATGCTTTCGCCTTCGGGCATGCTCAAACGGCAATTGCTTTCATACGCAATCCTTCAAAACCTGCAGTGGATGTTTTAGTGAAAAATACTGTTTAGTGTACGTCGTCTATCAAAGGCATCAAGAATACGGGTCAATCATTTTGGCCGTGCAGCGAGTGTCAGCGCGTTCACTGGGAAGAACACAAAACCCGCTGTCGAGCTGTCAATGCAGCGCGAAAAGCGGCCAAAGCAGAAAAGAAGCGACAAGCGGAGGCAAGCTCAGGAGAGCAGTTGTCATAAAGTCCACCGCTCTACCTCCACGGTGTCTCTATGCTACAGCTATGCTCTACCACCTCAGCTGGACACTTCCATCGTCTGCGACCAAGTTGTATCTATCTGGAATTCTTCAATGCTTTACACAAGAAGGTGTCCAAGTTGAATGTGTCACTGCCATCTGTGATGATGACCAGCGCGAGACTATCCTCATCTCCATTGCCGCGCATCATCTGCGAGAGCGAGCAAAGCTAGATGAATGCTGTTCCATTTCCCTTCTAGTAGAGGCAACTACGCATCTCAATCTATATGACAACCTTCACACTAAGCTATACTGCAGACCTGAGACGCTTTCCCGCGTCTATGAAGCTTTTCTTGCTTCACTCTCGATGACCTCATCATTTTCCTTGTTGTTGTTCTGATTTTGCCTCTTTCCTCAACCTCTACCTTCAAGAAAACCCTCACTCAAGAATACTATGTGCCGACACTGTCAATCGGCATCCATGTTCGGCGGCTTTGGCGGCTTTGGCGGGTATGGCGGTGGRTTTGATTTTATGGATGAGTGAGTCCGTCTCGTTGTCATTTCTCGCCTGGGAATGACGCGCGTTCTGATAGCGGAATTGAACGTGCTGGCTTCAACACCATATCTGACCGTGCTCTCAAAGCTGAAGATAATATGAGTGCTTTGTTCCATCTTGATCAGCCTGTGCCGATACATGTCGTTTAGGCTTTGGAGGTCTTTCACAAGTTTGTCGTCAATACCGATTGCTCTGCTGGTCCAGTCACTAAAGAGATGTATGTCCGTTCATCTCGCTTTGACGAATTGCGCTGATTCCGGCCTTTAGCATTCAATATCATCTAGGTACATCTTGACAGTATTGCTATTCGGTTTTTCCTGACGCTGTCAATAGTTCCTAAGATCCGAAAGAGCTTTGGCAATAAGATTCGCGCTGAGGGATTCAAGTAAGTCGCGTCTGATCATTTTCCGGATTAGCGCTGAGTCGTAACAGCTGCACTCACCGTCAACTCAGCCGCGAAGAGCAGGACAGGATCAGCAAGTCTAGACAATCGCTGATGTGGTACACTTCTTGCACTGTGCGTTTCTCGCACTTGACGCGACTGCGCCATACTCATATCTTTGCATCAGATCAACCAACAGGCGAAGGATGCTTGGATCAAAGCCAACCCGAGTAAAGCAGCTCAATACGCTCAAGCTGCTTCTACTAGTGCTGCTTCGACAAAAGATGTTTTGAAAAAGAGAGATGCGAACGAGATTTGTGGTCAAGCTCAGGCTGGAAGCTCAAAGAAGGCAAAGAAGACCAAGGCTTGAGATTGGTCAGGGCAAACAAAGGACTTTCGCTGGCTAACAATTGTGTAAGATAGCATTGCAACTACTTGAGCAGCTTGCCTGTTTTGAGGGTTGTGTAAGTTGATGAACCTAAGACGCTGTAGTTTAGTTGGTGCCGAGACAAAGCCTAGCAGGAAGTAGACCAGACGCATGCGATGGGCGATTGAGGAAGTTGAGCTCGACAATATGTCATGTTGTGACTATGCAATGCATGCAATGTTGGGTTGAACAGGTCTGAAGGGTGCTGATGTTGGATCGAGAAGGGCAGTTCATGAAAAGCAATGCGTTCTGCTCTGCTCGACAGAATGAACGGCCGACTTTCGCGAATGAAGGAGGACATACATCTGACACATCGCAGCAACGATCACACCGGACTCGCTTGACAGACCGACTTGAACATCACACAGCGTCTAACCCTTGACTGCTCGTCGGCCGCCTTGACTTTATCTCCCTCCCAATCCTCCAAGCAACTACACCAAGCACGCTCAAGCCCAACAGCACAGCTCCAAGGAAAGACCATCCGGATACAGCGAGTACGAAGAGCATGTAGCTCAGCAATGTACCACTGAGCGAGCCGACTAAGCTGTGCGTGAGTCGAGAGTCGTCAAAGCTGGACCATTGAGGTAATGCGAAAGCGGAACGGCATGCGAGGATGAGTATGGATATTTGTATGGCGAGCGTAATGATTGCGAGTACGAAGGAGGTGCTGTAGATGCCTCTATGCAGATCTTCAATATCGCTTACGTCGTACTGCCATTTGAAGCTGAGGATGCTCGCTTGAAGTAATATTGCGCATATTGACTGTACGAAACGATCATGATGATAAGCTGTTGGGTCGCTATATGCATGGAACGCACGTATAGAAAGAGATATGGCTTTCTTGATTGCCCAACAGATCTATAGACGTTGCTTGAGCATTTCGCTTCAGACGGGCTGGAGAGGGGCAGGCCGCTTACAACTCTTCTTCATTCGAATCCATACTCTGCTGTTGCTTGTTTGCTCGTAAGTGTTTGCTGTTAAGCTTCGAACAAATCAACGCCATGCGAAGGAGATGTTTCATCAAAGATTGGAAGGCAGCAAGGCTTGAGCGACAGCGTCGACCTTGAATGATCTTGAATACGCCGAAAGAGCAGACTAGAGCTCCAGCAAGGCAGTGAACAGCCCTCAGGCAGAACTTTAGTTGCTGCGACGTCTTTTTGTTGACATCATTGCAAGACGCTGTTGCCGTGTTGCTTTCTTCGTGTTGACCTCTTGCGCTGTTATGTTGCTACAAGGTATCGCTCTAAAGCCGACGAGATGCATGGTCGCCATTCGTCATGCTTGGTACACACAAAGTTGCTGAAGATGTTTACGCCCCTGGCTGCCCTGTCCTTGTCGATGCTTGATCTCTTGCTCTACGCTGACATCGAGTACCTTACACCTGTGGATCGCCTAGTGCTCTCATATGTCTCATGTGTCTACCATCACACCCGCCAATCGGCTTATGTGATTCGATCGTCCTGGCTCTCGAATAGTCGTATGCTCGCTTCCACGAGCTGCACAGGGCTACAGAAGGACTATCTCATGCTACTGCCAGGCAATGACATCAACGCTAAGCCCTCGGCTCGCCTCAAAGACTCTTCCGGTGCTCGAGTGGATGTTGAACCTGTCAAAAGCATCCGCGCCATTTCTTCTTCTCATTCATCCATCTCCCTGTACTACTTTCACAACAATGAAAACCACACTCGCTCTACTCCTCACTCTGGCAGCCTTTGCCGAAACACAAGCTTACAAGCCACTCACAAACGCTGAACAATTCCGTCGTGGTTTGCCTCCCCTGAAAGTGCCGAGCAGGATCTTGCACAGGGATGCAGCTTGTATGTCCTCATGAGTCTGAGTGCAGGACGTAGCTGACGATGATGTAGCCAGAAGTGATTCTGCTTTGGCGAAAAGACAATCTCCAGCTCCTGGTGATGCTGGAAGTAATACTGGAACTGGAACTGGCAGCGGGCCTGTCTTGATCACTTTGTGAGTCCCTTTGACTTTATTCTGTAGCATGGCTCATTGTTGTTCAGCGACGATATTACTTTGGACTCGACTGGTTTCGGTCCAATCCCAGCTGCTTACAAAGGTAAGACCATCCCGAGTCTCTCACCAACTAGGCTGATAACTGCGGCCAGGCTTTGATTGGGGCATTCGCGGCTATGCCATTTCTTCGTCGTCATCCCTAGGAAGTGGGTATACCGACATTAGTGCGCAGAGTTCTCTCTTTCTCCCACTGTCCTGCTGACATGGTACTGTAGTGCAATCGGACCCTCAATGCCTATACTACGATCAACCACAAGGTCTCACACCTGCCATCCGTGCTACTTCCGGTCGATTATTCCAAATCCAATCACTCTACTGCGGCAACCTGCTCGGCGATGCCCAAACAACCACACTCGTAGGCAAAGTCGAAGGCGCTGTGGTCTTTGAACAAGCCTTGACGTGTGGAGAAGAATCGACGCTCAATACCTTGGATCTGCCTCAAGCGGATTCGGTGACGTTGATGACTGCTGCCATCGATACGGCGGATGACATGAGCAATGCTGGTTGTATTGATGACATGATGATTGTTTAGAGTAGTGAGTCCGCTTCTGTGGTCTTTCGATATGCATGCTGACTCTTCGCAAACAGGTATATTCGATCGTTTGGACACTTTTAATTCGGAAAGAGAAGCTTGTAGTGTCGTTCTTGTATCCTTTGTATTACTTTAGCTACTTTGAAATGCATAGGACCGTTGTATAGATCTAAGCGTTGTCTTCCCGCTTCTTCTTGCTCGTCCATTTCGTTACCCACTCGTCTGCTGCAGCGTGGCATGTTCCAGCCTAGGAATCGCAAAGGCCCTGGGAATAAACCTGGCCATTTCCTCGTCTTGCCAGAGAAGCCTGTGCCGAAAGTTAAGAACGTCTTTCAGCAAGCAGCGGGCGAACGATACACCCCAGCAGCAGCTAACACGAACTCAGACGACGAACAAGCAGCCCCTACCAGGGCAAGGAGACCTGTACAACAGCAACAGCAACAGCAGCAAGAGGGAGGTGTGATCCGCTTCACACCTATACGCGTTTTCTTTCAAGTGCTTATCGTGGGAGGTCTATTGCTCAGAGGAGCGTATATACATTCTATTGCTGGTGTGAGGGAAAAGACGGACAAGCTTGCGAATCAGATCTTTAGGATGAACGAAGAGTATTCGTTCGTCTCTTGCTCTGCTGCGGCACGGTTCGAGCTAATGAAGTGGGCAGGTATGGTCAGATATTGATGTTTGGGGACTCGAGTATGTCTGCTTGAGCTGCTATGAGGCAAGGCTGATGTTGAAGCAGTCACGCAAGGAGCTTGGCTGGATAATAATGGCACGGGAGCTGCATTACAGCATCAGTATCAGCGAAAACTGTGAGCACGAGGGTTCTTTTTGCCTTCATCAGGCTGATTGGAATGTCTGTCCACAGGGATGTGCTCAATAGAGGTTTCAGTGGTATGTGAACTCCTCCCGCCGTCCCATCTAGCTAATGTATCTGATAGGCTACAACAGTCAGTCGCTCTATAATTGATTATTGACGTATTGACGTGCTCAACAGCTGAATGGGCGCTTCAACTCGCACCTGCATTGTTTGCAAACACCAATAACCTCAAATTAGCCACAATATGGTTCGGCGTAAGTCTCTCGCTTCATCTCTTATCCCATCTGTTACCATCCCTGCACCTCTATGCAGCGTATTCTCCTGTTCTTTCCGTTTTGATGGTCATAGGATACTCGCTAACGCTCACCCTGACAGGCAAACGACGCTGTCCTCTCCTTTCGTGCCCAACATGTCCCCTTGGAACGCTTCAGGAAGAACCTCGCAACCATGCTGAAGCTCATACCGAATGATATACCTGTCTTGATGATTAGCCCACCGCCTTTCGAACCTACTATGAGAAGGGAAGATGTGTGCGTATTCGTATCTCGACGCGACGGAGATAGCTGATGCTCGATGTGTATCAGGAATTCGAGGTTCCCTGAACAAGAACTTGAGCTAGATCGGACGATAGAACGGACAGCCGAGTGAGCCTTTTCCATCTACTTATTTCATGTGCTAAGGACTTACGATCACTCGTCAGCTTCGCACATGCAGTAGGAGAAGTAGCAGCGGATGCGCGAAGAATCTTGAAAAGACCGATAGGCTTTGTAGACTTGCATGGTGTCATGGAGGATATGGTGAAGGACGATCGAGAGAAAGGCTTGCGAGTATTATTGAGGGATGGACTGCATCTGACCGGTGAGGGGTATAAGGTGAGTTTGGACATGAAGGCGTAGATGAAGGACTGAAGAGTGAGCAGGTCGCAACGGGATTGATTTTGGAAGCGATAGCGGAGAACTTCCCGAAGCTTCAAGCTGAAGTAATGGAGAGCCACTTCCCGACTTGGCTGTGAGTGGTTGCCCCTTTGCTCTGTATCAAGCTAAGAATGGTTGATAGGGAAATGGAAGCGAGAATGAAAGCCCAAGCGGCTAGACAACAGCCTATGCGATATAGTCCTCCTCCTCTTCAGGGTATGCCAGGGTATCAGCAGCAGCCCTATAGAGGGCGGCCAGAGCTATGAAATGCCAAGCCAACGTCATTCCCGCAGATAAATTGTTTCTTCTTTCTTTTCTCGGCCCACTGTTCTGGTGCTGTGAATATTGATACCATGGGAGAGAAAGATGACCATCGCAATCCTGATGATATACCAGAGCAAGAACTAGTCTCCAGAGAGTCAGTCTCGAAAGCGTTGCACAAGTATCTGAAAGTGCTCATGGGTTCAGTCAAGTCCAGGACCGCCAGCCAATCCGCAACTGCTCTCAAGCTTTGATTGGCATGTCTTGTCGCTCATCACCTTTGGCGCCATCTTTGGAACGCTGTGTCGACTTGGTCTCGTTGCTCTGTTCACTGCTCCAGAAGGAGCTGATACCCGTCAGTACTTGAAGCCTATCATCTATACGGTGTTCGAAGATTGAATCGCATCAACCAGCGGTGTTCCCCTTGGTCTGGACACAGGGTACAGGTCGGTAACAACGCATGCGTGCTTAGGGCTTTATTGAAACTCGGAGCCTACTATAGGTTCATTCTTCTTCGGCCTGTTTGTGCGGAAACAGAAAACGATAGAGAAGTTCTGGCCAGCAGCACATATCGCACTTCGAGTTGGCTTCTCTGGCTGCGTAGCGACTTTCGCTACCTGGCAAGTGCAAAGTTTTCAAGCCTTTAGCAATTTCGAGAATGAGCCTAAAGGCTGGATACATTATGTGCGAATCTTCATCAAGCTGTGAGAGCGTCTTCATAGCTTCTAGTGTACAAATAGGCAACAGCCGGTGTGTCTCCTTTGGTGACCTTTGGCCGAAGCCTGACTTCAAATCCAGGTCTCAGTCATCTATTTGTCACTATCACGTCAACGTGGTTCTCTCTGCACTTTGGGCGGCACATAGGCGATCATCTACCTGATATCAGACGCAAAGTCAAGCCTCTTCCATCGCTATACCGAAACCTATTCTGCGTCTTTGCGCTTCTTTGCTGGCTCGCCGCTCTACTCATTTTTCTCCTCACTTCCGAATCCACCTTTCGATCTGGTAGAAGAATCGCATTCGCTCTGACTCTCGCTCCACCAGCAGCTATCATTAGATGGTGGCTCTCCTGGAGATTGAATCGGATATCACCTTCTTGGATCAGATGGGGAACCTGGATAAGCAACATGTCGTCCACTTCTATCGCTGCGGCGATGACGCTTCTACAAGTCGTTACTCCACTCAGTTCTACCTTGTCGCTGTTCCAATGTCAGACGTTACAAGCTGTCCAAGATGGGTTCTGCGGCGTGAGTCTTGCTGCTCTACTGAAAGTCCTAATCCAGGCTCACGCTTATCGACAGGGATTATCCACTATACCTGCGATCTTGGAACAAGCAGAAACGATACATAACAACAACAGAAGATGGTGGAAGAGCTGGGTGTGAGTGCTATTGTCGCTTGACCCTTATATCTCAACTGACCAGCAAGCCAGCTATGTTTTCGTATTCCAATACCTCTGCGGGTTATGCATCGTTATCCTGATATTGGGCACTGGTTGGTGGACTCATGGAAAAGGCACGATATGCAGTGCTTAGCCGTAAGCTGAGGTAAAGGCGTTCTCTTTTCGCTTTATTGCAAGCTGATAGATATGCACACCTCGTGTAGCTTTAAACCGCCAGCCATACAGCCGTCATCGAAATCAAGCTGATCAACACCTCGTACACGCACAGATCTAGAACTGTAGACATTTGGCTACTTTTAAGTTATTAGATCTAAATGGATGTATGGACAATTGTAAAACACCATATATACACTCGCCACGCATAGAGTACATGACTATGATCAGACTTCACTGTGGTCGTTCGTGTGGCCATTCGATTTTGGCTTTTCAGCAAGAACCTCGCCCTTGATCCAAGGGTCCAGTTTTGGCTCTCTAGCCTGCTTCTTTCTGTTTTCCCATGCTTCGCACTTTGCGCTGTAGCCCGGTATACCTGACAAAACATTGTCAGTCCTGCACTAGTTGGCGTGTTCAGATGATGACTGACATTCAAGCGAATCGAGCGAGCCGTTCAAATCTTCAGACGATAGGCGAGGGAAGACAGCGAAGGATCCATTCGGTTCGAGCTGTCAATTAAACACCTTAAGCGAGATGATCGACAGATGAAACATAACACAAACGCACGATAACTGCTTCTGCTTGATCTAATCTGAGCATGCCTTTGGCTTCAAGATCATCAGCCAGCCGTGCAACAGGAAGGAGACGCGAACATACTGCGTAGCGCTTGCATAAGACCAGAGGGGCTGACTCTACATCGAAGGCATCAGCTGAGGGAAAGATGATAGCATGCTCAAGACGGACCTGGCTCCTCTAATGGCCTTCATGTCTGCCTTGCCTCGGAAAACCAACAAGCATGGTGGGCTCTGTAGTGAACAATGAGTTACGTACGTCAGTCTGTATGGACGATATCTACCTGGAAGATGTACTGCAAACACCATTTTAGAATATTGATCAGACCGAAAAGGGAAAGTAACGCACTGCGAAGGGCTTTGGACCAGAGGCAGCCAATTTTGTACTGACCCACTCAAAAAAGAAGATGATGAAGATGCTCAGTATACCACGCGTTAGATCAAGGCCGGGCTGGGTAACGATTCTGCACCCGTTCCTTCAGCTTCACGAGAAATGACAAGCTCTGACCAAGCTTACCGAGATACTGTGCTGCCAATAGCGACACTGCACACGTAGGATGTGATTGTCGTAGGGCTATCCGAACAGTCTGTAAGCTCGGACAAGACTTCGGACGAGCAAAATATTTACTTGAGCGAACGAGACGACGTGATGCGCAGATAGGCAAAGACGATGCAGAGTATGATAGAACCAACTACGAGTGGATGTAACAGCGAAGTCTCGCCATAAAAGTCAGATTGTTGGATGACTGCCATTTTGCTCAATAGTCGCTGGATGAGCTGGTCGGACTCTGATAAGCTTCGGTCTTGATCTGGCGACTATAGTCGCGAGGATGTCCCAAGCTTCTTGAGAAGCTCTGGATGACGCTTGCTGGTGGTGGTGATGGTACGAGAAGAAGAAAAACAATAAGCGGTCGAAGAGATGCAAAACTCGTCATTATAAAGTTTGCCATGTTTGCAAAAAGTCGCCGCTCAATTGCTTGAAATAGGCTATGTACATTCTCAATACAATCAGGGCACACTACAAACAATGTGTACATTTATCTACTGCCACTTCTTGGTCCATTCTGCAAAGCCAGGCAAGGATTTGCTGCCAACTAGATCTCGAGTGATGCTGGAAATCTCGTCCACCTCCCCGCTCACAGAGTAAATGGTCAGACCACTATATGATAAAAGGAGGAGCTCACCTGAAGATCCAATGCACGTGAACCATTGCCGCTGCAAAGGTCTGAAACTCGGTGTCCTGAACAGAAAAGAAACATTCAGCCACATTCTTCAGTAAATGATGATCAGGGCACCTCAAACTCCTCCCACGTCAATGTCTTCTCGTCACCTTCTTTGATATGTGGTCGAGGCAGATCCAAAGTGCTATGTTCTCGAAGATACGGCAGACTTTCTGGTAGAGGCTCAACTAGCCGAAGCGATGCAGAAGTCATATGCAGAACAGAAAAGACGTCCGAGATGAGGATAGGGTTGAGGAACAGCGTTCGGTGTCGAAGTCTCGTTCGCCAAGCTGGATCCAGACGTGCGACAGAGTGTGTAAGCTAATCGGCGGGATCAGCTTTTTGGGCACAAGAAGGTGCTTCGAACCGCACCTGTATGATTGCGTAGCAAAGAGCAGTCTGTGCCTTCTGCAATGCATCGTACTTTTCTTTCGGCCAAGCGCCTTCAAAGCTAATCTCCAACTTGGCTGTAGCATGCGCTGCTGAAAGAGCTTGCAGTTTGCGGGAGACTGCCACGAAGTTCGGCAGGTACTGCTTGAAGTCGGCCGATGGATTGTACGTCTCGCTTGGCATCTCAAGCCAGACTTCAATGAGGTGAGAATAAAGACCCGAAAGTTTCAATAGAGTCGAAGCATAGCCCTGTCGGATCATTTTGCGGCCAGAGGTAGGTGGGATCAAGCTGACGACGGCTGCCGCCGTCAAACCGATAATAACGAGTAAACATCTTCTCCAAGCGACCTATACAGCAAAGTGATTCAGTGAGGCCGCTCGACCTGATCAAAGTGTTTCATACCTCCCAGCCCGTTCCTGCCAGCGAATGGTCAGAGCTGATTCGTTCGCCGCAGAGTCGTACCTACCTGGAGATGCCAGTTGGGGCAAATTGAGATCCTATTGTGCGTCTTGTCAATAAGGCACAGCACTATAAGCAATAGACAGACCATGTACGAATACCCAACGATCAGAGCAGCAGTGACCGCAATCAAGATTACACCCATCAATAAAGCAGGTGGTGCGAAGATACGCATGTACACCATAGGTATTGTGAAGATCTATCGAAAAGAGGTCAATGACAGCCTAGTATCAGAAAGCGAGCCGTACAGCAAAGACAACAGCAAGTCTGTTGAGCCCCAGGCAATGTCAGCAACGACATTATGGAGAGGACGGGACAACCTACGCATAAGGGTTGCCTCCGCCACCAGCAATGTACCAAATGAGCATTCCAACTGTAACGCGTGAGCCCTTGATGCGTTTTGAACATTGCATGGCTCACCGATGGCACCAGCTGGCAAATTCTAGATCAGACGGTGATAGACAACCATGACAAATGCTCAAGGCTGACCTATTGTACCGGCAATCCTAATAATGTAGGAGAAGACTGACAGACTGAATCAGCTAGGACGCAGATAAGAAGCCGGTTGACTGACTTTGGTCGCTGACGTATATTTCCATGCCAAGTTGCGCCATAATCAAAACCCATAGCCCTTTGTTAGCATAAGTAAAGTATGCTGAAGACTGAAAGATTTGCGGCAGCCATACTAAGGTAACGTCAGCAAAACATAGCGCTACGTTGACCAACACTGACAAGCGATGGTAAGGAAAGTATAGCGCAGACTGAAGATTGCCTCGGGAGTATAGAGCCATTTGTATGCGTGATAGAACGACTTGAAAAAGCGAGACCCGTGCTTTGATCCATCTGGATCGTTGGCACCCTGCTGCTCCTCTTTCTTGGTGTTTACCGATGATAAGGCGACTTCTTCACCCTGACTATCAAGGTTATGCGTTCCAGGTCCGGACAAGGCTTGACCGAGCTTCTTCAAGCTCGTAGGCCACCAGACTCGATTCCGCTGTCGATGCTGTTGCAGTTCGAGCACATGTTCGAGGAAGCCAACCAGATTGTCAACAAACATGATGAGGTTGTGCGAATATGCGTGAGCAATAAAGAGCGGTCGACCAGAAAAAGGCAAACGACCACGGGCATTCACTTCCATCTCGCCCTTTGAAAAGAATTGTCTGAACGGTTCGAGCACTTGCAACCTATCATGATTTCTGAATTGGTCCAGGGCTTCTTTGAGAACAGCGAGCTTGTCTTCTGTACTCTTGATTTGAGATGAAGCGCTTTCACCTTTTGATTTCTTGTGTCGATCATTGTTCATTGCGCTCAGATCATCTTTGGCATTTCCCAAAGCATCCGCCGCGGATTCTCGTAATCGCGCCGAAGCCCCTTTAACCAAACTAAAGATCCGCTCGGTTCCAACGTCCATGTGCGACTTCTCGCCATCTTCGTGCTTCTCATTGAAGAGATGATGAGCATCGTTCGTGTTGATCTTGCTGTTCGCTCTCGGTCTTCTAGCTTGTGGCTGTAATATTTCTTCATGCGTTCGAGCCGCCAGTGCAGGAAATGAGTTGAGCACCAGTACAGATAGATTGAGCCGTTGTAAGCGCTGGAACAAGGTCTGTAAATCTTCTGCGTTCAACCGACCGAGTTCAAATTCTAAGTTCAACATCGGTCTACCAGTCTATCAGCTGTGATCCTCAGTCTGATGTGATGAGACATACGCCGAGTCATCTAAGCCGGTCATCGTGCTCAAAAGCGTACTTCGTCGTGTTCCGGCTGAAGTGACGTGCTCGGACCAAGCATCGCTCGCTGGCGAGCTTGAAAGTATCTTGTCTTGTTCTTCTTTCAGCGCGCTAGTCATGTTCGCCAATACACCAATCAGACCGGCTAAGAACTGTAAAAGCGGCTTTAGATGTCCTGCGAAAGCGAGCTAATGTAAGCAGCCTACCTTGCTACCTTGCGTTTGAGGGAATATGAGGATTGTACCGACCAAACCGAAAGCGATATAGTATGCAGTAGGAATCAGGAAGGTGTTTGCTAGAGTATACTGCTGGACCTGCTCTAATAGTCAGTCAGATCAATTATCATCTTGTTGCTGACGAACAGGGAAAAGGGGTCCATAGGAATGCATGACATCCAGACAAATGGTACCGAAGATGGAGAACAATTTGAGCTTGGGGTAGTAAGCGCGAACGACAGCGAAGAAGTAGGCTCCAACAGCGAAAAAGACGCCATACACTGCTGATGACCTCGGATCAAGGAAGGCGCCCTCGCTATACCTTGGTGAGCTGGTACACCATCACTAAGCAGTCCAGACGCACAAGACTGATCGCTGAAATTGCTGATCCAGATCAGTGCCAGTGCCGCCCAATCTGATTGCTGAATCAGTCGTGCTAGATGTGGAACTACTAAAGGATAGCTTACGACGCCTGCCGCTGAATCTGTTGTTGCAAAAGAACTTGGCTTCTAGCTTGTAAGCTGCAGAACATTGCCAGACAGCTGAAAGCCCAAGCGAAAAGCATGCCAAGCTGCTCAAGTATCAGCACTAGGCTTGATTGAGTGCAATAAAAGCATACAGCGAGTGTCCCAACAGCCGCGAGGAAGATTTGGGTTGGCATAGCACAAGGGACTGCTCAACCCCCCCCGTGCTTAGCTGATGTCAATGTCAAGTAGTAACAGATAGAACGTACTGATGAAAGCTGTGCGTTTTCAGACAACGACGAATCAGCTTTAAGCCGAATCCTATGCCTGTCACGCACCTGCTATCAGTGCAAAGAAAGCCGCATTGCTTTTCCTTCATTAGCCTTCATACCAATTAGCAAGGCACACAACATACCCCATGACTTGTAAAGAGTTTTGAGGTAGCATAACAATCAACGCAGCGATCGTGACGAGGGAGCATCGTAAGACTAGTTTGCTGTCTTGTAGGTTCAGATGTGCGAGTCTATCACTCGATCAGAAGGATCCAGGGCTCAGCCGCCAGGAACATACATCCAATCTGGTATGTGCTTCTTCACCGTCTCGCGTATAGAAGAAGTCTTTGAAGTATTCGACTCCGCATCTCTATGTTGTGATGTTTTGCCGTTCATCTTGCTCATTTCGACTTGGCAGCAGGTCGATCACAGCAAATCCTCTTGTACAGCACACTACAAGTCTTGACAGAGCATCACAAGACAATATAGACAAGTTAGGTGGTTCGATAATTTGCTAGTTTATTTTAGGATGAGGCGAGCAGCAGCCCAGCGGAGTACAGGCAAAGCAGCGGATCACGGTATCACAGCGCAGATATATAGGTCCTGTGGTATTCCGAAGCTGCAAGGGAGCTGGGGGTATTCTCCTTCGTCGTCTGAGGGCTGGCTACTGACCACAGATTGTGGACATAGCCAAAGTAGGCCAAAGTGCGACTGCTAGTCAAGGGCATGCGATGACGCGAACAACGAAGCGATAAGTAGGTCTAATTATGTGAATTGTATGCAATGCAGCTCAAAAGGAAGGTTTGCCAGCACGCCTTCCATCTCCCAACCTTCCAGACCTTCTTGCTTCCTTGCTTCCTGATTATCTTGCATCAATCTCTAGCTATACCACACCGAAAGTCTTCCTGTAATACCAAATCTGCCTTTTAACTTTATCCAACCAAACGCAAAGCTCCAAAACCAACCTGTCCAACTTCCAGAAACTACTTTCGCTTTTTGCCCTTCTTACTCTTTCCCTTGACACTCTTGTTCGGACTGCTCTCCCCACTTGGTAAATTCTCCTTCTCATCCTCGGAACCAGCAGGCGTGCTATCCACACTAGATACTTTTTCTTGTAACTTCTGAGCGGGTGTCACTATCTCGTTCTTCTTGCTCGGCGTTTTCGCTGTCACTACGATTAGTCGCCGGGAATTAAGAGGAAGAGAGAATTTACAAGGTGTTGTGCTAGCACTAGAGACAGTTCTGGAAGGTTGAGGTGAGCGCAGGTGTTGGCCTGCTGCTGGGGTTGCTGGTTGGAGAGAAGATTCTGTTGGCGGGGTTAGGTGAGGATGTTTTGCGTCTGTATGAAAGAGCGTTGAGCGAGTGCCTTCAAAGGTTATCGAGGTTTAAAGAGAACATCATGTATGCCAGATGCTTGCTTTCCCGGAGCATTTTGAAACAACAAATGCTTTTCAGCAGTGCAAAAGCAGATAGAGCTCCGAAGCACAGCGCGGACGATACAGACCAGGCAGAAAGGCAGAAGGACGCTTACAGTAGTCCGCTTTAGCCTTTTCTATCCCTTCAAACGTTTTCTTGTACTTGTCATGCTGGACCATATCGTTGGCATGAGCGAGTATAAACTGGCCCCAGCCCTGCTTGTAACTATTGGCCTCTTCCACAACCTCTCTAATCTCTGCTTCCAACTCTTTCTCTGCTTCCAAGAACATGGCCATGAATTCATCCCCGATCAAACCTTTGTTCTGTAGTTGCCCAAGCGAATTCTTGTTGTTTTTTATTTGCATCAATCTTTGAATGGCTTCCATTGAACGAGTGATGAGGGCCGAAATGAGTAAAGTGTCTTGTGGTGTTGGGTCATGCGATAATAGGGAAATGTAGACATCTCGAGCGTGGTTTTGTTCAAAGAAGTTTAGATCTGCGTTGGAGCGGACTGTATTCAATGTTACATCAGCCCAGTGCTCTCATATTTGCCGGACCGGGGCAATAACAGAGGATCCCGCGAGCCAAAGGGCAAAGTCGTCCAACTTACGCTGTTTCTTGCCCATGTAATACTTGCTAAAGACGTATAAAGGACCAAAGAGGAAGCCAATGTACAACACGGGCACGTATAGCGGCAAGCCCATTGTTGGAATATCGCGGTTCGATGTCGACCAGCTCGTTGACAGCTGTCATCCAATTTCATTCACTGGATACATGCACAGAATGTATCGCTCTCTCTGGTCGTCGCTGTTGGCCCTACTACTCTCTTATTCTATGCAATCAAACGCGTCAAAAGCTGCTACAAATGTATTCTGCCCATCTTTCCACTTCTGCTTTCCACTACTCAATGTCGAAGTATAGGACGTATCTTGTTCCACTGAAGGCTCACACGCACCACCTATAGTCATTACAGATGCACACGGCAAGACATGGTGCGGTTGCGCAGACGAATACGACGAGGTTCGTCTGTCTGTCGCTGATTCTCGCGTTCCGTAACTTAGCGGTTTGAAAGAACGAAGATCATCTAGAGTGTGACTCTATTTATCCACCTTACGGCGTAAAAGTATGCTCCCTACTCTCCACAGGTCATAGCTCATATGCACAAATAGGGTTATACAAGTGAAAGTTGGTTACAGAATTCCTGCTGTACGCTTCTTCACATCTCTTTTCTCTTCTGTTGACTTAGTTTGGGTATAGCGAGAGATGCGACGGGTCATGCAGTTTGCGGTCCGTCTTCCAGCATCTACCTCAGTATCATACTGATGATTGGTGCTTGAGTGGACAGACACTGAATGTACACCAGGGTCAGTCCTGATATGTTCAACTCTATTTCCAGAGTGTGAATATAACGGTAATGACAGAACCACGATGAATGCCCAACATGAATGCGTCAAGAGCTGGAATTGGAAAGCGCCGGAAGAGAGGCATGCGATGCATGAAGAGCTCTGATCTGTCTATATTCGGAGCAAAAGGTGAGAAGATGAATGGCTCTGCGCGAGAAGCGCTTAGACAGGTCTGCTTCCACAGATAGGCAACATCTGGCTATGTGATTCCGTCATCCTGCTACTCGGTATATTATGTACAGCCATACGTAAATCATTCGCTGTTCATGCTCTGTTTATTGATCTGATCGTTTCTCATTAGCATCAACACTACGCATGCAATTAATCACATCCGCGATATTCGTCCATGTTCAGATTATACGCTTGGCTGTGTCTACACTTGCTATATACTATTCGCTTATCCAGCTGCCCCACAAACAAAAAATAGTGTGGGCTTTCCTTCTATACATCAAGTGCTCAAATTCAGTTCTAGCGTTCAACGTAGACAAGTAAGACTTCGCTTTGTCTATACCCCGCTATGAAACGCACAGCGCTCGTGGTACTCCTAGGTACGCCTCATCGTAGATTGCTCCGCGTGCGCTGATCTGATGTTGAGCAGGCAGAAATGAATGATAAGACTTTGTCGGTCAAGCTCAGGGAAAGCACGAGGCGATGGACGGAGCTGTGTACTCGAGCATGTCGTTTATCTGAAGATAGGCTAGGTGCTGTTTAGCGTCGGAACACAATCGCATTGTCAGATTCAATTCTTTCTTGCGAAGGGTGGCCTCAGCATCTCGAACATTTCCTTTTATACATAGATGGAATGGGCATTTCAAAGCTTTCCTAGCCTGTTGTTTGACGAGGACTTTTCGCGTTAACAAGATGGTTCACTACAGCTGATAGAGCACGAAAGGATGAATTGGTAGGCAATACATGTACAAACTATCAAACAGATGTTGACACAGCGCTTGAGAAAGTCGATCCTACAAGGGAGAGTTCAAGTGCGAGAAGGACCGGCTGCAGAGCGAGAAGATGCTGGTTTGGATGGATTCGGATAAAAGACCTTGGGATCGATTCTTGTTCTTGATATTGCTACATTCTATTCTCGATACAATATCAGCCAACTTTGTACAGCTAGACTTTCGTCAAATGGGCAAACGGACCAAAGACTCGAAACGGAATTGAGGTTCAACCTTCTCAATGACAGCCCAGCAAGCTAGCAGAAAAGTCTCGTGCATTGTACCTGCAGGTCTCTTGCAACCTCCAGCTGAACGTGAATCACATTTGGGACCTGTTAAGACAAGTGGTGGGCGCACGAGTCAGTAAAGTATGACGTGACAGCGGGAAAGCACTGACCATGACTGAGGACCATAAAGTCCCATAGATTGGGCTTGACGGATTCAATCATGATATAATGATCAAAAGGACCTTCGATCGCGAGTTTGCCGTCTTGATGTCGAAAATGGTACGTTAGAGATAACTGAGCAAAGTCACCTGCTTGCCATCCTGAGGTAGACACTTGCATTTGACGATGGTTAGGAAGTGATAGGTGCTCTTTTGGGAAGAGGCTGAAGAACCGAGTGAAATTCGGTACTTGTGCAGAAAGACTCGCCATGTCATGCGCAAGTAGATCACCGAAAGGACCAACGGAGAGAAAAGGTCGAAGTTCGTTTCGCCAATCGGAAGAAACAGCCCGGAACAAGACTTGAGCGAGCATCGCAAAGCAATTGAGCTCGATTTTAGCTGGAAGCATGGGCGCTGGAAGAGAGCTGCTGGCTGGGTGATCGTGAATAGCTTGAAGATGCTTGTCGTGCGCTTGCTCCATTGCGGCGTAACCAAAGCCTGAAACCCATCGCGTATACTGACCATTAGCAATCTCTTGGCTGACACGGAGTAAAGCCACATGGTTATGTGAAGCGAGAGCGGAGGTGTTTCCAGGCATGATGGAAATGAAGGGTAGAGGAGAGAGAAAGAGCAACGGAGAAAGCATTCGATACGGTGGGTTGCAATCAATGAACAGAAGACCTCGCCTCCTCCGGCAAGCTGAAACCAGCTGGGCTCCCAAGCCGGTGGTATGATTGGCTAGCGTAACGAGTACGCCAGGAAAAAGAAGTGCTCAAGGCACGAGGATGGCACTCATTCGAAGTTTCAACCAAGCTCGAAGACAACAAAACGGAGATTCAGGATTCTGAGATCAGGGAGAAGCGCAGAAAAAATAGTCCTACAAGGTCGCTAAAGGAGAACGATGGCCAGCAAAATTCGAATCAGCTAATCAATCGAGCCCTCTTGCTGTCACTCAACGATGGTCTCGCCATATACCAAGCCGTGCATCTATATACCCTCACCATTACACGCAGATGCATATACACACGCAACAGCACTAGGCTTTGACTTGTTGCTGCCAGATGACGCTCGAGTGGAGCATTGGGAAGAACATGCAGATTGTATTTGTTTAAGGCAGGGGAAAATACATGGAGATCTAGTCAAGGTGAGTTCGTGCTGTGTTTGGCCATACCAAAGGCTTAGCTTGAGCGTCAATATCCACAGGCGAGCAAGAGGTGACTCACTATAAATCCGCCAGATATGAGCTAACAAAGAGCAGGCTCAAGATTATGGCTCGCAATGGCACAGGCTATGATATGATTCCGATAGAATTATGCAAGAAGCTAGGCATCGCTGTGACTTCCCTACCAGGTGCGTCATTTCCCTTGTGCTGCCCTTTCATCTCAATAAGCTGACATCTCGCAGGCTTCAACGCAGAAGCAGTAGCGGAACATACGCTCGCTATGACGCTTTCACTAAGTCGTCGAGTAGCGGAAACAGATCGGAAAATGAGAGCTGGTCAGGCTTTACGAAGCGTTGACTTCATGGCAAGGTCATTATCAGGTCGTACGGTTGGCTTAGTAGGTATGGGCTCAATAGCTCGAGAAGGTACGACTTTTTCCTGTCTGCTTGACTTAGAGCTGATTGGAGTGCAGTCGCGTTAAAGTTTCGAGCGTTCAATTGCGAGATTCTCGTCTATTCGCCTACCTCACCTACTTCACGTTGGACATCCAATGATCCGCTAGGCAGTATCCCGCACAAGCGTTGTCACACCTTACAAGAGCTACTTTCTCTTTCCGATTACGTCTCGCTCAATTGCCCAGTTACGCCAGATACCCTCTCAATGATCAACAGCGAGACATTATCCCTTATGCGACCTACTTCCGTTCTACTCAACCTCGGTCGAGGAGAATTAGTTGACGAACAAGCTCTACTGTCCGCATTGACAACCGGACAGATAGCGGGAGCTTGTCTGGATGTCTTTTGTGAAGAACCGGCCACAACAGCAGTGTATGGAGACTTGTTCAAGCTGGACAATGTAGTCATCACGCCTCACATTGCTGCGACGACGGAAGAGATTACAAGGGAAAGCACGATTAGAGCTGTGCAGAACTGTTGGGATTTCCTGCATGGGAGAGAGAATTTGATAGATCATCGGGTGTGCTAAGTAGTGAAAGGACGTAGCGGCTTCTTTCGGGCCAAGATAGATGCACTGCATGCCATGCATGTCTAGACTATCACCGAAGCCTGCCACTCTCTACAACTTCGAGCCGATCAGATCTTGAGCCTCTTGAAGGTGAAGTGCACGATGGACAACTGAAAGCATGATACATTGCAAAGACAGAGTAATATCGACAATCGAGCACGAAAAGAAGTGCTTTCGTTGAGAAAGTCCTGCTCAAAGCTCAACAGACCAGCTGCACTCTGGATCTGTCTTGTCAAACACATCTGGACGAAGCCTCGAAGCAGAAAAAGGTTGCGCAGAATAGTAAGGCGGTTGCTGAGTGAACATTTCTTCCAACAAGGCAACAGCAACCGGAATGCAAGATTCGGTGCCATAAAGCATCAATTTGGGTTGGCGTCCTGGTACTGAGAGGAGCTTGCAGTACCGAAGTCCTGATTTGCGTCGGATAGTAGCAATGTCGTTTCCGTTCAAAGTGTTTTTCCACGAGCGAGGTAATTGATACTTGTAGCGATAGTGACTGCTCGAAGAACAACGCGCATGTGGAGAAAGAGGTTCCGGACTTGACTCTGTCAACAGTTGATGCACTTAGACTGATGAGCAGCATGGGCAAGCATACCAACCTCGCCTGATTTGAGGTTGTTCTCTGGGCAAATTGCAGACTATCGGCTGATCAGTCAAGACCATATGACAATGGTCACCGCTTACATCTATGCCCTTCACCACCTAGCCTGGTCTCGTTCGTGTATTCTAACCGAAGCTGCTCAACATGGCCCAGGCTTTCAAGCTGCTCATTCAAGTAGATGATCAAATCTACTGCCGCATTTTCGGTGCCCTAAACTAGCATCAGAGCAGCCCAAAAAAGGATCAAGAAGACAACTCACCTCTATATACAGGTCGGCTGTCATTGCGGTATCGTGACGAGTCAAACGAATGGCATAGACATCAAAGCGAGCGGTCAACCAATCGGTAGAAGCGATGGCTTTCGACTGCAATGTCCCGGCAACAGTTTCAGACAGCTTGACCACAAAGACGCGCCAATCTTTCGGTTCTCCTTCTGGACAGACTTCACGCAAGTTATTCGGATCGAGAATTGGTAGGTAGTCCGACCAGTTTGGAGAGAGCAGGCGTTCAATGGCACTGATGATGTTTTCGATCTGTTGCTGCGAGCCGAGCAGGTGAAGTGTACTTTTGTGATCAATGACCGGGTAAGTGGGTAGCTGTAGGTCCTGATAGAGACTGCGAAGGTTCTTGCCATTTGTACCAATCAAGGGTCCTCGAATCTTGGGATCAAGATGCATAGTGAAAGTGTACAAAGGTGCTGATTCGAGTTGGTGACTACCTTCTTCGCTAGGTGCAGAAGGTGAAGGGCTTCGAAGGCCTTTGACGGCTTCGAGAGAAGAGAAATCAATGCCAGAAGTGTTTTCGATGCCAAAGTCTCGAGCAAGGATGGGTAGCGCTTTGACCAATGCTTCTTCAGTTGCGTGCACCAACAGGATGTGACCTTGCTCAGCTACGTGAACATCTTTGAGCTTGCAAGATCTGATGAGATGGTTCAGAGCTGCGATGATATGTCAGTCGTCGTTGTCTGCTCAGCAACTGCACTTGCCTTTTCCATCACGTCGCTCAGTAAATGGCCGATCTCGATGAAGCGGGCAGGCAAGTAAAGGTGGTCCATCAGGAAGAGGCCAAGTCGCTTGCGTCTCTGTGCGAGCGCGGTTGGCAAAGGAGAAAGTAGAGAAAGCAGTTGAAGCCAAAGTGCTCGAAGTGACTGAACGATGCCTGACTCTGGCATCAGATCTTTGCGAGAAAAGAGAAGAGAAGCAGAATAAGCTGATGGAGTACCTTTGATCAAAGCCTGCAGTTCGTTGACGCTTGTGCCAGAAGTCGCTGAAGGCATGCACTTTGCTGAAATTTGTTGGCGACATGCTTTGAAAGGTGTTCAAGTTGCTAAGGCAGGCTTGGGAAGGGAGGGTATTGCCTTTATATAGGCCTGACACTCGAACCTCTTTCGCTGAAAGCGCCCTTGCTTTCGTCAGCGTTTGTTTTGTTTTGTTTTGCTACGCATGTCTCATTTCTGTCTTCTATGTGTCTGTACAGAGCTCTTTGACCAGTGCACACCAGCTGTGTGCTATCGCCAAGCTTGAGGAGCGGGTTTGCCTTGCTTGCGCTTTTTCAAGTTTGAAGCTTGGGTGCTTCTCACCCGCGCGGATCCGTTTCTCTTCCGGCTTCTGTACTGCATCTTGGCAGTCTGACGTCCTCAAAGGACTTTTGCTGTGGAAGCTTCGTGTTGTTGAGGTTGGTGAATCGTGCATGACTTGCTTCAAGCTTTTCCTCGTCCCTCAGTCTTTCGCCTCGTAGTCTTTCTGGTGTTCTCCTGCGTATCGTGCTGCTGCATCACATGTCTTAGTTCCAGCTTCAGGGTATACCATATCGCCGTCGAGACCTCTACGGTGCGCAGTTATCGCTTGCGTTGAGACTGTATGTGTACTCTTCATTCCTGGGTACAAATTCTCTATCTTACTTGGAGTTGGTATGCTCAATAATAGCTTTCCCATCCTTATCTTTGCCTCTGACCACGCCGACTTTACTCTTTCCCCACATGACATCGTCAGCCGCAGGCATAATTTCATGTTTGGGCAAAGCAGGATCAAAGAAATCCCACTTGACGGCATCTTTATGGTAGATGACTGCTGTTGGAGTGATGGCTCTGATGCAGTATAGGTAAGCACACAAGTGTCAATGTTGGAAAGGGCTAGACTGACGAAGGATTGTCTAGACTACCTGATTGGACCATGATGGTATCGCCTGGTAAATCACCAGACGTATACAATCTCCCTGCACAGTTGCCGCAGAAGTGTCGGATGGTCCTGTCATGATAATGTGAGTCTGTCTCTTGCACGAAGTAGAATGAACTAACCTTCCGCCGCTGTCTGCTGTTGTGGTGTAGGTCTTTGGTGTGCCCGTCATCTTTAGCTGGCTCTTATCTATGCCAATGATAGTGGTATGCCCGGTTCCTGTCTGGAGGTCAGAGATGCGAATCATCCATTAGAAGGTGAGCTACCTGTGCATTTTCTGATTGATGACTAATCAGATCAATGGACTTATAGGATAGAAAGCTACACACTGGCAGTCCAAGCAACAGCACTGACAAACGAATTGGCTCTCGCCAGTGATCACATAAGTGCACTCTTTGCATAAGCATCCGCCAGTCAATTGTCGTGTCATCTTGCTTGGAAAACACAGCGTGCAGGAGCAAAAGAACAGACAAGCCAAGCAACAAAGTCTGGGGGTCATTCTTTGGCGAAACTGATTAACCGACTAATGCAGGCGAGCTTGGCGAGCGGAACAGCTGAATGCCATGTTGCTGTGCGATACTACAGTTGAAGCTCGACTATCCTGGATCTTGTGACATGCAGTGTATTCCTTGATGAACTGCGAGGGTCGGGGTTGGAGAGACACAGCGACTTGTTCAAAGCTAGATGCCAGCACGATAAGATGCGCTTCATATGTACCGATTCCACAAGATAGACACGTCCAATGCGACAGTCTCCGCTCAATTATACCCTCACGAAGAAATCATCGACAACCGAGACAGCGTCGGGCTATACGATGGCAAGGAAAAGGACCTCACGCACGATAATGGCACTTTATACTTGACTACACATCGTTTGATCTATGTGGATGCTCTCAGACCGCATCATTGCTCTTGTCACCTTGACCTCGCGTTGATCAGGCAAACTGAACACTGGGCAGGCTTCTTGAAATCGTCTCCAAAGATTACTTTGACGTTGGGCGAATCTGCTGCGTCAGCTTCAACTGCGTCCACTTCAGCGGCATCGGATTTACCTTCGAATGGCTCAGGCGACGCATCCGTACCGTCAGCAGCACGAGCTTGGGTCTGCAGAATATGCGGCTTCAGCAACTCACCTTCAGCCAAGTGCACCCTATGCGGCGTAGCAAGAGACCTAGGTACAGCGAGCAATCAACCTTCCAGACCCACAACGCCTGCACCTCGCTGGATCACCCCTGCAGCCTCTCCATCTCCTGCTGAACGCTCGGTTCAGTCTACCGAAGGCATCGCTTGTCCAACTTGTACTTTCCTCAACCATCCTTCGATGAGCCGTTGCGAAGTATGCAATTCACAACTTGGTACGGCAACTCCCCCTGCAGGACCAGTCTCCGTTATGCGAAACGACACCGGCTTTGTACGACTCAGTTTCCGCAAAGGAAGAGAGAAGGATTTCTATGCCGCCTTAAAGACGGCTATAGTCACGAAAGCATGGGAATTGGCAGGCGGAAGAGTGATAGCAGGTCAAGGGGAGTCCGTAACGGCAAAAGATACAGTCACTGTTGGTATCGATGGAATCTTGAAGACGATCGACTTGAATGCGCAAGAACAGACTACCGAGATGCAAGATGCTTTACAAGATTTGAATGCGCTCATGCTAAAAGCCAAAGAAATGGTGGCTCTCGCTCAGTCATTCAATGCCAGACTACCCAGCAACCAGAACAACGAAACATCCACTATAGTCAAATCATCGCTCCTAAAAATGGGTCTTGGAACACCTGCTCTGACGCCAGATATGGCTCGCGATGAGGAGGAATACCATCAAGGCTTGGGTAGAGAGCTCGCTGGCATCCTTACCAACTCATCATCTTCGCCTACCGGGCAAGCACTGATGAGCAATGATAAAAATGGTCGAGGCATTATTCCGATTGAGGAAATCTGGTGCATATGGAATCGAGCTCGCGGAATTTGTGAGTCTGTCTCTTCAATAAACGCCTACATCTTCTTACACTACTATACAGCTCTCGTGTCACCCAAAGACTTTCGCTCCGCCTGCCCACATCTATTAATGTACACCTGGCCTCCCATCCAACTCCGCACTTTCCCATCTGGCCTCACAGTGCTTCACTCGCACACTTACGATGAAAAGATCTTTGCTTATCGTCTTTCGGCCCATCTCAAACAATCGACGAAAGGTTGGCTGAACACTATTGAATTGGCGAAATTGGAGAATCTTTCCGTTGGGTTGACTGTAGAAATGGTTGAAGCTGTTGAATTAGCGAGGGACGAGATTTGCAGGGACGAACAAGCAAAGGATGGCTTGAGATGGTACTCGAATGCGTTGCTGCACTTTACATGGTTGGATCCGAATTAGCTGGTCCGGCTCGGTTCTGCCGGAGTAGGAGGATCTCGACGAAGGACGTAGAGGTAATAAGCAAACTGGTCGCCTAGCTCGGAGACGGTCAAGGTCCAGCCTGATCTCGACAGAATTTTACGACGGAAGTCTGAAAAAGGGTTAGCTGGCAGCGGGACGAACGGAGAGGTACTGACGAGGTTGGGCGAAGGATAGGTAGATGAAAATTCCAGTAGGCTTTAGCACTCTGGGTTCTGATAAGCTTGGGCACTGTTTATATGCTCTAATTTGGTACCTTGTCACTTCATCAACCTCAGCATTGCAGTCTCTCAATAACTCCTCTGGTGGATTCCAAGGATCGTGCTTCTCTGTTAACATAGAGTCCTTATATCGAGCATGAGATCAAGCAGTAAGAAGGATAGCTAGAACTTGCCAAGGTCGCTTTATCGAACGCAACGTCAAAAGATCGATCTTCGAAGGGCAGTGCGCGGATATCTGCTGTCTGCCACACCAGCTCAGGCCGATGTGTATTGAGCGCTTGCATTGTCTCGATCGCTCTGGCGATACTTGGTCAGCTTATTGCTAGAGCTGCTGAATCAGAAGCGACGCACTTTGTGCTATAGTCGACCGACACAATGTTGTGATACCCTTCGTCGTACACTGTCCATGCATCAGCTACTGCTCAAGACTGGGAAACCTGAGAACTGACTGTCTTGCGAAAGCGTCGAATTCCCGCAACCAAGCTGTAAAATGCGCACATACTTGTCTGGCAACAAAGGCATGACGCTCTCTCGGAGCTCTTTCCACGTCTTGCACCAGTCATAAGAGCCTTGATCGGTAGTATATCGCTCTTGCCTATTTCCAAAAATTTCAGCTTGGGCAGGCAAACGCTGAAAGGCCGTACCAGTACTCTTGCGTGCTATAGGCTACATTCTTATTTGGCAGGATGTCCATCTAAGTTGATTCACAGACTCAGATAGCTGACGCAGAATGCTTTGGTGATGGATGTTTGTGTCGACCAATAACATCAGATCAACAAAGGCGCACGACGCTTCTGCAAATTACACGCATGACAGCGGTCATACGGAATCGTTAACACAAGGTGGTTTAGCATAGCGATGCCAGAATTGCTTTGCCTCTTCTTCAAAGTGCTTCCTCCCCAGCTCCCAAGTCTCGTTGAAGCGCGGATCAGCAAAGTACCCGACGTAATTGCCCATGAGGATCTGTTTCCTCTTCAGCGTTTGTCTTTCTGTGACGCAAATAGAGAACACACCTTGTCGAAACCAGCAAAATGAGCTTGAAGACATGCGGGCTATTCTCCGTAATCAGCGGAGCGCAAGGCGCTATTCAAAACAACACACCGAGCCGCTACCCAGACGATCTTTATCACTGACAGCGAATGGGTCTCCGCTGCCCCAGCCGTTGAGCCAGATCTTTGGAATGATCCTTACACCATCCCGAGGCATCAGAAGCTATCAGATTCCCTCAGTTTCGATTTTGCTCAGACAAAGAGACACATACCTGCATAGCTGATTGCTCCTTCATCGGTAAAAGATGCTTTGGCAACTGCTCCTCTACTCGGACCATTAGACGATGAGCAATCTGCTTGATGTGGCCAAATTACCCAGCCAAAGCATTTCCCACACAAAGTCCCATGCTTCTTGTGTAGGTCTGATAGCGAAAACACCGAAATTTAAGCCCCACGAGTCTGACTACTATAAGCTGATTCGGCCTGGTTCGGCGACTTTACATACCTCTTGAGATCAGAAAGTATGTATCGCGGTCTTCCTTAGGTGGTAGAAAGGTTTCCAGAGAGATGGTAGGATTCAGTACTGCAAAGCTATCAGCCATCACGCGAGTCAAGAGCGAAAGGAGACTTACTTAAAGTATCAGCATCTGACCATACTATCCACTTTACTCTATCTTCTAAAGGCAGAGCCCACTGCTCTTCTATTATTTGCTGAGTAAGGTAGACCTTCTCCTGCAGAATTACATCAAATACTGTTTTCAACATATCCGCCGTGACCTACCCAGTACGGATCTTTCTTCAAATTACGCGCAGGGTTTGATAAACCAGTTCTTGCTGTATAGACGTAGCCATGTCTGCTTGCATAGTCCTGCTCTTTCCCTCAGCCAGCATTCTTCTGCTTGGAACGCGAGCGAACCCGATGAGTTCCCAAAGGCATCAACATTCTCTTTGTCGGATAGACACAATGCTGCACCAGCATGACATTACTACCAGGTGCAGACATTAAAGTATGATGATTTTCTTGCTCGAGGTGTTCTAGTCGAGAAAACAAGCGCCAAATTGAGAAAGGTGGCCTCTTGCAGCTGCACTCATCATAGATATCTAACCAGCGTCTCTTTTGAAAGTCTGCTGTCGCCCAAGACACGAGGTAGAGAGACAATGCCAGTACTGATAGCAACAGGCTAAGAATCACCCATCGCTGCGGGATCTGCGGCAAATGCTGGTGATTGCGAGGCCTCAAATACATGAAAAGAATACAGAAGAGAGAAAAGAAGGCAGCTGTCGAGACGGAGCAGCGGCGCCCTCAAAACGCTATTCTTCCAGACATTGTCCGTGATCATCGCCTGTGCAACATCGCGCTCTCGTATGCAAGGAGGTACAAGGGGCATATAGCTATCCATTGTAGGTCGTTACAGGAGCTGGCGAAGTCGTTCGTGGTCAAGAGTAAAGAGTCAGAGTTACGAATCAGTGCATGAGGCTCTTTCTGTTCAGAGGCTCAATTATAGAGATGCAGTCTGCCGATCCCAAAAGAGCTTCGCCTCGCCCTCCCAATGTCGCTTGCCCTCTTCCCAAGATTGACCAAAGCGAGGATCAGCAAAGTACTCGACATATTTCCCCATCACAGCCTGCAGATCGCTATAAGCAGAGCTCGGAGCAAGATGTATGTATTACCTTGTCATGCCGACCTGAGAAATGGGCTTGTAAGCAAGTCGGCTGCAGCATCAAAAGTCAACGTTCGAGTTTCAACGTGCTGTGCAAAAGAGAGAACGCACCGATCCACTGCTGTAAGGATCCTTTTCGAGCACTTCCAGTGGGTTTTTGAGACCCCACGAGTTCATCCATTCTTTTGGGATGATAGTAACACCTTGTCGCGGCAGAAGCATCTGGATACACGGATCAACATATGCTATAAGGACGCAAGAAGGGGACACACCTGCATAGCGGACTGCTCTTTCATAGGTAGCACCCAGCCGGGTAAGGTTTCACCTGCTCAGGTTAGATCAGCCAGATCAATTAGGCTTGTAAAGGCAAGATACCAGTCCATAGTATCTCCCATAAGAAATCCCATGCTTCTTGTGTAGGTTTGATACCGAATACGCCGAAATTCTGTCCCCAATGATCTATTCGACAAGTATCAAATCCAGACGACAAAGAGGTGTATCCGACGAAGAGGTGTATGCACGAACCTCTAGAGATGACAAACCAAGTCTTCTGATCATCTTTAGGCGGTAAGAATGCTTGCACGTCAATAGTATGGTTCAGTACTGTCAATCAAATGTCAATCAATTGGTCTAAGTGTCAAGAGGATAACCGACTCAAAGTATCTGCATCCGCCCATACGATCCATTCTACTCTCTCTGATTCTGGTAAAAGCCACTGCTCTTCCATTACTTGTTGTGTAAGATGGACTTTCTCCTATTTCCTCTAGGTTAGCCTTTGATGAACTGATAGATGATGGCTTGCCCAGTATGGGCTGCGATTCTTGTTCCTTTTGGGATCTATCAAGCCTGTACGAGCTGTATACGCATAGCCATGTCTCTTTGCATAGTCCTGCTTGATGATGAATTGGCTTTGCTCATTCCAAGAGAGGATGACGGACAAGGTGATTTCGCAGTGGAAACATCATTCGCTTAGAAGGATATACACAGTGTTGCAGCAGGAGTATCTTGCTACCTTGCGCAGACATGAGGGTATGGTAGTTTTCATGATTCAATTTGTCGAGCGACTGGAATCCCAAAGACGAAAGCAGAGGAGGTTGACAGCCATATTGGTTGTTGAGCAATCGAGCTTCAGCGTGTACCCACAGCGCAAAGCAAGCTATGCAGCTTAAAGTTGAGACAAGTAGGATTTGCCAACGTCGGGGTAATTGCCCAAAGTGATTCCGTAGTTGAAGTAACATGAAAATACACGACAGAAGAGGAAAAGGAGGGAAGGAATCAAAGCGAACCAGGAAAGGGATCAAAGCATGAAACATCCCGGTCAATCTGTTCATTGCTGCCGTCTGAGCGCGTTGCTTTGACTGCGAGAGTTGCATTGTGGGAGTCCTCCAGGCTTGTAGTTCACCGCATAGCGTACCCTTGACAACTGTAGGAAAGCACGGCAAATTCATTCGAGCGAACAGAAAATTGTCGACGCCATTTTTAGCCAGAGATGGACGCATGAGACAGCACTCATACAGCCCTATTGATGTATGCAGTAGCAGAGCAACCTGGGTCTTCGCCAAGGCCACGCATAATTCGACCCGCCGGCGGAAGATGACCAGCTTGTTCCGCTAACACCATGGTAGCGATAGGTGAGCCCGTGTATACAGACCCAGAGGCAAGGCTGAACATAATGAAACAACAGACGACCTCATCGATTTTAAGCAGACGAGCTTTTGGGTCTCGCTCGGTTGCATCATCTTCAACGTAGGTGGATAGAAATTCGCCTTGATGGCATCCATTTCTGAGCACCTCTACTGGAGCAGCCTATATACTGGAACATTGTAGCCAGAAGAGGTTAATTCCACGTCCAAGCATCAAAGATTGAAGGCTAATGCATGCACAGAGTTCAAGCACAAGACTCTGACGAAAGCCGTTGGAGATCCATACTATGGCTGCTACGTCCTAGCAGCCTCCATCTTCTTCTTGGGTCTGTTCCGCGACCATGTTTACAAGCTGGCTTTGGAAGATCAGCCCAAATTAGCTCTGCTTCAATTCGGTGAAGTCCGCTTGGCTGCTATGCTGCTTTGGGGAGCAGGCAGTATACTCGTCGTTAGCTCCATGTGGGCTTTGGGCGTTACGGGCACTTATCTTGGAGACTACTTTGGCATTCTCATGGAAGTGAGTCGACGTGTCATCTTGCTCACAAGCAGCTGATGTATGCGTCTCAATCCACAGGAAAAGGTGGAATCTTTCCCTTTCAACGTCACTGGCGACCCAATGTATTACGGAAGCTTCATGTGCTTCTTGGGCACTGCGCTATGGTGAGCCATAATATAACTCGCTCTACCAATCGCTCATCCCCCACAGGTTCGCATCTCCTGCCGGCATACTGCTGAGCGGCATCGTTCTGGTCGAATACCTGATCGCGCTAGAATTCGAAGGGTGAGCTAACCTCTCACCTCTGATGGTAATTCTGATGATTCACCAGTCCCTTCACCAACGAAATCTACGCTGCAAGAGAACGCAAGCGCGCCGCCGTCGGGTCAAGCCAAGAACAGAAAAAGGAATTGTAGACCATTTTCCTCGAAATCGTCAAAAAATGTAGAATAGAACAAGCATGCAGTTTAGTTATAGAAATGAGAGTTGCGTATATACAATCTGCAGTTTCGACTGTGCTTCGATTTGCGATGCGATGCGACTTAGGACGGGCTGTACACTCTGACTGTGCTGTCTGTGAGCAAGGTCTATGGGGTTAGAAAGCTCTGCTGACCATGGGTGACACCCCAGACCGCGTTCTGGAAGTTGCTGCCTTTTGCTATGTAGTCCGGACATGAACCAGCTACAGGCTCACATTGAGATGAGATGAGATAAAGTTTCCGACTGTGAGGACGTACGACAGCCATCGGCAGCGAAAGCTGTAGCACAATCAGCGCAAGCTCTCAAACAATAAGAAGAAGATTTACTGTTGCCGGCCCAGTCTCCACATAAAGTGATATTTATGATGATAGTTTGATCTTTAAAGAATCGCTTGGGATCACAAGCTGCAGCAGCGAAGTGACCAGTAGGTTGACCCCATGTCGAAGGATCTGGTGTCTGATTTTGCAGGTCTTGTGGAATCGCACTACGGCTGAAGAACCATATTGAGATTCCGTTGTCTGCTTATGTTCATTAGACACACCAGGGCTAAGGGATTGACTGACCATTCATTAGAGTCACCCAGACTCCACCTCCTGCTGCATTGAATGCTTCTCCGTAAGATTGCTGATTGCCGTCGATTACCTGTTCAATCATCAGATACGATCAAGCGATCTTGTAAAGGGAAACTACCTGACAGCCACTGTTCGAGTTGAGGATAGCGTCACAGTCCAGAATCCCGGTCGTTCCCTGGCAGGTAATGAGCTTTGACAGGACCTCAGAAAAGCCAGCTTACAGATGCTTGCATTGGATTAGCCAATGTACACCCAGGCTATACTAATCTATTAGCTCGACCAACAATCCTAAAGCAGGAACGCACAGAGGTATGCAAAGCATGATGGTTCGTCGCTTGACTGCAGACATGTCAAATACGAATGGAGAAACTGCGAAAGCTTTACTTATTGACGCCTTCCACGATACTGTCGAGCTTGTTGAGCTATAGCAGTCTCGGTGATGGAGAAGCTTACTCTATCTCGCCTCCTCCTGGCCACGGATCTGGTCCGTTCTGTAGCCCGGATCAGCTTGGTAACCATAGCCGATTCAGAAGCATACAGTCCAAAAAGCTGCTCGAATGGGTCAGCTATTAGTTCAAGCGATAATGGAAGAGCAAGCTCACCAGGCCATACTCCACAACCATACGGAGCTTGTTTCGCTATAAAGCCTATCAGCCGACTCTACCCAGTCCAAAGAACATCGACAGACCATCAAAGACCAACAACTGCCCATGCTTGAACGTCTCTTTCGAATGCAACCTCACCGAAGGTCTACCTTGACCCACAGGCAGATCCTGTTGATCTACCCGAATCATTGCTATCCCATTCTCTATCTTTGCTAGTCCGTTACTTTCCGCTGATGGTCTGTCTTGATAGGCAACTGTATTGCTGTCAGATGTGGTTAAGGAGATAGTGAAGAAGAATACCAGTTCCGTGCGTTGGGTCATCATGAGCCCAAAAGTCCTGTTTGAGGAATCAGATTAGGTATAGATTAGACGAAGGAAAGTTGATAAACCCATTGATCGAAGAAGGAGTCGCCTTCCATCGCGAAAGCTAGCTGAAAAGGACCGGCTGAACTATCCTTGGGTATGTCTGTGGCTTGAATTGGCTCTTTTGGTGGTGAAGCAGCTTCAGGACTTGGCTGAACTGGCGTACTAGCGGGTTGTTTTGGCTGATTCTGATTAGCAGCAGGTTCTTGAGCCGCTGGAGAAGCAGGAGCAGCAGGTTGAACAGGAGCACCGGCAACTACTGCACCTTGCTCGTTAGTGACAGCAGGTCCAGTCTTCGGATATTGAGGTTGTTGCGGATTACCATAAACCATCTGCCGACATTGCTGTACCATCGGACCAGTTGCGTATTCTCTTGCGTACAGACGCTTGATTGTATCAAAGAAGGGTATCTTTTGCCAAGTAGGAGCTTCTGCCGGTAAAGGAAGACATTCGACCAGGATGATACAGGCTAGCAAGAAGCTGAAACGAGTCAAGTTGCGCTTGATCTTTCTCGTGCCTGGTGAGATGATCATGGGATGAAGAATCACGGACAATGTAAGAGAGATAGAGTTGAACTTGGCAAGGACGGATAGAACTCGACAAAGGGAAGGCCTAGCCAGGCAATGGCGTGGCAATTTGGCTTGCGACCATGACCATAGCAGACAAGGAGAAAGTGGGAGAGGCAAGACACATGCCAGACCACCAGTCGCATCTCGACGTTGGCCAAGCTCGAATCCAAACAATCGTGACTTCACAAGCATAGGATCGACCAAGAAAGGCTGCTACAACAGCTGCTTGACTCCTTGAAAATGGCTCCAGGTGCGAGAGGCCTACACAAGATGATGGCCGTCACAGACTGACATAAGTCAAAACCACTTATAGTCCCCGAAGCTGCCAGCGCAGAGGCGATTTCATTCGACGCTCTGCCAGAATTTGCAATCAAGCATTGTCCCTTGCTTCATCTGGACGTGGCTGAACTATACTGGCCAACTCGAATGCAAGACTTTGTTAGAAATTGTCGATTGCACGGCGTTACAGAAGTACCTCTAGATTTCCCAGAAGGCGTCGAGGGCACAATAGCATCATTAGCTGACCCAAGATCGAACGAAGCGACTTACCTCACGAGCACGGAAGATCCTAAAATGTCACCGAGGCATTCTATCTTTACTACAGAAGATGGGAAACCTGACGCTACTGGACGAAGTCATGCGCCTTGTTGGATGATTGTTGTGGATAAGAGCTCAATCATTGGTCCTGGTGTAGTGGATATCTTTTATGTGCGTTCGCCCTCTCAGCATTGACTGGACTCTCCGCTTATGATAGAGCACAGTTCTTCTTCTACGCCTACAACCTAGGACCAACAGTCGCCAAAACTCATTTCGGTAATCACATAGGCGACTGGGAAAACGTCATGATTCGCTTTCACGAAGGAGTTCCACAAGCAGTTCATACCAGCGCGCATAGTGTTGGTGATGCGTTTACTTTCAATTGTTTGCCCAAAAAGGGAGAACGACCGGTCATTTATGTTGCGAGGGGTTCGCATGCGCATTACCCTAAAGCAGGGTAGGCTGGCCCGTTTCTAGTTTATGCTATGAAAGCTGACTCTGGGTAGAACACACGATTACAGCGGCATACCATTCGGACCTTCAGATTATACAAGCAAAGGACCATTGTGGGATCCATCGCTCAATTATACTTCGACAATCTATCATCCTTCTAAAGCAGTCGGCAGCCAATTCCAACATTTGAAACCTTGTCCTTCTTCATCTGGTTTCGAATTGGAACTGGATGGACAAGGAAATGTAGTTCGGCAAGCGGGTTTGACGCCTTTAGAGATTGTCACTGTTTTAGAGTTTAGAGGTCATTTTGGGAATTATTGGTCTACGTGAGTTTCACTCTGCTAGCTCCTAGCTTAGTTACTGATGAAAAGAACAGGGCGAAAGAAGAAGAAGAAGCTGTTGATCCTTTGAGCTTCTTTAGCTTTACCAAACGGACAAAGAAGACGCTCAAATCGCTGCATGTTTGGAATTCGCTCGTTTGGGTTGTGGGACCTACGTAGGTCTTGTTCCACATTAGCTAGGCGTACCCTAATGCTGCTTGCAGAGGCCCAAGAGACAAGACGCTTACTCGCGCGGGCATGTGCTGGAAGGATCTGGTGGGCACAAAGACTTCTATCCATTGAATTTATCAAGGTGAAGTACATCTGTTCACGGACTGTCATTTCATTGTATACATTGTAACATTCTCATTTCGATGCCAATTATTTCTTGTCGCACGACCAAGATACCCTCTCACTCTCCCGCTGCGGCCATGCAAGCCTTATACCTAATCGGCCAGAGACAGATCAGTGCTCTCACCACAGACCTGACGACCTACGCAACACCAGAAGACGATGAAAGCTCTTTAACCCAAGAACGCGTTGATCCTGCTGCCCTTAATGGACAAATTGTCGTCTCCTTGCAAGGGTTACAGAGGACTATTGATGATTATGAGAACATGAGTAGGAACGAATTGGTTGAAGAAAAGAGGGTAAAGGCTCAGACGTTAGTTCTCTCATCCTGTTCCGCTCTGGCTGTGTCTCGCTCTCTCTGTCTCCTCTTGCTTCTACACCTTACATGCGTTTACTCTGCTACGCTCTGTCCTCGAGGAGCTGTCCAGAGGTATGCATCAAGCCATGACGAGACGTGTCCGCGAAGCATTGGCAATGCTGTTTGCATGCTTTGATAAGCCTGAAAGTGCTCATCGCTCTATCTCTTTATATCTACAGCTGTCGAGTGACCGCATCTGAATGAAGTCTGATATCATGATTCGACAGACGAGTTCAAAAGTTCAAAGAGGATTATGCTCGATTACGACAGCAATTCGAAAAGGCCAAACAGACAAGAGCTACACATGTACGTCCTTGCTTCACCGTAGAGGAATTCACTCTTACAAATGCGACTTGATGTACAGCAATCAGCTTCCGACCGATCGAATCTCCTAAGTACAGCATCCACATCTTCAATATCATCACCTTCTTCATCACGACAGCGGTATGCCCAACGGCCTACATCTACCTTACCACCCGCCGAATCTCCCTTTACGTTACCCTCCCGACCTCAAGCACATGGGAAACGAGATTCAGGCGCCTTCACTTCCCGAACCAATGCCGCATTAGACGAAAGCACCTTTATCAATTCTACCCACAACATGCTCGACCAATACATAGCCCAAGGCCAAGCTGTTTTGGGTAATTTGCATACCCAACGAGATGTGCTCAAGGGGACGCAAAGGAGGTTGTTGTCAGTCGCCAACACGCTAGGGTTGTCTAGGTCGACCATTACGTTCATCGAGAGGAGGAGTAAAGGTGATATGGCTGTGTTGCTTTCGGGTGCAGTGGGGACGTTTGTGTGTTTTTATTACATTTTGAGGTATTTCGGGTGAAGCGCAAAGGCCTCGGGGGTACATATGGGATGGATTATCGTGATGCTCTGCCATGTGATATCCTATCTACTGGTCAGGTCGATATCACTGGCGATTTTTGACGCTCAAGTCGGGGGTTAAGTTCGTTGACCTATGCTCACCATGTCGCATCTGCATTCAATTCCGTAATCTAGGCCGAGCCAGAGTAACTGGCAGCTAAGGTTTCTGCCAATGAAACGCCTCAAGCGGCGCAGAAGAAAAAGAGAGGGTCCAAGCGCCAGATCATGTCACGCTGCAATCGTCTCAAGTCCTGCTTTCCTTTTTGCACTTACACTCTCTCCCTTCAATCTCTTTCTTCCTTCCTCTTTGGCCTTGACTGCTGGCATTACACTCTGCCGAATCTATCGAATTAACAGACCCCCGCAAAAACGTCGTGGGCTTTTTTGCACGCACGGCTCTCCCTTCCTCCTCTCGCTTAGTTCATTTCCTTCTCTCGGACCTCTATCCTTCAACGGCCGTCTTTCTCTCGCGCTCTCTCACACACTTTTGAAACTTGAACGACTGAAGAAATGGGTTGCGGCGGTTCTAAACCTCAAGAAGAGGGTTCGGTCAATGGTTCTGATGCTACTGCCAAAGCTAGGAATGTATGTTTCCTTGCTTGTATGCTCAGTCAAAGCAGCCAGATTAGTAGTCGGGCACAGGCTTCTATCGATAAGCAATTGCGTGCAGACAAACAAGCTGAAGCTAGGATCATCAAAATGTTGCTGCTCGGTGCTGGAGAATCAGGGAAGTCTACAGTGAGGTCCCTAATCAAGTCTTGGAAGGCAAGAGCTGATTATAGGGCTCAGGTTATCAAACAAATGCGGTAAGTTCTGTTCGATGTCGAAGTTGGAACGGTATGCTCATTCGGGTAGATTGATGCACGAGGGCACATACTCGGACAACGTCGGTCTTCTTGATCTTGATAGTCTGGACAGCATGAGTCTGACTTTGAAAACAGGATCGAGCAGACTATAAAGAAGTAGTGCTTTCCAACTTGTTGCAAAGTATGCAAGCTGTCCTGTGAGTGGTCTACTAGCTTTGCGTTCATTTGTTAAACTGGTAGGCGACTTACAGCAACGCATTGGAAAAGTTGGAGCTATCTCTGCAAAGCCAGGACTCGCAACGTAAAGCACACCTTTTGCTCGATATTGAAGATCCGTGCGATCAGGGTGAAGACATGGTCAGTGAGGCAGAGCACATGTCAGGCTGAGTCTGACACGGTTTCCGCCTCACGACAGAACCCAAAAGTTGCCGATGCAATGTTGCACCTCTGGCAAGACCCAACAGTCCGTCAAGCAGTCTCTCGGTCCGTCCCTCTCCCTCTTTTCTCCTTTAATTAGCTCATTCCTTTACAGACGATCCGAATTCCAGCTCAACGATTCAGCTCAATACTATTTCGACGCCATTGCTCGTCTGGCCGCTCCAGGTTACACGCCAAACGATTCAGATATCCTCAGATCTAGAGTCAAGACTACTGGTATTCAACAATCTGAATTCCATGTTAAAGGTCATACGTTCAGGATGTTTGATGGTTCGTTTGTTTTTCTGTGCCAGAAAGGAGGAAGCATGGTTGATCGATCTATCTAGTGGGTGGACAGCGAAGTGAGAGAAAGAAGTGGATACATTGCTTTGAGGATGTACGTGAAGTCGCTCTGTTCTGCTGTCAAGCAGTGTTAAGGCATTCTTCGGGTACAGGTTAATGTAAGGAAATTTGATCCGCGCTTGATCTCGGGCTGATGGCGAGACTAGGTCCTATTGTTCCTGGTCGCTATCTCGTAAGTCCAGTGCCTTGTTGCCGTTCACACCGAGCTAACTTGCGGCGTAGTGAATACGATCAAATGGTATATTCGCGTCAAGCATCTCTGAGACTTAGCTGATTGGTGGTATAGCTGTATGAAGACGAGAACGTGTCTCGAATGACGGAAAGCATGAACCTGTTCGACTCTAGTATGCCCTCTTTCTCTCAGTCACTATTCGCGCCATTCTGATGCTTTTGAGCCAGTTGTCAACTCGAGATGGTTCATCAAGTCCACCATCATGGTCTTTTTGGTAGGTGCTGGGCAACTATAAGCGAGCTTCGTTGATGATCACGGATGTCTTACAGAACAAGATTGATCTGGTGGGTTGTGTCTTGAGTCATACATACCAATCAGTCGCTGACTGGTGCTCCGCAGTTCGAGGAAAAGCTTCAACGAGCACCCTTATCGGACTACATGCCCGAATACCAAGGCCCAAACGACTTGTACCTCTTGTGGTCTTTCTGCTGTTTGTCAGCTTTGTTGACACCAGTTTTCTGTACAGTGACTCGGCATCCAAATTCATGGTCACCTTGTTCAAATCACTTCATCGTAACACCGTAAGCGTTCCCGCTGCTCGCTATCATGTGCTTGCCCTTACTCCAGTCGCAGGACAAAACCATCTACACTCATCTCACCATGGCTACGGATACAACTCATCTCAGCAAAGTCCTCACCGTAGTACAAGATACCATCATCCAATCAAGACTCATGGCTGCTGGACTTCTATGATGATGGTTTAAAGGACAGGAAGTGGTTGTGTTAAGTATCGGCGATATCTTTCTAGTCGGGTCCACCTTCGTTTGTACTATACCGGCATATCTATATTCACTCTCGTCATCCTTTAGTGCGCGTTTCCAATGACAAAGACTTGAAAAAGTTGACTTTGTTGACCTTTCACCGCTTGTCATGACTCATCCGCTCTAGTCTTATACAGACAGATACGCTAACACTCTGCTGCGCGCAGCGCCTATATTTGCAACCGAATACATACATCCGACGCAATGCTACAATTACCCAGCCGGATTTGACTGTGTCGGCCCTTTCACTCCAACTGGCGGACGAGGGTTCGCAAACGGCACAGCACCGTTCGGCCTCATTCCAGGCGCCTGACCATTCACTTGCGGTCTCTTGGCCTTCATCAATCCTTCCAATGCTCCTTGCGGCAAGGGCACTAAACGACCTATAGGCGCATTCACGATATCATGTATCTTTTGTCCCAGCGGCATAGCTTCTGGTGGTATGAACACTGGTCTTGGTCTTGGTCGAGGTGGTTGCGGATGAGGTGCGAGATGAACATCTTGTACTTTCGGTAACGGTGAGTTCTCGACGTGATCCACCTTGGTAGCTTTCAATGATGGTGAGGTCTCTGCTGCGGATGATCGCTTGCGTTTCAGTTCGTGTGGTAGTAATGTGGTATTCGGCTGAGGAGACGGTTGTGGTGGGTTCGAGGATGGTCGTCTGGTCGGTGCAGGTCGGCCGGACAAGGTTTGCAAAGCATTCTTGATGAGGTTCGATACGCCTCGATCAAAAGCTAGGGCGAATTTGGCATCAAGAATAGGATGTGGTGCGCCTGGAGGTCGAATAGGAGAGAATATAAGTTTGCTAGCGTTCATCGCTTGCTGAGTCCGCGCTTGTTCATACTGGATGCGTCTCTGTTCTTCTAGCTTGAGTTCAGCTGCGCGCTGTTCCTTCTGACTTGTCTGTGGCTTGGTATTCGGAGGATCAGCTTTCTTGACAGGTCTGCGAAGGACATCAGCGGATTGAAGTACCTCACAAAGGCATTACTCACTTCTTCTTCTTGGACACCGCGGCAGGAGTATTATCAACTGTCCAGTATCCTCCTTTAGTATCCGTGTTATCATCCCTCTTGAAACAAGGCTTGTCATTCAGGTTCGACTTGACAGTATTCTGCTCAAACTATGTCAGAAGTAGGCTTCTACTGGCCTGCAAGATAACATACCTTCCAAGACTCGTCATTCTCTGCATAGTAATCAAACTTCTTTGACACCGCGTCACATATTTCGGTAAAGTGAGCTCGGCGATCAGGGTGTTCCATGATGGTAGCTCGAATGATGGTTCGCCAGTGATACTGCATTGTGATACTCAGTATACTATGCGGCTCACAATGTCTTAGACGCACATTTGGTTTGGCTGCGGCCGGAGGATTATGGAGCTGTGATAGCAGGACGGTCTTGTCATGATGCGTTTCCGCTTTCGCCTTCCCCTTGCCTCCTTTTGCTTCCTTTGGACTGGCCTTGGCAGGCTTCAGAGGTTCAGCAGCAGCTTGAGCTGGCAGAGAATGTTGGATGGTTGGAACTGCTCCTCTAGGCAATTGCAGCGAATAGGCAGTTACAGCAGTTGACGCAGCCATAGGTAGCTTGGAAGTAGAGGCTACAGGGATATGTATGTCCTGCTCGTCATTGCCATGCAGCGCTTGAGGCGAGTTGACCTCTTCAGTCTCGTTTCCGCTATCCTCGTAATCCTCGTTGAGCTGATCGTGCTGCACCAAGTCGGGCACAGCGGACAGCATATGCTGCAGGCTAGCCATGACATCTTGATCCATGTGGACAGAGGTGATCGTGGCTCGGCGTATAAAACAACAAAAGGCAACTGGAAGTGCTGTCAAAGCCACGAGCGTATCATTGCGCTGTATATACTCTAGTGTCCATATTCACTCGTACACATGCATCATACAGTTACAGCCCTGCTTACATATTTCCAGCTCGCTTCGAATGGCAGTGTGTTGAGGGCGAGAGATTCTGGCAGGTCATGCAATCGACGAGTTTCAGACTGCCAGCAGCTCCAAGAAGTACTGTTGATCATACTAATCTTAAGCGGCAATGGATTAGCTGTAGGACAAACATACCGAGGTGGATCCAATTCATACGACTTGCTCATATCCCCTCGACCACGAGACTCTCTAAACAGCGAGGTCTTGACCAAAGTTGAGAGCAGCGCCAAAGTCAAAGTCAGAAGCCGAAAGGTCGAACAAAGGCTCGAATGTTGCTGCTTGATTCTCAGCTGGTGGAGTTCCAAAAGGCGAAATCTATCAACTATTTCAGCGCGATTCGAGAACAAGTTTCCAGACGTACGGAATTGAGCGAAGCAGGCACTGGCTGAAAAATACTGTCTTGTAGTTTGCGCCAATCTAGTTCGGCTCGAAGCTGGGCTAAAATGTGCTCATCTACCGGCAAGGAGAAGGCATAGACCGTAAGGTACTCGAGCATACTATCGCGCTTCATCAGCCAAGGATTACACTAATCGGCGGAGGTACTTACTTTTCGATATCGCCAACAGTGATATTGGACTGCGGTCGTCGATACAAGGTAGTCATAACAACAGCCCATCGATCCAAGTGAACAAAAGGCAACGAAGCAATGTATCCAATCATCGGAAGCTTGCTCAAAGTCGACACCAACAGCTTCAGCGCGCGCTCCGTCAAGCGGCACAAACGATCTTGCAAATTCTCTTCTGCCGCTGGAGAGGATGATGATGAGCTGGTACTGGAGCTGATATCCGACACCGAAGGTCGCGCATTATTTGAAGAGAAGGATTCGTAGACGGGCCTGAAAGCAGGCTTATCAATCCCTGCGGTTCTGTCTTTACTTCAGTAACTCACAGAAGGAATGACGCCAAAGGCAACTGGAAGCTACTCTGCATAATGTGCACAATATACTTCTCCGTGTGAAGAACGTCGGCCATAGGACTAGCAGTAGCGAGCAGGCGCACTAGCTCAGGTCTTGATTCCATACAGTGCGCGATGTGGTGCGAGATGCGAAAGATACCCTCGATATCATCCAGGAACTGGTGCACTTCGTCGCTCGCCGGTGTAGCTAGTAGGATATTCGTCAGATTGAGATCACAATGTGAGCGCGATTGACAGCTCACCGAGAAATAGCTTGATGCTGTGATGCCTAGCAAGACGCTTAATTTGCTCGACAAAGTCTCGCAAGGCGACTGCAAAGTCCGAGTAGTTTATTGGATCCGCTGCTAATTCTTCTATTCGGTCAACAAGGACTTCCACTTTCTCTACTGGCCCATACGCCAGGCTAATATCAGACAAAGCCGTGTCTTGGATTGCTGTCAGACCGGGATTGACACCAAGCGAGAAACTGGTGATGGCTTCAAACATGGAGAAACCAATCATCTTTTGATAGGCTAGGCCGCCTTCGATTTCCGCGACTCCTTCCAGCATAGTGATAAAGGCATTGTGGTACGGTCTGGTCTTCATAGACTTGTTTCGCTTCATATAAGCTATCAGACGATCAGTCTATTGCAAAGCAAAGAGCGCGACAACATACTTGTCTCGAGCAAATCTAGCAAGTAGCAAGTTGCCGCGTTTTCCCTTGATGGAACAGCCATAGCACCAGTCTCCCAGCAGAGCCTCTTGGCAGTCTCATATAGGTCCCGGCAGACATAAGACCGTCTTGAACTAGCTGCGCTCAACGTATATTGATCCACGCATGTCACTTTTCGATTCATTTGGTAATCGGCTGATAGACATGTTGCGCTTGGTAATGTGGGTCCTTGACCTAAGATGGTCGGATGGGTCGAGGTATATGAAGCTAAAGCAACCAGAGCAGCAAGAAGAGCTGGATGATAGCCGCCGCGGAGATGCTGCAGCCATTGAGAATATGGACCAAGAATAGGGTGATCGCCTAGGACAACACAGTAGACGCGCGGTGGTAGTTCTAGCGTTACTACCTGTCCTGTCAGCCCTATCAACTCACAGGAGAGGAAAAGACTTACACTCTAGTAGATGCGATACGAGGTTATCTCTTTGACAAGCCAATGCAAGCTGCTCGCCAGCGGTAATGGAAGGTGCGAAGCAGGGCATAATTGGATTGCCCAGGTTGCTATGGCTGTCCTGACTAACCATTGGGATAGTGCTGGTGCTGGCTTGGGGTATCTCCACAATGCTGGTGTCAACAGCAAAGAAATGCGGCGGTTGACTAGACGAAGTAGCATGCCCAATGAGCTCGTCTGCTGGTTCAGCTGTCTTCTGCTTCTTGCGGCTCGCAGGTGCAGCAGTCCGCTTGCGAACCACTGGTGTGGTCGTGCATATGACTTCGTTCTCGACACAGCGTGGACATGACCCGCCTAAACACAGAAGAGGCATCGACTTTGTTTCATGCTGGAAGCGTGAGCAACCTTACCTGGCACCGGATGGCACAAGACACGTTTGGCCTTTCTTCAGCTGTCAGCTACCGGGCCCAAAGGTCTACAGAGGAGCATGTACCTTGCATCTATCGCCTATGTCGAGATTGGTGTCAGATTAATTCCGTGTACTTGGACGTGCAGCGCACAAGCTGGAGGCTTCTTTTTGCGCTTCTGAGGCTGCTGGGTCGCTTCAGACATGCTGTCCAGCTCTCGTGGCTTCCCGCGGATCCCTTATTTTGGTCGTCCCTATCCGAGCAATTATTGACCGGTTCAATGGGATAAGCTTGATAAGGGCAAACTCTATCTTATCGGTATATGCTAGAACTACGCGTTATAGGTCTACAGCATCATGTGGAATGCCCTGAATGCTCGCGAGACCTTTTTGCCGGGTGCACTGCCTTGGCCTCTGATAGAACTTCACGCGAAGCAGCTTCAATGAAGTGACCTATGATTCGCCAGTCGGATGAGGAACGCGTTCGACTATCTGTACACGTGCACATACCATTATCTGCTGTACTTGAGCAGTTTCTTGGAAACAGGTAGCTTCGTTCGACCTTGGACTTTATCAGCCGTCTTGCGAATGCCGACAGCGTCTTTTCATACAGAGTATTTGGACCATCGTCATCGCTGTGTGTTTGTTCGCATTGACCCGCAACATGGCCGGTCTAGCTGAAAGTTTGGCCAAAATCGTTCAGGCCGTTCCAGAAATCGTTCGGTGTCGATGGATTTGTAGGTAGTGGTGACGGACCGACCGAGACGATCTATACCAACACGAAGCTGCTTAGCTTTAGGCCAAAATGGAGTAGCCATGCTTACATGATTCGGTCGGGGAACATGATGATTTCCGTATTGCATCTTGCGCCATTCGAGTTGCGCTTGTAGCTCTGATACAATATTCTGATCCAGCGGCAAAGAAAAAGCATATACCGTCAAGAAGGAAAGCATGCTAGTACATTATGAGCGCAAATCTATTGAATGCAGTTGTCAATTTACCTCTCTATATCGCTGATGGTAATGTACGATTGTGGTCTTTTGATCAAAGTAATCATGACATCCGCCCATCGATCCAGATGCGTAAAAGGTAAAGCAGCGACATAGCCCATCATTGGTATTTGCCCAAGCGAAGACAATAGCAGTTTTAGGGCACGTTCAGCTAATTGAGATAAATGTTCTTGTAGGTCTTCTTCTTGTGTTCCTGCTGGAGGCGTAGCGGAAGCAGATGAACTGGAACTTGACAGACGCGCTCGTGTGCTCATTGTAGAGAAAGATTCGTAGACAGGTCTGTGAGCACTTACGCAATCAATATCAACCGAAAAACGATCGATCAAGTACCACTCACAGCATGAAAGAAGCCAAAGGCAACTTGAAACTACTTTGCATGATAGATTGAAAATCGGATATCGGCGAATTCTGTTCTATAAAGCTGATCCGACCAAACATGCGCACTAGGTCAGGTCGAGCTTGGAGTCTGCCGTCGATAATGTGCGAAAAGCGAAAGAGGTCTTCTATGTTTGCCAGGAAAGAGGCTACGTCTTTGGAAGCAGGCGCTGCTGCTCCAAGAAGGTTTAATGAATCTGGTCAAACATGCCAAAGAGTTGGAACACACCGACAAATAATTTTGGGCCATACCGCCTAGCGAGAAACTTGACATGCTCAATGTACCAACCTAGAGGTTGAGCGAGCTCTTCAAAGTTGATTCGATGCGGTGCTGTCCCTTCTAACCGATCGACTACATTCTTCAAGGCTTCATATGGTTCAGCGGGCATTTGGACATCGGAGAGGATATTGTCTAATATAGAAGTCAGGCATGGTGTCGTGCCGAGGGAAAAGGAAGTGAGTGCTTCGTGCATGGAGAAACCAATCATGCTCTGGTGGGCTATAGAACGCTGTTCTGCCAAGCCACTGAGCATAGTGAGGAAAGCACTGAAATGCGGTCGGATCTTGGTCGTCTTGGTCCGCTTCAAAAAGGCTGGATCGATATTAGCGCTATTAGATGAAACAGCGTAACAGAGCATACTGATCTCGATAGCATCCAGCAGAAAGCAGGTTGCTGCGTTTTCTCGAGTCGGTTCAGCCAAACAACCACTTTGCCACGCCAATTTTTTGGCAGTCTCATACAACTCTTGACAATGCTGCGCTCTTCTGACACCCGCATCGACCATAGTAGCTTGGTCCACACAAAGTATGCTTCGATTCGTCACATAATCCGCTGCCAGGGTAGCGCAAGGCGGTAAACGAGCGCCTTGACCTAATATAGCAGGATGAGAAGAGAACCAGGAAGAGAAAGCGACTAGAGCTGCTAGTAGCGGAGGATGATAGCCGTATCGAATATGCTGGAGCCATTGCGCATATGGTCCAAATATAGGGGAATTGGTCAATATTGGACAGTAGACTCGAGGTGGAAGATCTTTCGATACTGCTATACAACTTAGCGCTAGCTGTGTTCATGTAATTAGACATACGATCGAGCAGATGATGGATTAGACTGTCCCGTTGCGTAGCTATAGCCATTTGATCTTGCATCGGTATTGAAGGAATAGCAGATTGGTCAGGCCCCGTGAAAGGCTGGCTGCTGGATCCAGCTTGAGGCACATATTGATCCGCTTGCCAAGCTTGGTCATGCATGGGAGCAGCGCAAGTGGTCGCATTGCCAGTCAGCTCATCTTCAGGCTCAGAGGTTCTCTGTCTCTTGCGGCTGGCATTCTTGCGAGCAACAGGTGTAGTGGTACAGACGACGCCATTCTCAATACACCTTGGACATGAGCCGCCTGTCGAGCTTGCTCAGCGTCCTACTTCTTGCATCTCAGAGAGCTATTTACCAGGATTTGGGTGACATAGGACACGCTTTGCTTTGCATCTATCACACGCAGGAGGCTTCTTCTTGCGCTTTAGTGGCTGCTGAGCTTGTCGAGGTTGCCCTGCAGGGTGTTGATTCATGATATCATTGATTGCCGTGGTCAACCTGTGACAGAGCTCGAATCTGAAAGTAACGCCTTGGCTTTATCTCTTTCAGATGTGACGGAGCTCGTGTGCTTTACAGCCAGCTCAGCAGACTTCATATTCTTTCCAAATGCCTCGCTGTTTCCCGAAATAGCAACCTGGCAACTTGAAAGCAATGACGAGGCAGTGCGCTGTCCTGATTGACAGTCACCTCTTTCACATAAAGAGACTCTTGCATGGGGTGTAAGTGCTGTACATTTCGCGTTATGCACCTAGAATCGATCAGCTTTCGCAAAGAATACGGTCAGACACAACTCGCCTAATTTGCTAGCCCAGATTGGATGAGTCTCCTCTAGCAGCCTTTTCTGCCTCCTTTTGCTGCTTGATAGCCTTAGCTTTTTTTCGAGCTTCATTCAAGGCATGGCACGCAGATTTATGAGTCGGCCAATGGGCGATCTGGCACGCTCTAATGACTGATCCATCAGTGCAGCTGATAGCGCGCTGCCATCAAACGTACGGAGAGCAGTACCGATTATGCCGACACCCTGAGCAGACTTTGGTCGACAAAGTCGCTCTGCGGGAAGGTGGACAATCGGGATTGGAGCAGATCCAGTTATTGTATTTGCCTTGAGCACGGAGCAAATCTTTGATTTTGCCCTTGGCGGCTATTTGGCAGTTCGACTCATCGCAATGACACACTGGTGGGTCCATGTTAGCTGAATGACGTGATTAACATCATGCGGCATACTGATAGAGAAGACACAACTCTCCAGAGTCTGCTGCCCATTGTCGAGCAATTCGCAGGAAATTTGAGCAGAGACAGCACAATTGGTGGTGCAGCTTAGACAGCGCAACGAAGAACGGGGCTCAAAGTGTTTGACGCCGAACTATTGCACGGTGAGACACGATGCAGAGCAAAGCAGCTGACATACGCTATGCAAGGCTTGACGCAGAGCTTGAGCGTGCCCCTCAATCTCGTCGAATGGTGTATCTTTTTGTATTGAAAGCGTTTCAAGCATTTGACCAGTTGCAGTACACTTCAGTTGAAATGGCCAAGGCGCGACACTATCTGCTACCTCGAGCCCCTCTGCAGACAGGCGACGACCCCTAATCTTGATTCCAGAGAGTCCGCCAAACGAGGATTCGAAGGTAGGAAGACCTTCTTGATCAAGCTTGACGAGAGTCGGATCACGGCCTTGTGCTGGAATGTATTGCATACGCTGAGATAGGCGGGTGCGCTACGGTGATAGGTCTGTAGGACGTCCGCTGCGATGAAAGGTGTTTGTCGGGATCCGAGCTTGCATTATTCGCTAAAAGGGTAGTGCAAGCAAATGCAGAGCTGGCCAGCAGCTTCTCAATTGCGACGCAGGTATCGAGTAGCCTCCGGTATATGCGCACGGCAACGAGTGGATGTCGTTGACCAAGTGTCATCTCGATAAAATATCTCTCACATATCGACGGCCACTGGTCAGCAGCAAGCATGTCTTTCTCCCTGCTAGCCTCGCCGCTCAAACGCTCTACCGCTTCCACGAGCATCATCGTCAATTCTTTCGCTTCACCCATCGTGATACAGCAGCGTACAGCTACGAAAAGAGGAGCCGGTAGTACGAGGAACAACAAGGACTCTGCCGGTCGACGGCTAGGACTCAAGAAATCAGGCGGTCAGCAGGTGATACCTGGAAATATTATCGTCAGGCAAAGAGGCTTCGAATGGCATCCTGGACAACATGTGCGTCTCCTCTCTCTGTGTACTCTTCTAGAAGCTGACGTTCTGCTTCTGTAGGTCGGAGCGGGTAAAGATCATACGCTATTCGCATTAGAACCTGGCTTTGTTCAATTCTACAAAACGCTCAAGAAGCCTGGCTCTACCTCTACATCTCCCAAAATGATGCGCAAGTATTGTATGTCCTCTGATCTATTGCTACTTGCCGTTGCTGACGTTCACTGACAGGCGGCATCACATTAACGCGAGATGAGAAATTACCAAGGGATGAAGCGACGCTAGGCAGGAGTCGGAGGTTTGGGCAGACGAATTTGACGAGGGTTGAAGCTGCTTTAGAAGGGTTTAAGCAGGCTAGGGAAGAGATGAGGTCCAGCTCGGATGCGTCGAGCGGGAAAATCGAGGAGCAACAGGTTGTTGTTGATGTGTAGTGTCTAGGGATGCATTTGAGCTGTCCATATTCTCGCGTTGACTTAGCAGGCTTGGGCCTTCTCAACCTGCTTGCATTATGTGACTTCTCGCTTGCTCTCGATCAACGAACGAGATCTGCATACCCGCTCCCTAGGCCGATATACCAGACTGAATATACCCTACCAGCTTCAAACAATACCAATAGACATGGCATGATTTCCTCAGCCTTGCGAACCGCACTTCGAAACAATATTCCTGCAAGAATGACGAAAAAGGACGTGATTGTCATTTTGGGCACGACAGGCGTAGGCAAATCAGCTCTAGCCATCTCTTTAGCTCGTACTTTGAAGAGCGAATGCATCAACACGGATGCTATGCAAGTCTATAAAGCGCTGCCGGTGTTGACTGCCAAAGTCACGAGCGAGGAAATGCAAGGTGTCAGACATAGGTTATTGAGCTTCTTGGATCCGAAAGAGGAGTATCAGGTGCTGGACTTCAAAAGGGATGCTATACGAGAAGTGTGTCTGCTTTCGTTCCGTGCGGAAGTAAGGTACTGAGGTTGAGGTAGATAGACGATTTGCACGCGGAAGGGAAGATCCCTATACTAGTAGGCGGTACAGCTTACTACACTCAACACCTGCTCTATACCTCAACGTCAGATCAAACAATCACTTCATACCCTGCTTCTACGCTCGAGCAGATCTCTACTTTACCGCCGGACGAAAAAGCTCTGATTCATCTACTACCCACTCTCCCTTCACTCAACTCACCTTCTTCATTCCCTCCTTTATTTCCTATTCATCTCCTGCCCGAACCATACCAACAACCAAACGATCTAGCTTTCGGTCTTTGGACAATCTTCAACTCCCTCGCTCCAACTAAAGCAAGTCAATGGCACTGGCGAGATATTCGAAAAATCCGACGACATTTAGAGATCCACCTCTCTGGCGCTGAACCAGAATCAGGTGAAAGTAAATATCGGACTTTGGTGTTTTGGTTGCATGCGCAGAAAGAAGTGTTGGAAACGAGGCTGGATGCTAGAGTGGATAAAATGCTGGAACAAGGACTGGTGGAAGAGGTTACCGAGCATGTCAAATCGATGCAAGGGGAGATTGATTTCTCTCGAGGGTTGAACCAAGCGATCGGTTTCCGACCTTTCGTTGAACATTTACAAGGAAAGGTTGGGAAAGAGGAAGCGACGGAATTGATGAAATTGCATACGAGGCAATATGCGAAGAGGCAAGTCGCGTGGTTTCGGGTCAAGTTTCTTGAGAAGGCCAGGAAGGATGAAGAGACGGAGGTGTTTGTGCTTGATGCTACTGATTTGGATAAATGGAAAGAAAAGGTGGAAGGAAATGCAAGGGAGATAGTGCAGTGTGAGTACTCGCTTGATCGATTGGGTGATGCTGATGTTGGGCAGTATGGAAGGACAAGAAGCCACTACCTGACCCATTGTCCATCTGCGCAGCGGCAGAGCTCTTGAATGAGTGAGTTGCCTTAATGCCCTTGTCACTTTCGTGCTCACGAAAGTTGGACAGACAAATAGAAACCAAATCTCAACAAAAACAAATCTGCGAAACATGCAGCGAATCGCCAGATAGGCCATTCATGGTTGATGAAAATCTAAGGGAGGTCCACGAACGTTCCAAGGCCCATAGAGGAAAAGCGAGGTGGCTAAAGAAACAAGAGCAAAGGCGGCACCACCAAGAAGCTACCTAACACCTCACCGCTCCCTTCTTCAGCTTCAGACGTCCCGATTCAGCTCGACTAGCTGCTATGCACCAGCTCAGCGCGGTCTCAGTATCATGACTTCGTTGGCCCTTTCGAAGACCTTTCTCAAGAATGTAGCTACGCGCCAGCGATCATTGTCATCAACGAACAGCACCCCATCATCATATCGGTAGGGAAGCATTGCCATTCGAAGAATCGTGATCCAAGTTCTGCCGCGACAGGACATCGAGCTGCATAACACTCCGATTCGCTTGTCTATACCAGACAAATGAATTTGGCGGATTCCGGCGTCCCTCTCGCTGCAGGTATGGTCAAGGAATACAGCAGTATGTCAAAGTCTAAGGCTTGAAAGACGCACCCAAATGACAAAGAGCATCGTTGCGCGGACTTGTGAGCAGACTCCTTTGGAATGCCCTGTAGGCCCGATCAATCAAGTCGAGAGACATGCTGAGTATTCTATAGGCAGTCAATCGAACTGTATAATGGACCTGCTAAACGCTCTGGCTCATGCTCATTTTCTCCTTTTTCTCATGGCAGTCTCGTTGCATGAGCGTCTTACTTGCGCTTCAACCGACGATGATTCAATACAAGACCTTCGCATCTCTTCTACTCAGTCCACTATCTCCTATCGGCTTGCTCTGCCTTCTCCAACCAGCAAATCGCTTAGGCAACCTGCCTTCCGTTGCGATCATGGCTTCCCTTCCCTCGAGCATTCAATTGACTAACACTGCTGGCATCTCTCTGGAGCACTTCCATGGCCAATGCATGCATCCAGACTGTTGCCTAATAATAGGCTCGAATGCCGCTCGCTTGGGCCTCCTAACATTCTGTTCACGTTGTATGCTGTTCTTTCCAGCCGTCCATCTTGTTATTTCTTTTCTCCCAGTCACTCCCTTCAACACACATTCGTTCACAATGGTCTCCCTTCGTTTGATCGTATTCGCTCTGCCTATATTTGCTGGACTGGTTTCCGCGGCCAAGAATCCTTCTTCCAACATTGCTTTTGTGTCCTTCCCTGCGTCGTACAATGGGATTCAGAAAGGCTCATCTGGTGCTTACCATGGCTTGTGAGTTCGGCCAAGTGTAGACAATGCTGTTGCTAAAAGTGATGTTAGCACCTTTGATTGGAGGAAGCGATGCGTTCAGTACTGTGGAAGCATTGGTGAACATCACTTGATGAGCGGTAGGTCACCTCTTGATGCTTGTCTGAACTTGGTCTGAGCAATTTTCCAATAGTCTCGCCTCTACGTGTGGAAAACACGGCTGCAGCGACTTGTTATTGCTGCAAGCGCGATGAGACTGTAAGCCCCTCGATATCTGTAATTGCTCAAAATTGACTGTATTCACAGACTGGCAACTGCTGTAGGCTACCTGCGCAATTGCCGTCACTCTGCTGATTTAGTATTCAGATACTGCTGCGCATCCGTACAGCTCTGCTGACGTACAAGGACGTAAGTTTCCCTCGAGTGTGCTGTAATCACAAGCTAATTCTTGCATAGCTTTGACCGTATGTAAATTGCTCGCTTGAAAACGTCTGGCTAGAGCCGTTTTGCATACAGTATTGCACTCCTCAAGTCATCAAGCTAATGAAGCCTGCCATCAAGACCATCAGCTCCGCTTCGATCGTGTCTTCTCCCATGCCTGCGTAGGTCTGCTTTTTACGCTCGTTGCCTTTGCTGATATATCGTCCCAGCTTGACCACCAAGACCACCAAGCCTCAAGCTGGCAAGAACATGGTCTTTAGATGGAAAGGACCAGCTAGCGGTCTTATCGATGCCAAGTGAGGCCTGACTTGGTTCGATCCAATGCCTTGCTAATCGAGTGGAAGGCTATATGCCAAGTTCTCCGTCGGATCTACTACTCTCTCCGTTCTACTGGCACCCAAGACGTACGAGTACGTGCTTGCTCGCAATTATTGGCGGTTGTTGCTCACTCTTCTCAGCTGCATCGTTCCAGCTTCAATTCACGGCAGCAAGGTCTCTGTGACTATTACTTCCTCTAGCTCAGCCAACACAGCATACCAGGTTGCTCAAGGGTATGTTTTCCACTTCATTGATCGTGCTGTACTGACTGGCTTCTAGGACCTTTAACATCGCTAAAGGTCTAGCCAAGCGCGATCATGAGATGCGTCAAGTTCACGCTGGATGTATTGAAGATACTGGGATGTCGGGAGGTGCTCATGGACACTGGTCAGAAAGCATTGGTCAGACTTTGCATGGCATGATCTCACTTCGTCGAGATGCCGTGCTTTTTTCTGACCAAATTACGTTGCCTTCCTCAGTACACTCGCTGGATGACCACTGGCTAGTATCACCGGACTTAAGCTGTGCTCTTTCCCCGAGCAAATTGGCTTGGTGCTTCAAAACGGTCTCTTCTACTTTTCAACATCGCAGATCTCTCTCGAGCTCCTTCGCGTCTGCGTATCGAGAGCATTGCTGGCTACAACTATCTCATTTCGACCCCTCGGTCCAACGGCTTTAGCACATCATCGATTCTTTCACAACCTGTATCCCTTTCTTCACTATTACGCTTTCTGAACGTACCGCTCGTGATCTACTCTATCAAAAGCCGAAATTGGTCTTCTTCTTCTTTCCTTCTCTTATTCACCTCTACTCGGTTCCATCAATCATTACCAACATGCTCAAATATACTCTTGCTGCCGCTCTCCTGTTCTGCATGCTACAAGCAGAAGCTCGCACGCTCGAATTGTTCACTCAAGGGGGCTGCGGCGACAGATGGCATAACCCCTCCATGGATCTTGACAATGGACGAACCCCCGGCTCTTTCAGAGCAAACGTTGATGTAAGCTCATCGCCTTCCGAGATCTTTCGAAACTAAAGTTTGCCATCAGGACAATCACAAGGCCGACTCTTTGCGGATCGACCTTGACTACAAGAACTGTGCCAGTGGTACAGGAGAACTATTCTTTCAAAAGCCCGTTTATAAGCTAGTGAGTCAGCCCTCGGATACTTGCTTTCCCTTTGTTAAGCAAGCTTCTATAGGCAGGCTCTGGCTATTGCTTCACTCCCGATATTCCCCTCGGATGTCAGATCGATACTGTCAAGTAAGCGCATTCTCTTGTTGGGGGGAGCCCAGTCTCTTATCCTGAAAACAGATTGTACAAAGATGGCACAAAGATTGAAGAGCATGGCAATCAGGTTTAGTAGGCTGTCAATACCTTTGAATCCTTTATGCATCTTCTCTTTGTGTTACTGTCATCAGTCCTGTGCTGCACGTATGACTACCGCTATAGCGCAAAGTAATGTTCATTCGTCATCATGCATTAACGGGCAGCTGTGATTCTGCTTGTCTTGATCAACCACAGCGAGCCGAACAAAGAGGTCTATTTGCATCACTTTCCGTGCATCTGGATCATCTACGCTCTGTCGTGCTTCGAAATGCTAACTCTGGCTAAGTTCGCGACTGGACGAAAAAGACGCCAGACGTGCATATACTATACTGCATCTCGTTGAGATCCACGCAACCAGTCACTCGGTACTACTGCGCCTGAGCACCGCGGCGTATTGCAACAGGCATCGTATCGCTCTTCAAGTTCTCGCTCAGCTTCTTGATGACATGAAACGTTTGTCGCGTCGCTTTGCCTACAGAGTGCGGTTCTTTCCGCTTCTCATCTCTCTGCTGTGTTCTCCCTCTTTACTTCTCTCCACCGATCAATCAAGATGCTGGCATCTTTCACTTTGCTCCTTCTTTCCCTTCTCGGCGTCGTCAATGCTCAATATCCAGCACCAGGACCTGTAAACGGGGCTACTGGTGTGCACGATCCAAGTATGTGCAAGCTAGGCAATACTTGGTGAGTTGGTAGCATCTTCGTGAGGCGCGTCTGATAAGGAAACAATTAGGTTCATCTATGCAACCGCAACTCGAATCAGCATTATCAGCTCTACTGACCGAACTGCTTGGACCAGACGTGGATCTGTCTTCCCCAATGGTCAGTCAAGATTCGTCATCCGTAATCTCTCAGATTCATCTTGTGTCGTCAGGCGCTCCCGCTGCTGCCAACGAATTCACCAAAGCTGGAAAAGTATGTCTCCTTTGTTCAAGTTGCGGCCAAAGCTGACTTGTATGATAGGATGCTAAACTTTGGGTAATTCGCAAGCTTCATATCTGAAAGAGATTTGCTGAAACAAGACAGGCTCCCGAATGCACTGTCGTCGGCAATGTGGTGTACCTTTACTGGTCCGCATCGAGCTTTGGGTCTAGCACTTCAGCCATCTTCCTCGCTACCAGCACGGACGGCGTCAACTTTCAAGACAAGGGCATCGTCACTCGATCAAACGCAAACTCCAACTACAACGCTATCGATCCTCAGCTGTTCATTGACGGCAGCAACTGGAAGTTGGTGTTTGGCTCGTTCTGGTCTGGTATCAAATCTTTACCTTTGGATTCGAAAACTGGCAAGCCTGTAAGCACAAAGTGTATCTATTGTACGTAGCTGATGCGAAGAAATAGACTACCACTGCTGTCACTTCTTTGGCTACTCGCAGCGGAGGGATAGAAGCGCCTGTGATGTTCAAGACTGGAGTGAGTTTTCTAATGGCATTGTTCTGCGAATGCTGATGATGCAACAGGGCTACTACGTGAGGCTAATACAGATGCACATACACAAGCTGACAGGCCTCTAGTATCTCTTCGTGTCCTGGGATAAATGCTGCTCGGGCACGTCCAGTACATACAAGATCGCTGTCACTCGTAGCAGAAGCGTAGACGGACCTTTTGTCGATAAATCGGGAAAGAGCGCTTTGCAAGGTGGTGGAACTGTTATCCTTCAGTCTCACGATCAGATTACTGGCCCTGGTAAGCGAAACAAGTGATATAGCTCTGGCTGTACTCATTCTCCTTTGATTGCAGGTGGTCAAAGTGTTTTTCAAGATGGCGACCAAGTCGTTCTCTCCTACCATTACTACAACACCCGTGGCTCCTTCCTCGGTGTTAATCTGCTCGACTTTTCCAGTGGATGGCCAATGGTTTATTGATATCTGGAGGGAGGACTTGAACTCAGAGAATGCGCAATGCCGCTGCTGGCTTCGCTCGCGCGACCGATCTGGAGAAATCGCATGGACTCGTTCATTTCGTGCTCACTCGAACTTAACACCAGCTAGGATGAGGCTAGCCAGTCTGATAGACTTTCGAGAGCGAAAGTGCTGCACAAGTCTCTTTGCTGTCATTCTCTTTTCCCGTCATCTTTTGTCATTCTCTTTTCCCGTCATTTTTTTGATTTTTCCATCTCTTCCGATTTTGATATAGTGATCGAATTCACGAAAGCTTAGGTTCTCAATACCATCGCGGAAGGATGTCTCGAATGCCAATAGCTCGTCTGTGGTCTAGGGTTTGCATATGTACAAGCCGTTTCTCGATTGTCCGCTGAAACCAGAAGAGCCACTACATTTACAAAATCAAGCGGAACAGTTCCGAAACCTCTATCTTACGCATACATACAGCATACTTACTCGTTGCCGAAGCCACTGGTGTTCTCCACTGATCGCAAGGGCAGTATTAGCACCGGCCTGACACTTCGATTGTCACAACTCACTTGCGTAGACCAGTTTGTCCTCGAGAGCTTGAAGCGAATTGTAAGGTGGCAAATCAAGACGATTGAAGCATCTAAACAGTTGTCAGCTCCGCACGCAAGAAAAAGAGAAAAGAACCAACGTGTGTGCTTTTGGCAAATGATCCGGGTCGCCAGCCTTTTCGATGGTGAAACGACGAGGGCCGTCACTACCTTGCAAGTCCTTGAATCCACCGACGGGAATCTTGGAAGTACCGGTCTACAAAAACATTAGCTTTAGCGAGCCCAATTCAAGCGGTACGCTTACAGTGAATTGCAACAGCCGACTCTTCTTTTCGGCAGGCCACGAGCGCACACATTGCCAGAACCAGCCAATGACTTGATCCGTTTGAGTGTAGGAACGGTAGTCGGTATGCCTTGCCCAATCGTCGACGTCGACTTCACCAATACCACCTATGAGCAGTTCCAGTTCCCGTTCATCAAAGACGTTGACCAGCTCTTGAGGAATAAGCTCGTTGAATCCGGTCATGAAGGCTTTGAATTGCTCCTCAACGCGCTTTTCGATTCGCCAAACAGTGATGAGGCTGTACGTCGACGACACATTCAGTCTATGCAGACAGCCTGTGCCGATTCACGTACTCTACGTAATCCTTCTTGTTCTCTTCTGTGACTTGAATGTCTCTTCCCCCAGGCTTGAGGTCGTGAGTTACAATCTCGCCAAACTTGTCATCTTCTACGCTGAAGGAGTTTTCGATGACATCGGTAATATCGTTCTCCCTAAGATTGGATGAGCATGAGACTTTAAGACGACAGCACGGGACTTGCAGCATCCAGGTTAAAGAACGGAAGATTTCAGCATCGACCGATTCCATGTCTGACAAAGTGATCTTCTTCTTCAAACTGTTCGAGCGAGATGATTCAGTACGTATATCGCACTAGCTCATAAGGCACAAACATCATTTTGTAGAAAGAAGTGATAAAGTAGGCATCCAAGAACCGACGATGGAAAATAGCGAGACCGACAACACGACCGATGAAGCGCATGTACTGAATATGTTCAGGGTTGATGCTCGACTGGGAGTGCAGATTTTGTCAGCTGAAGCGTAAGCGAAATACGAAGCAAACGCACATATGGGTTAATCTGCAGAGTGTAGTTATCATGTGCCGAGTATTCAAAGAGACCATAGAAGCTGTCCGCAGCAAATTCAAGTTATGCCCATCGAGCATTACGTGGAAGAATACGAACGGGTTGAACATCTCATGCGAGAGCAAGAAGAAGAACTCTCTACCAAGACCACCGTAATCCAGACCGTCTTCGCCCTGTGCACAAGCCACCGACATCAGGTCACGAATGATCTTGGAATGAAAAACCACGCACATCGAACTTGATCATCAAGCGCTTCTTCAAATCATTCGGCTGCTGCCTCATAATTTCCGCATAAGCATCCTCAAAGATATGGTTTCTTCTAATCTTGATATGGCAAGGACCAGTGTTTGGTCTAAGAGCAGGTTGCGAGCGGAAGTAAATGAGTTTGCGTCTGAAATCCCGCTTGTATTGAGGCACATTCTGGTCGAGAGAGGATGGTAGTCGCGGGTCGTCCCATGTGGTAGTTTCTATCGCACCGAATCAGTGTGCATCGAAAAAGAAGAGCGAAAGGCTTACTAGTATTATGATCAACAAAGTAAACCCGAGCAGTAGAAGTAAGACGCATTTCCCAGCCGGAAGGTAGCGGACCAAGTTGTGAGACAGCTTGAGGCTGAACAGAAAGACCAGTACCGCCAGGACCAAGCACGCGAAGGAGTTGCTGGCGGCGCGGATCGACCCACTATTTCATTCGCATCAGCAACAATTTTCGCCAGCAAGAAAGAGACTTACAGTTGTCGTCCGGGTGTTGTGGTCCACGAAGTAGGCGCGACCTTCGGGGGTGAATCGTTGTTCCCAGCCTGCAGGCAAAGGACCAGTTCCAGCAGTCGTTTGCCCGGCAGCGCCGACATTCGTAGAAGCAGCAGCAGAGGGTTCAGGTGAAGCCGAAGGAGGCGCAGGTGTTCCGGCTCCATCACCAGTATTGAGAAAATCATCCGCTGTTGATCTTTGAGCCAGAGCCATAGCTTGTTGTGTGTTGCGTTGAGATTGTGCTTCATTTTGCGCATTCACTGTTCCTGTTCCTCCGCTGTTTGCTGCCCCTGGACGTGCCCACGTAGTCGTTCGACTATTGTGATCTACATAGTACATTCGCCCTAAGTGATCTACCCTTCGCTCCCAACCGGTAGGCAAAGGTCCATGCTGATCTTCGCGGGGGTTGAATTGTGGGTTGTTGGACATGTTGCTGCCAGCTGTGTTTGCGCTAGGAGGAGCAGAGTCTGGAGTTTCAGCAGCAGAAGAAGGAGCAAGAGCTGATCCGGCTGTTTGTGGGCTTGGGTCACCAATGGCTGATCCTGGTGTATTGTCTGGTCCTGATGAGGTAGCTGTAGATGCTGCCGACGCGCTAAGTGTGCCAGGAGGGTTGGAAGTCGAAGTCGAAGCAGAAGTAGAGCCGGGAGCGTTCCGAATAGGCGATGTAGTGTTGGTTGACAAGTGGATGATGAGCTTGCCGTTGACTGCTAGGTTGTCGTTTGACTTTTTCAAGTCTCTTGTGAGCGTTTCTGTCCGTACAAATAGCAAGTCAGCCTGTAATCTGGCTGTTACCAATGAGAACGGACCGTCACCGCCTAGTTCAAAGTCAATGACATTGGCTGGTCTGATATTGATAACGCCGAGGAAGCCTTGATCTCTCCTCTATCATTACAGCATTAGACTATCACAATATCGAGGCAGGGTATAACAACATGCCTTGAACTTCTTTTGGTCAAATATTTGTACGGTAACCACAGAAGCGTCGTTAATGACACTATCCTAGCATGAGACAAAGCTGTCTGTACCCTTCAAAGACGCACATATCGAAAGACTCGTTCCAATACGGGTTCAAAGTCTTTTTTATAGCTGAAGTCGTGCACGTCTGTTCTCCATCCACGGTAACGACGGCGCTGTGCCCAACAATATCAGCATGGCCGCTACGATCCTACATGCAAGCATACAATGGATCGGGCAAGCGAAAGACGTCTCTCTTGGTAAGCGTGTCTGCCGCAACAACTGTATCCGCCCTCAAAGTCAGCTACGCTCGCCAGATGCCATGTCCCAATATCGCTACTTGCCTGTTATACGAATCGTCCTGTAGCGGCAAAGGCAAAGCCTCAAAGTCAGTAACAAATTCTCGAGAGGGCGCACAAAGAAAAGACGAAGCTCGACTCACTTTGACGTTGTCGCTGAAGTCTGACCGCTCGACATGGCTGAACTATACTACTATAGCGTGTAGTGTAGGTGTATAGTCAGCGAGGTATACTCTGTCTCGAGGTATGGTTGGTCGAACGAGCTCAAAGGCCGAGACTTCGTCAGGACGATCTGCGCTCTCAATCGTACATTCGGAAAACTATTCTGCCGCCCTTGAACTACTACTAGAGTATATACACAGGTACGATAATCATGTCCCTTGTCCAGCTCGTTCCCTGCTTCTTGGTCCAGCTTTATGCATCATGTCATCGGCAAGCTCGGCAATCATCGGTCTTTCGTAAGGACAGTACAACTATTCCCGCAGACAGACGCATTTGGAGCGGTGATGGGACGCAAGATACGTCGGCACGGAGAAGCACTGTTGCAGGAATAGGCCTGAGCGGGATGCACCGCCTCGGATAATGTCTTGCTGTTGTTGCAGGCATTGCAAGGTAGTGAGTACCGTACATAGCGATAGATTTGACTTTTCGTCTGTCACCGAACAGTCCGGGTTCTTCAGATGGACAAGGAGATTCTTTGATAGGCATGGCGGTTTCGCCGCGGCATATCTTCCCGATCGAACCGCTTGAGAGCAAAGAGCATAATGAGTGTATGTTCTTACTAGCGTCGCTGCTCGTGATGCACTTGCTATACCAGAAAACCTTGACCTTCTAGCCAAAGATGTTCTGATTTGAGTATTGTGCCTCAAAGAGCCTGGCATCGCTTCCATGATGCCCATGCTGTAATAACGCCCAGCACAGTGTCGACGCGGTAGGAGTACGAAGCATACACCTTGCTCATCGTAGACGTAAAAGCAGTAGCAAAAGATCATGCATAATTTAGCGTTTGAGCACGAGGCAAGTTCAAGCTGTATGATGATATCAGGGCGTTTTCGCTTGTGTCTTCCAAGTAGCATCATAGGACGCAGTGTAATCCGAGGTCTTGTAGCTTGAGTGGAGATGGGATCTCTGCCAGACAATTGACAACACAGCATAAACGACAGACTTTGTTTGGCCACGCATTTCAGGAGATTGAATAGATTGCATGGAGGTGTAAAGCAGTTCAGTAAGCCATTCGTAGGGCCCCATAGCTCTTCAAGACAAAGCAACAAAACATGTTCAAGTTGAAGGTCGCAAGCGTCTGAGCCCCTTCTAGCCAATCCAGCACGTCCAAGGTTAAGTTCATCGAGGTCTGTTTGCTGCATCTTCTGCTTCCAAGTTCCAGCCCTATCTTGACATGCTCGTCGCGGATGCTGTTCAAGCGGGAATTATGGTTTCGGCCTCGATTGCAAATCACGAGAGTGAATCATCTGACAAGAAGTACTTTGAAGGAGTGTAGGGCTTCTATTGCGCGGCTATTGTACAATCAAACGAGTGTGAATACTGATTCTTATTTCCTAGCACCTGTTGCGTCCGGTGCACTTCCCATTAGACCAATAAGATCTGGGCTGGCATTTTCCACTGCTCTCAATACATTAGCTCCATGTACAGCTACACGAGAATTCATCACATACCCATTTGGATGGTGAGGTGCCGGCTCTTCATCGAGACATGGGATCTGTTTAAAACCATCAGTTTGACGCTCTCTGTATTTCAATGCACCTACGTCGAATCCACAGTCCTGCAGCAACTGAATCAGACACAGGCAAAGCGATAAGAGGGCGAACAAACATTGTGACAAACAATGTCGACCACCGATTGCGCAGCTGTTACATTGTCAGCCAGAGCTGACCATCATTGTGAGGTATAGCTAACCATCAACTGCAGCAGATAGCTTGGACTCGGTAACCTTTCCAGAGTAAGCGACATTGCAGACTCTGTCTGCGCCTGAACAGAATGTATCAGCATACTGGAATTGAACGGTAAAGGAAGAAACAAACCAGCTTGATGAGGTGGATATTCGGTGCAGCAGGTACCTTCTTTCCAGCAATTGGCAGCTTTGGTGTACCATCCGCAATAGCCTTGCACAAGGAATTAGCTATTTTCCACATTGCGCAGAAGCCAACCCACATTGCGCTTTTTCATTCAAGTTTTTGATGCCACCGCAGGGACTCGTAAGCTTGGAGCTGTATGGACGTCAGAGCGGTATGATGGCAAATAAAGGAGGACTGACCAGTCTGAGCCAATGCCTAGACATTGGGCCAATCTGGAGCCCGCGTTCATGTAGCATCCACTGGGATGATCAGCGAGTACAGAAGTAGCTAGAGCCGAGAAAGCCAAAAGAGCAGGAGTAAAGAACTTCATAACGAATGATGTGAAGAAGAAAGGAAAAAAGCTTTCGCGAAAGACGGTTTTTATGGAAGCCGTTTTCGAGTGACATACCCAATGAGATAGAGGTCCACCCTCGAATGGATGTATGCCCATTGGACACGCGAAAGGTTAATGATAACGCGGAGACGGGAGCGGAACAATTATGAAAGACAGACAATGACTTTGCTATAATTAGGAGGCCAACGACAAATACGACTGCTTACTCTGCAGAGATGAGCAAAAGATATGCGCAGACGCTGTGCGAGAATATGTAAAGAGTAAGAGACAGGCAGTGACCCGGTGCGTTACAACAAAACGAGACATGAGAACGCTGCAGAGACGCGAGTGATCAGCCGCGTGCGAGAGCCTATGCGACCCGGCATTGTATTACTGTTTAAGTAGACATGCGTGTGCGAAAGAGGGTTTTCCTTTAAAGTTTGAGAGCGCAGAGCCGTCCGGCGTCGAGCGATGGAAGAAGAGGAAGTCCGCTATTACCTTGTCGCCCCACAGATCTAGTCCGTGTATTGCGTCAGCCTTGCCAGGCCTTGCCTATCAGGTGCGTACGTTCTCCCAAAATTTGCAAGAACCAGCACCTTCGGATTTTCAAGAGATTCAGCTCATCCTGGCTCAACCTAGCTGGAAGCGCAGCTCAAGTCATTCTTTCATTGATGATGTCCTTCTTGAGCGGGTATTGAATCCGTCCGGCTTATCGCCTGGATCAGCACCGGCGGTCGGTGCGGTCACGAGAAGGTCAAAAGGGGTCGCGTGCTCGCATCAGCTATGCCTGTCGGAGATAGAACAGATAGCATAGAAGCATAAAGCGGTCCAATAAGCCATTCGGAGGGTTCCATAGCTCTGCAAGGCTCTTCCAGACATAGCAACAAAACATCTTCAAGTTCGTAAGATCGCAAGCGTCTGAGCCTCTTCTGGCCAGTCCAGCTCGTCCAAGGTCAAGTTCATCAAGGTCTGTCTGCTGCCTTCCAAGTTTCAGTCAAATCTTGACATGCTCGTCGCGGATGCTGTTCAAGCGGGAATTATGGTTAATCAGCGACCGTCCTTCTGCTTCTCTCGTTGGCTCTCTATGTCTATACGGCAGCCGTTCCTGTTCTTCTTTCTTTATTAACGCTCTTTAATCTACCTCGACTGTTGTGTCTCCCAAATCTCGCTCTCGAGTCCAAAAAACGCATGGGAAGACTGCTCGATGGCTACCTTCGCCTTTTGCGTGACTACACGCTCATCACGCAGATGTGTACCTCTGGAGTGAATCTTCTCTTATTCGCTTGTGTGCCCTGTTGGTCTGATTTGTTGATGTGATAGGTTCTGTTCGTCTATCTCGCATTCGTCTGCTAGAAGGTCCCTGATGAATGTATAGATTGGGCATGAGCGATGGTAAGTCCACTCTTCTTGTGCAGTCAAACAAGACTGATTAGATGCATAGCGGTCTCACAGCAGATGATAGAGCGGAAACCTTTGCGCGAACATGACGTGTGTATGAAGGCCTGCTTTGCGACCGAAAGAGCGAGCTAACGTCATATACAGTGGATCAAAACTGGTCGAGCAGCTACATATGTCTGTCCAATCGAACTGCTGTTCATACAAAAGCTAAAGTGTCAAACAGGGAGCTTTCTGTTGGGCACCGGTATGCGACAACCTCACTATACTATATATACGCATGCTGAGAATCAAACTCTGAACAGTTGACTAATCGCTGGAACTTTGTTCTGAACAAGATTAACTACCAATCAGCTTTGAAGAGTGAGCTTACTTTAAGCTTCTTGTCAACCATACTGAACGATGGCATAGGAACGTTGGCGAGAGTTGCAGCTGACATGGTACTTCTTCATTGATCTGATAAGCTGTTGAGCTAATTCGACGTTCAAGGCATTTATGGGTCCTGGTACATCTATTCTGCCTCTTGTAGCACCGCAATCTGATATCAAACAGTCGGGCCGTGTTACTTCTTCCTCTGCATTGGTCTACTAGAAGGCCGGTCATTGCAAAACATCAAAGAGCGTATCAAAGAGGTGCGTTCTTAACTTTTCATGTATTCTGCGAGCTCATGTATGATGGCAACAGAGGTTTTACGGAGTATGGAGCGTTGGGCTATTTGTCTTCCCGCCTGTACAGATGATCAACCTGAATTGTGCGTTGGCTTCTGATCGGTTCGATCATGATTGATTTTCGCATAGACACTCCTTTATATGCTCGTCCCGTGGTGTTCAACATAGTCGGTCTTTCCTTCTTGTCCTGTCTACGATACTGATACGCGAAAGCAGGTCTCGTTCTTGTAAGTTCGCGCTGGTCTGAGCTAAACGAATTCGCCTGACGCACTCTTGTCAGCTGGGGCATCTTTCTGCAGTCGCAGAATAGGGAAGAACGAGTGGGACCGGTCGTTACTGGAGCCGCAGTGGGCTGACGGATCGATTTGAATTCTTGACTGGAGGAAGTCTAGGCATGAAGAGGGCTAGAAGGTAGAGCAGGCCAGCGACTTTGTTAGAGCATTGATAGATTTGTACAGCTTATGCGTAGCCTTACCGCACCGTCCGAGCTTTCTGATCCGACTCCGATTCGTGCGAGTCGACAGAACGCATACTGCATTGCCTATAAGTCCTTACAAGTATGTACACTACCACAACTCAATCCAACTCCTGCGCAAAGAACTGCTCCAAACACTCGATCAAAAGAAACTCGACCGCCGGGCTGACTTTGCCCTTGAGCGTCTTTTCGATGAACTTTCTCCACATGGCTTGAGAAGCAAACATGCGTATATCCTCTGTTGTGACTAGACCAGCTTCCGCTCTGCTCCGTAATCGGCATAGTATCAGAATAGAGGGAAAGAGCTTACAAGATTGCATGCGTCCGATCACCGAGGCTTGGTGAGTAGGTATTTAGTAGTGAGCGGACTGAAGCCTCGACAATAGGTGAACTGGTATGTTGCGGATTGAACATGGGGGAAGATAGCGCAGGTGAACGTGTAGCAGTAGACGCTGCAGTAGAAGCGACGGAAGAAGAACTTGCGGGTGGCCTGTTAGAGATTATATATCAAAAGATGGAAGCTACGTATGGTTTCTGAAGCGCACCTCTTCCGCTTAAGACTAGCAAGTTCAGCAGGTATATCAACAGAGAACCGCGACGCCTCTTCTTCTTCTTCCTCTTCAAGTTTCGGTTCCGCTACTTCTGCTGCTCTCCTCCGAAATCCGCTCGTACCAGAGACGACATTTGGTTTACGAGCGAAATGACCATTAGACTTGCGCGCGCGCTGCGGATTTGCCTCCATAGCTGGCAACTCGATTCCAGATGAAGTTGTAGGTGCTACAGGTTCGTCAGAAGGTTCCGAAGGTGTACGCGTATGTATAGGTCTGGCTACTGCTAATCGCATCTTTTGTCGTTTTCGCGCGTTCAACCTACTCTCTTCAGGTTGCTGTACTTGTGCAGGTATATCTAGAGGGTGCGCTGAAGTGCTGGGAACAGGCGCGGGTGTATCAAGTTGCTTTGGGATGAGCTCCGGTCCAGCAGCTATCTCTTCGTCGCTCTTCTCGTCATAGTCGTATGCAGGGTTGAACCTTTTTGATCTTTGCCAGATACTAGAACCTTCTATTTTCGGTCGAGCAGCAGAACGTAGTATCGGTTTTGGCGGTTTGCGCGAGATGAGTGTGACTCTGAGGCTTGTGCGTGTGGGTTTCAGTAGTTCAGACTCGGAGTCTTGGTCTGACATTGTATAGGCTGCATCTTGCTGTTCCTTTTCTGATGCGGACAAGGCTGCATATTCCTCCGCCATGGTGTTTTCTAGCATACCAGGCCAATCTGGTCGAGCACATCTAGTACTATAGTAAGCATAGCAATAGCTAAGCAACGTAAAGGACCCACATTATATCTAGCGCCTCCTGCCAAGCAGCAACTACCCTCTCTGTCTGCCTCTTTGTATTCGTCCTTAACCACCTCCTACATTTCTTTTCATCCAATAAGACGAGATCCCTCTGTTGAGCCCACGAGAATGCTTTCGCCCGATCTTCAGCCAAGAAATTCAACAACCTAGGTGAACCAGACCGAGGTTTGGCTCTAAATACTTCAGATGATAGATGTTCTTTATCTGGATCACATATAGACGCTGGCCAGTTTTCTAGACCTTTCTTCTTGCATAGGACCAAGTCTTTTAATTCGAACGACATGTTGGATTGAGCTGGTTTTGGGACGCGCGATTTAGCTGGGTTGATCTTTAGGTAGAATGCGGGAGCATCGGACATGTGTTTGAACGCGAAGTGGCTCAAATTGTCCAAGTCATATATTCGACAAGTAAGAAATTTGGAGCGAAAGATGTACAGCAGCAAAAGGGAAGCACAGAAAAGCAAGATAACAGGAAAGAGAGAACGCGCGTAGAAATTTCTTCTGTAGTGACTGGCTGCTCGCGCTGGAAATAAAGATCGTCTGCTCTTCCACCGAAACCTCGAAGTCGAAGCATAACCTTGGCCACAGCCTATGAGAGCAACAAGGACTGCTAGTCATTCCTTGATACCCTGTATACCCCCCAATCAGTCATGAACGGTGATTCCAGCCTGAATGGCATTGCAGAAGCGGCAGAACAAGGTCATGCGCAACAAATTCAACAACCCGCTGCACCCGTTATGGACTCTGTCTCTCAAATGGACGTAGACGAAGCACAGAATCGCTTAGATCCTCAAAAGGAGAACCACAATTTACCGCCTTTGCCTCATTTGCCCTCGTTGGAATCCGACGCAAAGACTGCCGAAGCTGCTGCGTGGATGGGAGCTGCAGACTACAAAGGCAACAAGCTGAATGCACCCATCAAATCTATAGAAGACAAATGGTTGCTCTTGCCCGCTTTCCTAGCTGTCAAAGGTCTCGTCAAACAGCATTTGGATTCCTTCAATTATTTCGTAGACGTCGGCGTCAAGCAAATCGTCAAAGCCAACTCGCGCATCACATCAGATATTGATCCCAAGTTCTACCTAGAATATGAAGACATTCATGTTGGCATGCCTACAAGACAAGATCCCAGTCACATCCGCAAACCCATCACGCCGCATGAATGTCGACTGAGAGACTTGACCTACTCTGCTCCTATCACTGTCGATGTCGTCTATACAAGAAACACCCAAAAGATTAGAACAAGAGGTCTTCACATTGGCCGTTTGCCTGTTATGCTCAGGTCGAACCGGTCAGCAACCCTTCTACACTGCTGAATTTCACTAACACTTTTACAGATGCGTGCTCACCAACAAGAACGAAGCCACGCTAGCCAAGTTTAACGAATGCCCGCTCGATCCAGGAGGTTACTTTGTCGTCAAAGGCACTGAAAAAGTCATTCTCGTTCAAGAACAAATGTCAAAGAACCGTATCATTGTTGAAGCCGAAGCTCGAGGAAGCAACAAAGGACCACAAGCATCCGTCACTTCTTCTGATCTGACTCGGAAATCCAAAACTTACGTTTCGACCAAACATGGGAAAATCTATTTGAAGCATAATTCGATTCATGAAGAGATTCCTGTAGTCATTGCGCTCAAAGCTATGGGTATTACAACGGATCATGAAATCATTCAACTCGTTTGTGGGCAGAACGATAATTTCAGACTTTCCTTTGCCAATTCAATGGAAGAAGCCGAGAGGTTGGGTATCCGAACTGGTGGTCAAGCTTTGGATTATATCGGGTCCAAAGTCAAAGTCACGAGGAAATGGGGTCCGATGGGTCAACCGGCCAAGCGAATCTATGCGGAAGAAGCGGCAGAAGTCCTAGCGACTGTTGTGCTTGCTCATGTGCCGGTTGATAACCTCAATTTTAGACCGAAAGCGATTTATCTGGCTTTGATGGTTAGAAGGGTGTTGATGGCTATCGAGGATCCTTCGACTATTGATGATAGGGATTACGTGGGTAACAAGAGGTTGGAATTGTGAGTGGGCATCTTCTTGATCAGTCTCGACTGATTCAAGTGTTGCGTCTTTCACAGAGCCGGTCAACTGCTCGCTCTACTTTTTGAAGATTTGTTCAAGAAGTTCAATTCCGACATGAAACTCTCTATTGACAAGAACATGAAGATCCGAAATCGAACAGCCGAGTTCGACGCAGCGAAACAATTCCAACTTCACGGCGATCATATTTCATCCGGTTTCACTCGAGCAATCTCAACAGGTAATTGGTCCATCAAGCGTTTCAAGATGGAACGAGCAGGTATCACTCACGTCCTTTCTCGACTCTCCTACATTTCCGCTTTGGGAATGATGACTCGTATCGCTTCGCAATTCGAAAAGACGAGAAAAGTGTCTGGGCCGAGAGCATTGCAGCCTTCGCAGTGGGGCGTGCTTTGTCCTTCTGATACGCCTGAAGGAGAAGCTTGTGGTTTGGTCAAGAATTTGGCACTCATGACGCATATCACAACCGATGTGGAAGAGCAGCCTATATGGCAAGTCGCTTTTGCTTTGGGTGTTGAAGGTGCGCTTTCCGTTGTTAGAAAAAGAACTTACTGATAAAAGTATAGATCTGAACAACATGTTTGGTCGAGAACTCTACGATATCAACTCCTTTGTCATCTACCTCAACGGTAACCTTCTCGGTCTCACTCAAAACCCGCTAGACTTTGTCGACAAGTTCCGAGATCTCCGTCGAGCTGGCTACATGTCTGAATTCGTCTCTATCTACATCAACAAGGCTCAGAAAGCGGTTCACATCTCTTCTGATGGTGGTCGGATTTGTCGACCTATGATCATTTGCGAGAATGGACTTCCGCGAGTTACTTCTGATCATATGGCTCAGCTGCGAAACGGCACAATGTCATTCGACGACTTTCTTACGCAAGGTCTGATCGAATACCTTGATGTGAATGAAGAGAACGACACGCTCATTGCCATGTATGAACGCGACCTTACTCCGAATGCACCTCACACCCATCTCGAGATCGAGCCTTTCACTCTGCTCGGCGCTGTGGCTGGTCTTATCCCTTACCCGCATCACAACCAATCTCCTCGTAACACCTATCAATGCGCTATGGGCAAGCAAGCAATTGGCGCTATCGGTTACAATCAGCTCAACAGAATTGATACGTTGCTCTACCTCATGGTCTATCCTCAAACACCTCTATGTCGCACAAAGTCCATCGAGCTGGTCGGCTATGACAAGCTTCCCGCAGGCAACAACGCTATGGTCGCTGTCATGTCTTACTCTGGTTATGATATTGAAGATGCCCTCATTCTCAACAAGGCTAGTGTAGACCGAGGGTTTGGGAGATGTCAAGTGTTCAGAAAGTACACTAGTGTTATCAAGCGGTATCCGAACGGAACGTGAGTACACCTTGATGCCGTCGCTTGTTCAAAATGCTTATCGTGTGATAGGTACGACCGTCTGGCAGATCCGCCGAAAGACGAAGAAGGCAAAGTACTTCCAAGGTATCAGTGCCTCGACAAGGATGGTATCGGCGGTGTGGGCATGCGCGTTGGCAACAATGATGTCTACCTCAACAAGCAGACGCCTGGTAATGCGATGGACAACAGAGCTGGTCAAGAGTATGCAACAACAGAATGGCGAGATTCACCTACCGTCTACCGCTCTCCGCTTGACGGCTACATCGATAAAGTCCTCATTACCGACTCAGACCAAGACCAAACGCTTGTCAAGATTCTCATGCGGCAGACGCGTGTACCTGAATTGGGCGACAAGTTCTCTTCTCGTCACGGTCAAAAAGGTGTCTGCGGCCTCATTGTACCTCAAGTCGACATGCCATTCAACGATCAAGGCATCAACCCAGACATCATCATGAACCCGCACGGTTTCCCTTCGCGTATGACGGTCGGCAAGATGTTGGAGTTGATCTCAGGCAAAGCTGGTGTGTTGGCCGGAAAGTTCGAATATGGCACAGCGTTCGGCGGGTCAAAGGTCGAAGACATGTCTCGAGTGCTGGTGGAGAATGGCTACAACTATGCTGGCAAAGACTACCTGACATCAGGCATCACTGGTGAACCGCTAGAGAGCTATGTCTTCTTTGGTCCAATCTGTTCGTATTCTCTCATGCCTTTGGGACAATCTTTGCTGACTCTTGCTCTCAGACTACCAAAAGCTGAAGCATATGGTTGCAGACAAAATGCATGCTCGAGCTAGGTACGATGATGCTTTTAAAACAGATAAATGCTGACTTTGCAACAGAGGACCACGCGCAATGCTTACACGTCAACCCACTGAAGGTCGTTCGAGAGATGGTGGTCTGCGTCTGGGAGAGATGGAAAAGGACTGTCTCATTGCGCACGGAGCTTCGCATCTTCTACTTGTAAGCTTTCTACATTGCTCTTCGTTTCCGTCTAACCGTTTGACCTAGGAACGTCTTATGATTTCGTCTGATCAATTCGAAATGGACGTCTGCCAAAATTGCGGCAACATAGGCTACAACTCGTAGGTTTTAGGCTATCTTGCTTTTGGTAACGATCTTACTCGGATTTTAGCTGGTGCGTCCGCTGCAAAAGCGGCACAAAGGTGTCGCAGATCACAATCCCTTGTATGTTCAAGAACAATGCTTCTGACGAAGCGGCATTGACATTGACATTTTTGTGCTCAGATGCGGCGAAATTGCTGTTCCAAGTAAGCGGCTCGTTTTGTGAAGCTGTACCAAGCTGACTTGTCACTTTTGCAGGAACTACTGGCTATGAACATCGCGCCTCGACTGGTTCTGGAAGACGCTATCTAACGAAGCAAACGCATCTAGACAATATCACTTGCACCTGTACATACTTTTCACTTGCATTGCATACATCATGGGGATTTCAAAGGAGTTCACAAGTAATTGCATTCGATCAAGAAGTACACAGAGTTCGAGACAACAGATTACATGTGAGAACTACCCATCACCAGCTTCGCCCATCTTTTGTTCCCGACGATCCTCCAGAAACAGCGCAAACAAGCAAGCGACTATAAGTAGCAGAGTAAGCGACAGCTGACGAATAGGAACAATCAGACTTACGAAAAGTGTGTGTCTTGAAGGAAAGACGAAAGCAGCCGGCAGAAGTAGGCTGCTGCGAGTCGATCTTGCTCCCAAAGGTGGAGGGAGATGAATGCAAGATAAGGGATGATACTGAAAGGGACAGGTCAGCATATAGGGAAAGAATAAGGGGAGAAAAGGCCTACTAATGATCAAGCCCTGAACTTCCAGAGCAGCACCACCGTCTCACGACAGTGTTCACAATACTGCCCGATCCATGAAACAGGGATGATACTGAAATGAACAGGTCAGCATACAGAAAAAGGAAAGGTGAGAGAAGGCCTACTAATGATCAAACCCTGGACTCCCAGAGCAGCACCACCGCCTCACGACGATGTTCACAATACTGCCCGATCCATGAAAGACACACGACCTTCTCGTTTGGTTGATTGCGCTGCTCGAAGAAGACCGTCAGCGAACACAGCATGGACTATGCTTGATTATGAATAGCTCGACCACAACGCGGGTATAGGCACAAACAAGACACAAGCGAACAAATATGCGAGACCCAAAACACCTGTAAGCAAAGTCAGCAAAAGCCCCGCAGCGATATTAGAGAAGGAACTCACCCTTATTCATCTCTCACTTCTTTGATGTGCGCCTTCCGTTCTGGCTACGAGGAGCTTTGCGTTCTGCGTTGATATTTTCAGCTCGGATCCGAGTTGCCACGACCAAGCCTTTCAACTCCTTGACCCTAGTGAGCTGTTTTGACTCAGCGCTACTGTTCAGATGCCTCGAGACGGTTTGATCAAAGTCCGACAGAAGCTGCTGGAAAGGTTCCATGCTGATTCGCTTGGTATCATTCGGTTTGGGTAGCATGGCGATGGCGAAGACTCTGACGAAGCCTTTGTAGAGCGCATCGTATTCAGCTTGTAGCTCTTGCTGGTGTTTGCAGTGTGCGACTTGCTGCTGAAGCTCGATTGACTGTTGCTGAGATGTTGCAAGCTGGCCTTGGGTGCCCTGCAAAGTCTGTTGTGCTTCTTGACGGTATGTGGTATATTGCTGGCGGAGCGCGGTGCCCTCAGACAGAAGGTGTGACTTCTCCTTGACGAGCCGAGCGATGCGAGAGTTAAGACCAGGAATAGCAGCAGACTGAGACTTTTCGGCAGAGACTTGTTCTTCGAGGAGCTGCACGCGCCTATTAGCGTCTTGACGAGTATTGGCCAGCTCGGTTTGCGATGATTGACGAGTATTGGCTAGCTCGTTTTGCAATGATTGCCGAGTATTGGCCAGCTCCGTTTTCGATGATAGACGAGTCTTGGCCAGCTCAATCTTCAATGATCGGCGAGCTGACTCTACGGCGGTGAACTTTGCCTCAGACTCGGCTCGAGCAGCTTGCATAGGTTGGACGAGTTCCCGCATCTTGTTGACGATAGCTTGAGACTGTCTGAGCGATTCAAGAGCAGATTCTCGGCAAGAAAGGAAGGGCGGCGACTTCTTTAGTATGACCAAAGTATTCATGTTTTGAATGCGAGACATTTCAGCCGAGAGGTGTTCGTTGAATGCAGTCAAAGCTGATGCTGTTTCTTCCAAGCTGACTTGGGCTTCGAGTCCACAAGCATGAGAGACGATGCATTCCACGGCGCCGACAAGTTGTTGACCAATCTCGACTGACTTCTGACGCTGCGCCTCCATGAACTTGATGATCTTGGATGAAGTGGCCGAGGCAGTTGCGCGCGAGTCGCAGACATACGCTATGGATTAACGATGCTGTAGGTCATCACTCTTCTCCCCGTGGATGAAGTTGAGGAATACTGTAGTGGGTCGCAGATGAACTGCTCAACAAACGGCTCGTTATTACTTTGTAAAGTATCGATACCCTGCTGACAGATTGAAACAGTGCCGGTATCTACAGCTCGTAAGTCTGAGCCTCTTCAGTAGCACACTTCGTTCGCTCATGTCTACGCTTGCAAAGTCGCCCAACGATGACGGTCTTTATCGAGCACGGGACCGGAAACAACAACCTGATCGCAAAGCAGTACGGCGCACGCTGGAGAGAGCTTCGGAAGATTACGCATCATGGAGTTGGTCAACAGCAGATTCGCAACTATAGAGACTTTCAGAACAACGAGAGCAAGCAAATACCATGGGTGCGGCGAAGCTTTGGTTCGTGTTAGTTCTGGCTGATGCCAGTGCAGGATATTCTGCAAGACCCGGAAGAATTTGTTAATCACTTTGAACGATATGCGGCCAGTACTGTATCCATCATTGGTTTCGGAAGACGGTTGCAGTCATACAAGTCTGTCCTGTTTCTATGCGCAGGCTTCGTGCTTACAAGTCGGCACAGAGACCCTATAGTCGCCGAAGTCATTTCTGTCATGCACCGTGCTGCAGCAATGAATGTCCCAGCTAAGAGCGGAGTGATGCTTCTGTAAGTCGTAATAATCCACTTCATAGCCGCAGCTTACATATCCCCCAGGGATACCTTTCCCTACGTCTCTAAACTTCCAGGTCCATGGAAGAAGATGACAAACGGGATGACCATCGGCCATAAATTCTTCCTCCGCCTGGCTAAAGAAGCGCACAAAGAGAATCCGAACGAGAATCACTCGCGCGATCTGTACGAAAACTTTGTTGGCAAGTATCAACTTACGGATCAAGAAGTCTCTGGCATTGCTAGTAATCTGTTTGGCGCTGGTTCAGGTCAGTATCGTTCTGCTTCCCGGGTGTGCATTCCCTTGTTCATGTCGGAACAGATACGAGCTCGAGCACTTTGATCACCTTCGTCCTTGCGTGTGTCAGTCATCCAGAAGTTTTACAAAAGGCCTGGGACGAGCTAGATCGTGTAGTCGGTAAGTCCGCGCTATACTCGCCCGCACCAATGCTGATATTCTCATAGGCTTCGAGCGCTCTCCCACTTTCGAAGATCAACCCAATTTGCCATATGTTGACGCTTTCATGCGCGAGGTCTTTCGTTGGCGGACTGTAGCCATATTGTGAGCTGTTCTTCGCTATGATACCGCTTAGCCGTCGCTGACTGCTACATGTCGCTTAGAGCCGGAATGCCTCACTCTAATGTCGTCGATGATGTCTGGAATGGTTATCTCATTCCAGCCAACTCTTGGATCCAGGCTTCAGCATACGCAATTCATCACCACCCACGCGAATTTCCCGAGCCAGAGTAAGATCGGTCTTTGAAGCAGCAGCTTGCCTTTGCTGATGTTCACACTCGCGTCTGCCTTAGTCGATTCAACCCAGATCGCTTCCTGAAAGAGAATCGCCGACCCTACCCGAATTCTGAAGGCTACAACGCATTCGGCTACGGGAGAAGAACTTGTGCTGTTAGTGTCAATTCAGCTATACTTTCAGCACCTGATTTTGCCTATAGGGCAAAGCGCTCGCTGAACAAGGAACATACATCTCCATCGCTCGTATGCTTTGGGCATTCAACATAACAAAAGCACTGGATCCTGAGGGCAAGCCTATCGATGTTGACGTAAGCAAAAGGCACAATCATCTTCACTCTATGTTGATTACTTTCCCAGATCTCTGCGTATACCAATGGCAGTAAGTTCTTGATCGCTTATCATTCTATATCAGGCTGACTCGCGATGACAGGTAATGTCCGACCTCAGCTCTTCCCAGCGAGGTTCCTTGTGAGAAACGATACGATCAAAGCGACTATCGAGCGAGAAGCAAAAGAAGGTCTTCGCGACCTCGAAAGGTCTGTGTGGTGTTTTTGTCACGAGTGTTCCTCCTGATGTTATTGTAGGTACAACACAGACACCAAGTACAGTCTATTCACGACAGATGCAACAGACGATTCTGGGAATGTCAAATTCATTTAGAGAGTTGGGCCCCTTCGCATGTGATGCAATACTATGCCATTCTGTTCTGCCTTCCGCTCTCCTGGCTCCGAAGAAACATATCATCCGATACTAAGCAAAACGGCGCCTGGCGGAGACTATATAGAGACCTATTCACCTCGGCTCATACAAATTCTACGATCCGAGCATAAGATAGACATACAGCATAGTAGACAAGTAGCTGCCCATCTCCCAGCCCCGCAAGCAGCACATCCACCAACAAGCAATTTATTCAAACCGTACATCGATCAAAGTGTTTTGACAATCGCGCTGCACACACATGTCAGTCGCAAGTAAGAGTTAGGAGTCATTGAGAAATAGCTGACCAAGATTCGAGCCCGCATATCGGTGTCGTCGATGTTGTCAAGCAAGACTAGGCGTCGATGACAGAGTGCTGGATCATCCCTCCATTGCATTATCGCATATGCCAGACTTGGTATGGATAGATCCGACTCGCGCAAGTCGATCTTCGAGATTGCGGGACCAAAGTACAACAAGCTCGTATCACTGATTGCAACATTGCGAAGAGTGATTTCTTGCAAAGCTGGAAAATGACTAGGCCATTGGCTTGGAACAAGTTTTGGATACTCTGCGTCCCTTGAATTGTATATCTCTAGCTGTACTATTTGTGGGAAGAACCGCACGACGAGTTCGACATTTTCAGTAATGCCAATACCGCCCATCTTGTATATTTCGAGATGCTGTAATGCTGGTAACGCATGGAATAGTGTAGCGAGACCATTTTGGTCGGCGTAGGTGCATTCCATGTAGAGATCGGTCACACTTGTGCTGATGGCTTGGCTTGCATTCGGTGTCCAAGCTGGCGCCGGCAGGAAAATTTCGACCAGATTGATAGATCGGAGCACTGGTAAGCTGAGAATCTGGGAGACGTGACTGGCAGACCATTCATGCAATGTAATTTCCTTCAAACTTTTCACTTGACAGACATCGCGCACAATAGAGTCAATGAAAGGGTTACCGAGTTCGGAAGGAAGACTGGGAATCCACAGGACTTTGAGCTTCTGCATCCGCCTCAACAGCATTGTCGCTTGTCCAATGCTGTACGCTTGGGTGTACAGATCTTCGCCGTACGGCTCATCATCATATCCGAGGTCGTATTCCCTTATCCAGAGGCCAATAGAGGGTCTGCTTTCAAGACGATCCGCAAGCCGCCTAATGTTTCCTGCAAACCCAAATGGTCGAAAGGTGTGATAGAATGGCGCCGCGAGAGCGATAGCACTTAGCCGCTTGCACGCAAGCCCAAAACGCAGGCAGTCGTTCGTGTTGAGCATAAATGCAATATCTTCGAGTAGCTCTGGCAAGAGGTCGAGGAGAGTTGTTGCCTTTGACATGTTTAATTTGATTTGTGCTCGGCGTTGGAAAGCCGTATAAGCTGTGACAGAGTTCCATAAGCTGCTAGCGGTTGGCCTACGGTACACGCATACCGGCTGAGCTTCTCGCAGCGCTTGATCCGTTTGAAGCCCTTGGGCAACCCTCTTGCTCCTACTGACTCAGACTATGCAGACACTGCAGGTATACCGTAATAAGGGTACTGCAGCTACCGGAAGCGTCACTAAGTATACCCTCGACTTTGGTATCAGAACTTGGCCGACGGAGGACAAGTGAAGTGGTCAAAGATTCATGATGCACACAGTGCAAAGTCTCAGCGCTAATAAATAGACAATCAAGTGAAAGTGCAATGTCCTAGCTATATCATCAGAGACAGCCATTAATGACACAGTGATGCATGACTCACCTGAACATAGAATACAAAAGTGATGTCGCGTTCAAACAGCTACGGCGACTTCCTTGCTTCCCCTCCTGTGCGCAAAGAGGAGCTTATCGCGTAGCCGATGTGTAGGTGTAGTTCGATCTAGCTGGGAAGGGTAGGGAGGTAAGACGGGTGAACGTTGATTTGGCTGTTCAAGCGTGAGCTGTGATTCATTGACATAGAAAACACTTACAGCATGATAAACAGGCAGTGGATTCGCAACACTTTCATACGCGGGCAGGGTCGGCGCTTGAGTCCCACCCGCTGCTGTTATGGACCAATTTTTAGTCCAAGGTACACTTTGACTAGCCCAGCATAACTTACCTTGCACCATTACTCCGTAGTCCGGTCTATAGGGTAGTTCAGGTATGGTTCTTGCTAGTGCTTGAGTTGCGGCTGGTGAGGCTGCTTGGGCGGCTTTTCGAGTAGAGCGGTTGATATAGGCCCAGAGAAGGAAGATGCAGATAACGAGGGCACTGATGCCTATTGCGATTCCGGTGCGCTCAGCTGATCTGTATAGCTATCAGCTCAATGCGGAGATCGCTAAGACTGGAAGTACCCAAATTTCGCAGGTGCTGAATTGTTTGGTACTCCCGCGCCGCTGTCGACGCGACGACATGAATCATTGTTCAAGCATACATCCGGAGAGCTCACCAGTAAGGATCATAAGCACCAGCACAGGATTGACAAGACACAGACTCCATCCAAAACAGAGCGAGCGCCGAGGAAAGGCCGAACCTTGAAGGACGAGGCATGATGGTAGACCCCCAGCAGTATAATACAGAAGTCCGAAGCAGGCGGTGGAAGCAGGTAGAGATCAATTTTCTTGCTTATCCTGACGTTGCAAGACTACGGCATGACTATCGGCCGGTCAAATTTAGCCTCACTTTTTGTTAGGTGATGGCTAATTTAGTCTGCTCACCCCTGCTACGCGCTTCGGCGCTTACTCCATCGGATTTGTTCTCCCTCCTTGTTCACCATCCCTTTCTTCCGCGCAACAACCACAACAGAACCATTCAAACCAACTTTGTTTCCCTCCTGCTTCTTCTTCCTCTTCATCACTCTCATAAGCTGTTACGTCGTATTTGTACCTCTTGCCTCTCTTGCCTTCATCTAGCAACCTAGCACTATCGCTCGAAAAGAAACTAGCAGAAGGAGCCATGCTCGGTCGACCGCTATTGGCTGATTGCCTAGACATGGGTCGATGCAAGTCATACGTCGATTGAGTGAGAGGTTGAAAGAGGTTGAAAGAAGAAGTCGAAGATGATTTCTTTGCGTGCGTCGGTCGGATAGTGGATTGACCAGTCGAGGATCGAGATCGATTACCGAGGTTGATTTCTCGCCCAGTCATGTTTTGAGATTCTAGGTCTTCAACAAAGCGCGAACCGGTCTTGATGGCTCTTTCTGTCGCGCTGGGAGAAACGGGTGAAGTGATAGTTGATTCGGTATGTGTGGGTGAAGCTTGGTAAGAAATAGGCGATTCAATGGTAAATGAGGTGGACCCGTGTTGAGTGTTGATTCTCAGAGGTGTAGGAGGCGGACTGAATTGTGAAAGTTCATACGCTCCCTCTTCAGATGGGTGAAAAGAGCCGCGTTTCGTCGGCAGAGGCTCAGCATCGGTCGAAGAGAATGAAGTCATTTGCTGATGACCTTTGGTAGAGCGAGAACTTCTTTTCGAAGCAGCGCGGCTAAGAGCAGCAGATCCACGTCGAGACAAGTCTGAGACGGTAGCTGCCACGTGAAGATTGACAGGTGGATGAGCGTTCATATTTGTCGTCTGTCGTCTGATAGTCTTGCGACGTTCTTGTTCTGCTTTGGCCATAGCTTTGAGATGTAGCTGAACAGCCTTTGCTTCCGCTTCCTCGTCAACTTCTGCCTCATCAAGGAAATCTGCTCGTCCTTTGCCTTTGTCCAAGAACCGACGCTGCTCTTTTGCGAATTCGCCCTCACCATCCGAGCGAGGTGACATGAATTCATTTGCAAGGTCTGTGCCGTTGGAATCTTCTTGCATCACTGGAGATTGCAAAGCAGGATCTGGTGAGCCGTGCATTGGCTGTTGATACGAGCTTGAGGCCATAGTCTAGCGAGCCGGGACAAGGGGAGCTCGAGGTGACTGGCTCTATTCGAGAAAAGGCAATTTCTTCGAAGTTGTGCGAAGTGTCAAGCGTGTCTGTAGTTTCCTATCATGTATTGCTGTCGCTCTATGTCGGTCTGTTCAGCGAAGCCGTATAGGCAGAAACGCGAAAGTGTCGAGTTCGGTTACAGGTCAACAATGCGTCCACGATGTTCTGACAGCAAAGCTCCCAAGTCTTTGATTCCTTTGTGCTCTTGACTGTCTTTCTAGATTCTGTGAACTCCTGCCGTGTACTCTACATGTCAAACTTAGACGAGTTATCCTCGGCATAAGTCTCGGAGCCCCTCAGCGTCCCATGCAATGGCATACGATAGTCTTTTCTCCTTTGCCCTTTTTCCCTCTGTAGAAGAATACCTGTTAGCATGTAGAAGGAAGGTATCGCGATACGGCTGGCGAGTTCGGCCGACTCGTGCTTTACATCTCTTGGTCTGCCCCGGTGCTGTATGCGTCTCTGTATGCTTTGTTGGCGCCTTCCCCTTCCGATCGTAGAGTATCTGTTAATCCGCACCTTTCAATCAATCTTGATATTCTTCACTATCAAAGCTGCACTGTGCTAACACCCAATTGTGCGAGATGACTCTGCAACATCTGCTGAACAAGGTTCGGGACTCTCTGTCTCCCCTCGTGCTCAGCTGATGGCACTCTCATAGTTGCCCTTAGGCTGATCGTGCTTGTACTGCAGAAGGAATGTTTAGCAAGCTCTGGGTTCATTGGAACGAAATCAAGGATCCTTTGTATGTATACGTATCAGGCTATAGAGTAGCTATCTTTATTGCAATGTTATGCACATGCTTGGTGCCCCTTGATTGCAATAGTTGCCTCGGCCTCGTTCGATAATCCGTTCGATTGCTTGTGCTGGAACGAGCTACTCCTTTCCTTTCAAGGCTCAAGCATTCAACCAATACTGCCAGATGGTATTGCTACCTGTGCCCTATAGGTGCTTATTGGCGTGAAGGCGCTGTCTGTGTGCTTCATTACGTCAAGCGAGAACTCTTTCTTCACTCAAAATCTAGCTTGTCCATATTCTGCAACTGCGAAGCCCATCCTTCAACTCTTGACGTGTTTCCTATCGAGCAAAATGGCCTATATCGGCTTGCTAGCACGTCTATCGCCTAGACCGGAAAGGACTTATACAGCAACCAAGACCCCTCTGCATGCTGCTGATAGCTGCTCCACCGCTATATTCGAATACGACGAAGTCCAGAGAAAGCATAAGACAGTCGAAACACATCATTTCTCTAGGTTAGCATAATCGCGTAGGTTAGCATCAGACGCCGACAGAACAGAAGCAGTCCATTAGCTCGTGGAGGTCTTGGGAAATGCTTGTCTGCACCTCCTATACATATTCATCGCTATCAGCAAGAGGTAAACATTCCGCTATTTGTCCTTATTTTGCTCACGCCGATACGCAGACTTTCAAAGTCCTCGAAGGCGAGCTAGGCGTGATTGTGAGCGGCAAGAAGCAAGTTGTGACGCCTGAAAGCGGTCGCGTCAGTATTCCGTACGTCTAAGCAGACATGCCGTGTTCTTTCGTTCATTCTGTTCTAGAGCGGGCTTGCGGCATACATTTTGGCCCATTGAAAGTCCTGCCAACACCAAGTTTGAAGGTACATTCGCTGCGTATATCTATGAGAGGTCCCTTACGGCGAAACAGTCACGGTCGACCCGGATGATGAGATTGTTGGCTTCAACGAGCGTTTCTTGAGGTATGCTTGATTCTTCGCGCACTACACAGCTGATCTTTTTCTTTTAGGAACTTCAACTCGTACGCGTGGCAATACATTCAGGCTGACAATAACTGACCGTCAAGCTAGATACATGTCTGACTGCTTCAACGCGAAAATGTCGCCTTCTCCCTTTCAGCTCATCCTCTTTCTCTACTCGCACGATATGCTGATCGCAATGGGTCCATTACCTACACCACTGCTGGTCGGCATACATTGGCTTATGGCATTTGTTGCTCGTTTCCTCCTTGGGTGCGTCTGACAGACCATTTGCTGTATTCAGCTGATCAGGGATGTTGACTGCGTACAGGTACCAAGCGACATATCCTGAATACTACCAAGCACCGAAAGACAAGTGATATTTCGAGCTATGCTATGGATTGATGCAGAACTTTGGGAGGACGTGTTGCTTTGACAAACTCGCATGCTGTGCTCGCCAGCTACGCTCTACTAGTCACTTCGGAGTCTGCAGCCCTTTTCGCTTTGTTTACTCATTTCGCGTTTGTTGTTTTTCCAAACTCTTGACCGAAACGAAGCTCTTCTGAAAGCCTGAATCGGCCTCTGAACTACTCAAAGATACCCACGACGCAATCATCTGGTATACCAAATCAGCGCAAACCTCCAGCGGCCAGACAGAGCTCAAAGCCAGCTTGTTTCGCGAATACACACGGACTGTCTTGTGAACTGCTTGATTCTCTCTGTCTGAAGAGCTACAATGTCGGACGGCAGCTCTTCAATAAGCGTCGCTATCCGCGTTAGGCCGCTATCGACCAAAGAAGCAGGCAACCTCGCTGCACAAACCGCTGTTCAAATCTACAATGATGCCTCTCTATCTGGCGCGGTCTCACTCGCACCTCGCTCTGCTGCTTCTATACGCAAGATTCTTCGTGTGCTCGACGACCGTGTCCTTGTCTTTGATCCATTGGAGAATAACCCCATGTCGAATCTGCAAAGACAGCTGCTTGGCCCGAATTACAAAAAGAAGAAGGACATGCGTTTCTGCTTTGATAAGGTCTTCGATGAAGATGCGCAACAGCAAGATGTGTATGATGGCATAGCGAAAGACCTGATTGGCAGCGTGTTGAACGGCTTCAATTCGACCATCTTTGCCTATGGAGTTAGTCAAGCTATACTCTCGCAAGTAACACACTGATCGAAACCTCCAGGCTACTGGCTGCGGCAAAACGCACACCATATCTGGAACGCCAGAATGTCCTGGCATCATCTTCCTCTTGATGAAGGACCTCTTCGACAGTATACAAGCCAAAGAGGAGGATTCAAAGGTGGAATTGTCTTGTGAGTACATCGTCCAGCATATAGGTCTGCGACTTATCGTCATACAGTATCTTACCTGGAAATCTACAATGAGCAGATCCGCGACTTGTTGGCAGACGATAGCACCATCTGCCTCGGCATGCGCGAAAACGACAAGTCACGCATCGTCGTACCAGGTCTCTCAGAGCACGTGCCAACATCAGCAGAAGAAGTCATCACAATGATTCATCAAGGCAATCTGAACCGCTCGACAAACCATACCGAAGCGAACGCTACCTCTTCTCGATCGCATGCTGTTCTATCGGTCAATGTCAAGATCAAGCCTCGAACAGCCGATATTTCAGAAGACTATTCGCTCGCTACACTTTCTGTCATCGATCTCGCTGGATCTGAACGAGCATCAGTAACGAAGAACAAGGGCGAACGACTCTTCGAAGGCGCCAATATCAACCGATCGCTTCTCGCTCTGGGGAACTGCATCAACGCCCTTTGCGATCCCCGTCGACGCGGCCATGTACCATACCGGGATAGCAAGCTCACTCGACTGCTCAAGCATTCTCTTTCCGGTTCATGCAGAACAGCAATGATTGTCTGCGTATCTCCTTCATCACAGCATTACGACGAAACGCACAATACGCTTCAATATGCCAATAGAGCGAAACAAATCAAGACGAAAGCGACTCGCAATGTCATTAGCGTTGATCGGCATGTCAGTCAATACGTCAAGATTATCTATGAGCTGCGGCAAGAGTTGGAAGCGCGAAAGTTGGCTGATGCGTCAAGAGAGGAGAAGGCGCGAGACGCAGAACGGAGTCTGAGAGGTGAAGCGTTGAGAGAGGTGCAAGAGGGATTGAGGAGTATTCGAACAGCACAAGAGGATGCGTTGGTGAAAGCGAGTAGGGCAGCTACTGCAAAGGCCGAATTGGGATGTCTGGAGTCGTTCAGACCTATCTTGCTGCGATGGAGGAAGCATGCTTTCCCTTCGAAACTTGAAGAAGTATCGCCTGCACTATTGGACATCATCTCGCGTATGGACGCCCTCATCAACACACTCGCTTCTCGTGGTCAAGCACTGATACAGGAGACGAAGCAAGCTACAAATGCTCAATCGATCTATGAAGCGAATGTAGCCAATTTGCGCAGGCGTTTAAAACACCCAGAAGCATCTGATCTACTGGATTCAGAAGTCAAGATGATCGAATTGACACTACGGGTAGCGACAGAACAGGCGAAAGAAACAGGTCAGAACGAAGGTAGCAAAGCTCAAGCTCAGATTCTGGTAGCGCTCTTTGATGCTCGGAACCGTCTGTTGAATGTGCAAGATATGGAAGAGTCTACCTGGAAGGCTGCGATTGCTCAGCTCGATGCCGCTAGTCAAAGAGCTTTCACAGAACTGGCTGGCATGCAAACGGAAATTGTCCCCTTATCAGCTGCTCGAGGAAACGTGCCGTCTTTGGATCTGCCAGCTTCGTCTCCGGTCAAATCGGCAAGATCACCGCGGAAAGCAAGACTTGGAGGATTGAAGAGCAGCATCATATCTTCGCCGCGAAAGAGAGCTCCGAAGGTAGAGAAGAAGAGCGTCGTCTGGAAAGATGGCAAGTCCTCGATTTGCTCTTGGACATCTAAGCTGACCTTATCTGCAGAAGCAGGAGAAGGTTGGGAACTAGAAGACCAGCTGTCAATGGAAGCTGACGCAAAGGCAAAATCATCTGGTCTTTTGGCTACCTCCTCATCACCCACGGACGTCTTTAATCCAGTTCCCACACCTCAAGCATCATCATCAAAGTCCGCAGCAGATGTCAGAATGATGCTCAAGCCAAGCAGTAGTCGACTCAGTTCAGGCTTCCTGTCTCGCAACAAGCCAGATAGCGCAAAAGCGAATCGATTGCCAGATCTGACTGAGGACAGCGAGAACACACCTCCGTCCAGATCAACCGCTCGCGCCGCGCCTCTAAGCAAATCTCGCCTGAATTTCCTCAAGGAAGACCCCTACCGACAGCCATTAGGCGATTCCGGCAATGCGTCTCTTTCCTCTGCCAACTCTTCTTTCGGCGATGCTTCCTCACTTTCTGTCAACCCAGCGCGGTCGCGACCTTCTTCACTTAAGCGACTATCTAGCAGCAGAAGAAGCTCAGTCGGCCCTGTCAGATCAGCTAAAAAGAGTCGACGAGTGTCATGGATTGCCCCAACTTCTGCTTCCCAAGACGATGGCGATCAATCCAACTCTTCACTGTCTATACCAGCTCGTGCTCGACCTGGAAGAGCGCCTCGGACCACGTTACCTTCGCCGAAACATTCACCTGTTAAGCGGACAAGTGAGTCATCAATCGGTCTCAATGGCGGTAGATTAGCAGGGAGAATGAGTCTAGCTCCAACGGCGGGAGCTAGTCCTATATGGCGTTGAAGGTATCTGTATTTTGTAGATAATTGTACAGTTTGATGGTACTGTTTTGTTAAGTCTCCGAAAAGATGTGACGGGCGCCCGTTATCAGTTTAATCCTTTCCAGCTCTGACTTGGCATTTTTCCCGTATCAACCATCTACAGTCAAATCGGATTGCTATGGATTCATTCTTCCAAGAATGTGCGGACGAGAGAGAACATCACGAGCAAAGCTGACATAGCTGTAGACCCAGAGAACGCAGCTCAAGCTTACAGAATTGTAGAAGGCTATGGAGGATGGCCGCAGTTCTGGTATGCTTGTGTGTTGTCAACGCAAGGCGAAATTAATCTAATGTCAAAATGACAGCAAGGCGTTCAACCTCAGCGCATTCAAGGATGAAGATGTCAGAGAAGCTAAGACCATCCTCATGAGGCTTCTACTAGCGCAGAAGTAGCAGTGTTGAAGTAGGATAGGGTGGGTCAAAGGTGGAAAATGATGACAACGCTCAACCGAATTCAGGCTGAGGAATGATTGCTGGACAGAGAACATGGCATTCGGATAAAGCAAAGATCCCTTTGCTGGATATGGTCACAAAACAGGCATAGATGAAGTACATTCCTTCGTTTGCGTGTCTACAAGTCATAGGGAGCCAAGTCAAGAAGCGCTGCTGCGCGTCTGGTCCGCCGCCTCGAAATGTTGAAATATCAACTGCTTCCATCAACTCCACTGGATGCGCCGGCTGGAGAGGATATCAGCGCAATGCTCCCAATGCGAGTCCGGTTACGAACCTTGCGAAAACAAGGGCACTTGTGGCCGATTGGCCTTGCGATGCGCTTCTGCCAAGACAAAGATGCGCTCCTTGGCTTTGGCGAGGTCATCTTCGCAGCGCTTGACAAAGTGCGCCTCCCATGCTCGCGCACTGATGAGGTCTTTGGTCCTTGCCTAGATGGAATTACCTCCGCAGATCTGTAAAGCAATAGCAAACCCACCTTTCCCTGTTGTTGGACGTCGAGATCGAGCAGCTGACGCCGAGCGACTGTGAGTCTCGTGATGGCCTCATTCTGCCTCATGACTGCCGCCTACCACGATCAGCAGTCTCAGACTCTTTCCCTAACAGCCCGATTAGAAGCTGACCTTCATGTCTGCCTGGTTACAGGAGGAAGCCATCAGCAGCACGCTAGTTCGTCCGGAGAGCAGCTTACCGCTTGCTGACGTAGCTTGCGAGCGTGCTCTTCGTCTTGCTGTTGCTGTTGCGGAGTCATGATGCAGAGCTGAAGAATGCAGAACGGTAACAAGTAAGAGAGATAGTCGTGGAGCAAGACGAGCCCTTGAGAAGCCAAAAGCGGCCATAAGATCGCGGACAAGGTCATCGCACGGACAAAGGGCTTCCAAATCCGCTTCATTGGCTTGAACAGAGTCCTTGGATGCGATGTAAGCCTTCGAATTCTTTCGCGCACCAGTGAATTTCAAGCAGCATAGGCATTGCGCACAAACCGATGCTGAACGTTATCAATCGCTCTGGTCAGCAGCAGGTCATGGCCTAAGGAGATCATCGTGCGCCTACTTCGATGCAACTGCAGAGCTCATATAATCTGATAGAGCGGAAACACGATAGCTTGGTCGTCTACAGCCGGTGACTCACAAGAAAGGGACTTGGATAGTTTTAGATTGCTCACTAAACGACGCGATTCGGTAATCTGGCATCGCTGTATTAGGCTAGAGACGACTACAGAAGCGAAGCGATCATGCAGGAACGACAGATGCAGAAAGAGGCTTTGTAGCGAAAAATCGAAAAGGCTCAGATGCTCGAGCAAGCACGCTCAGACTGAGTATCTGCACTGGCTTGGAAATCATGGTATAGGCTGGTAAAGCTGATCCAGAAGGACATGCAGCTGCATCAACGAATCGCTCGGTGGCGCTAGGTTGACCAACTTCAATGCCTGGTGATCAGTCTCTCGGCGAAAGACATGCGGCAACCAGCTCTCTTGATTCCGTGCGACAGTGAATCATAACAAGATATGTACATGGCAAGGAGTTAGAACTGAACTACTGCAACGATGAGCGTCCATAGCGAGGCCGATATTGCTTAACCAGAAGCTACTCCTTGCTCTTGAGCTGATGAACCGTTCGCTGCTTCTTTCATCGCTTTGCCCCATCGCCACTGTGAGATGAAGAAGACCAATCAGCCAGAACATAGGTTCCACTTTGAGACACTCACAGCTCGCCAGAAACTGAGTATCGCCCCGATCAACAAGGCCCAGCCGATGATCATCAAGCAATACGATAACCAGTCATTAGCCAGACTGCTCACTGTACGTGTTCAATGGCAGTATCAGCATGAGAATATGCAGAACGGCAAAACAACGCACTTTCCATAGCATCCTGCAATCCTTGCCTCTGCACCTCTGTCAATTCCGGCAACGTACTCGGATGACTCTCCAGCCCCCCTGTCGCGGTTGCCTTGATGCTCTCTACCACTCCGCTGACGGTTTCCCCAATCTCAGCTGTAGAAGGCAGCGGACCCCATATCGCCGCCCAACCATCCTCTTGTGCTGTCCTATTGCCCGGTAACCCTATTCTACCACCCAGAAACTGTCCATCAGGTCCAATGAGTTCAGGTGGGATTTCGCCATCGGCAATTTCTTGATCTAGCACTGTTGCGCGTTGTCTGAGGTAGAAAGCGTATTGTATTAATGTTACGCCTAGACCGGCGCGTGAGCCATTTCGTGCTGCGTGCGAGGTATGTAATAGATATGTGAGGAGGAAGCCGACCATCTATATACACGATAAGCTAGATCTGATAGATTGAAAATGTAGAGCTTACTTGGAAGCTCATAGAGATGAGCATGTTCCAGGCAAAGGAGAAGATGGAGCCGACAGGTAGACCTTCGATGAGAATCTCGTCCGATTCCATGTAGCCGAATTGATGTGGTGACATGATGGTGGTTTCCCAATATGGTGGCGTAGTATCCGCTGCTGCTGCTTCGTATGTCTAGTCATCGCCAAGTGTATCAGTACTCGATGTACAGATAGATCGTACGCAAAGACTGACAGGAGGCATTTCTTTTCCATTCCCTTCATCATCACCGCCGACCCATTCTTGCCTATCTTCTCGCCGTCTTTCCGGTTTTGCAGTCAGATTCGCGAAAACACCATCATTCCTATTCGGTCCAGTGAGAGTCCTTCCACCAGCTGGCGCATCCGGATCTGACGTGGCCAAAGGATTATAGCGACCAAAGAGGGAATTAGTCGCATTGGCCAATCTTGCTCTGAGCGTTCTGTTCCTGGCTGCTGAGAGTGCAGAAGATGTCATAGGTGGCTCAGGCAAGACCGGAGCAGAAGAAGGCAGCGGCTGATCAGCGACGGATAGTTCGAAATCATAGGCGCCGGGCGCAGTCCTGGATTGCGATGAAGTTCGCGGAGGTGATGTAGGCGAGTAGGATGATGTAGAAGAAGCTAGGAGAGGGTCACGGTCTGCTTGGCCTTCAATGTTGCTTGATTCCGAAGCATTCTCATTTCGAGCATGACCAGATCTCGAAGCAGGAGAGGCATCGTAGAACTGGTCATCGTCGTCGTCGTGACTTCTATCAAAGTTCAAGGGAACAGCCTCGTCCGAATCGTTGAAAGCGGCGTCTAATTCATCGTCTTGAGCATCTTGCGATAATCTGACATGGCGAGCAGATTGCAAAGAGTCCCTTCGACCGAACAGAGGCATCGGTCTGCTACTGGCTGGGCCTGATTGGCCTGATTGAGCGTTGGGGTACAAGTGTACCGGTCTGAGCGTCGCAACTTGGCGAGGAGAGACAACAGGAGCGGCTTAGTCAGCAAGTTGGTCATCAAGTCTCGCCGTCAAACGAGATCTATACAGCATGTACAGCACAGCAGACCCGCATAGCACTGATACCAAGACACCTCACTCCCACCAGATCATACCAAATCAAACAAAAAACTCTTCCAACCCTCTTCGCCCAAACTCTCTTCACCCTCTGTCTCTACTCCTTGCCTGATAGCCTCGGCCTCGCCCTGTAGTATCTGTACTTTCTGTCTTGCCTTCGCTAGACCTTGACCAGCGACATGTGCATCCCTCTCTGCATTCTTCCTTGCCGCTGTGATGCTTTCATCCACTTCTGCCGCTATACGACCAGCACTTCCACCGCCATCTGAATAACTGATCAATACAGTTCTCGAGCATTAGAGAAAGACGAACGATCACCACTAGGACCAAAATGATGCGGACCGCTCATTTCCGGTTCTAAAACTTGCGCACCAGTACCAACAGCTAAAGCCGCTCCTCCCTCCATGGTAGCTACAATCCCCTTCTTAGTGAATTTGGTCGCCTTGAATGCACTCTGAGTACCAGCTGCGACATTTTTGAAGCCCGTAGAAAGCACTTCTGGTGCAGGTTGAGCAAACGCAGTGAGCCAAGCTTCGATAGGTCCAAAGCCTCTCAAGCGAAGACGCTGAACTTGTTGATTTAAGCGGAAAGCAACTTGATCGGCGTATTCAAGACCTGATTTGAGCTGGGAGGAAAGAACGTAGTGTAAGGCTGTTTTGAGGGAGAAACGAGCGAAAGGCCGAAAGAGCCAGAAGAAGATGGGATGTTGACTTCGAGTGATGCGTAGATCAAGTGAGGAAAGCCGTACGTCGACACCAGAAATGGTAAAGAAGGACTCTCGGGTATCGTCTGCTTGCTTCTTTCGTAGACGGTCTAGATCTCGTTCGTATTCCAGCGTAATGTTCTCATTCAGGGTATACGAAATATCGGCTTCTAGACCTTTCTTCTCCAATGAAAACTCGACTAGGCCGGAATCAGAACGGAAACCAGGCAACCAGCGCCAGATTTTGCGGCGGAACCAATAGCTGATATCGTGTGCCGAGAGATGAAGGCCGCGAATGTAAAGATGACCAGATCCATCTGCTGTGGAGACGGTTCGCTGAGCTTCTAAGTCAGCTTCTCGCTGAATAACGAATTCAGAGTGATTATCGATTTTGAAGAAGGTAGGTAAGAAGGAAAGAGAAGATAGCACAAAGTCGTCCAAGACGGCATCGACTTGTGGTGAGGTGAACTCTGTACGCGGAATAGGATATTGTTGCAGTAAGCGGAAGAGTCGAGGTACAAGGATGTTGATGATGTCGGCTGCGATGCCTCGTGTGTCACCGAAAGCAGTCCATAGCCCTCTGTGAGACAGATATTACGCTAAGCAATCGGATGCACAGCCTAGTACCGGCTCACCTTGCAAAGAGGGTCTCGATATCGACAGTGAAAGCAGCGACTGCACTACCCAACTCGACCAAGCTTTCGTCTTGCCTGACACCATCATACAGCACATGCAGCTCTTCCGACAGACTGTTAAGATCCAATCGCCAAGCAGGATTAGACAAGCTGAGATGTCGCCCTTGATCCCACAACGCTTCTGCTTCCCTTCTCGACCCTTGCGAAGCAGCCCATTCCGGTTCTTTCAACATCTTCCTGAAGTATTGGTCTAGATCAGAGAAATAGTCACGCAGCTCATCGTTGGTCTTGACATCGCTTGCAGTCTTTGAAAAGAGCGATAAGAGCGGGTCCAGCGATCTTCCAGAAAGCGTTTCGATGAAAGCTCGGAAAGCTGATGTAGCGCTATGAGCATGTTGTTGCTCATCTGTCAGCTGAATATCGACTTTCGTATCATCAATCGAAGCCTTTGCTGCATCTGTCGCATCTTCTGCTTTCGCAACATACTTCTTGCCTAGGTCGAGAAGTATCTCGAACGCTTTGGCAGAGTCTGGATCATCTCTGATTCTTGCTAAAAGCTTGTTAAGGCGAGTGAGAGCCACATCGCGAAAGTCTTGGTCTGCGATGTTCATAGCACTTGCTTTCAAGCCCTTGGTTTGCGAAGTCGATTCGGCTGCAGCGCTAGCAGCGGCACTGAGAGTTCCCTTGAGCTCTTGCGCCTCTTTCTCGACATCGACTGCAGATACAACACCCTCGTCTCCGTGGTTTGGAGCTTGATCAGGGCGAAGCGCTGTTTCTGCCTTCTCTGCCCGTCTTCTGACCTCACTGGCTGCATCTGCAAATACTGTACGGAAGAGGTAAAAGGTGTCGTCTAGTATGCTTTGCGAAGAAGCGAGAACATTTGCAAGGATGAGTCGAGCCATTGTTCGAAACGAGAATAGTAAAAGAGCAAGGTCTCTCTGAGCTTCATCCACATTCAGATCAGGTAGTTGAGAGCCTTGTGCACCAACTATGCCGCTATGAGCATGTCTCGCAAGTGAAAGGGCGACGCATACCGAGTTCAGTATGCAAGTCTATTTCTGCATGACTAGAGTGATAGATGAGCTCTTGCAGCTCATTTTTGCCATTCTTGTTCAAGGCAACACTTTGGAGAGCTCGCAGTATCCGCTTGAAGTCTTCGAGCGCCTGCCTCGATGCGTTGCTGAATCTGCCTTCACCAGCGATTCGACCTCCAGTCGGATGTGGATTGATATCGAGGACACTACAATTCTCCACAGCAGCTAGGACAGCAGCCAATTGCTGAGATGTAGGCAGCTTGCCCTTTGTGAGAGCGGCATATGCTTGACCGAGACGAGCCAGTTGGAACGACGAAGCATCTCGCTGAGGCTCATGGGAGGTAGCAGTCTTGGACAGAAGAGGCGTGCGCTCAGTTATCATCTTAATGTGGGTATCTATATGCAGGGTCGCGAGTATAGTCGTGGTCGACAAACGACATGCGCAGCGACAGGAATTGGATGGCAAGCTAATGAGAATCCACGACCCCAGCTGCCTGCCAAATCCTGCGACGATCTTGCTGAGAGTCAGGTTTGTGTCGGGCACCGTGAAATTACCTACCTGGGCGCCTGGGCTCATTTTCTTCGGCGTTCAGACGACCTTTCTCGCCTATCACTCCGTCTTGAAGGCGACCTTTCCCGCCTCTCTTGTTTATGACCTGAAGAACTTTCCCTTCTGTCTTTTCTCCGCCTTTCCGGTGAGCGCTCGCGCTCTTCTGGACTTTCACTAATGCGCCGTTTCTTCACCGTGCTACCGTCCTGTCTCTCAACTCCTCTCTTGACAGGACCACGACTGAGTTTCTTCAGATCAAAAGCGTCTTTGACGTCGGCTGGATAGTTGAAATCGTGAAACTTTGGTGAAAGCTTATCCCATATGAAAACCAAAGCATGGCGAATAGCCTTCCAACGTCCGAACAAGCAGCGTACGCCCGGGTCAAATTCAACTTCTGCACCAGTAGCTTCACAGATATCCTGCTTTTGTCGCCCTTTGTAGCCGATGACAAGCGCTACCTCCATGGTGGAAATCGGAAACAGGCTATTGATCATTCCTTTAGTGCACCAGGCTGACTATCGGGAGTCATGCTTACCACATAAATTCAGCTGTACCATTTCGTAGGTCGTCCGCTGAAGCTGTTGAAGGTATTTTCAAGTGTAATTGCCTGCTCACTCGGGATGGAGGAGACCAATGTTTCCACTTTGATCTCAAGAGGTCAATGATCTGCAAGAGCGCCTCGGTTACATGTTTGGTTTCGCCTTCGAGAATTAGATACTGTCGGTGATCGAAGGTGATCTTGCAGCCGGTCGAAGTGGCGATGTTATCATGGATGCTGCCAGAGACGCCGAAGACCACTTGTTTGGCTCGAGAATGCAACTGGAACGAGCATCGCGTTCTCGATGCCGAGAAATGATCGTCTTCAAGCACACCTGATTCCACGCAGAATTCCTTCTTAAAGTCCAGACTTGATTTGGAGAAGACGTCTTCTTTCAGATCGCATCGAGAAAGCAACTCTGTAATCGCGCGCAGTATTTTGCGAATATCTGCACCAGTGCCGGTTACGCATGCGTCGGTCTCTCTCCATCGGATTTTGCCACGAGTGCCGATTAGCAGCTGTTCCTCTTCTGCCTTTGCTATACCGAGTCCCTCAGCCGATAGACCGATCCAACTATATAAGCGTCAATGGGAAGCAAAAGAGGTAGCTGAGCCCTACCAAAGGTGCCAGCGGGATGAAAGAGTGCGACTTGTAGAGAGCCCGGTCGGGAACCATTCGGCAAGAATGGCAGAAGGAAGATCGAAGTTCGCCCAAGTTCGCTCAAATCGTTCTTGCAGCTCAAGTAAAGCTCCGCGGATCCTATCTGTAGAGCCGCTAATCGACAACGTATCGAAGGATCGGTCGATGAGAAGGGTGCAACTGAGACTGAAGGACATTTGATTGATATCGTGGTTCGACAATTGCTGGGTGAATAACCAAGGGATTCCGAAGGTGATGAACCGCTGCTGCTCGAATGTAGTAGGATTGGACGAATCTTCCACAGCGACAGGACGATGTTGACCCAGATAGCGGTCTTGAATGGCTCGAGGCAGCGTCCATTGGGGATATTTAGCACCCAATACATCACAGATCAGCTTCAGAGCTTGTCCGATCATGGAGCTCGTCTCAGCTTTGATGGTCACGGCGTGATTTGTCCGTTCTCGATTGAGCTGGATTATTGCTCCTGTTGTGCTTTCGATCTCCCTCAGACGAGCGCCTTCGAACCCAGCAAGCGCACCTCGAGCCCCCAAAGGAATCTCGATCGAGCTAGTGAAGGCAGTCAGATTGATATATAGAGGCTTGAGAGGCATACCAGCACAGTAGTGTCTTGCGTTCTTCTGCTTGCTTCGCTGATTGACCACACGAGCTATCCTTTGCACGTTTGACCCCACCATCAACACTCATGTTTTGAAGCTCGGGTGACTCAAAAGCGACAGCAGTTGAAGGTCTCGTTTGCGGAGACGTAGTCAGATCGATGACTTGCATAGGGCTTGCAATGTCGGTGACGGAATGACCCATGCTGACAATCCTGGGCTCGCTCACTGTCTGTCCTGCGAGCGATTCTGTAGCGATCTCATCTGCAGCTTGACTCGGCGCTGCTTCGCCTTGATAATCGCTTTCGTCAGCCTGCGAATGCTCCGGTGTAAAAAGAGAAGATTGCTCCGTGTTCTCGAGGGGGTCAGTCTTCGTCAGTTCGAGACAATCAGATACGTTTTCTGCAGGCGCATTGCGAATGGCATGATGTAAAGACTGTGTATCTTCTTGCAGTATAGGAGGAGTCTGTGACTCGCGACGTTCTTGCATGACTTGATCGACACTGGCGCTCTCGCTGGTGGGCTCTTCAGGCCGGGCAGGCAGGAATCCGTCGTCCAGAGGATGTGATGTCGAGCATTGTGCAGCCGGAAGGATGGCACTTTCTGCCCGTTTGATATCCGAAGCAGATGTGGGCGGACCAGCCGTTAGATCTTCGGCCTGCTCCCTGATCGTCTCGATGTCTAATTCGGCATGTGAGACTTTTGTGCGATCACTAGCTGTGTATTTTCCCTCTTCTATATTTTGCGTCGCGCTTGAGGCAGGAAGACCGGAAGGAGTCTGAAGATGCGGACATTCGCCTGCGTCAATGCGCAAGTCTGCTTCAGTCACAGGAGATGCGACCGATATCGATGAGGTGGACGGTCCATAAGAGACAGCCGCGAGACCCGCTACTTCCCTGCGGCTGTAGCCAGGCTCTAGAGAGCGCGGGTGGAAAATGAATTGCGGGTGGTTGGAGAACCGGTCATTGCAGATCGAATTCAATCTTTGGATGACTTGCGGTGTAGAAGCAGCGGTGGCACGTATCCTCAGCTCTGCAAATCCTTGGTTGATTAAATATCGAGGCTCCAGACATTGGACTCCCGGCATGTCTTGCTCCAAGTTGTGCAATAGCCGGCTGGAATCTTCAGTGAGGAATTGAAGGTATTCGTCGCCCGGGAGATATAGCCTGTAGTAGGTAGCAGGTTCGTCCGATAGATGTGGCTGAACACCTTGAATTGACGAAGTGGGCTTCACCGCACCAGCTATTGGATGGTGCTCAGACGTCCGATCAGATACCGGTCCTGCAGGCTCATGGACGGAGAGGGCTTCATGGTTGCTACTAGAGACATCGCGAACAGATGGTGATTCGTCTGCGCTAGCGACGATGTCACTGGAAGCCGCATGCACAGCGCTGACTTTCACTGGCGAGCGACTAGAGATCTGCGAGCGGGCATCTGACTCTTTATTGCTGATTTTGAGTAGATAATTATCGTAGAAGAGCTTTGGATGCTCTGAGAAACGTTCGGAGCATTCCTCGTTGAGTTTGGTAATGACCGCTTCTGTCGACTTGTGAGTGCCTTCGATGATCAAAGTGGTGTCTTTGATGGTGCGAAAGGCGGTTTTTTGTCCTTTTCGAGGCTCAAGGTATCGGACTCCAGGTATTTCCGCCAACGACTTTATCAACCGGCCTTCATTTTCGCAAAGTAAAGAATAGTACCGATCATCTGGTAGGTAAAGGGGATAGTATGTGGCTTGATCGGGATAGAACGAGGGGGAATCTTTTATTGTAGAATTGCGGGAATTGCTTCCGTCGTGAGTAACTGACGGCGTGTCTTTGGCAGCTGTATCACGAGGCTTGCTGATCTTGCTTGTAGATTTGCGGACTACTCTACCCTCAGACATCAGTACAACACGGCAGCTTGACACTCACGTATGTGTGGCAGAATCTGTGAGATGACGATTTTACGCGTACTGGGTTTTTTACCGTCACACGGCTCAGTTACACCTGCTTCAGAATGTAGACGCTTTGACAAAGATTGAACTATTACCATAGATCAGTAAGCACGAAGCGGTGCACAAACACTAACCTTCTGGCATGACAGCATTTACCGCCAAGGCAGATCCTTTAACCTTCAGATGCGGCTTTGGTACATCCCAGATGACCGTCAGGTACTCGAGACCATGGCGAGCGGTAAGCCTGTCGGATAATGAGCACCGAGTCGTTAAGGTAGCCAATTATAACGCACCATTTCCGCTCTGACCGATGAGTTCCCTTGCGAGCTAGTTGTGCTACTGCTTCGTTGGCGAGAGCAACATCCCCTGTCCAATAAAATTAGACCAGAAGATCTGTAAACATTTTGGCTTACTTGTAATTCGCTGAGATGACTTTCCGTTCACCTCAACTTTACCCAAGCGTGTGGAATCAAAGTCATGCCAAGGATCAAGCGATCTGTGTTTGTGCATCAGAATACACTTAGCCCTACAAGACGAAGACGACAAACGCATCCTCAGCCTTATTCGACTTTGTGAGTGCATTGTACTCTTCGACAAGCTTGCGAATAGAAATCTGATGGCCAAAGATGCGCAAATGGCCAGTCGGGCTGACATACGCCGGGCAAGCAAGTCCAGCTTGCTCAGACATTTGACGTAAACGAGAGCTCTTTCCTCCAAGTACATCACGGCAATACGAGTCATCCGGTAGAAGGAACTCGTAGTAGTACTGATCATCAGTGTCTTTTGAATCGCGTCTGGAAGGCGCTCGATGAGGAGAGGAGGGTTGAGGGGAAGGTAAGCGAGGTACTTGACGAGGTGGATGTTTTGGCCGTCGCATAACCTCTGCCGGAAGAGGTCGCACTAGGTCACTGACGTCCATCGCGTCTATATTCATAGTCAGAGGGTAATGAGCGATTGGTAGACCTCACGTACTGCTGTATTGCCAGAGTACTTTCTGATTTCGCACAGAAGGGATATTCTTGAGCAAGTGTTCTTCTTGAAATACGCATGGTTTATCTATCTACAGCTATTGTAAAGCGTTCCAGAGCCTGCTCGATAGCTGTTCGTGTTCTGGCTTGTAGACGTGCGGCAGGTGTTCCTGCAAGCATTGTGAACAGCTGCCCTGCAGCAAGGGGAGAATCGTACCATTTCCAAGGCGTAGAAAGAACGCAGCATGCTGGTCAAGCAGAGTTCAGAGAGGATAGACATGCGAAAGCTTGGGCCTTACAAGACCAAATTCCGTCAAAGTCTCTGCTAGGAAAGGTTGGTCATGCAGAAAGATATCCTCTACGTCTTCAGGCAAATGCAGAGTGTAGAGATAGAGCTCTTCCGGAAGATGTTGACTTGTCATGTCGGACGGGACAGTGTCGGCAAGAGCACAAAGCAAAGCGGTAGGTGGGCTGTTTAGGGTATCAATATGCAGCAATGTAGTGCTACGGCCTGCTCAGTTGTGGTATAATTCCAAATCGCTGGGTATCAGTGGTCCACTTGAAGCTTGAAGCAAGGATGCAAGTTGCCGCGATGCCTGGACTATATGCTCATCCGAACGAGGCGAATACAGAAGAGCCTGATAGTGCTAAGTACATCTAGAGCTAGCGGTATAAGCGAGCGAGCTCCGATACCCACGTTGGTCAGATCATGCTCAAACACTTAAGGTATCCTCTCTGCCACCCCTTCGAAGCTTCTTCGACTCTGCTTTGCCAGTTATGATATCAGCGGTATGTTTGGCTCATATACTTGTCCAAGCGCTCCAAATTCGCTCCAAATTCAGGCCTTTATCGGTTCTCCAGCAACTTGCCTTCTTCCAACACTACCGACAGTCTGTAAGGTACGGCACCTGACAGCCATACACACAGAGCGTTCTCGCGCTACCGGCTAGAAGTGAAGTAGCATTGCGAAAGCATGATAAGTGCAGCAAAATCCAAGAATTGGGTCTCGAAGGCAAGAGTATCATTGCGGTAGACAGCACGAGTGAAATGGATCGAGCGAGTGTAGCAGAAAATCTGGCGTATCACATGCTGCAGACCTTCAGATTGCACATTACGGCCAAGAAGGGCAATGTATACGGCAGCCATGGAAGGAAGAGCGTCGTAAAATCATGACAAGATGTGAGTATCGACCTCTTCCGGAATACGTTTGCAACAGATCGTTGTTGGAAGCAGCAGCGTACAGAAAGAAGAGGGAGATAGGTATTCGGACAGGTTTCTTGTGTATTGATAGATGAAAAAAGAACAGCCGAAATGTACGTCGAAGGCGGATGAGGGACGTATAGCTCTGAATATTCATTGCAGGCTAGATTTCAATGAGACAACATGCGATAGGTAACAGATACAGGCGATGACTGGGTATTAAAAGTCGCATGTTGGCTTGGAGGAAAAGACTGATTTTGGCACGAAGGATCGACTGATGGGCAGAAAGAATACTGTGGAAGGCGAAATTGTTTCCTCTACCCTTGGTTCTGGTCTTGCTTGCTTGTGCTTTTGGCAGCTTTTCGTGCTGCGTTGAAGTTTTTGCATTGTTTCTGATGCTTCTGCCCCCAATCGTTCACTTGACAAGCTCTGGGAGGAAGTGACTATTGGCCCATGGAGAAAAGACCGGAAGATACTCACTTGCTGTAGTAGCGAACTGAAATGCATCCTGAGCATGCTTTGAATTGGCTGTTTTCATCCTCCTTGTGGTTGTAGCACTCATTCGAGCACCAGCGCTGCACTGAATGCCCTGGGGTGCTCGTCGCCCTTTCTTTGGCCAAATTCTTTGCCGAAATGAAGCATGCTGGAAGATCGCAATAATAATCTGATACCAGGGTATCAATTTCCGAGCAGTGTCTCCTTGTGATCAAAACGCACGAAATGTTGCTACACAGCTGGCAAGCACTGCTCTCTCGACATTGCCATCTAATGTTACGCCTCCGAGCCGATAACACGCAATTGATGCTGGCTGGGGCAAAGAGCTGGCGCAGACGCAGCAGGTGATAGGTTCTGGAATGTCGTGAAGGAACAGATAATTCGCGAACTAGAGACATGAATTAGTGTGAGAGAAGTAGAGCGACTAGTTGCCTCGCCTGTTCGAGATCCTTTATGACAGCTTCGTTAAGGTCCTGGTCTAGCGTTAACATCCCGGGTGCACAAGAGAGACGGCTCAAGGGTGTATGCTTGTCGAGCTTTAGAACAGCTTCGCCCATCCGCTTGGCCAGATGTAGAGGCCATGGCCATACATGATCGGAAATGAATACAAGCTGATGAGACACGAGCTGCATGCGTATCTGAAAGCCATCCAAGCCGCCAAATGAAGATTTGAACGTCGGAAACCCGTCCTCGTCGGCCTGGACAGCAGACCCATCACGATCAGCGGCGGGCTTGTGCATGAAGCGCATCGTAACGTTATCGACGTGATGCAGGGTATATCTAGCTTTAAGAGGTATAGCGCGCGCAACTTGGTATAGTTCGTGGTATCTGGCCAAAACTACTAGTTTAAGAAAGGCTATGTACACCTCTCACAGGCTCAGCTGCAGGACTGCATGCTCCTATTGCTCGGCTGAGATCCTATGCGTGGCTTCTTCATGCACGCTCGTTTGCCGGCGACCTTGCGTCGATCTAAAATCTCAGCAAAAGCTTCAGCGTCCATGCCATGTTGCGACGTTCTCCAGGCATTGAGACCAAGTGTTTAACACTATTAGAGTCTTGGTGGTCTACTTCAGCCTTCTTGCTGCCTCTCTGGATACCCAGCTCTTAGTTCGAATCTCGGATTGACTTCTCCTCGGTGACTTCTTTGCAAGTAATCAGCTGCCCATGTACACGCCTAGCGCTGACTGTAGGCCTCGGCGGTCGGTCAGCCGCTCCTGTGGACGTGTCAACACGTATATTCTAGCACTGCGGAGACTTTACCAGATGCTTCTCGAACATGTTTTCAATCAGTATATATGAGCTCTTGACTCCTGTTGCTCTCTTTCCGTCTATCCAAACTATTTCGACATCTAACCACCAAGGCAATCAGCTCTAACCAAATGTCGCTCATCTTCCCTCAAATCCGCTCTCACCTACCTGCCGAGTTCCGTGGCGCTTTCCGTGCACTTGACGACATGCACACTGCTCTTGCTGGTCCTCTTGCACAACATTTGAAGAGTCAAGGTCCAGCTATAGATAGTAAGTTTGGCTTGGAAAGTCCTGGATGAATGCTGACGATCGATGATAGTCGAGGAGGACAAAGACGCGTATCACTTCAGGGCGGATGTTCCTGGTGCTAAGAAAGAAGATCTGAATCTATCGTAAGCCTATGCACAGCAATGGCATAGACCCCATCTGACCTTTCTATTGTAGATTTGGCGAAGATGGTCAAACACTCACTCTGACCGGCTCTGTCGCTCGAAAGTCAGCTATTGAACCACCATCTGAGCAAGCTGGCCCTTCCTCGTGGGTGTCAGAGCGTTTCCAAGGCAACTTTATCCGTTCGATCAAGCTGCCAAATACCATCGATACCAAGGCTGTCAAAGCTTCGTGAGTCACTCCAACTGTTCGTAAGCCTGTGCTTATATCGTATCCAGTTACACCGACGGTGTCCTCAGCGCAATCATCCCGAAGCTGTCTGGAGGGAAATCGCAAACGGTGTTGATCGAGTAGAGGCCCGACTTTCATCTGTAATACTGGATAGCATGTAATAGTAATACTGTTTTCTCTGTACCGTGTTTGCTGTCCTTTGTCATCAGACCCGATATTCGACGACTTGTACTTTCGAGACGGTCGATACCTTTACTAGTTCCGCAGTCTGTCAGTCATATCGTGTTGCACGCGGTGCACTGCTCTTTGTGGCTCTTATCTTGCTTTGGCTGTCGCTACCCAAGAAGGCGCTCCGCGGCAATCACAAAAGCACAGAAAACCTCCGTTCTAGCGCGTCAAGATGGCCTCCTGCAGCGGCAAGGCTTCGATGCGCATTGAACATCCCAAGTCCAGCGTGCCAGCTCAATTGATGCAAGCTTTCAAAGATAAAGCTCAGTTGCACTCCGACGGCTTAATGCGAGGGGACTGGTCAGCTATCATAACCGGCGTGATAGTGGAGGCGCGAATCCCTGATATCCCTTCGGAAGCTCTGGACGCTGTCCATGTCTTGATTCTTAGAAGAGCTCTAAGTGAGACACCTTTCTACGCAACCGTCAATCTAGTGTCGAGCATTCGTGTCGGCGATTTTCTCCCTCACACGGAAAGCGTATGTTATTGGATGATCAATACAATGAAATTCACAAACCACCTCAAAAGTTTCTCTACGCAGGACACCTGCATCTTCCTTCTCAAGGCCCTGGATTGCTTCTTATCGCGAGTTCCTTCCAGATGCGAGACGCCTTTTGAAGATGAACAGGCCTTTCTTGTTGTAGTGTGTGGACCGCTTGCCATATTATTGAGTACAAGAGTACGGTGGAATACCTGGTGGAAATGATGGATAAGATACCTTCAGAGAAGAAACGGTGGACGTCACGCCTTGATGAACTCGTGATCTGGGCTTTTGGGGGCACGCTCTATTACGCCTTGGTGTTCCAAGCACTTCGTTCAACACCTATTCGCTCTGGCCGCTGCTTTGCGTCTGCCTCTTCGACCAGTCAAAGACTTTACGCAGCAATTCGAAGAGCCACATGCCATTTGCAATCTGCCAAGTGTTGCCGAACGATTCAAACTCATCTATGAAATTGACCACTTTCGTGCCAATTCTAAATGCACCGAACTTGTCTGCATACAATGTGGGCAATACGAATACGACTTTATGGTGATTCGCGACCGATTGCCATAGCACAAAACTACAAATGCTGTGGAAGGTACTTACGATATTTCGGTTGTTTGATCTCTGGCTCATGCCCATAAAGCTGCTCGATAGCGATGTATTGTAGCAAGACCTGTCAGAAGGCTCATTGGCAAGATGGGCATTCTAGACGATGTGCTGGAAGACAGAAGAATCGCGATAAAGCCAGGACTCGGGATGATTGATTTGGTAGGAGGATAGCCAATCGAGGCATTGGCAGACTGCAGTCATGAGTAAGTTCTTCCTGCTAAGCATACAAGGCAGGCCCAAGTGCTGCTTGATAGACCCGCAGCACCGCAACCGGCCGCTATCTAATTTTAGCTCAACGGAATCGATTTCGTTTTCCGCATTCCCTTTTCGATCTCGAACGCCATGTTTGCTCACCTGTGTCTACTGCTCGTCACTGTATTCGCAAGCGAAACAGCTGCTCAGACGGATACAGCTAACCCGGAAGGTTCGGCCGTTCGGTTTCTCTTCTTGCTTGCTTGACAAGTGCGCAGGCAAAGCGCTCTACATTACTTCGCCCACATGTGGCTTCTACCGATGTTTCGCTCAATGGCCAGTTGAGAGCCAGCAACTGATACAATGGCTCAATGTATGCCTTTCATACCTGATCCTCCTTTTCGCGTGTTCTGATTGACACGATACAGCCTCCCACTGGCGATGTCTCCATCCAACTGAATCCACTGAATGTTAGCGATGGTCTACCAACGATCTATGTCATCAATTCAACATCAGCATCTGGCGGCGACTGCAACAATTCTGAATACTCGTGCGGGCAATTCGAATATCAGATACCTGCGGGTATTCCACAAGGCAATTACTCTGTTCAAGTCACCAGCCTCAGCACGGGAGCATCAGGCTACTCGGATCGCTTGACGATTCTACCTCCTACTCTGCTTCCCGCGTACGCGACCTCTGGAATTCCTAGCATCTTCACAGTACCATCTATACCTGGCGGGCAGCCTAGTGCAGTAAGTTCGCAGTCGTAAAGTGTGCTCTGAGCTGAAATCCCATGCAGTCTCAAATTCTTAGCGAAGTAGGATCTGCAGCACCCAGCGCAGAAGCGACTGTCCAGGACATCATTGTCCAGAATATATCGAGCGGCAGTGTCACTGCTGCTACTACATATACAGGTAAATGTCTTCGTTTTGCTGCTAATCATGGTCTAATATGTCCATACAGCTACCATCATCGCTGGCCCGACCCAGTACATCTATTCTGCGCCAGAGCAATACGTTAGCTGTGCGATATCGGGCAGCGATGCGCAGTGTATCCAGACTGCGGCGGATGTAGCCTCGAGTGCGTTCTCGGTCGTTCTCTAAGCTATTATCGTCGCCGGTGAGCTCTGTACATAGCGTCGCACGACACGATATAGTAGCATACTGTAGGCAGCTGTGCATGTTGACACTTGCCTCTGCCCCAGACCTGTCACTTAATGTCAATATCCGTTCGTCCTGACCACCATGCTGAACTGACTTGCAAGCACAAGCTTCTGTCCATGCAAACAATGTCGCCGCATGAGTCTATCCGCCTGATCGACCTTGACAGCCCCGCTGGGCACCTCACGCGACTTCTGTCGAAGCCAAGCTGCCTTTTAAGGAAGCCAACTTTGACCTTCTTAATAATTCTTGCTTCCGTTACGCCTTTCATTATCGGCTTAGAGTGCCTCAGAAGCCGTTTGACTGCTACCTCGAGATCATTCTGAATGAATCACGTTACTTCGGACCTAGATTCTGGCTTGTTATTCCCCTTGAGCCCCTCTTTACTTTCGTCGCTGATCTCGTCCCCCTCCCTTTCCTGTCTCTGTCTTTCCTTCTGCCCTATCACTCCCTATACCGTAATGCCGTCTATCGAAACGCTCCAGGAAACGCTCAAGGCGGCTCAGAGCCTGCCTTTGGATGTCAATCGTTGGCCGTCTGCTCGATCTGTCCCGCCGAGGCTAACTCTATCGTAGCATACTCTTTCTACCAACAGGAGCTTCTGGACCTCGTCATTCAGCCATTGACTCCAGCATTTTATATCGCTGTATACATCTTCATCGGCCTGCTCTCCGCTTCCTTTTGCCTCGGAGTCGCTACCATCTTCTTGCGAACCACGACTGGGAATCTGTAAGCACTATTCCAGCACAGATTGTGGACGCTGATGTGTCGATAGATGGTTCTTCAAGCGAAAAGATACATCCTACGGGGTCATCTGTGTGCCCAATTCCACTTCCCTCTTCATGTTGTTTAGTGGCCTATACAGTATCAGTAGGATTCTGAGCTATATAGTCCGGACACAACTGACTCCACTCATAGTGGCCATCACCTTTGTCAGCCTAGAAACGATAGCATATCGTCGACAATCAGGGTGAGCAATGTCTGGCACTAGTCTGCTCTGAGCTGATCGGTTGCAGACTCGCTTCTACACATTTTTGCGAGCCTTATGCATGCCTTCTGATAGTCTATTCCGTACGTGTGATGCCTCTCTGTAAAATCCGGTTCGGCTGATCCCATGGCAGGTACTCTGTGAAGCTCAAGGCATTACGATTCTGCTGTTCCTTTCTTCACCTGGCCGCCCTCGAGTCCTAGGCATCCCTATCAATGCTTGGATGATCAATGCCGCCTACCTATGTGCTTACATCGCAATCGCTGGATCCATCATCTTTGGCTATACAAAAGGAGCGATGGAGTATGATAAAGGCGAATCCATCATGACGGAACTGCTTGGGATGGTCTCAGCCAAGGCGAAAGCTTGGAATAGTGGAGATGGTTTCACGTATGATGCTAAATGGACGCCCATTCTACTGCGCTTCGGTATCAGCATGCTTGATGGATTTGAGCCCAATGTTAGTATTTCTGCTACCTCTCAATTTCAGGCTAATCTCAAGCAGATCTCTCGCGCCTATCGAATCATGCTCGGCAACATCATTGTCGTCACTTCAGCCTTTTTGCCTCTCAGCTTTGTCTACCTGCGGATGCTCGCGAAACAGCTTAGGGAGTTGGAAGGCTTTGGTGGAAGCGACTCTCAGCATGAATCGGTCCAAAGCACTGTTATGCGGAAACTTCGGAGAGATTATCAGTCAATGTGAGCATTATGGGACACCGAATCAAGCAGCTACTTATGATGTTTGCAGGGCGATAGAAGCTGCTGTCGTCTTACTTGCTGCAATGGCTTATCTCGGTCTCTATTCTGCATCTGGCTTTTTCTTCTTCAAGCTCATGACTCAGAAAACATCGCTGTCCTTCATTATGGGAAGTAACATCGGGATCTATAGCTGTCTGGCACTCTGCGTCAAGTGAGTCGTAAGCTTTGCTCCAGTTCCTCGTGCTAATGCTTCTCGTAGCGGTCTGCTGTTCATGAGAGCTTGGACCGGACAGCAATCAGATGGCAAAGCTATACCGAAAGAGCACACCAGTCAAGCAAGTGAATCACTACCCATTCAAGCGCATCATCAGACACAGACGCTGGAGATCAAAGCGGATTGGCGAAGGAAGCTGGAGCACAAGAAGTCAGAACCGGAAATCGACGATGTATCGTTGACTGATCTCAGCGGGCACTTAGGGAGGTAACAAGGGATGGAAGTGTCGAAAGAGTGGTTCTGTTGTGAATATAGGTTTCTGTATTGTCCTCGAGGTGTGAATGCAAGCAGTTCTTTTGTCAGAGCAAGTTCAATATGACAAATGAAGAAGTAAAAATCATATAAAGCAAGCATAAGTCTTGTCAAATCTCCCTAGCTACCACTTCAATATTGCTCGTTCTCGGTTCAGACGCGAGGATCTGTTGCCAATTATCGATTAAAAGACCGGAAGTAAGACGTTGCGGTAGATAGATACTGCGAGCGGCGCGCTTCCAGTTCAAACATGCAGTGAAGGTGCTCTTGAGAGACAGACTCGAGGTTCTCTCCTTGATCCGCTTGGAAAGAGAGCATTGATTTTGTGCGGGTGCCGGATTTCCAAAGTATTCTTCTCTGGGTCCGATAAAGCTGAAGAAGGGGGAGAAAGTGAGAGTACTGTTGAAGCATCAGTGCAAGCCTACTTCACCGATTCGAAGGCTTACCAGGATGCCCTCGCCCGACAGAACAGACATGATGATTCGTCTTCTGCAAAGCTCGCAGGCTTTTGGGCTCGAACTATGCCAGTCCAGTCAGCTACGCGGTAGAAAAGAGATAGAGTAAAGCTTACATGCTGAAAAACAATGAATTTATGACTGTCGGGAGAGAAGAGATGGTTTGCCAAAGAAATTACTTCGAGCTGGGCGTTGAAAGACAGTTGCGGCAAGTAGTCTCGGTCGGGTTGCTCATATATGTGAATGTGAGCTAATAAGGCCGGATCTAGTGTTGTTGCTCCTTCCTGGTGAAGAGCTTCTCCCGTATTCGGATGCAAGATGACTTGATGAGGATACTGGTGACTGTCCTGGGCTCGGAGTAGTGCAGGCGCGCAATCTGAGGGTTGCTGTCAGACAAAAGATACCAGGCACGTACTGTGCATCGTTTTCAAGACATCACTCACGGAAAGTTCCAGCTCGCTTGATCGTGAGTCGTAGCTACAAGAAACCGATAGTAAGTTATAGCATAGTCTGAATTGAGACCATGCTCACACGTCTAGGTCGAACAGCCAATCGCTACGCTCCGTCACGACCGAGACGTAGGCACTCTGTATGGCTGCCATTCCCGTCGCGCGAAATCGATAAGCACCCTTAACTACCTCATCTGCTCTTGTCCTGTGTTGCGTACCGACCTGTAGAAGTAGTATATGAGTACTCATTTAGCACAATGTCGTAAGTGCACATACATTTTCTGCTAGTTTCCTACCCAGAAGTTCAATCTTGACCTGACTTTCAATTTGCCCAATCTTATTCCCCGGAGTATCTTGTAAGGAAACATCGACTTTTGAAACATGACCAGAGCTTGTATCTGATTCATTTGAGATTGGATTTGTCATTCCTGATGCATCTTGAGGAGGACCGCTTTGCATCAAACGGTCATTGGGGCAGTCTTGAGGATGCTCTGTAGAGAGTTGGAAAGGGCGACTAGAAAGACCGAGGGTGAGATCCGAGGTTGGAGCCGCCGAAGACATGATTCGAATGGGAAAACCGGAAGTTTGGGCAAGTTTTTGGGCGACTTTAACCCCTTTACGAGTCAAGCGGTCGGTAAAGAGTTCGAAAACCTCTGTGAGGGCTGGTAGAAGCAGAAGATTGTCGTCCGTTTTGCCTACCAAAGTATCTTCAGCGATTAGGGAAGGGAGTATTTAACGGAAGCCTGCTTTTGAAACCAGGTTGGCGATTTCGACGTAGTGTTTTCTGTAGTAAGCTTGACTTCTATTGACTTTGACTATTATCGTTTTGTTCGTAGGCTGCAACTCGGGCATCGTTTCGCTCGTTCCATTGGAGTATCTAGACTGAGTTGGAACTAAGGGAGAATAGGTAGGCCAAGATCGGGGAGCGGAGGAGCTGCTGGCGGTCGAAGGATGAACTTGATCCGACTGACGCGGTATGGCAGGGCTCGGTAACAAAAATACTTTAGGATAATCAAAGACAGAGCCCAAGGATACGAGAGGCGCATCACGAGCTCTAAATAGACAGGAAGATATACGCGGCATAGTGGTACAGCAGCAAGGGTATACAGGAAGCAGGCTATTCTGTGTATCGTTGCCAGTCAAGGAACCGTTTGATTGGAAATAGAGTCAAAGTGTTGACAGCGTAGTGTCAGTCTCGGAGCAGACACCCATAAGCCTTTCAAATTGACTTTGTGAAGTTCGTGGTGTCGGAAGAAGCCTCGCAATGTCGAAAATGGAGACTTGACCTCGAGCTGCCAGTAGTATAGCAGCTACGTGTGTACCGGCTCACAGCAAGCAAGACCAGATAACGCCTAGTCCTCATGCTCGACGAACGTTTGACCGCCCTTCAAAGCAAAGGCGGACGCGGGTCATTCATCATCTTGGAGGGCCTTGATCGTTCAGGTGAGCGCTGTAGAGCTGCATTCCATTTGAAGAGCTCATATATCCCTCATAGGCAAATCTACTCAAGTAGTGAAGCTCGTCGAGAGTCTGGAAGAGCATGGCTTAAAGGCCAAAGCAGTTCGCTTCCCAGGTCTGTCTCTCTCTCGCTGTGGTCTTGTCAAGCTCATGATGTCGCGGTAGATAGGACGACTGCTATAGGCCAGATGATAGATGCCTATTTGCGACAATCGACCGAGCTGGATGATCATGCTATACATTTGCTCTTCTCTGCGAATAGATGGGAATGCGCGTAGGGCTCTGCTAACATCTTAATTGTCACTTCGCTGACATGTATTATGCAGAAAAGCCATCGAGCGCGATCTGTCAGCTGGGATACACGTCATAGCAGACAGATACGCTTTCTCAGGTGTCGCTTTCTCAGCAGCAAAGGTGCGCTCCATGCTGCTGGCTTCTTTTTGCACAAGAATAACGCAGAGCGCAGGGTCTTGACTATGCATGGTGCCAATCGCCCGACCTGAATCTACTTTCACCAGATCTCGTACTCTTCCTTAGCCTAACACCAGAAGTAGCTCGACAGCGAGGAGGGTTTGGCGAAGAACGCTATGAAACGGAGGAACTACAAAATAAAGTCCGACACATTTTCGAAAAGCTCGGCAAGGATGTTCAAGATAGCTGCTCTTTTCGTTGGATTGTCGTTGATGCTGGTCAGACTCAAGAGCAGGTCTCGGAGTCTATACTGGATGCAGCAGCAAAACAGCTCAGTACGAGCTCCTTGGGGCAGGTAAAGCACGATTTATGGAACAATGTCAAACGATAGTAGGGTCTCGTGTCACGAAGGATTCAACGCTAATGCATTCTGGTAGATGTATAAAAATTTCAACAGTCTACTCTGTTCTATCCGCTACGCTGTGTTTCCCATGGCGTTTCTCACCTTCTTATCTTTCATCTTCTTTTGACTTTTGTTCATGCTATGCTACCGCCTATGATTTAGTCCTCGCTTTCCTGCGTTCTTTGTACGTCGCCAGATTGACAGCTCTATCCTTCTCCTCGCTAGGGACCGCATTCTGCGCACTCGTAACATGAGTTACAAAGAACACATTCGAGACGCTGTGATTGGCGATGTGCCCATCATCAATGCTTTGCACAGTCAAGCTATAGCTGAAGGGCTGCAAGAATGGAACAAGCCTCTGCCAGTCCAATATCATCATGATCTGCTCAGCAAGATGCTCGCAAGACAGTATCCTTGCGTAGTAGCCGAAGACAGTACAGGCGAGGCCGTTGCATATGCTCTGCTCTCTCCGGCTTATTGGGTATGTTGCCTCATCATTCTCACTCGCAAGGTCGACTAATGCCTACACAGACGAAAGGCAGTTGTAACAATTTCTCGGGAAGCTTCTTCTGCGTTGTCTCGCCCCAGCACCGCCGCAAAGGGCTAGGTCTGCGGCTCTGGCAGGCGCTTCTACAGCATCGCTCCACTGCCGATTCTGACATTCATCGCTGCTTCGCCAACATCCTTTCGTGCAATCTGGGTGCTGTCGCTTTCCTCAAAGCTATTGGATTTTCCAGTGATGGAGAGTAGGTGCTATTCGCATGTTGATTGCGTTCCATTGACTTGTAACGTAGACTGGATGGTGTTGCTATTAAGAAAGGTCAGAGATGGGATCACGTCAGTCATGTCATCAGCGACTCGTCACATTGATTGAGCTTGTTATCATTCTCAGCAATACTGGTCTCGAACGATTGGCATCGAACCAGCAATAGAAGGTCGCAATTTCCCTATACCAACGGAAATCTTGCCAGTATATCAGCCCGGAACTCGCGAAACGCCGGTACAGCTGCGACCTGCGACGCTCGAAGATGTAAAGTTCCGTGAGCTGGATCAACGTACTTACAGACCCTCTCTTATCTCTTTGTGCAGTCACAAATATATACAACCATTACATCTTCAACAGCATCTCGCTCAACTTCACTAGAGCTGTCTCTAGTGATGCGCGGGAGCAATGGCTCAAGATGCTGCTTAAACTTGGCTATCCCTGTTTCGTCTGCTCACACAACAACCAAGATATTGGCTATGCTTCTCTGACACCTTATGGTGAAGAAGATCATGGCAACCAGTGCTTTGACGACACGGCCTATGTGTCGGCATACCTGGTACCTTCTTTCTCTGGGAAAGGTATCGGCGCGAAGCTGTTGCTGTCAGTCTTCTTGTTCCGTCTGCTTTGATATTCTGACGATACAACAAGCGCGTTGATGGAACACGAAGTCGTCAAGTCTGGACAGATTAAGCAGCTGGTCGCTGATGTAATAGCTGCAAACAGTATGTCTCACTTGTAGTTACAGGTTGACTTAGCTGATGGATGTTCACAGGCGCTGGGGTCAGGTTCGCAGAAAAATGTGCTTTTGCGGCGAAGATCAGGTAAGCACTGGACACTACATTCAAAAGTTGTCGCTCATCAGAAAGAAAGACGTCAGCGTCGGCTGGTCAAGTGTAAGTGCAGCAGCTGAGCAGGGTAATAAAACCATTCTCATGACAGCTATCAGTTGGCAAATGGTCGGATGTGCAGATGTTTCAACTCAATGTGAAGACTCAGGAAACAGACTGGTAGGATGGGTATTCCATGATTGCCTGCAATGATACTATGAACAGCTCTACAGTAAAAATACATGTTATCTTCTTTACATCTCGTAATATTGCTTGGCTCTTTCTAATAACGATTGCTCCTTCTTCTGCCACTCTGTATAGATCTGACGTTTGGTCGTGGTTCGGCGTGAGTGTCCGATCTGCTTGATCCTGAAATCGAGGGCAGCTGAAACAGGACGATGATCGGACACTGTCGGTTCGTATCGTTGATAATGAAGTGGAACAACATCGTCTCCTTGCGCAAGTGTTCGCCATAGAATTCTGTCACAATAAGCAGGTGCCCTTTGCTTTTCGGAGGAATCATAATCGTGCGTTCCTCTGCAGTCTGGATTAGCGGAAATTGACAAGGCAACATTCAGACTGACCGGTCGTACTTGTAAGTGGGCGCAAAATCTATCGGTGCTTCTTTAAAGGATCTTAGCCGGAACGCGGCATTCGTTCGCATCTGCTTGAGTAGCTGATCTTGTTCGAGTAGCGTCTCGAATTCCTTGCGCTGGACACAATCGATGACGATATCTCTTCGCATATCGATGCGGAAATTCAGGTCTCCGCTCAGTATACAAACTACAGCGCGTGAGGCCTGAGCAAGCAAGTGTCGAGTTTAGCTTACTGTCATGGTCGTTGACGATCGATCCATCGCCTCCACCGATATCTGTTACTGAAGTCAGAACGTGTATCAAGTGCATAGAGCTGTGATGCTTACAGGCATTCGGTTCGAGGTCAGCGGCGACTCGTAAAGAAGAATGCGTCTCCAAAATCCCGATTAAATCTTTGTTTCTCTGCCGCAAGGCATTCTGCCCTGCAGCCAAATGGCAGTTTATGAAAGCGATTGACGAGTCGCCAATAACGAAGCGAGAGATGACAGCGCCCTTGTTACCGTACCGCCTGCCTAAGCCGGTTTTAACTGTTGTTCGATCGATATCGCGCAGTTGCGGCTTGAGCGAGTTTTTGACAAAGATACAAGAGTAGATCTGCGACACGTGAGCTACGGACCATCTTTGGAGCGATCAGCTTACACCGATTAATGATTCAGCGTGTATAACCGAGTATGGTTCATCTGCAGGCATGGCTAGACGGACTGCCTGGACTAGCTTCCCGTGCCATGCTTGGTAATTGTGCGAAATGGAACTATCTTGACATTTGCCTTCGACTTTCCGTCTTCCGAGAATCAAGCTTTCTGCGTGAGAGACAGGTGAGCGCATCGTTGCCAGATCAGAGAGCGACGTACTAGCTGTAAGAGCTTTTGACTGCAGATCAATGATCTCTTGCAGACCGAAAGAGATGATGTCTGGACTCTCCGTAGACTTCAGGAAGGTAGAGAGGAAATTTGCATTGTATGCTTCGTCTTGCAGCTGACTGGGCTTGCATGCATCAATATTCCATGAACATGTCAACACACGAAGTGGACTGAAGTCGCAATATTCTGTCTGTCGGACAGTCAATTCGCGGTCGATCCAGTCGTCTGCTAGGAAGCCGTCAAGAACGTGTATGCTCGAGTCGGAGCCTGTGCTGATCACATAGAGCTTGCCCACCTGCAGATCAAGTTCAGACCAGATCACTGATACACATAAACATCACTCACCGACCAGAGTGAGCCATGGTTGATGCAAAGATTTGTAACTGAGCCTTGATGAGCTGGCCAGGACTTGATGACTTTCCAAGGGAGCTCGTCTACATCATATACGTCTTGCGAAGATGCTCAGCTCATCAACATCAGAGCAATCGTAGCGTAGATGACTCACTTATTGTTCCCGTTTTGAAGCCAACCCAAAGATGCTTCAATACGCCCAGCACGCAGGTAATTGCACCTGAAGCTACACGAAGTGTGCTCTGGTGTGTACCAGTCTCTTCATCCCAACAGCTGATATGGCCACTGTCATGCGAGAGATACACGCTTCCCGGCCGCAACGGAACTTTGGCACCGCCCGTTACGGCTGACGGACTGATGTATGACGTCCCATCTGGCATGATAGCTGGACGAGAGGAGAAATTGAAAGCTTCTGGGCGGTTTGGGACGTATAGACGAACGACGGGTGTCCGAAGATTCTGCTTTGAATTTGGGCCTGCTGCAGTCCAGATGATGGAGTCGATCAGAGTAGCAAAGTTGATCTTATCAGACATGCGCTGAGTTCGAGGTGTAGTTGAGAGACTAAGTGTGCCATTGACCGAAGGCCAAATCTGCACTTTCGCGCTTTCGTCGACAGTGATCATACAATCTTGAAGACGATAGATAGCGCTGATTGCTGATGCATGTACGGTCGATCTTGTCTCCAGTATTGAAGCTGAAGAAGCGACAACGTGAGTCAGAGAAGCAGCTACTGACTCTGCACGTACCAGTGTCGACATCAACCTCAAACAGATGTCCATTCCTTGTGCCAGCCCATACTCGTCTAAGCTCCTTATCAACCAATTCGCCAGTATACTGAAATGCTACTGCTGTGATGCGGTGCTGCTCAGAAGACAAAGGTATATCGAGAACTTCCATTCCCGTAGCAATAGAGAAGAATTTGAGATGGTGCAAGCTTCCGACACAGATGAGGTCTCCACGAGCAACAACGCAGGTGAAGTTGGTGTACGAGTTCATTCGACGTGGGGGCGAGATATCCGGCGGTCGACGAGATGCATACGTCGAATCAGGAATATCGTCGGCCTTGAATGCCCCTTCTTCATCTTCTGATTCATCTTCGGAGTCATTTCCGCGTGCTGCAATCGGTCGGACAGGCGAAACTCGAGTATTCGCTGCAACACTTCGGGACGGCGGCGGTCTCGCAACATACGATTCGCCAATCGGGGCAGCCGCAGGAGCAGAGTTCGGCTTAAGTTCATTTGTTGGTACATTGGTCTTGATATTGACTGAAGGCTGTAGGGTAGACTTTCGTGCGGGAAGGGGTGGGACACTTGAGGTGGTCTCAAGTTGCGGGCGAGGTGGAATAGGCGGTCCTGGCCGATTGCTGGGTATAGAAGAGCTAAGCGGTAGATCTGCAGGAGCGCTCGCGGAGAATGGAATCGGCGAGGGCTGGCGAGGGGTAGATAGAGGTTGCAAAGCAGTAGAATTGGATGCTGTTTTGGCTCCAGGTATTGGAATAGCTGCGCGAGTGCTGACAGGTGGAGGAGGCGGTGGTCTTCTATAGGATGGCGATGCTTCGGGAGTTGTGGGAATGGATGGAGGTAAAGCATCTATATTCGAAGGTGTTGTTGATCGACTAGGAATAGTAACAGACCGACTTTGGGGTCGAGGAGGAGGCTGCCTAGGTTTCTTCTTCTCTAGCTCGAGCACAGTAGGCTCTTGAGCTGAAGGAGCTTGCAAAGCGGAACTTTGAACTTTGCTTTCCGAAGCGTCCTTTACTGACTCGGAAAGGTTTAGACTGGATCCATTGGGCCGAAGGCTAGGTCTAGTTTCCTGACTGGTGTGCGAAGATAGACGAGGAGACGTGGGAACAGAAATAGACCGATAACGATGTAGGTCAGGTGATGCAGTATCGTTCCCGTTTGGTGACAGGTAGTCTCCGTGTCGCTTGGCTGTCACAGATCCATTGTTACCGCTCTGTAGTGTGGAAGGCGTCACAGATCTTGGGCTGCTCTGGCCAGATTGTGGTGAGCCAGTTGGAGGATATGCTCGGTAGGGCTGTGAAAGGGCATTCCCTTGCTGCGCGAGTGACTCAAACTTATGCAGAAGCGAGTTGACAGTGCGTGTAGACTCTTCTGCCTCTGGATCTGCCATAATGTGCTCCAGCGACGGAAATTTGATTTGATGCGGTCATGCAATCTTGCGTTCGTCAGAAGCTGGCATGCAGCAAGTCGCAGGGTATATGTATGTTGAGAGGTTATCCAACGTTTTGTCAGGGTATAAGTATGCGAACGGTTCGACGAGAACAAGAGAGCTGATGCAAGGGTCAAGCGAAGTCAATTGCCTAGTACTTTCTTCCCGCACTTGCTGTACTCTTGCTCGTACTGAGAGGCGGCGGAGGAGTTGAGACAGGTGTGCGTTGCGTTTTAAGTGCAGCGACGCGCTATCACAAAGGTCATCAATGTCAGAAGTTAGTCCTGCGACTTGACACATACTGCTTTTCTTTCCTCTCGCATCTGCTCCATCTTTGACTTCGAGTCTGGCTTTGTAGGAGCAGCAGTCGGTTTCCAGCTCGATTGTCCATCATCCCAATTCACTTCCTCTTTCGCCGCAGCGTCGTCAAACAGGCCCCACGAGTCTTCCTCAGCTGCTTGAACAGGTCTGATAGCTTTAGGCTTGGTAGTGCTAGTCTTCGGTCTGGGCGCGCCTGCGAAATGCGTTGTAGGTGGATCATTCCAATGACCACTTGAAGTAGACGCAGGGCGAGTAGGTGGAGCAGTCTCTACCTCGTCGCCATCTAGATCCCAGCCATCGTCGCCCTCATTCGCTTCCGCTTCTGTAAATATGTATGAGAACCGCAATGGCCAAATGCGACCGTTCAACATACCTAATTCTTTGAGTAGAGGATTATCTCGTGTTCTACCCGAGCTTCCGAGCTTCAATGCTCCGTTTGTTGTATTGGCAATGGAAGGCATGACCTTCTTCGTTGAAAGAGGCGGTGCATTAGCAAGAGTAGTTTTCGCAGAAGGTTTCTTGGGTTTGACAGAAGTAGACAATGCCGGCTCAGGAGCCGCGCCAGTCTCGAAAGAGTCCCAGTCGTCTGCATCAGCATTGACGTCCATCAGATCGCCGCCCCAATCTCCTGCGTCTGAATCTTCGCGTGAGAGTATGGGTGCTATCGAATTGGCCCGTAGCGGCGAGGACACAGGGACGGCCGATACTTGAACAGGTTCAGAGTCTCGTCGAGGTAAACCGTTGTTGACAGCTCCCGATTCACCAATGCCAGTTTGTAGATCCGAAGCCGCTAGCTGTAAACATCGTCTCATGAGAAGAGATCGCATGCATGCGTAGAAGACTCGCCTTCTTTGCAAAGGAATTGAATGCCCAGCCAGCAAGCGCACCAGCAGCTCCTGCAGTATTCGTAGCGAGTCCAGGGGCAGAATCAGCAGCGCTCTTTCCAGCTTGCGACGGAACACTAGTATTATTCGTTGTAGGAGGTTGTTGCGTAGCAGGCTACCCTTTCATCAGCTCGATTCCCCTATACAAGAAGAAAGCGCACCATGTCAACAACCAATTTCTCTGCCCGCTTGACAAACATATCAATAGCCTTAAACGCTTGATCTCGAACAATCTTCTCCTTGTCGGCCAGCGTATGTGCCATACAAGGTATGATTCTTCCTGCCAGATCATCTCGGCCAAAGACTTCGATGGTAGCCATGAGCGCCATCAGGCCGGCCATACGAGCATGCACAAAGGGATCTCGTAGAGCGCGAGAGAAAGCGGGTATGAGAACTTTGGAATTCGTGTTTGCCGATAGGTGTTTCGAAAGACGACCAAGGAGGATACAGGTGTTTGTTCGGATACCTGGTTCGGCATCTGTTTGGGTCTTTGCTAGATGCCGCAGTAAGTCATTATTGAGTATTCTATCGGTGAGCTGTGCACAAAGTCAGCTGGTCCAGCTTCGTATGAAGTAGAGCAGCTGCACACGCACCTTGGGCGCTAGCATAAGTACACTCTTGACAGTCGCTTCTCGTATCACCGGAACGATATCAGCGAATCCAGTCAACTATAATTCGAATCGATATGTCAGCATGCATTTCCTCTTTCCTTGATTCAGAAGGAAGAGGGTATGCAGAACATACCAACTGAGGCCAAAGTTTCTCGGTCACGATCTTGTTATCCAACTTGCCAATGAACAGAGGCAGACCATCCAGCAAAGCCATCCTCATCGCTCTATCGGGCGAAGCAAACATCCTCACGACCGGTTGCGCAACGTGCTTGTCGTATTCTTCGCTTGAAAGACCTCCTGATTCGCCCAGTGACAAGATGAGAGGTAATAGCTGCGGTCCACCTGTGCGGAAAGCAGGAGCGTATCAGCACAGACTGAAGTACCACGCTGCTCAGCGCACCAGGCCCGAATTCGAACGCTTTGACAAGCTCAGGTAAAACCTTCCACTTGAGAAACTCTGCCGGTAGCTTGTTCTTGCCCTCTCCACTTTCTTTGATGCTCTTAATCAATCCCGCTCTCTCACCCTCACCGGCCAAGGCGAAATTCGCCAAACCTTCCGCCAGAACAACAAGTCGGTTGGTCCTGAAGAACCCTCCTTCTCCATTCCCTATTTCATAGAATGCAGAAGGCTTTAAGCGACTGTTTGGGTTGTTGGAGAACAGTTTTCGGGCGTGTGGGTAGATTGGTAGAGGTATCGAGCCGCGAGTGTTTGGTGGTTCGCCTGTGCTTGACAGTGACGGTGTGACTGGACCATTGAAGAGGATGTGAAGGAAGAGAAGGAGGAGGTAAGAATCTAATGTATGCGGTTCGAGGCTGCTTCGTGATCAGACTGAAAGCAACACGGAGGCAAGGAAACAAACGATTTGAGCACTTCATACCCCGACTTGCGTATTTCTGGAGGTGCATATTTGGCCGATTCAGGTAGCAGACCAGCATGGGTCTATACATGATCAGCCAGAGATCTCTCGCCGAATGCAAGAGCAACACTCACATAGATGATAGGACTCGAATCCTTCACAGAACTCAACACTTCGAAACCACCCAACCTCCATTCACCAGAAGGCGTAACAAAGACTGAAGTAACCCTCAAATTCCCATGCACACTCGTTCCCGAATCATTCACAAACCCAAGGGCATTAACGACTTTACTCAATCCCCAAACACGCCATTCTTCACCTGTACCCGTCTCTTGTGCTGATGCTGAGGAAGGCTTGATATCACCTTCTCTACCTATCCTACTCGTAAGAGGGACGACTTTCTCTGTAACAAGGTATATTGCGTTTTCCGTTTCGCTGCCATCGACGTATTTGAGGATATCAGGATGTCGAAGGGCCCGTAATTTTCGTAGAGCGTTCTTGGCTAATGGTAAAAGGGATCGTCGGTCATTTCGACTTGATGATGGTGCATTCGCGTCGACTGTCTGCATATCAGCTACTATGCATACAGTATTGCAGAGCACTCACAGACGAATATAGAAACGGCGGAGTTATCGTCCTGCTCTCTCCAGAAGATCAGCTCCAGTTCACTCTCATGTCCAATACGACTTGCCCTCTTTGTTCCTTCGTACAGGCTCCATATTGTAGACCCTTCAAACTCATTGATCTTGTCGCCCAGCCCGAAATTGGGCAGATTAGGTATGCCAGAACCAGTCGCTAATGCTGCCTGGGCCGCTCTGATTCGACAAGATCAGCACAGCTTCGGTGTGTGCAGAGAGAGAGAGGACGCACGAAGCCGCGTAGCGCAAAAAGTCCATAGGGTATCAGTGAATTGGGTATGAAGGGGAGCACTTGGCAATCTCGCTCCAAGCTGACATCGGCCGCGAATAATGTTGATTCTTTCAAAGGCTGCAGCTGGCTCGCGATAATTCGGTGATGGTGTTACAACAGCTACATGCATATACACAATCAAGCAGGAGACGGACTTCTCGAAATATACCTGTCCCCATCCTCTGGCTCTGGACTCTTGCTAATGTACCTCTCTCCACCCTCACTCCCACTTCTACTTGGACTCCTAGACACAAACCGTTCATCCTCGCTGTCGCTAACATATCTAGGTCGATCATCTTCACTTTCTTCATCCAAATCTAGCGCTTGGGCGAGCTTTGATTTCCTTTTAGCTAGACCTTCTGTTTGTTCTAATATTCTACGTTGCGTTAGACGAGGGAGTTGTTGGCCGCACACTCGTTCTTCGTTGAGAAGTTGGTCGGCGAAATCATCAATTGTTAGGATTGAATAGGCGCCATCTGTCAATCCTCCCCCCACTTGATCAGCCCCAAGCGAGACAGACAGCAGAAAGACTGACCTATTCCTCTAAAACGTAACTTCCTATAATCATCCAGCAGAGGTTCCAGAATCTCATACACGTCCACCGCAGGGAACGTCATGCGGACATAATACATTGCCAGTGCCCTCAGATACCTATAGCATACCAAACACTCTCATCAGTACCACTACGACAGAGACAGAGACTGGACGCACTTGAATTCGTCCGCTCTCAAATATTCCAAAATAATCTCCTTGTCCGGCTGCAACTGCAAAAGCTTCAAGACCAAACACAACCATTCCGTCGGTCTCGTGTTGGCATAGGTTCCTCCAATGTAGTTGCATCCCAAAGCTTTGTCAATGACGGATTCTGCTGTCAGAGCGAAACAATGCTCTTTCCAATAGTTGCTGTCCCAAATTCTGTAGCGGACAGTCGTTTCGATGAGAAATTGTGGGTTGCGGCCGTGAATAGAAGCGCTGCAAAGGGCATCAGGGACCTTGCGGACCGATTGAAGACGACTTCAACGCACGCATCTAAATATCGGTGAGCCTACAATCTGGTGCTTGTCTGCGGATGTAAAGCATACCTTTGACTGTTGTATTGGCCATAGCAGCTTATGCAAAGCAATTCCAAGCAGATCTCTGGCTGTTGTTGGACAACACTTAACAAATAAGAAACTGATAGCTGAAGCTCCGACAGCGATCGACAGCGATAGTGATACATGCAATGCAAATGCAGCTACTCTACAACTCCCTCAATATGCACAGTATACAGTCCAGCTGCATGTCCCCTTTCAAACAGCAATCTTGTCGCTCACCGTCCAGGTAACAACGCCCTTCTCACTCTTCTTGTCAGCAAAAGCCTTGAGCAATCCTTCAATGCTCGTCTTGGTAGCTGAAGGAAACTTTTCATGCAGTTCTTTGATCAAATCAGGCTTGTTCTTGCAAGAACTTGCTTTGATCGCCGTGACCCTACTTTGTAATCAGCATTGAATGCAGATGCAAAGCAAGTGAACTAACAGATCAGCCAACAAGTGCTCAGGGAAAGGCTTCTTCGCATTGCCAGAGTTGGATCGCTTCATTCCCTCTGAAGCAGGCTTGCCATCAATGGTAGGCTGAACAGCGAGCAAAGGCTTGTTTTCCTTCTTGACTTCAGGCTTTAGTCCGGCTTTCGAAACAAAGGTGAAGGGGTCGAGCGAGGAGTAGGCATCTGTCAAGACGAACGCTTCAAGTAAGAGTCTGAGACTCTAGACTGGACCGCCGACTGACCATTCAAGAAACGAATCTGCATGCCTTCGAAACCCCTGTAGACAGATCTTGTTCCATTCTCCCAGCAAGGTCCTCTTGTGACCGGAACGAGAATTTTGGCGGCTTTAGCTCGAGCAGCTGAATCTTTCTGAGCTTGGTTGCGCTTCTGTTGCGCTCTTTGGCGGGCTTTGAATTCATCATCGCGTAAAGTCTCGTCTTCAGCTCGATCGGCAGAGTCATCTTCGTCCGCAAAGCCAGCAATGTATTCGACGTGCTGTCGTAACATCAGTTCTGAACTCTCACATAATCAATGGACCCACGTCATCGTCGCACATCCAACCTTCGCCATCTTCACCAACGACCGAATTGTCATCACTTGCAGCATCATCCATTTCAGTATCCGATTTCGCAGTGTCAGAATTCACATCTTCCCCATCGGCGACCTCATCATCCCAAGCTTCCTCGGAATCATAGTCATAGTCAAAGATGTCCGTGTCTTTGTTGAACGGCTTTCTTGGACGAATGTAATCACTAGTCTTGGTGAATGTACCAACATAGCCAGGTCGTCGGTCGGTGTGGTTGAAGCTAAGAACTTTCACTGGCACTTGAGAGCGGTTAGCGAGCAGCTTGTACCATTTGGTACCGCCTGTCCCGGTGAGGTCGCCTTCGCTGATGTTGTGCATAATGTCTTTGACTGAGGCTAGAGCTTTCGGTCGAGGGTCGTACTTTGGAATGGACGCGGGCGAAGCGTTTCGCAGGAGACTGGCCATGGACTCTGTTCGACACGCGGCCCAGTTAGCGCGGTATTTGCGCACGGGACCATCAGACGAACCTTTCAAAGTGATCTCCGACAAGCTGTTGATCTTCACATCGACAGGCTCTGCCTTGACAGAAGAAGAAGAAGCAATGCACTGATTGACGGGAGCGACTTCGACATTCTTAGCGATGTTGAAAGCAAGGAAAGACTTGTCGAAATCAGATTGGTCATCTAAATCGGTTAATGTTAGTTACGACAAGCCAACTGAGGCTAAACTGACCAGACGCCTTGCGAGCATGTTTCGAGCTACTAGCTGAAGCAGGAGCTTTTGGCTTGACAAAGAACGAACCGAAAGCACTAGCTGATTGCTTCTCGAGTGCCTGTCCAATCTCGTCAGCAATGACTCAAGCTGATGACGTAGCGACATACAGCTTGCTTCTTCTTTCTCTGTGAGAACATCGAAACCGGGTATCAGCAAAAGCCAAAGTGATTTCGCAACACCCACATCAGCCTCCTTCTCTGCCTTTTCAGCTTCTTTGGCAGCTTTCGCTTCCTCCTTTTCAGCCTTCTTGATAGCAGCAGCAGCTTTCTTTGCTTCTCGTTCCGCCTTCTTTGCTTCCCGTTCCGCTTTCTTGGCTGCTTTCTGTTCGAGGAAAGCACGTTGAATCAGCAAACACTGATGTCGCGAGCTTGACACGAACCTCTTCGGGCGTTTCCTTGACTTTCTCTTCTACATCTTCATCCTCACTTCCATCCTTCTCAGCTTTGCCTTTGCCCTTCTTAACCTTTTTAACCTTTTCCTCATCTACATCAATAGCATCTTCCTTCTTCTTTCCCTTTGCGTCCTTCTTCTCCTTTACTTCAAGTAAAGCCTTCTTGCTCTTCTCATCCAAGGCATCCAACAAGCCAACAGCAATGTCATGCAAGCCTTCTCGCTCTTCGACACGTTTCTGAAGCTTTTCAACCGTTTCACTTGGTAAGCCTTCAGCGACCAATTTCTCCCATTCATCGACGTGCCATCGATAGACTGCCAGACTGGGGATCTCTTTGCCATCGAGGTCAGAAGAGGTAAGACCGAAGTTTGTTCGAGTAGCCATGGATGAAATGGCGCTCTTCACGATGGAGAGAGGAAGGACGTCGATAGGTGGATTATCAGCGTCGATGGAGGCGCTTGAGCCGGTCTGTGGTGCGAAAGTAGTGCGCAGGGATTTAGCGAGTTGATCCAAAGTCTTGTCACTGTACATTAAGACGCCTTGTCAGTACTCTGATCCAATTGATACGCGACAGCCTATGCGCTTAAAAGAAAGAAGTGCTCGATACAGCCGGCAAGTATCGCAGACCAAGACAGAAACCGAAACAAAGAGCAAAGACTCACGACTCATGCACAATCTTTGCCAGCGCGCCATAATGCTCTTCAGGTACCTCTTCTAAAGGCTCTGTCGCTTCATTCAAGTACTGCGTGAGCGCCAATCGTTCTGTAGACAATCCCCGTGTCTTATAAGCATAGACTAGCAAGCAGACAGGGAACCTACGCTGCAAAGCGACCACCTGTGCTTCAAGAGAGATAGGTTTCGTCTTGTACACCAGCTTCTTGTTCTTGAGTTCCAATACGGTCGGAGCAACTTTCTCCTTCTTTTCTTTCTTATCTTTCGCCTTCTTTGATTCGGCAGTCTTTGCTTTCTCGTCCTTTTTAGCCTTTTTGGCAGGCGGAACTTTCGCGTCTGAAGTCGATTTCATATGAGCATTCAAGATTTAGGATAGATTAGACAGCAGGGCACACCTTCGCTCTTTCGTTTGAGCGCGACACCACGAGAAACAGCTTCAGTCGCTTCCAAGTCCGAAGCTTCAGTCATGATAACATCTTCACCAGATTTGGATGATGCAACAGGTGAAGGGGCTTCGGAGCTTGAAGGGGAGCCTTTCGAATCTAGCAGTGTATAAGCGCGCGTGTGTACGAGTCAAAAGGAAAGGCAGACCAGGCGTAAGACCGGGTGTTGGCATCATTGCGAAAACCGTCTCAATTCCGAGGGTACAGCAGCACAGAGACGCGTCAGTGAATGTGTGGTGAGGTATACTAGAGCGTTCTTTGACGTCTGCAAGCGAGATTGTCGTGGTCTTGCTGAAAGCGTCGAAAAAACAGTCGTCGCGTCGGGATCTCTGAGAGGCAGCGAAGCTATCTAACACACGTCTTTATAGCGTTGAGCATATGTCTATATAGCTTTCAATTTATTCATTCCTCTCCCCTACGCGTCGTCTACCCTGCAGACCACCAGAAGGTGTTGAATTGAAACTAGGTCGCATTGCTATGTTCGAATTGACAGCTTGTCCACCTTGATCGGCCAGCTGCACAAATAGATTAGCTCTGTGCTTTCTCCAACTAAAATGACCGAGAGGGAAGGATGAAGAGAAAGACTTACAGCACTAGGAGCTTTATAAGGTCTGCTATTCTGAGCAGTATAAGGACTGAAGGTTTGCTGGTATGGTCTCTGCTGTTGGGGCCATCTAGCACCTTGCATAGATTGACTTGGATATGTTGGGGTAGAGGATTTCTTCTCGCTTTGACTTAGCAATCGACGGATTGAAGGGTTTTGGATTAGTTCTGTAAGAGTCACTCCGAACTTAGCTAGAGCCAGCTGAGCAGAGTCGATCTTACCAGATGCCTTGACGGCGATATAGAGCACTGGAGCTCGACGGGGAAAATACTTCCATCCCGTTGTTGCGCGCTTGCTTTCCGCCGGTAGTAGATCCGAAGAAGAGTCTGGTGTAGGCAATGGCTTTGCTATTGAGGCGAGAAGAAGCATGATGGGAAAGACGAGCGAGAATAAAGAGAGGTTGACGAGCGGCGAAGAGTGGAAGAAGGATATAAGGGTGCATGGAAAGCCTGTAGACCCACGCGACCGCTTCATCAGCCAAATGCCGATTTGTATGTCGCTTGAGACCTACCAAATCCAAGGAAGTACGGCCAGCGTTCTTCTAGGCTGTAAGCAAGAATGGGCGCTGAGCTACAAAATAGCATATCCACGAAGTGCCTACAATTTCGCTCTCTCTTGGAAAGACATGCTTTTTGAGGTTCTCCAGACACTCCTACGGCCAACATGAGCGTTCTGTCGCGTGTATGTAATTGGCAGGCTTACTCGAAGCACCAGTATGCGTCTGTGCAGTGTCAAAGGAATTAGCTAGAATATAGCAAAACCATTGATCACGCACCGATGATACAGAAGAAGACGAAGCTCAACAGCCAACCAATGTACGGAATCCGATACAGCAAGTACGAAACCACAAAGCACTGCACTATAACACCGGTTCTGGCCAACCCATCAAACGCTTTTGAGCCCAAAGACTGTTCCGAGCTGATATGCCGTTCTGCTTGCAGTCTACCATCTTGTGACTGTGAAACGCGGGAGTTGCTTTGACCTGCAAAGAAGAAGGATAGCCCAAATAGCCTGTACAACCTCGTCGGCATCAGGCATGACTAGCCATAGGTCTAGAAGACGTACGGCCATAGCCAAAAGACTTGATAGAAGAATTGAACGCTGTCACCCGCTTGCAGACCCTTCTTTGCTAATTTAGGCGCGATAATGAAATCAAGCGCAATGACAGAAGCCAACAGCACAATTTGCAACAGCGTAGATTTGAGGACATTGGACTTGACACGCGGATCTTCTTGAATGAGTTGATACACGGTTTGGAAACGAGAAGCGTCTTGTACGCCTGAACGACATTGCAGCCAGGCAGCTTGCAGCGTTTCTGCTGGACTTAGGGCCTCTCTGGTATCGCCATTGCTGTGTATGCCAGGTCCATAGGCAGGTGTAGACGCGAATTGCATGGCCGTCGAAAGTCAAGCGCACTCGAGTCGTTACAAGTCAAGGAGAGCGACTGCCACTTCATGGGTCGCTACTAGTGCAGCTAGGCACTCTGGCCTGCTCCATGAGCCTCAACCACTGCTCACCGGAAACAGCTGCGCGCCTATCCTCGTCAACACCTGCTGCAGGTAGCTTCGAACTGGCTGAACCGCGAAGCTTTTCCTACAAGCGAAAGAATGTGAGTAGATCATGCAGAGGGCCGTTGTGCTTCTTATTCCTTTAAACTGATTATCAGAGCCAGGTGCTCGCCTTGACCGAGAGACTAGACAGGCAACGAGAAGACATTGTCGCTTTGCAGCATGGTCTGGCAGAGCAGCTAGAGATGCTGCGCGGCGCCGAGTTGATCTCTCGTGCCATAGAAGGTCAGTGATTTTGATCGGTCTGTGCCATTTGGCTGATTCGCATATGCGTATGGTCCAGCTCTAGATATCAAGGCTTTCGAGCTGCTCGGGAACGCTGATGCTATCTTAAAATCGGAGCAAGTCTACACCCGTCAGTTCAGTATAGATCCGCCAATGAGCACGCTTATGCTCACCGTATCGATGCAGTTTCTGTAGAATTCGCCGCGCATATCACAACAGACAAGCGACACGCAGTTGCTCTACTACCATAGGAATACATCAAGCTGCATTCAATCTTGAAGCAAACTCGCTTTCGTATCGCTAGCGACCTTGACATTCTAGTACATTCATCAGCGAGGAAAGAGAACCTACAGAAGCTTGCTGTGCATCTACAGGAAGAACGATCACCGGAGCAATTGGGTCTCTTACTAAGTTTGGCAGACGTCGAGGCTGGGGGTCTACTGCGAGAAGCTCTCTTCTGCTAATGGCAGATACACCAGTAGCACCTTTGACAACCCTTTACGTTACAGCTTTGAATCACATCAGTCCATTCATAGCACCAGACCTCAATGTACAACAGCTCTCGCTGTCATTCTCTGGCTAGCTCTTCAACAGCATTCCGCCCTCCGTCACAATAGTCTGACCAGTCAAGCTTCCATCCTTGACATTCTAGTACATTCATCAGCGAGGAAAGAGAACCTACAGAAGCTTTCTGTGCATCTACAGGAAGAACGATCACCGGAGCAATTGGGTCTCTTACTAAGTTTGGCAGACGTCGAGGCTGGGGGTCTACTGCGAGAAGCTCTCTTCTGCTAATGGCAGATACACCAGTAGCACCTTTGACAACCCTTTACGTTACAGCTTTGAATCACATCAGTCCATTCATAGCACCAGACCTCAATGTACAACAGCTCTCGCTGTCATTCTCTGGCTAGCTCTTCAACAGCATTCCGCCCTCCGTCACAATAGTCTGACCAGTCAAGCTTCCATCCCTCATACAACCAAGGTAGCTTTCTGCCGTGTCCTCAGGTATGGCGACCTTATCCGTCAAGCTCGACTTCTTGAAACCTTCCAACATTTTGTCTAGCTGATCTTTCGGTACCCCGTCCCATAATTCAGTCTTGACAGGACCCGGGGAAACACAATTGACCCGAAGCGGTGCCAGATCGACTGCTAGGGCTCTTGTAAGACTGACGACTGCTCCTGCGACACCGGCGATCATGCTCCATCCTTCGTGTGGTTTGAGGTAGACAGTTCCAGTTGTCAGAGCTATTCTAGAATGAGCAATGCAATCAGTATAGTATTAGAAACTCACTCATTGATCCTCCCTCATTCATCAAACCATGCTTTGAGATCGCCTTTGCAGCAGCCATGGGCCCGAAATAGCGCACGCTAATTCACTTGCATCAGGTTCATGCCTCCATATCGAGAGACGACAAACTTACTCAAACATCTTATCCGCAGCTTCGAAATCCACCTCACTGATCGGACCAAACGAAAGATTCTCTCCGGCAGAATGAACATAATGATCAAACTTCCCAATACTCTTCAAAAGCTCTTCCACACTCTTATCTATACTACTGGGTCCTTTCGAGCCTCGAGAAAGGTTGATTGTCTTTCCCGAGACTTTGGAGGCGTCAGAAGTGGAAGCTTGTAGACGCTTGACGGCTTCATCGACGCGTTGTTGGTTAGAGGAAGCGATGATGACTTCTGAGCCAAATTCGAGACAGGCTTGAGCGACGGAGAACCCGATGCCGCTTTGGAACTGATTAGTGATCGTATTCAGGTTGAGCGGAATGCTCACCTTGATCCGCCTACGATGACGACTTTCTTGCCTTGTAGCTTTGATGTGAATGTAGAAGTGACCATCTTGCTAATGGCGTGCAACGGTGGTATGAAGACAAGCTGAATAATGAGCCGAACGATCAAAAATAGGCCCTGTGACGATTATCACGTCAGCAATTTACATGTCCTTGAAACAGCTATCTACACGCACAGTACATACTTCCTACTCTAACACCAGCCCTTCGTCATACGGATGTCTCGCTAATACATCATACAGTTGCTCCGGTATATCCGCTAGGAACCCACAGGCGAGCATGATGCATTGTCTAGCTTGTAACGGAGGCATGTTGCGTAATAATGCCATTGGACTAAGCACTCTGAGGTCAATAACCGCTGATGAAATGAAAGGAGACGTACGATTTGCTTGAAAGTAGATCATCTCGCATGAGGAAAAGCTGAGCTACAACGCAAAGGATGTTCATATGCACTCCATAGGCGAGCAAGAAGTCCCAAAGATGCAGTACTTGTGACAGAGGTGGTGTGCAGGCGCAGAATGTGAGGACGGCTGTAGGCATCACATTTCATCAGCTGCATCTTGCAGCGGAGTGAAAGCAAAACCCACAAGGAAAGGCATAGATTTCCGCTTGTAGATTCTTTGACCGTAAATACGCATATAGTTCAGGATCGACCGTCTCCAAGCATCTATCCACGAGCTGCTCCTGCCCTCAGCGACGCCTAGACTATAAAGGTACAAGCGCACCTTCAACCCTCTATGCACACCTTCAAGCGTAGGCTGAACATAAAGCGGACAGCTATGCTCAATGAAGGAACAAAAGCAATGGAACGCTTCTAGCTCAGAAGGTAGTGTATAGAGGAAAGGCGCAGCGAGGACGTTCATTCCTTGGACATAAGTGAAGCCCATTGAAGTCGATTCTGTCAATCACATTGACCTGCATCCTCAAAAAGTCAACAGGAAGATAGACGGACCATTTCGCCAAACGAAGGCATCCAACAACCTCACCAACCTCTCTTCGCCTACTTTCTGCCTGAATTCTACATCCGTCGCCAATGTCCTAAACGTATCATTCCGAATCTTGTCATAAGCGAACGAAGGCTCTCTTTGTATTAGAGCATAATAATCCGCAGGTACGAGCGAAGGCGAGAGTCGAAGCAATAGTTTCCACAGAGCTGGTCGTTGTTCTTGATTCTGTACAAGGCCTCAGCTTGCGTGATATGTGCATGGTACACAGGGCGTACAGTGTCAGGCAGGCCGTCTGTCAAAATCACGCGTCGCACTTGGGATAATTTGCTCTCGTGTGATGATTTGTGAGGTCTAGAGAGAAGCTTGTCCAATTCTAATGACATTTGTCTGTATGCTGCTGCTTCGTGGTTCTATTACAAGAGGATTCACGACTTTGTGCCAAATCATGCAAAGTCGCCCAAAAGCTGCCCTGTCCTTTGATGCTTTGGCTACAATTGCAGGTGGATGGAATGTGTTGGAAAGACACAATAGCCTTAATGAGCTTAGAAGAGCTCGACAAGACTCTAGAGAGGTCTTTTCGGTTCGTTCTGACTGCCTATGGAATCCGACAACGCTTCTTGTTGCTGTACCCAGTAAAAGGCGCAGCTACGCGATCCAGAATTGAAAAGCAGAGTTATCTGTTACACCGTAGTGCCAGATTTTGTATTCAAGAAGAAAAGAGAGGGTTGCAAAATTTTGGAAAGTCATGCAGGTCTACGCCACTCGCGTTCTAAAGTGTCTGAATAGGGCTGCAGGCGTACACACGGTTCATATGATACATTGTTGGTCTATTCGCGAGATTCCCGAGTCCCAGCGCAGAGGTTGATAGCTTGAGCCAATCTGACCGGCGCGAATGCTCCACGGTACGCTAGTCTTGCTGTTAGACTTTGCGACCATGCCAGAGGACAGTTATACCATACTGGCACAATAAAGAGCTAGGCGAGCTTGAGGTTTCCGACTTATCGAGACCATACTTGATTGACGGACAGCATTCAGCAATACCGATCGCTGTTCTATCATCAGCACCTTCCTGATCCGCTCAATGAGAGTGACATACCTCTTCAACTTCTTCCTCCTATCAAGCATAGCTTCCGCGACTATACTCACGTCAGTATCAAAGTATACACATTGAGAAACCACTCACTCCTGCCCTCTTTTCTAGCCTTCTTTAGCTCATGCTTGTCTTCTAATGATGTGACTAGTCGACCTGCACCGCGTGCTTGCATATTCATGATCATCTTAATCGACATGATTCAATCAGTGCAAGTTACAACAAGCGGAAGAAGGCCAGAACACGGCACCTCGTTGGTGACTGACCTTATTCTCGGCGTCCTTCACATCACCACCAATAATGACCAACCCATCATCCGTCGCTTTCGTCTTTCTTTCACTCTGCTGCCTCTTTTCCAATTCGCCCACAAACCTCGCCTGCATTTTCACAATCCACAATTCATCATCCCCTACTTCTTCCGCATCACCTCGGTATTCAATCCTCCCTCCTGCTACTTCATCCACAGACAAGAATCGATTGTAAAGCACTGATTTTATAGCATACTTTTCTTCGATCGTAGTGCTTTTGCCTTTGATGGAATTGGCGCTGGGTGCGAGTGAAGAGGAAGGAACGAGCTCGAATTCTTCTTGTGCTCCGCGAGCTTCACTGTCTGCTGTTACTGTGCCGTGTTTGTCTATTGCTAGAAATCGATCTGTAGAGTATCGCATCACTTTAACATCATCCAGAAAGGAGAGAGAAGAACGCACTGTTGGCTGAGCGTAAGGTGAATTTCGTCTCTGATTCTGGGACACTATCGTCTAATCAGCGAGAATCTGGCACAATGGGCAGAGGGAGACCTACTGAGTACAAACAAAGACATGGTTTATATCGCTTGGATCAGCCTGCAGATCATGGTCTTCTTCGAATGCATGAGCGTTGACTCTGTTCAGTGAAGGGTTGATAGCGAGACAAGTAGCAGGAATTCCACTCGTAGGCGGGTGCAGCACATACACTGACCAGCTAATTAGAATAGCCACACTCAGGGGATAAGCACGAACGAGGGCCATGAGCATGTAAAGCGGTCGGTGTATTGACCCAGCCTTCGAATTCAGTCTCGCCTTCTGCTACGGTTGCATCTTCTGTGACTTCTCTGTGCTTTCGCTTCTTCTTTTTCGTAGGCTCGCCTTTGAATTTCAATTTGGACATGGCGGATAGCGGAAGAGAGCAGTGATGCCCAATACGGTTGACGAGACACCATCATCGTGAGCCGTGTTGTTCAGCTGCAGCTCTCATACACTCAAAAGCATGTATCCTGTCTGCTCATAAGCTTCCGTGTTGTTAGACCTCTGTGATTCTCGCGAAGGGACGCTCTTGCCGCAATTCCTCAATGAGCAGCTGCCTCTCTACATGCTTTACCAGATGACTGTCTCAGCTGGCCGTGCAGTCAAGGCCAAGCTCTCCAAGGGCAACAGAATTGCTCTTCTTCGCGTATACTTCCGGCCTTAGAGCTCTCCTTCTGATGTCCCCTTTGTACTCGTAACCAATTGGGAGTATTCATGGCGACCCTCGTGCCAACTGTACCGATTCCATTACATTCTTACCTCGTCGAAAAGATGTCCTTATCGACCTTTTCGCATCTTGCACCTCGAATGGTCAAATCGACAATCTAGATGCTGGTTCATCTGTCGTTGTGTTTCTTGCTTCAAATACTGTCCGTGGCTGGTCTGCAAGATAAGATTCATGCGTTCAAGCTTGACCGAACTCGTCATCATGTGAGCAAACGCTTCGAAAATGGGACTGTCAACCCAGAATTCCTCAGACGAGATCGAATGCAAATGAGGGCCAAGGTTGAGATCAATCAGGCGAATTTGAAGAGGTATCTGGCGAAAAGAGGAATGAAACACGAAGATGAATTGATGGAAGAGCAACGAAAGCAAAAGGTCAAGCGACAACAGGAGATACCCTTAATCGTCGGTAGGTCACCTTTCTATACCAATTATTGCCCTTCAAGCTGATATCTGCCCTTCTTAGACTATCAAGCTGGGTGAGTAGTAGAAGCGAACTTGTGCATCTGTCTTATTCGGACCCTAGTGTTGATTCTTCATACTGTAAGTTGCAGCACTATATCTGATTGTTCATGCTCATTTTTGTTCTTTCACAGATGGTAACATCGAGATAGGAAGTCCACCTCAGATCTTCGGCATCGATTTCGAGTATGTTTGCCTCTTGTCCATTTCTCAAGATTAGCTGACAAATTACAGTACTGGCTCTTCTGACCTCTGGTTCGCTTGCCTAGACCTAGCCGCTAAACCACCACTGACCTCGGGACACCTCACAGGGTGCCTTCCGAGAACAGCGTAGGCGTAGACAGTGAAGTATATGGTCCAGCTCTGGTCTCACAGCGAGCGAACACCTTCTCTGCGGATTCGTCAACAACAGCAAAAGATCTCGGTAATAGCTTCTGTGAGGATGTCTTTGAGCTTTCTCATTATGTCCACTAAATTCTGCTTGACAGCGATAAGATACGGCAGTGGAGCTATCGATGGTGAGTTGCCTTGATTCGCCGGTAAAGGCTCATCGTGATCGTTCTGCAGGAGAAATGTTGGCGGACACAATCACTGTTGGCAATCTGACCGTCCCTAGTCAGCCTATGGCTCTAGCTACTCACTTCCAAGGACAATGGGCTGCTCCTTGGGATGGTCTAATGGGAATGGGCTGTGAGTGGATCCACGGATGTCCTTCTGTAGTTACTGAAACCAGCGTAGTCCAATCATTAAGCGCGACTGGCGAAAAGAACTTCTTCGAAAACCTCGTGGAGAGCAACCAGCTCGCTTCGAATGTCTTCACTTTCTACCTCGCTCGTGGAAGAGACTCTGTGTCTGCTCGAAAGAGATCCTTGCCAGAAAGAGGATCAATGAAAGCTTATCGACCTATTGGCAAACCCTGGCATGCTCCGAAGCCTGCTTCGACAAAGAAGGTAGATGTTGCTGGCATTGAAGATGGCCAGAAGCTTGTTGCTGCAGCATCTGGTATGTCTCCCTGAAGGAGCCTTGTTGGCAGATGCTGAGAAGCATTTAGTTGGCTCAGAAAATAGCGCTGCTGTTCTGCCATACCAGAAGCTCGCAGCTGAAGCTGGACAGGAGGTCTTTGGTGGATCTCTCATCCTCGGTGCCGTCGATTCGAGGTCGGTCTGTAATCATATGAGGCGGTCTTTCGCTGACTCTTGTCATGCAGCACTTTCCAAGGAAATGTGTACTATCAGTCAGTCAAGCCTCTTCGCCCATAATTTCTGCTGGCTAAGTCGTCGAACAGAGACCTCGTCAAAGCTGCATACTGGATGATCGACCAGCAAGGACTGACAAACAACGGAGAGCACATTCCTGGCAGTGAAGCGTTGGCGATTTTCGATACGGGAACGACGCTCGTCAGTATACCTCTAAAGGTTGTATCGGCTTGCACTAAAGCGCTGGCAGACCTACCTACCTGCTACATCCGCTGCTGCCCTGATGCAATCCATCGGAGCAACATCAGCTGGTACGGAAGCCGGCACAACAAGCTTCGTGATGCCTTGCGATGAATTGGCAGCGCTTCAACTCGGCTTCTCGTACGGCGGACAAATCTTCTTTTGGGACACGGAGGATCTCAACTTGGGCGAAGTACAGGCAGGTGTCTGTATGCTAGGCGTCATGGCAGACGGAAGTGTAAGCACAATCGCAATCGCGCTCTTCATTGTGATTGACTATCTGTCCCGCAGCTCGCGAGCCCTGAAGGCACCGCCTTTGGTATCTATGGTGATACTATGCTGAAATCGGTCGTGAGCGTTTACGACTACGATAATAAAGCTGTACGTACTGTTCGCCGCCATCCCTTGAACCTTTTGACCTTCGCAGCAGGTCGGTCTTGCAGCTGCTATTGGCAATCCTCTTCCCGTACCGGACACAGGAAAAGGCACTTCGCGCAGTACAAGCGCGGCAGGCAGCACGAACAGAGCAGCTCGCAATCCCTCGGCTGAAACTGGCTCTCGCATTCGCTTGACTAGCAGCGCTGGGAAAGATACAGTTTCCATGCTGTCGGTTTGTTTGGTCGGGCTATTTATCGTAGCCAGGCATTTGTGACTTCGAACATGGACGCTTTTTGGTATTGTTGATGATCAGGTGTACATATCTGCGTATGAAATGAGCTATAAGTCGCCATGCTTGTGCGTAGCTCACTCACTTGATTAGCCGCCGTAGTCAAGCGAGATTCATCCCCCTCTTCCGAGCCGTCCAATCTTGACTTGCTGCCGCTCCTGTTTCTGCTTCTCCTTTGCCAACTTTGTCTGTTCTTTGTTGTATGCTTTATCGAGCTTTTCAAGGCGCCCCTTCGCACCATGGTTGAGCAGAGCCATTATAGTCGAAGCTTGACCTTTCGTGAGAGTCGGTACAGCAACATTCGGTCCAACACGAGCGAGAAAGGAAGCAGTGTCGTCGCCAAGTCGCTTCTTCACATAATTCTTTTGCTTTTCGGTAGCAGGCTTCTGTCTCCAAGCAGCGGAGCGAAGCACTAGTTGGCCGAGCCCGCTGTTTCTTTGCTTGACCCAAGTATCGCAAGTACGGATGATGCGATCTAGATCTTCCTCTGGCTCTGACATAAGCGGAACTGGCTTGGCGTAGACAAACTTCCTGTTTTCTTCTTCCATAGGTGGAATCTGTCGAGTGTACATTGCCATGTAACCTGTACGAGGTACACGATTAAGCTTTGACGATACAAAAGGATTGCTTGAAAGTACCTGAGCCAGTGTTCCTCACGCGTATAAATCCCTCGTTAAACAATTCAAGCACATATAGACTTTGCCCGCAAGAGACCCAGTGGTTCGGACTGATGCGATGAAGAGGAAGATTACCAGTAGTGCTGCCTTGACCAAGTAGCTCCTCTACGGTCAAATCCTTATAATCCAGCTCGTCCCCGACGGTGCCCGTCATGCTGTTGGCGTCTCTGGGTTGACTTTCGCTCATTGCTTGCAGTTCCTCAGCGGTCGTTCCTATCATTGTTATAAGCACAGGCAGATCTTGCGGTATTGCATCACTGACCGTCTAGATCAGTGTACGCAGGTAGACCAAACAAAGAGGGTGAACAGACGAGACCATGTCTCAAATTGCCGACGACATCGAGTATCAAGCAGTCCGTCTTGCCAGTACCTGGGCTCAATCTTAAGCCACGACCGATCATCTGCGCAATACGTCGGTACATTATCTACAGCTCGACGAGGATACTCACTTGCGAGAACAGATTCCGGCTGAGAGTAGGTCGAACGAGCAGAACACAGTCAATACCAGGTATATCCGCTCCTTCCGTCAGAATAGCACAATTGACCAGCACAGGGTACTAATGAGGTTCATCAGTTCATCCCTCAAAAATGGATGAAGTACTGACTTTGCCATCCTTAAAATCTTCCATAATTGTAGTCCGAAGTTTAGCATGAGTAGTACCAACCAGCACCCTTGATTCAACGCCTATCTGACGAAATTCCGCAGCCAATGCTTCAGAATGCGCTACATTGACACCGAAAACCAAAGTCGTTTTTCGGTCAGAGGCCTTTTCTTTCCAGGCTTTGACAATGAGCGAAGTCACTTCTGGATTATCGAGGACTTGAGCTAGACTTGAGGGAACGAATTCGCCTGTTGCTGTGCTCTATTGACTAATTGAGCCGATTGCATTTCGTCTGAAATAGCAAGGCGTACGACTTTAACTTCTGCTAGATTAACTTTCGAGTTGATGGTGGTAAAGCAGACGCTTGATGGACACGTCAATACTGATACAAGATACTGAGCTTTCCATGCTTACGGACTGAGCCATTTCTCGTTGATCATATCGATAAAGTCCCTGCCACATCATAAGTCTACCAATACAGGTGTATACCAGGAAGCTCACTTGTGATAGACGACTTCATCAAAAGCCGCTTCCAGCGCCAGTCCATCGTGCCTTGTCAGAGTAGCGGAAAAGCCCATGATGTTCATTGGCGTTAGATCATTCGATGTTTCTAGTAATTGCGACTCCAGATTTTCATCAACAAGAAGAGCGTCAGCTTGTGGTTCTTCAACATCTTCTGCTGCTTCTTGGACATCGACATTCGCCTTTTCAGATAAAGTAGGATCAAAGTGTTTCAAAACTTGCAGCCAAGTCGATGCGACCGCATGATGAGCTTCATCCACAATCACACATTTGTACAATGCTGGATCAAACTTCTCTAATCGCGTAGCTGAAATGAGGGTTTGTACAGTAGCAACGGTCACGTCGGCCAGACCGCTGGCGATGTTGATACCTTGTTCAATTTCGACTGTGTAGCATGGGTTGGTCTCTTTAATCCGGATGGAAGCTTGACGGGCTAGTTCTACAGACCCGACGAGGATTAATACTCGAGTTGCGTTGGTTCCTCTTGATGGAATTCGGTCCAGTAGCTGGATCGCCGATCAACCACCATTCTATTGAGGTTGTGGTCATCTACCTTTGCGAAGATGGATGTCTTGCCTGACCCACTGCTCGTGGAAATCAACAATGCATTGACAAAGAAGAAATAGAAACACGGACGTCGGCGAAGAGATGCCTATTCTGTGCACGCCTCTCCCAAGAGCTTCAAGGCAAGCGTCAAGGCATTCAATCTGATAAGGTCTAAGGTCATAGTATCGAGGTGCCGCTTCGACTCTAGAGTTTGACACAATTGGTATCGAGGTATGAAGGTCCTTTGGGTATAGCAAAGGTCTGACTCGGGGTATAACATGTGTAGCTCTGGGTATACGAGCGAGGCGCATCATCTGGCGCATCACCTCATCGATGTTTGTGGTCGAGCAATCTTGCTTGCGGTCATGGCAATTCCCAAGTTTCCCAAGTTTGCTCCAAGACGCCTCCAAGCGCCTCCAACAAAGAAGTCTAGCGTGCTAATATGCCTACTGCAGTCAAGTATGTATGCATATATGTGCTCTACAGCTTAGCGGAAGCCTGTGGACATATTTTGGCCACTCAAGGCATTTTGCGCAAAGACTTAGTTAGGTATCCTAGCCATTAAGACGCTGAAAGCGCCCAAACAGGCATGACTAGCACACCTGTGCATTCACAACACCTTTAGAAAGCATGCTTGGAGGTGCTCTGAGACCCTTTAAGTATTGCCCTGGTCTCCTGCCAAATCAACCAGCCAGGAAGAGTAGCAGCGACAGTCTGGCGGGCGCAGCGATCGATAACTTTAGCATAGCATACACGGAAGGTGTAAGATACATGGCGGTCTTGGAACACAACTTGGAGCAAAACTTGGAAATTATGTTGACCGATCTTGCCCTGTTGCAACGAGTCTTTTGCTATTCTGTCTCACTGCTACTCACTTCTATGCTAGAATCAACCAGATTGGCTGTCTTTGGGTTGTTCCAGAGAAAGGGCTTCACACTCCGACAAAATACCGCTGTTATGCAGATCCCAACAATTTCTCTTCTTCCCCTTTGCCTATGACTGCCGCCATGTCTGCAGATCGCCCTGTAGAACTTGATCACGATTCAGCACCTCCAATCCTAGCTTCTCTTCCCGCCAATTCTCTCTTTCATACATGGCGGCCCAAAGCGCATATAATGCCTGCCTCTGGACACACGGGTGATCCTTGCGCTGCTTTCTACTGCGAGGCAACTGGACTATTTCATCAAGGCTTTCTCTATACACCGCAAGGCAATTCGAGCCATAGCGCTGCAGCAGCAGTCACGACTAGCGACTTTGTGCACTGGCAAGACCTGCATAGCGACAGTGCAGACCCGATAATCCTTCGACCTGGAGGTCCCAATGATAAGCTGGCAGTATTTGACGGAACGGTGATACCAAAAGGTCATCAAGGCCTGCCTACATTGATATACACCAGTGTCAATTCCCTGCCTATTCATTGGACGTTGCCCTAGTACGCTTCTCCTTTCGCGATATATCAGAACGCTGACAATATAGACAGCGTCATTGGTTCAGAAACGCAATCTGTTGCAGTCTCACACGACAATGGCATTGCCTTTGTCAAGCTCGAAAGAGGTCCAGTAATTCCTTCTCCGCCAATCGGTCTCGACGTAACGGGCTGGAGAGATCCTTTCATGTTCCAAAACACCCAGTTCGACGATTTTTTGGACAGCTCTAGTGGAAGCTGGTACGCATGCGTCAGCGGAGGAACTCGTGAAGGCGGTCCGTGTCTCTTTCTCTACCGTCAGGGAAATTCAGACTTCACCGAATGGTCGTATGTCTGTCCATTCTGGAAAGAGGAGCGAAACGGATGCTGGGGAGATGGAACTTGGGCAGGAAGGTTTGGGTTCAACTTTGAAGTGGGAAATCTGTTTGGCTTGGATGCAAAAGGCGATGCACCTGATGGAACACTCTTCACGTTGGTCTACCTCTTCGATATCAGGATCTTTCAGCTGATGCGGTGCTACAGACTCGTTGGAACAGAAGGCGGAGAGCCTTTCGTCGAAGGTGGAAGAGCTCAATTATGGACATCGGGCACTCTCGAAGGAAAGAAAGATAGACTCGCTTTCAATGTGAACATGGCCGGCAAGCTGGATTGGGGGCGTGGTGCATATGCGGCGGCGGCGAAATTACTTCCTGCTTGCGCGAAGTCATCGCGAGCCATCAATGCTGGGGACAGACATATCGCTGCTCTGTGGCTGACGCAAGACTTCTTTGGTACAATGCCCTATCCTGGTTGGTCCTCTTCTCAAAACTCCAACATGAACTAAGTCTCTGTCTAGTCCATCAGCAAGGCTGGGACGGTCAACTTACGACTCTGAGAGAACTATGGCTCTTGAAGCTGTGCTGCGTAACAGATGATAGCTTGGTCCGCGAAATTGGATCATGGCAAATAGTGGCAGAAGATGCTCAGCTCGGTACTGTTGACATCATCACCTTGGGTCAAGCTCCAATGCAAGAAGTCGTCGCAGCATGGCACACTGGCAGAGTTACTCGTGAGCCAGATCAAACCTTCAGCAGCACAACTATCCGGTCTTTCAACTCATCAGTCAGCACAAGGCACTTTGTCATCACTGCAACGCTGTCCTTTCCCGCTCAAGCCAGATCACCAGTAGACGTGCAAGCTGGCTTCCGAATCTTGTCTTCAGCTCACGAGCATACTGCTATCTATTACGGTAAGGCTTTGCATATGCTCGACTGGTACTTAGCTGATTTACTTAACCACATAGACTTTGCGACTGAATCTATATTAGTGGAAAGAAGCAATTCATCTGCTGCAGCTCGCACGAACCCTGGTTTCGATACTACAGACGAGGCTGGCAAATTGCGTCTCTTCAACATTAAGCAAGACGGGCAAACACAGATCGAAGAACTTCGTCTGCGAATCGTGGTCGATAATTCCATCATCGAAGTGTACGCCAATGATAGATTCGCGCTCGGCACACTGGTATTGTAAATGTTCCGTATTTATACAAATTCTTTGATCTGACAATTGTCTTTAGCCCTTGGTACAATGCCTCTTTGGAGAACTGCTTCTTCTACCGCGGATCTGTGCCAGTCGTGTTCTCGGACATCAGCGTATCTGAAGGTCTGTTCAATGCATGGCCCAATAGAGGATAGGAAAAAAGCGGAGTTAGATGATCTATGGTGGGATGTTGTCGGGCACGTCTGATAGTGCGAATACAAGTATAGCATGCAATTCAACAGTAATCCAAACTACCACTCCTTCCCTCGTCCTTTATTTTACAAAGCCCTGATGAAGGTGAGCTTCCTGTCGCCCTTTCGTGCAGGGTTGTGCTTCTCGGCCTCAATCTCTTCTTCGGTCATGTTGGCGATGATCTTCCTGCGTTTGGCGTTTTCAATCATGTAGAGAACACGAACTGAGCCAAAGATGAGGATAGCAGCGATAGAGATACCGAGGGAAATGGTCAAGGGCGTCTTGAAAGAGGGAGCATACTTTGCCTTGTAGATCTGTCCAGCGACTATGGAGAATTTCAATGTTTTTTAAAAAATGCGGAAAGAAGGGTCGCTTACTGACTTGACTGACTGGAGTCAATCCAAGCAGACCGAAGACAACGACGCGGATGCTCGTAGACGGCGAGTTATCCGCCAACCAGGAGGCTACAGTCGTGCCAGGTGCGAAGGCTGCGCCGATGCAGACATGTAGGAAAACATATCGCAATATATTGTTGTCGCTGCCAACCATGACACCCAGGCCTACGACGCTGCCCAAGGGATTAGCATGCTGACTGACGATACATCTAGAAGGGGTCTGCTTACGATAGGCATAGAGCGGCTATAGTATGCAAAGATCGTTCTTTGAAATGATCTGAACTTTTCTGGATCCCAAGCAAACCAATGTAGGCGGCGATGAAGGGGGTTACACTCATGAGGTTGGCTTTGACGCCAGTGAAGCCCATGCCGCCAACCAAAACAGGAGTAAAGACCAGGAAACCTGCTGGACGTAAGAATCGGAAACATATTTGAAGAGCCCACTGACCAACGACAGGAGCGACAATAGCAACTTGACCAAGCAGAATGAGAAGCTTTTGCCAGTCAGTTAGCGCGAATTTGATTGCACTGCAGTTTGTGTCAGTTTTTGTCAAATCTACATAGTGGAACCAAAAAACTCACGGCCATCCGATGTTCCTTCCATCCGCGGAATCGGTAGAGTATAAAGCAGTCTCGCGATCCATTCGTGCAACAGCATGTGCTCTCTCTGCTGGTGTGAAGACTGCGAAAACGACACTAGTCAGCTCGATATCAAATGAAAGTCCGTGAACTCACTCCAAGCGGACCCAAGCCTATCTGGAACGATAGCACCAACTAGGATGCCGAAAAGACAAGAAATGGAACCATAGAGGATGAAGAGCAGTTGCCAATTCTTGACGTGTAAATGAGTAACTTGGAACACGCCGTAGGCAATCAAATCTATCCGAACAATTTGGTCAGCTCGAAATGTGAAAGGCCAAGATCTATTTCCTCACTGCCAAAGCCGCCACCGAAGACAGAGAAACCAGTGTATATAGCCAGACGCAGACCATAATTCTTTCTGGGGTAGAGTGTTGAGATGAAATAAAGCGACAGTTGAGTGACCGGTCTATCGCAACGACGCTTTAGTCAATTGGTCATCAAGCAGATTGGTCTGACTGACGTTTCAAGAATAGCTTGCAGAATTCTGACAAAGTAGAAAACGCCTTGGTCCTTGGTGTATGCCGAGGCAATAGTGCACAAGCCCCAACCAATCGTCATGAAAGCCAGGTAATACTAAGACGTAGGAAATGAGCTTGTATTGGGGACATGTGAAGATGTAACACTGACAGCGACGCCAACTTTGCGGCCAAGAGCGATGAGGAAAGGCGCAAAGATGACTGAAAGCTATCAGTTACAAGTCGGAGACTTCCAAGCGTTAACCTACTTGCAACTGCAGTCATAGATACCGCATTGCCGACCTATATCCTTGTCAGCTTTGCTTGGAAGGGTCGACAACTTACGACGTCGGGGTCAAAACCAGTGTCGGCGATAAAATCAACAGTCAATGCATTGCCTGAAAATTCAAAGATGAGTGAGGCGCGAACATCACAAAGGTTGAAACTAACCCAGACTGTTCTTGTCTAATCCAGCCAAAGCGTAGTTGATGGAGATGATAGGAAGGCTGTTGGGCATAAACAATGAGTAAGATGTCCTTTCTTGAAGATTAGCCAGACCTACACTATGAAATCGAGCTTCAAGTTGATACGTTTATCGAGAGCTCGCTCATTAGCGTCGAGAGGCTCGTAGCCAACTGGACCTTTGTCTTCGAGTTTCTTGCCTTGATGCTCTGGGTCGGCTGATTCTTCGCCGTAAGCTGCCTTACTATCGAGATCCTTCTCGAAGTGAGACGCAGAAGCCTTTGGATCGGAAGGAATTGGATACGTCGACGGAGCATCCAAACCTTTCGGGTCGTAGGCGAGATCTTGAACCGTTGCCATCTTTCAATGCGATTTGAATCGGAAGGAAGAGTAGAGAATGATGGAGATGGAGAAGAAGATGGAGAAGAAGAAGGAGGAGGAGAGAGAATTTAAACAGATCATGGAGTCGAGAGATGCCGAATACCTTCCTTCACCTTTCTCGGGCAGGCCCCAAAAAAACCAAATGGAAGATAAGGTTGATCAGTTCTTCCACAGCTACAGCAATCTGCCGCCTGTGCAGGACATCACTGGAGTCGTTGTCGGGGACAAAAGGATTTGCAGCTCGAATCATATCTGATAGCGGTATCAAGGCATCAAGCGGCTCTCACATTTGCTTGCACACTTCTGGCTATCCGGCGAAGTCACCAACATAGCAAGGATGCCTCTGCAAGTGAATCAAAGTGCTCTCGACCGGATTGTCGAATCTGCTCTGAAAACAGCCTCTCATCCACTACCTCGAGTTTCAGCTGTTGTAGCGTCAAAAGATACGATTCTGTGGTCTGGCGCAGGAGGCAAGCAGCTCTATGCTTCTGGTGGATCAGGGTCGGGTCAAGTGACGACAGAGACTCCCTTTGCCATGTTCAGCAGCACCAAATTCGTCACCTGCCTGTAAGTCCTCTATCTCGCCCTTTTCTCATGGTTTGAACTTATTCTGCACAGGTGCGCTCTACAGATGCTCGATGTCGGTCATATGAAGCTGGACGACTATGCAGAAACTTGGATACCAGAGCTTCGAGGCAAGCAGATCCTCACTGGATACTCAGAAGATGGTCGAGAACAGTACGAGAAGCCCACGAGCAAAGTGACTGTTCGAGATCTCTTCCGCCATACTGGAGGGTCAGTCTCATTCGCCGCTTCAAGAATTTACGCGCAGGCTGATTATCGAGAACAGTTTGCCTTATACACCTGGCAAGCCAATCTTTGAGCGCTATCGGAAAGAGCATGGCTTGGAGAAGCAAGTGGAAGGGTTGAAGGGGGAGCGAGTGAGTTTCTTTGCTTTTGCAGGATTGAGACTGAGCTTATTTGCTGATACTACAGAGCGCCTATGCAGACATTCCACATAATTTCTCACCCGGCAGTCGAGTCGATTATTCTACTGGTATAGATCATCTTGGGTATATCGTTGAAGCTATCACCGGTTTAGATCTGGAAGAGTAAGCCCATGACCTTCATTGACTTGCCAGTACAATTCTAATCGTTTTGAATTGATCAGATATACACAAAGAAAGCTATTCGAGTAAGTGCTCGTCTCCGTAAGATCTGTCATCTGCTAAGTATGCAACAGCCCTCTGGGAATCAAAGACGGAGTATACAGGCGTTCACCAGCATACATAGAAAAAGAAGTCAATCTGGTCTACCCTAGGCAGACCGAAAATGGCAAAACACTTTTCGAACCAGCTCCTTTCACACTTCCCATCAACCCTATTTCTTGCGGCGGAGGCGGTGGACTGCACATATCCTGCGCCTCTTTCATCAAGCTGCTTCAAGTGCTTTTGAACAAAGGCATCTATGCTCCTACCGGCGCGCAAATCTTTACGCCTGAAGCTGTCGAGCTTTTCTTCACTCCTCAGGTGACGAACGACGAAGGGTCAAAGTTTGGTCCTCAGGTCAAAGATTGGCTACATCTCAACATGGATCCTTTCCATCGAAGTAAGAGCAACGGAGGCGGTGATGCTTCTGAAGTGCCGCATCGTAGGAGAGGCTGGGGTTTGGGAGGCGGACTCAATTTGGAAGATCTTGAAGGTGGTCGCAGAGCTGGCACGATGTTTGCTTCTGGCTTTGGGTGCGTCTGTGTCTGCTATCGGGAGAATGATGCTGAGATGGATGTAGTGACACCTATTGCTGGATCGACCGCACTACCGGCGTGTGTGCCAGCTTCATGGTCAACACTGCGCCTTCTGCTGCTCCTGGTGTCTATGACTTCTGGCAAGCTTGGGAAACAGAGATTTATGCATCTTTGCAGGAGAAAAAGTAGGGTAGTAGAAATGCATGATTCATCGTCTGCTATTCGTTAAGACTTGTGCATCATGTGACATGGGCTTGTCTGTCTAAGCGTGACCTTTACGGCGCCAATTTTGAAAGATTCATTGCACAAATGACAAGCTCTACGATGTTTTCAATGAGCGATAGATTTCCCTCTCGAATTTGGCATAGAAGTCCTTGACATGCTGTTCAAGCGAAAGTCAGCACGTCCAGGATATCAAGATAAGAAGGCATACTGGATCATCACCAGGCGCTACTTCAGTCATGAAGGTAAAGACGATGCCGGTCTTTCTATCAATCAGCCAATAAGTGCATCTGCGCAGAATGATCAGCTACAGCAGGTGAATTGATGAATTTGAGCTTACGCATAGCCCTCGCCGAACACGGTCCCTGCTCTTCTGCCCTCTGGCAAGTCCTCCAGCATAATTTTGATCGCAAAGCCCAGATTGCAGCTCAAGTTGAAGCCATCATCATGCTTGGATGGTAGCGGCAAAGCGTTCTTCAAATACTGCCACATCCCTTCTTGCTGTTTGCGATCTTCAATCAGCGGTGTGCACATCATCTCCCAAGTCTCCTTCTTGATGATGCGAGCGCCATTGTCCAAGAAGAGACCATCATTGAGCAAAGTTCTGAGAAGCTTCATGTACGATCTTGCTGATCCGAAGCAGCCACCACCACCACTGCAAGCCAAAGGACGCAAGACTCCGCCGATATCTACTCCTTCATAACCACTGCCGTCAGCTTTTCGCATGCAGAGATTGACAAGTCGATCAGAATGCTCTGGACCACGTCGCCAGAACATGTCTTGAATGCCCAAAGGTCTGTTAATGGTTTAGCGTAAGAGACATGCGAGCGGCTCTTGCTTAGACTGACTGAAATATGTTTTGCTTGCAGTAACTGCACCGATGTAAGCGAGAGCAAAGAGTCCGTGCGGATTACTTACTCCTCAAAATCCATGCCTGTTGCTCCTTCAACCGTAAAGGCTAACCAATCGTTGTCATGCGAGTAGCTGAATAATTCGCCTGGTTCAGCGTTGTGAGGCATGCCGGTGATTACGCTCTGCATGAATAATCAGGAAACAGTACAAAGCAAGAAGGGGTCGACTTACCATCGGAGCTGTTGGACCTTCCCAAATGTCCTCCAGCCCATGGTTGATACGGTATCGCTGATGTTTTTCGGGACTCGCTCGCGAAAAGATGAAGCCTCCGCAGTGGGTCAAGAGGTGTCGAACGGTCACTTTCTTTTGCCTGTCGATCATGATCTCGTTGCCTTCTTGATCAAAGCCAGCAAGAATCTTGAGCTCTTTCAGCTCTGGTACAAAGTCTTCTGCTAGGCTTTCTAAAGTGAAGAGACCTTTTTCGATGCATTGAGCTGCAGCTAGACCGGTGATGAGCTTGGTTTGTGAAGCGAGCCAGAAGATAGAGTCCATATCGACTTTGTTCTTTGAGTCATCCGGGCTTCCTGGATAGATTCGTACACCACTTGCAGCTTCAAAGAGTACGCCTTCACGGTTTCCGATACTGGCAGTGATTCTGGGCAGAGGGTTGGGTCCGCTAGAAGTAGCTTCCCTTACGAGCTTTGTCAGAGCTTGTACATCAATGTCCATGGCGCTTGCTACCGTGTGCTGTGGTCTTGATCTCTCCCTTCTACTCATGCATTCGTAAAATTGGAAACAAGGAGGTAGAATTGTTCAGGCGTTTTCTCGGATGACGCATTCATGCAGCGAGGTATGAGAGAAGAGGGGAGAGGGAGAGAAATGATTGAGGACAGTGCTTTATGGTGTCAGACAAGTGCAGAGAGCACCTCGTTTCAGATCAAGAGAAGAGAGTGTCCACCGCAATCTGATGATTCAGTCAACAGCATGCATTCAAAGCTTGATGATCCACTCAGACATGCATATGTACAATTACGAGCTACCAGAGCTACTTCTACACTATTCAACAGTATCTTCTCCTGCTTCAATTGGCCTATACTCCAGACAACAGTCCCTTGCTGCTACTCCCACTCCTCCAAGTACCCGTTTGCGTCTCTTTCAAAGTAATGGGAAAGAACTGTGACGGTCCAGAATACGCGTCCGAATCTGAAGCAGTAAGCGAAGTAGTCCTGGAAATTGCTTCAGAGCTAGATGAGGCCTTTGTAGCTGCTGTTCTGATAGAATACTGTTCGGCTTGACTGTTTATAGAGTAGTTGTCTGCATCGCGGGAGTAGGCGTTACTGGGTTTGAGTAGAGGCAAGTTGGATCGTGCTGTTGATGATGGTGAAATGGTAGTATCAGACCATTGCGAGGCAGGAAGAGTCTCTTGTAATTGCTGCTGTGATGCGTATGCTAATTGAGCATTCGGGCGACGTGCGACCGAGTAGTCCGAGTAGTCCGAGGCAGGCGTTAATTGACGTTCTGTCATGTACCGATGATTTTGTTCTGAAGTGATAGATGCCGTATTGTCATCCGTCATCGAAGAGGAGCGCGCACTATTCTTGTTGCTCTGCCGCACCAGTCGGATATAGATCGTGAGGATATAAAGGAATAGACCGAGGACAAAGATGAACAGTGCCAGAAAACAGACGGCCGGGATTGTAAGGACCGATTCTTGTTTGTACAGCTGAACATATTCGCGTAGACAAGCTCGACTGTAGCAGGATGAGCGTAGTCCGGTTCCGCTTAGCAGGAAACATACTCGTCTGAAGGTTGGACCACAAAAGGTCGACTGTTTTGTGAGTCTGCAGACTGCTCAGCTCACTTCAACAGAGGTTTCTTAGAGCTTACACTGTCCTGTGTGATCAATTATGGACACCCAGAGATTCCGACCAGCCTCGACATTCTGCACGAGGGTCGATGAGCCATATATACTAATAGAGCAGCGGCAGATTGACGACTTTCCAATCCATCTGTGGACCTCCGGAGACATTATAATAGACGTTATGAAAGCCATTCGGTACAGTTGTCCAGTCAGACCCGAGGTCGCTCTGTCCAGCTTGGCCTTCTTGATGGTAGAATTCGACACGCTGTACAACGTCAGCTGATACACAGACCTGTAACTCTGATGATCTCACGACAGGCGATAGTCCACCACTCCATTTGAGTCTGACAGTCTCGCACTGAACCGGTGTTGAGCTGAAGACGATACTATCTGCTCCGCCCAGCTGCGATAGCTATGAGGATGGGCTCTCAGCCGCAAAGAGCATACTTACCGGACTACATAGAAGGCTCGCATCAGCTCATTGAACCCTCGTTAACCGAAAGATAGACGCACTCTGCAGGCATACTATTGCTCCCAGGCCATCTGACTGTGCCGTTGACGTCTATCACACTACGGCCACCGTCAGGGTCTTCGGATTCGAACACAATAGATTCTTACCTCATCTCGACCAACGCTCTCACGCCCTGCAGCTCTCAAAACTTTGTGCAAGTCTGCAATACTCATGGCGCTTGGTCGTACTTGAAAGATTTCCTTGCCGAGGCGGGCCAAGGCTGAAAAAGTGTCATGGCATCCAGCTCGGTTCGCCTACGGGAAGATAGCTTCTCAGACATCGGACACTTTGTTGCACTGCGGTTCCGCTGTCGTTCTAGCCTGCAGAAGATGCGTTGCGAGATCAGTCCAAAGCAAGAGACGAAGGTCAAATAGTCAAAGAATAAACGGCCCATGTCTCCAAGTATACTTTGAGCAGCTCTGCGCATGCAGCATACTAGACGTTGAAGAGAGGCGATTACACGCCCGGCTCCTCTAGTCGCTTGGTACACGAATTTCCGAGCCTCCGTCTCAAAGCGATCTTGCCTGCCTTCCAAGTCTGCTGTTCATGAATGTACTTGTGCTTGCTTGCTCCCCAGGTCTCTGAAGAGCTTAATGCCAAGGTAATAAGACCCATGACCGACATCGCCTCTTCTTCGTCATAAGCGAGATATTCTTTCTACCTCTGCCTCGACCAGTACCTATTCTTTCGCTGTTGTCTTCCATGCAATCCGTTCCTGGCTACAGCAATCCTGCTGCTGGTTGCCTCAAGCAATCATCTGAGGTAGCGCGGATTACAGGTTGCGTCGATTCTTTGTCACTGACTCGTTTGTTTGCGTAGTCAAATGAGCTACCACCGCACCTCAGACCACGACCTGGTCCAAAAGCAACTCCAGCAGTAGGTTATCTTCCATTCTCTTGTTGAGTCCGAGCTTCTGATGTTACAGGTCATGCAATTCGCCAAGCGTAAACGTCCAGTGCATGTTGCTTATGGTCCGTTGCAGGCTGGACCCGACGAACCTTTCTTCGAAGCAACACCAGCCGAATACCTTGAAGCCAATGGAGACAGCAGCTTGGCTCGACTTTTATGGAATCAAGTCCGACTTACACAGTATGACGATATCGCAACGGTAGGTATCGATCCCTATGATAGTATCCCACTAAGGTATGTTCAGGTTGGACCTGTCCTGAATGCTCTAGAGAGCGTATGCCAGCGCTATCAAGCCCTCCTTGGAACCGATGATCGATCACTCTCAAAGGTCGAAAAGAGTTATGAAGAGAGGCGGAGCATCAGCAGAGCCTTTTCTGGGCATCTTGCAACATTCTTTGAGGTGATTCGTGCTTTTGAAGAACGCGCGAATGAGGTTAGCGTCGGCTTGTCCTTTTGCTTGCTGCATCTGACTTAATTTCAGTTCAAGAGCAACTACGCTGCGTTGGATCTTTCGATGGAGACGGAGACCCTTAGAGCGCTCGTAGAGGATGTAAGCTGTTTCTGTCTGGTCAGGGCGATAGCTGACTGCTTTCATTGCAGATAATTCTTGGTGTTGGACGCGTAACACATTATGTCATAGACGAAGCGACTCGATCAGCTGCCAGGTCTGGTGAAGCTGCCGAATCCGCCTCGACTGCAAAACTGCTCAACGGCGCAAAGAAGCTCGTTGCCGACTCTCAAAGTGTCGACAATCCGATCGCACTGGCATTGGATCTTGGCAAGTTGCAAAACGCGTGTGTCGTTGTCCATCAAAGAGCATTGACCCCGTACACCGAGGGAAAGAAGCAAGGCACTCTACTCGAACTCCTTCGGCCATTTCAGCAACTGCTATCCACGATGGACGCTGGCTTGGGTGCTTGTATCTGCGACAATGTTGAACTGGAGAGGTCAATGAGAAATCAGCTTTCAGCGATGCAAGAGTTTACCAGTGTGCTCATCGAAGAGTTGCATGAGAAGGAAAACAGACATTACCCTTGGAAGGATTGATCAGGCCCACAGCATGTACATAGCGCTATGCTTTGTCTCTCTTCTGCCTCTTGCTTCAAGTGACCGGCATGACTCCGGCTAGGACTATCCGACACGAGACTGGAGAAGGGACTCTTTTTCCCAAGGTTGATGCTCAGAAGGAGCTGCTTGCTGTTGAAGAATCGTATATCCGTGACACCTTTGATACCAAACATCCGTAAAATGAGCGCAGCACCACATCCAGCTGGGACGAGCTCGCATCCGGCAACCCAGTCTGCACCCGCTGTCCCTTCAGCCCTTGCAGGTGATGCCGCTACGAAAGCTCCTCAGCCTGCCAAAGCCGCAAAGGAGAAAAAGGACAAGAAGCCCAAAGATGCTTCGTTAGCTGGCCAAATGGCAAACTTGGAATTATCGCCTCAGCCCGACTTTGTTCAGCATCGCATTGACCTGTTTGACAAGCTATACAAGGAATACAATGACTATGTTGCTGCTCAACCGCGAAGCGAGATCAAAGTGACTCTGCCTGATGGAAAAGCTTTGGATGCTACAGCGTGGGAAACGTCGCCTATGGATATAGCGAAAGGCATCAGTCAGTCAGGTTACACGGCTAAACGGCAACACGCTGAAGCTGTATATTCAGGCAAAAGTCTTCCAGAAAAGATTGTCATAGCAAAGGCGAGGATTGCATTTGAGTCACACGTCTGTCTGTGTCTGATCTGGTCACCATTCACAGGTAGATGGAGGGCTATGGGATCTTGAAAGACCACTAGAAGCTTCTTGCACTCTTGAACTTCTCGACTTTGATCACCCAGAAGGTCATCTCGCTGTCTACCTGAGTCTTTCGGACTTTCAGCTGATTGGCTTGCTTGATAGGCAAGAAGGTCTTTTGGCATTCTTCAGCACACGTACTTGGTGAAGCTACCGAACGGCATTATGGTTCGCATCTCTGCCTTGGTCCACCAACGGATGAAGGCTTCTTTTACGAGATGGCTCTACCGGACAACAAGTGAGGCAAACATGTATACCCAGAGCGACCCTGACATGCTCTCTAATCATCTCAGACCAGTCGTCAATGGAGACTGGCCAGCACTAGAAACAGTAGCGAAAACAATCGTCAAAGAGAAGCAAGTCTTCCAGCGATGTGTAGTCAAAAAGGAAGATCTGCTCAAGATGTTCGAGGTCAGTTGATATAAAATTTCGCATCACTGGTGCTAACCTTAGTTCGATGCTGATAGTACAACCACTTCAAGCTTCACATGATCAACACTAAAATTCCCGATGGCACTTCTACCACCGTCTACCGCTGTGGACCTATGATCGATCTCTGTGTCGGTCCTCACATTCCTCACACTGGTCGGATAAAGTCTATGGCCATCACAAAGGTGCGAACACTACTTGACAATTGGATTTCTGATCTCATTTGAAGGGTGCATCTGTACAGAACTCCGCATCTTATTTCCTCGGCGACGCAAACAACGAAACTTTACAACGAGTCTACGGTATCTCATTCCCAGACAGCAAACAAATGACGGAATACAAGAAATTCCTCGAAGAAGCGGCAGCAAGGGATCACCGAAAGATAGGCAAAGACCAAGAACTCTTCTTCTTCCACGAACTTTCACCAGGCTCTTGTTTCTGGTTACCGCATGGAACAAGGATCTACAATGCCTTGGTGGATTTAGTCAAGTCTGAATATCGGAAACGAGGGTTCAGCGAAGTCATTTCGCCCAACATGTACAATTCGAAACTGTGGAAGACGTCACAGCATTGGCAACATTACAAGGATGATATGTTTGTGCTGAATGTCGATAAGGAAGAGGTGCGTATCGATTAAGCATTGCGTCTGTCGCATCGCTTATGTCGACGACCGTACAGTTCGCTCTCAAACCGATGAATTGCCCTGGTCATTGTCTGATCTTCGACTCGCGGGATAGAAGTTACAGAGAGCTACCTCTCCGATTAGCAGATTTCGGTGTGTTACATCGTAACGAAGCATCCGGAGCGCTATCAGGTCTATCTCGAGTACGGCGGTTCCAGCAAGACGATGCACACATCTTTTGCACCATCGATCAAGTAGAGGAAGAAGTCACTGCTGCTTTTGATTTCTTGGCGAATGTGTATGCTGTCTTTGGGTTTGAGTTCAAGTTGGGCTTGTCTACGCGGCCGGAGAACAAGATGGGTGACGAGGCACTGTGGGATCGCTCGGAAGATGTGAGTCTTGACGCTATTATAGGAATCATAAGCTCAAAGCTAGTCAGATATTGCGGAGGGCATTAGAAAAGTTCGCACCGGGTGGATGGAGAGTGAATGAGGGAGACGGTGCTTTCTACGGTCCCAAGATCGAGTGAGCTTCATGTCTGTCAAGAGTGCCGTTCAGCTAACAAGTGCTACAGCATTGCATTGATGGATGCTACAAGACGAGAAAAGCAATGCGCTACCATCCAACTCGACTTCAACTTGCCAGAAAGATTCGAGCTCAACTACAGAACGCAAGAAGGCGCCTCTGACGACTCTACTGTCACCAAAAAGAGGCCGGTGATGATCCATCGAGCAATTCTAGGGTCTGTCGAGGTTCGTGTCAGCAAAGAGCCAGCAGACAGCTACTGATAATTTTCGCGCCGAACAGCGGTTCGTTTCCATGCTTTGCGAACACTTTGCCGGCAAATGGTGCGTAATCAGGATTTGCTTTGAAACTTCGCTCATGTTTGAGCGTCATGGGATATAGGCCATTCTGGTTATCGCCTCGTCAAGTAGTCGTTCTACCTGTAGCAGCGTCACACAAGGCCTATGCGCAAGAAGTCGCCGACCTGCTCTGGAATCAAGGTCTTTACGCCGAAGCAGATGTATCGGACTTTACTCTGAACAAGCGCATTCGAAACGCTGAGCTGGCTCAGGTAAGAACAAGTCTATCCTCAGTGGCTCGTTCATTAAAGCCCTCGGTAGTTCAACTTCATTATGGTTGTCGGAAGCACGGAAATGGAGCAGCGCTCGGTCAACTTGCGAAACAGAGACGACATTGGCAAGAAGGGCAGAGACGAGACTATGGAGTTGGCGCAAGCTGTGCAGAAAATGGTCGCGCTCAAGGTGACACGGTCACTTGAGAACAAGCTTATATAAGCGGTCTTTGATAATGCAAACTCGAAATCAAATCAAGCCCGACAATCATGCCGTTGTACAGCCTGTAATACTCTAATCTAGAATCACTGATCGTTCTTAAGCGTTGTCCACAATTTGACTCACATATTCGGCAATTGAGAGTGCGTCAATAGCCTCTTCATACACTTGGGCGCATAACACCAATGAGCCAGACATTGCTTGCAGTGAATATGTTGGCAGCCGTCTTGCTTTTCTGTAGGTGCTCTGCAGGACGGACATCTGGAGGCCGACTTTAGCTCTTTCCGCCTATACGAGCTGACTACTGCTCACCTAACCCAACCTTGTTTGGCTAGTAGACGCTCGAACCGCTCATCATCTATACATCGATGTCGCCTGTTCTTCTTGACAATTGCTCGACACGACTTGCATGCCACTGTAGAACAGCAAGGACATAACAGCAAGTCGGTTGCTGTCCAATCATCCTTGTCCAACAGATACGACGTGCCACATCTATTGATATCAGCATTGCTCGTACTTTCAATGATCAGCTTACCCTGTACACCCGACTTGAACTGCTAGAGCTCGAACCATCTTCTGCCTCAACTTCTCTAGCCCGGCATCGTCAAGAAGACTCTCTGCATCTTGCATCGAGACCGCCGTCGGTTTTTGAGACCGCTCCGCTACGCAAACAGAACACTGGATAGGCCATTGTGTTGCCGCTTCGATATACTGCTTTAGGTCTTGTTTGCACAGCGAGTGTCCACACTGGTCCAACTTGAATGCTTCGGCACAATGTACTTTGTCCATGCAGATCGGGCAGGTAAAGGTCGAACAGGAGGGAGCAGCTGGCGCAGAATTGGCAAATCGAACGCGTCTAGTGCTGTGCTGGTTTGACAGTGAGGATGGCCATGCAGTACCGAGCAAGGGAAGAGAGCGTGTAGATGTTGATTGAGAGACGATTTGGATAGGTTCGTATGCTGGAGGAGGAAGTTCGAACAGGTCCGGTGTATTATTGGTGATGTGCAAAGGACTGCTCAATACGATTCAGCTTAGCACATCAATTACTCGAACAGTCACTCACGCGGATGGGTGGATGTTGCGCTCTCTGCACTCTGGCTTCCGCTGGCTTGACCTTTCATTGAATTCAAGCGGAACATAAGCTTGCAAGCAAGTCTGCAATGTCTCAAAAGGCACATCTGTCGGTTGTTGCATTACGATACGGGAAGTGCAGACAGCCAAATCGAGGGTCGTAGAGAGGTGTTGACATAGTTGACGCGATCTTCGAAAGTGAGCCAAGTAGGTTTGACCTGATATCGGCGACGGTTGAAAGAGCAGCCAACGTAAGGCAGAGTCGTCACTTCGCCATCTTCGAATAACAAGAAAGTGAGTGTCGTGAGTCGAAAAGATAAGCCCGATAGATTGACCAGGTAGGAAAGTCGAAGCGAATTTTAGACGGCTGCGCGATCAATCAGTATATGAGTACAGGGGCTCAATTGTGACCGACTCTATGCCGCTGTAAAGCCCAGCAAAATTGGTATCTCCGGTAAAGCCGCTTGTCTCCAAATGTAGTGTCGCCCGTATAGTCACATTTCGACTATGAGCGTCAATCACATTGTTCGCGTTGGGCGAGAAGTAGCATATAGAGAGGATGCCCTGCAACAAGAATGAGCGACCATTTGCAGTCCATAAGACAAGTGACTCGCATCAATAGCCTTGGCATCAATCACATGATCAGAACGAGGGATCAAACGCCGAGCAGCGTGCAGAGTCGCCAGAGCGCAAGAGCCAAAGGTATGCTCTGTTGGACTGCAGAAAATAGCATTGCGGCAGTCCGAAAGAAAGCGCTCAGAGCGAGCGGGAAAAGGTGTAAAGACATGTGTCGGTGCACTGCTTGACGCTGTGCTAAATTCCTCGCTCGTGGTATCGATGATCGGACGAGGTGAGGATGAGGAATTGCCGGAAGCAGTGCTTGAAGGTGACCAGCCAGAGATGACTCGCTTCAAGGCAGCCATGTCGTTTGCTGTCAAGGGGAAGAAGAAAGACCGATAGCGGACACGTTTAGTTCCGGCCGGTTAATGACCGCAGAAGCACTCTACTTGCGAGCTCGTGATACAGAGCTGATCAGATGATGGCTAGCAAAATGCTCTTCAGACAAGTATAAGCCGGAGAAAGTTTAGTTGGACAAAGACCGGAAGTCGTACAAGTCACGAGCGCCAGGCATGATAGGAAAGTCGCAAGACGAAGCAATCCAGCAGAAGAAGACCGAATGTAGCTTGTTCGAGCGATGAGGTCTTCTGTTGCCCGCAAACCGAAGTTGTCTTGCGACAAGCCTGATCGCTTCAGGAATCGGTTATATTGAAGGTTTCTTCTGCTTGCGTCTGGCCCATTCTTTCAGTCCGTCTTCGAACAAGCGAGTCGTCATTCCATCCGGTACCAGTACGAAAGTAACGCCTAATCTTTCGACTTCTGCAAACCGACCCGGCGGCATTTCAGCTCTGCGGGCGACTAATAGCGCAACTCTTTCTTACCTCGATTTCTTGGCTCATCGTCATAGAAGACCATCTCGTCGTAAGGTATACCTGTCTTCTGGTGGAGCGCGGTGAAATGCTTGATCTTGCTCGCTACAACTCAATAAATACTCTCCGAAGATCGAGACAAAGGGCGACAAAGCATACAAGGATAGATCTCCAACGAGTCAAACAGCTCGATACTCGATACTAGATTTGAGCGCTTCAGATCTGCTGGATCCGCTTCATCTGCATGCGATGATTTTGGTTCATGCGTAAGATGCCTTGGTATATGAAGCTCTCGAAGTGCTTGTCTCGCTGCTGGTGGGTCTTCTGTTCTGCTACATGCTGCTATATGTACTTTTTCGTTCTCTGTTCGTCAGAAGCGATTAGGTTAGTCCGATAAATCCAGATCAAAGGCACAGGACTCACGCAAGCGTAGTAGAACCTTTGGTACGTCTTCATAGCTACGAAGATACTCAGCTGTATAGGCACAATAGGCAAAGAATGAACTTACAAACTCATGGCTTTCCCCCGTTTGTCAAAGATTCGGTTGACATCGTCGCCTTTCCGCTTCAAGGGTGTTCTGACATGCGTGCTGTTGCACAATAAACGGATCGTTCATTCAATAGATTGAGAGACTTGCTCGACCCAAAGATCTGCAGATACAGTACACTTAGCAGAGGACTTTGCATAATTGTAATGACGCACCCCAGAGAGTGTAGTCCAAGTCAAAGGCAGCCAGCTTGGGCAGAGCAGGTAGCTTTGGGTCATTGTGTCCCTTAGGCGGCTGCGACGTAGCTTTAGCGACAGCACTGTCACTTTCCAGTCAAGGCTCACTTTTATCGACGAGTCTGGCCGTAGAGCTGTTGCACCAGAGTGTATCATATTGTATCTGGTGAAGCGCAGTAGTCTATTTGCAACAGAATATCGCTGAATGCTAGTCGTCGTATGATCACATCAGCAACGAAGTCACAATGCCGCAGGTCAATGTTAGTCGTTGGTGCTATGCTAGCAATGCCTTGCAAAAGAGTGTTCCGTAGATAATAAATAGTAATAGAAAGAGTCCATATTCCCCAGTGTTTCGCAAATCAATAGCAACCGAAAGTACGCTTGCCATGCTTGTTACCCAACTTCCAACTCAAACCTTGCTTGCACTCTAGTACCGATGATGAGCCAAAGATCAAAGAGAAGAAACAACAACCGAACCTTTAGGCTTCCACTCCCAGTCGTGCTCCTTGTGCTTGTGCTCCTTCTTCTTGTGGATCCACTTGTCTTCTTTGCAAGGTGTTTGAGTAGGGGGAGAAGGGTCGCAATGCTTGCCTTTGCATGGTTTGATAGGTAGACAATGTAGACCGATGCAAGGTAGGTCGATATCGATACAGTGTTTGCCTTTGCAGGGCGTCTTGGTAGGTGGGTTGCAATGCTTGCCTTTGCAAGGAGGATTGGAAGGAGGTGAGGTTGGACTGCAATGTTTGCCTTTGCATGGTACGACAGGTGGAGGAGTGACATCGCATGATTGACGGTTGACTTCTTGTACTGGTGGACTGACTTTTGGTACAATGTTGTGCGTCGGGTAAGCGACAGGTCCAAAGATGTTGTCTTTGCTGAATGGATTGCGCTCGTTCCCTGTACAATACATCAGTATAAGAATAGTGGATCAGGAAAAAGGGACAAACAGCATTGGTTCGTGGCCGGCGACTTTTCGCAGCAGTAGCAGTACACTTCTGCTTTTCTGCTTGTGCTGAATACCACATGAGCAAAAATTGTATAGAATGCTGCAAGAACTCACAAGCCACTTTCGTAGCGTTGACGCTCAGACCATAATGCATCGATTCACCCGCGCAGTAGCCTTTGCATTGAGTGCGCCAGCTGTCGGTGAATTGTGTCAAAGAGGACGTGGACGGGTACTAGAGCAATCAATCAGCACTGCGACGAGCAGAAATGGAAGAGAGCATACGTTGATGGTTGCATGTTCGCAATCAGGAATGTATGTAGCAGCTGTATGCTAGTCAATGATGTTCAACAGGCAAGGAGGAATGACATACCAGTGAAGCTGAGTAGGGCAGGAAGGATGAAACAGAGAGTGGATAGCATTATCGGGGAAAGGAGTGTGATTAAGTGAATGAATGAGAGAGAAAGGAGCAAGAACGAAAAATCAGCGGGTTTTATACGCCTCGAGGAGACTTGTTGAAACTTCGTTCATATGGAGAAAGGAGGTTCAGCCGGGCCTAGGCTTGAGGGGTAGCCAGATAGAAGGGTGATCCTCGTCCGTGCGAGATGAAGCGAAGTTCGACTAATACAGCACGGACTGGTCCAACAGGATTGGCGGTGATGCCAACAACGTAGAGTTTCAGACAGAGAGAATAACAATAGCAGATGCAGCAACTTCCGCAAGCGCAGAGTGAAGCGTTCGACGTAAGGAGAACAAAGGCGAAACGGCAAGAGGCAAGACATGTAGGTGCTCAACAGGGGGACGGCTACCCTGTTCCGCTGCTGCGTTTCGGGCTCCTTTTCGCTCCGCTTGATATTGGCGCTTGTCCACTCACTCTCCTCTGCGGAGGCGATGCATTCCGTGTCAAGTGCTTATAAAGATGAATGAGATAAAGACAGTCGTTCCAGAGCAAATTTGGCACCAAATAAGCCATAGAGGAAGGCTTTAAATGGATGACAACCATATAGACGCCGTCTTCGCCGTCTAGACTGGAAAAAAGAACAGTAGGCAGCGGAATGCACTTGTTCAAGATTGGGAGACGTCTTCCGAGGCTCAAGCAGGTCTTGATCGTCTTGACTAAATTCACGCCTCTTTGATCGACATATTGTAAGGTCTAGGCCACCAGTAGAGAGCATCCGACTTGTAGTTATTGGTCAGACAAGCGCTAACTACCTCTTGATAGCGATGGAGAACGCCAGCATCCCTTTAAAGCGATCCAGGATAGCAGCCCATCAATTCGCCTTGGGGTAGCCTATCTGTCTGTCGGTCGATCATTGTGATCCATAGGAAGCTTGTATAGGAATTAAGAACCTACAGCGATCCATCTGCAGACATACGGTCGACATTTTTCAATTGGGATATCGAAGCGAGCAAGGCAGCTGAGGGGACTTGAGATGATTCAGTAGATGCAGCAGATGACCCTCTATCGTGCATATCCTTTGGATTTTGCTCAAGGTCAAGCGCTGAAATTCAAACATCGAGAATTCGAGCGCTATTCGAGCCCAGGCACGGCGGCGGGAAGTGTCAATAAACGGTAAGCCCCTTCCAAAGGAGGGGCTTAGGTTGAGAAAACGAATGTTGTTTTCTGAAAGCGCTCTCGTCTAGCCTCACGTTCGCTAGATGCAGATACCCGCTGCCACAATACCCTGCATTCATCGTCTGGCCGCTTCGCTCTAAAGGAACGCCCAGCCTCTCGGCGGGTGCAGTCAATATCTGCCCTTCCTCGCGTCATGTCTGGGAGCGGTCTCACTCCTCGAAAGACCTCGACCGTATCCAGTTATGCTGGCGCAGTATGGACACAAACGAGGGCTCAGGAAGCAGCAGACAACGTCTTCCGCAAAACCTTAGTGCTAGTCCCAGATCTGAACACTTTCGTCTCAAATCTAGCACCAGACCTGCCGGGCCACAGAATATCATCTGTATTTGCATCTCTTCTGGCTTCAATACAAGCAAAGCTGGTCGACAATTCCAGACGAGACCTTGAGGCAGCCTATGACCAATGGAAGTCAAGCACCAGTGCGGTTCCTCTGGTGCAAGCGATAGAGCTAGCTGTTACTTCCAATTTTCCCAACGTAGGCCGCCCGCCTCGCTGCATTTTGTCCACTTCTCATACGTAGCTCTCAGCTACCCCTGCGTCGGAGAATGGACACCTCTAGAGACAGCGCACCTGTGCCCAAGACAGCAGAGATCAAGGTAGATAGGAAACCGGATGTGATGGGTGTGCCAGCCACGATCGAGCACAAGACCTACCGAAATATCGACTTCTTTGGCGAATTGACAGTATCTGAAAAGACAAGCATGGCCGATACCAAACATCTGCAGATCCTTTACAACATCCTCCTCCTGCTACACGCGCATCCTGTCCGACCTTTTGCCACTGGCTTCAACCTCGTCAACGACACACTCTATGTCTATTGCGTCAACAGAGAAAACGCCTTTTACTGCAAGATATTGGAATGTTTCACTTCGGCGCACATCGCAACGACCCTATCTTTATTCGGCTTTCTCTTGGGGCTGCCTCAAGAGTATTTGGGCAATTTTGACTTGAACAACAAGATCAAGAAATCGCCTTATGTAGAGCCTTCTTTTCCATCCTCCAATCTCGACACTTTTGATGTTACGACAGCCACAACTCTTGGCCAACACTTCCGGCCTTTCGGTAGATCGACTGTCGTGTACGAAAGTTTACCTCGCCCAGACCATGGCGTCTCCACTGTGACGAAGTTCGCCTGGTTACGAAAAGACAGCCTTCTCTACGACAAACCAGTCGAGATGGCTCTTCTTGAACGATACGCAGCCTTTACCAAGAATGACAGGGTCTTCACCGAGTTTCATGCCAGTCTTCCCAAACCAATTGCGTGCAAGATATTCCCAAGAGTTGTGCGGCAAGTGGGCAAGCCAGAGCGTGTAGAGAGGCAATGTTGGATCATGACCACCACAGGCACAGGGTCCCGGATCAGCAGGGAGAGTCTGCCTAATTTGGAAGCGGTCTTGATATTTCTAGCGGATCTTTTTCGAAGTGAGGGTCTTCCGTCATGAATCTGACTTTAGCTGACGTCTGAACAGGTTATTTAGCTCTACAAGCCGCCGGAATTGCCCACCGAGATGTCAGCATGGGTAATATCCTCGTGAGGGACGGTTTTCGATGCCTTTGGTTGGACTTCGATGCTGGCATGCTGATCGATCCGTCTACCAATGTTGCCACCGAGGACTGGATGAAGATCCTTCCCGGTGGCTTGACTGTTTGTTTCTTTTGAACTTTTCTAGATGCAGCGCGAGCTAACTTTACTTCGTTTTCAGGCAACACCAGATTGCGTCTCTTACGCAGTCGCTACGGCAGGCTCGCAGCCCAAGCTGATACCCTGGCACCCTCGCTTGGATGCTGAGTCTCTCTGTCATTTGGTTTCTTATGCGATACTGTCTCTCTTCCTCGAATCGCCCCGCGAGACAAAGAAGAAGGCGAATCAAGCTTCAGCTGGTACCCTTCCGCCGGCCGAGTTACGACGATCTGCCCGTCTGGCCTCTAGAACGCCATCGGATACTGCAGATCCTACTTCAGGACGCTCTTTAGCAGGCCCAGCTTCCCTATCACCACATCAGCAAGTGAGCACACCGCGCCTGTCGACACCAATGGCATTGTCGTTCGGTCAAGATAATTTCACTCGCTACGATTCACTACCTGTGAAATTTGCCGCTGGTTTTAGCTCCTCAGTAGGTGAAGCAAAGCTGCTGTCCGAGGCGTTGGCGTCGATAACAAATGCAGCAAAAGCTATCTTGCCGACGGAACACGAGAGGCTATTCTGGGATCAATGCGGCTTGGATCAATTTAAGGGAGGAATAGCTCTATGGCAGTCAGAGTATGATAACCTTGTTGCGCCCAAGAATGAGACATGGCGGGAGAATGTCAGCGGGATGGCGACATGCTTTGATGAAGCCAGGGTCTCGCTGCGGGAATTGGGTACCCGAACCTGGTCAGAATGGGGTCCGTCTTCCTTCCACCCGTATAATCCAAGCTGATAACAGCTTTGTTTCATTCAGATGCACAGAAGGTTGCAAATACTCGTCCACAAGAGATGGAAATGAAGGAGGCGCAGGAGATGGCGAAGACGGTTGCGGAAGACAACGGAAACAGAGATATACCAGGAGATGCTAGAGAGGGCAGCGACATTGATGCCGACAAGATGGTAAGCGACCTGGCAGAGGCGCTCAAAAGACTTTGAATGCAATGCTGCAGCGGGAATACAACGTCTATGGCATTGCCATGTTTGTGCTTGGTACTTGAAACAATCGAATGTCTCGGCTCGCTAAAGCTCGTGCATGCCACCTTGTAGTGATTGTGGGCAACTTGCTGGTTCCATGCTAGCAATGCCTTGCAAAAGAGTGTTCCGTAGATAATAAATAGTAATAGAAAGAGTCCATATTCCCTAGTGTTTCGCAAATCAATAGCAACCAAAGGTACGCTTGCCATGCTTGTTACCCAGCTTCCAACTCAAACCTTGCTTGCACTCTAGTACCGATAATGAGCCAAAGATCAAAGAGAAGATACAACAACCGAACCTTTAGGCTTCCACTCCCAGTCGTTTCCCTTGTGCTTGTGCTCCTTCTTCTTGTGGACCCACTTGTCTTCTTTGCAAGGTGTTTTAGTAGGAGGCGAGGGTGCGCAATGCTTGCCTTTGCATGGTTTGATAGGTAGACAATGAAGACCGATGCAGGGCAGGTCGATATCGATACAGTGATTGCCTTTGCAGGGCGTCTTGGTAGGTGGGTTGCAATGCTTGCCTTTGCAAGGAGGATTGGAAGGAGGTGAGGTTGGACTGCAATGTTTGCCTTTGCATGGTACGACAGGTGGAGGAGTGACATCGCATGATTGACGGTTGACTTCTTGTACTGGTGGASTGACTTTKGRKACAATGTYGTGCGTCGGGTAAGYGACAGGTCCAAAGATGTTGTCTTTGCTGAATGGATTGCGCTCATTCCCTGTACAATACATCAGTATAAGAATAGTGGATCAGGAAAAAGGGACAAACAGCATTGGTTCGTGGCCGGAGACTTTTCGCAGCAGTCGCAGTACACTTCTGCTTGTGCTGAATACCACATGAGCAAAATTTGTATAGAATGCTGCAAAGAACTCACAAGCCACTTTCGTAGCGTTGACGCTCAGACCATAATGCATCGATTCACCCGCGCAGTAGCCTTTGCATTGAGTGCGCCAGCTGTCGGTGAATTGTGTCAAAGAGGACGTGGACGGGTACTAGAGCAATGAATCAGCACTGCGACGAGCAGAAATGGAAGAGAGCATACGTTGATGGTTGCATGTTCGCAATCAGGAATGTATGTAGCAGCTGTATGCTAGTCAGTGATGTTCAACAGGCAAGGGGGAATGACAAACCAGTGAAGCTGAACAGGGCAGGAAGGATGAAAAAGAGAGTGGATAGCATTATCGGCGAAAGGAGTGTGATTAAGTGAATGAATGAGAGAGAAAGGAGCAAAACGGAAAATCAGCGGATTTTATACGCCTCGAGGAGACTTGTTGAGACTTCATCAATATGGAGAAAGGAGGTTCAGCCGGGCCTAGGCTTGAGGGGTAGCCAGATAGAAGGGTGATCCTCGTCCGTGCGAGATGAAGCGAAGTTCGACTAATACAGCACAGACTATGGGTCTGAGCAGAGAGGCTGTGATGCCAACAACTTAGAGTTTCAGACAGATAGAGCACATGACTGTACATGAGACAGAACTGCAGGAGCATAGAGAGGCATTCACCATAGCCAGAATGGCCAGAAAAGCGCTGATGCGAACAGCAAGACATGCAGACGCTCAGCCAGGAAAGCAAGGATAACCGACAGCCGCAGAGATGCAATGAAAGCCAGATGTCCTGTCGCAGCAAATACAGACATCTTCGCGGTTTGTCTCCAAGCGTCATTCGGCTGGTAACAGCGACATGAAGGCCTCTCGCTGTATTAGATCTCGCTTGAACAGGGCAGGTCAGGCCGCTGGACCACGCATAGCAAGGAAAGCGCCTGCGATCCCTTTACGGCCGACACCATCTCAGATGCCAAAAGATGAAATACCTCAAACAGCCTCTGATGCCTCACGGGCGTTTCCGTATAATCAACTCGAGCAGAGTGGACCTCAGGCCTCTACATCTCAGTAAGTGCAAGTCTACCTGTCAAAGTGACGGGCTGACGTGACGCATAGGATGCAATTCTCTGAAGCTGAAAATGTCCCCGTTATTGTTCCAGAGGTACGTCCTTAGCACCTGTCTAACCAAGCATACTAAAGAGCAATAGGATCCACATGGAATAGTCAAACAAGATGATCCGGCTGCTACAATGCTCGCAACTCAAGGGCTCGTTGTAGTCCGACAGCTCGAAATGATGAGTGCGTTACGTGTTCCGCTTACAGGAGACAGCTAAATCCTCGCAGACGTCTTTCTCGGATACGAACAAGCCAACAGGTGATTTGTTCCGAACAGATTTGCAGTACTCCAAGCTGATCACGAGTAGATACCAAATCCTCTCGCCTTCCGGTCAGCCAGTAGGTTTTTTGGCAGAAGAAGATCTAGGCTTCACCTCTGCTATCGGTCGACAGGTATGCATGATGCCTGCTCGTCAGTGTTTGTACTAATACATAGCAGGTCATGCGTACTCATCGGCCTTTCAAATGCACTGTCATGGTCAGCTCAATTATTTACATCGACCATACTCAATAGCTGAATCGCTTGGTCTGAACAGGACCTAGAAGGCAACGTCACCTTGCGCATTCATAGACCTTTCAGCCTTATCAATTCCCGCATCACCGTCTCGCTAGGTCAAGATCCAGATAACATCATAGGTGAATGTCAGCAAGAGTGGCATCCTTGGAGAAGAAAGTATAATTTGTTTTTGAATCGGAATGAAGGGATGGAACAATTTGTGCGTCTTCTCACCAAGTCCATTGTTTCAAAGATAAAATAGACTGAGTCGTCGCAATAGGCAAAGATTGATTCTGGATTCTTGTCTTTTGACTTCTATCCTGCTGATGAGAATGGTAAAGGTATGCAACGTTTCAGCTATCTCATGAGCTCGGCTCATCCCTACACAGTCATGGCCGCCATCAACAGACAATGGGGAGGGATAGGTCGCGAGATGTTCACGTAGGCATATCCCAACTTGCGTTCCTTTTCGCTAATGTATTCTATAGGGACACGGGACAATATGCCTTGAAGTTCGATGCGGTCAACCTAGAAGACCTCTCACCAGCTGTAGCATCCGTCGGAACAGACGAGAAGGGCCTGGTCCCAATCCACCAAGGCTTGACATTGGATCAACGCGCTGTTCTACTAGCTACAGCAATGACATGCGATATCGATTTCTTTTCGAGAAAATCTAGCGGAGGGTGAGCAGTCGCTTTCCTCTTTGTCAAGTGTCTATGCTCATGTGTTGTAGTATCGGATCAATGCTACCATTCATGATTCCGTTCCCGGGCGGATCCGATAATCAAGCAGAAGTAGAACCCAACGCAGAAACTACATCAAGCCTCGGTTCCAGCTATGGTTCCTCCAACACGGGCGAATTACCAAGATCAGCTGATGCAGATGCGGCAGCGGAAGGAAGGGGATGGGATGATCAGATTTGGGGTGAGCAAGAGGCGCCGCTTGATGAGGGTGAGGTGATGCAGGATCCTTGGGGCGACGAGCAAGAGGGCAGCAGTTGGAGTGATTTCTTTGGTGGTGATGGAGATGAATAGAATGGGTGGTCGGGTTGATCTAAGTCAACGCCGAGGGGAAATAGACATGGAATGGACGCTCTTCTATGTCAGTCTGACCGATGATCGCTGACAATGTGCTAATGTGCTCGCCAGATCATTCACCATTTCAGTCTCACTGTCCGGTCGGCGGTCTTTCATGGTAAAGTCATGGCAAGGATGATGCACGACTGCAGGGGTTGTCGAGGTCGAACAGAGGACAACCCCAAATCTATCTGCATTCGTTCCTTCTTCTCTCCCTTCGTTCCTTCAGGTCCAACCAATCCGCCGACTAAACTCCGGAAGCAGTGAGAATGTTTTTCCCCACAATTTCATCAGCAGGTACAGTTGAAGAGCCACAGCTGCCAGGGCATCAAGAATCAGAAGATCATTCATGGCTGTAGTAGTTGATATAAGTTTAGTAGAGCACGCTTGGCGAGAGACCATCATGCAATCGACCGTTGCTTCGACGTCAAAAAGACCGATAGAGGATCAAGATGGGCCCGCGCCGCAACGCAAGAAGAGAGTTGCAGCGGCTTGTGATTCTTGCAAGCGCAGAAAGATCAGATGCGACGGGCAAAGCTTCTGTGCCAACTGCGCTGCTGCCGGTCTGGTGTGCTCCTATGCCAGTACGGGATTGAAGAAGAAAGGACGCCCAGACAGCACTATACAAGCTCTCAAGGCAGCACAGGAAGCAGAACAAAGCCGTTCAAATGAAATACCCACGCTGCCTGCCTTTCCGGACTTTCTATCAAACAATTCTACAAATTCTGAGAGCACGCCTGGTGCTTCGGCAAGTGTATCCTTTGCGCCCATCGATGGATCGCTGCAAACGCTGGCATCTGTTGCTTCGAGGCCGCGCAGAGCCAAACGCATAGATGAGATCGTCAGCCGCCGTAGGGTCTCCTTTTATCTAGCTTAGCGGCTAGCCTGACCTGTTTCCAAAGCCACCGTCGAGATCCTTGTCAGGCTTTACTTTGAGAGACTGCATCCTCATATGCCCATCATGGTGAGCTTTGGCTCTAGCTTAACAAAAGCAGGCTAAGTATTCGACATATAGGCTCCTGCACCTTTCTGGCAATCTTTCAAGCAAGAAGAAGACGTGACGAATGATCGATTCTACTCCATTCTTGTCGCGTTATGTTCAGCCATCTGCGTCTCGATGCATAGTGAACCTATGCCAGAAGAGCTGCAAGCGAGATATGGGACATGGGAAGAGGTCGGTCGGGCTTTCAACGCTGCTGTGCCTCCGAAGCGGACTCGGGACATGTTTGCGGATCGATCTGCTTTGGTAGTTCAAAACATCATGCTGATTGCCATGTATGTATTATGCTCATTTAGTATCATATTGCTGACGTATGCGCTAGATATGAAAAGAACGTTGGCAGCAATATCGCAATGCATCTTGTCAACGAAGCCATCCGATTCGCCATTGCTTATCACTACGACAGAGAAGACCCATCAGTATCGCCTCTAGAGGGACGAACCCGCAAGCTCATCTTCTTCACCTTGTACCAATGGTCAACGTATTCATCTTTGTTGTCTGGCAATCCCTTGGCAATCAGGACAGACGAATCGCATGTCTCGATGCCCTCAACATCAGAAGGTGCCTTTGCTATGCCGTGGGTAGAGGGAAGTGAGCCTAATGAAGAGACGGCGCTGGAGGCTTTCAACACCAGCACTACCCTGTGTCTGGCTGTAGAAGGTTTGTGAGATTCTCTTATATCCATCTCCAGCTCGCTAACATCTCGAAACAGCCGCCATTTTGGCTTATCATGCAGACATGAGGTCTTTCCTGCGGGGCAACGATGTCCGATCAAACTTCAGACAAAGCATTCAGAGCATTCTCTCGGCAACTGAAGATTCGCCGGCTTGGCTGCATCCTGCGTCTGATCAGACTAGAGATAATGAGTCAGTCAAGCAAACTGCTTCCCTCATCCACATCTATCAACAAGTCTCTTGCATCGAACTCTACCATCGCTATCAAAGTCTCGTCGCGCCAGAGCATCACAGCATTGGGCACTACCATCAAGCTCGTATCGGCGGGCAGATCGCAGGACATCTTTCCAAAATGAGCTCAAAGGACATTAATCGGTTAGGACCGTCCGCTATCGACATGCTCTATCACGCCCGCGAGTACTTGCAAGAGTCGCTGACGCATTTGGACGATCCATCTGCCTTGGCTCAAGCCAAGTCTGACCTGAAACTGTTTGATGCGCAAGTGGAAAACGTCGACTCGCTTCGAAGGGTGAATGCAATCATCAAAAGACCTCGAGCATATCGGCCAGAAGCCAGCACCAAACCATCTCGAGCATCTTCACCTGTCGCTTCCACCCCTACATTCACCAACGGCGACCTCGAAAAGGCTCTTTCTCCCTTCAACGCTTCAGCAGCTTGGACTCCTGCGACGTTCGCAGATCCTTCAATTGGATCTATGGCGTTCATGAACAACCTACCTTTTCTGGACGTGCAGAATTACGCCGAAGCGTCAATGGCTTACGCTCAGTCTTTCTGGAACACTGACTTTGGTATCAGTGAGGAACAAGGGCAGCGGCAGCAGTGAGAGGAACTGTGTTACTACGAGGTTTGGGGGTCGGTTGCACATTGTTGAATAACCCGAATGACTTGTAGCCTTGTAACAGCCAACATTATACAAAATATCGCGATAGGCGATTCTTATCCGAACGATACGCCGAGCTCCAGCTCGCCTTTGTAGCCTTTCATGGTCTGGTGTCGAAAGGCTGCCAACTCCAGATCTTGAAGCCTGCAAGCAAGTTTATCCTCGATCAACCAATCTCGAGACCAGACTTCGAGGTGAACTCGCAGCTGTTGTCCCTGTAGGCGCACTTGGCGCTTGCGACATCTCGTATCGAGAGAAAAGAGTCTGGCGCAAACCAAGAAAGAAGGCAGGCAACCAAAGCTCAGCTAATCTGGGCAGACGCGCAGCAAGGACTGCAATGGAACAATAAGAACAGAGGACCTCTACAATCAGATGTAGGCCGGCTACATTGTTCTCCCCTCCCCTCCACGATTTTCCAACCAAAACGGTACCGGTACATACTCGGTTGGCGATGCTCTTAAATCAAACTCCCTGAACCGTTTCGTTCTTGCTCCTGGTTTCACCTCTACCGTTTCTTGCCCTTGCATCGAACATTTGTACCGTTCAACACATCGAAAATGCTTGCCAACCCACCCGCTCTGCCCAAGTAAGCTTTTCGTTCAGCTTGAAGTTGTGGCCACTGACAATGCACTCAGATCCGAGGCTCGCTGTCCCTTTGCCCATACTTTCGAAGACAAGTTGGAGGACTACGATCCTCTCGCTTTCGACGAGTAAGCATATTGTCGAACGAGTTGTACAGCTCAGCTAAAGTCCTATCAGCCCAGACGAGATCCGAAAGCAGTATGCTTCACTACGTGACACCAAGCCTGTCGCATACACATCCGCATACGGCGGCTTCCATCTTCTCACTCGATACGCCGACATCAAAGCCGCGGCTACCAACGCCGAGCTCTTCATCAGCAGCGTTAAAGCTGTCGTTCCTTCAGACCCACGTGGACTCAGGCGTGCTCCGCTCAACTTCGATGCGCCTGCGCATACACCTTACCGACGAGCTCTCGAAAGAACGATCAAACCCGCTCGGATAAAGAAGCTGGAAGGTCGTTTGGAAGTCATTGCAGAGCGGGAATTGCTGGTGTGGATGAAGAGCGGAAATTCAGATATCTGTTCTGGCTTTGCAGCTATTTTCCCTGCTTATGTGGAAGCGTTGTGGTTGAAGTGAGTCTGCACTTCAGCTCCGTGTGTCAGTGCTGATAGCCGCATCTAGCTTGGATGAAGGCATTGCTCCTGAGCTCGCAACAACAGCTTCTCAATGGGTGATTGCCTGGCGTGATCAACGAAAAGAAGATGTTACTCGCTACTCTCTGCGTCTTTACGACATTGCTCGAAACCTTTTGGATGATCGTCGTGAGAATCCAAGAGATCCTGAAGAAGATCCTGCTTCATCTTTGTTGCAAGAGCGCGTTAATGGTCAGCCGCTAGAGGCTGAACACTTGCTGGGTTGCTTGAGGCAAAGTTTGGTCGTCGGGATGGTGGTATGTGTCTTCCTTCGTGACTAGACAATCGCTGATCGTCTTCTTAGGCCCCACCAATCCTGCTAGGAGCTATTTGCAAGCATCTATCAGAACATCAAGACCTACAAGATCAACTCAGAGAAGATCCTGCTTTGATTCCAGCTGCGGTTGAAGAGTTTATTCGCTTGTATTCGCCCTACAGGTCAGTTCTGAGCCCCTCTGACGGCGCCGAGCTAACGCTATCGACAGAGGATTCGCACGAACAGTATCAAAAGAGATAGTCCTGCATGGCCGTACTATCAAGCCTGGCGAACCTATCACCATGACCTACGCAAGCGCGAACCGAGATCCAGCAGTTTTCCCTGACCCAGACAAGTTTGTTCTGCATCGCGAAAATATTACAGCACACCTCGGATTTGGAAGAGGCCGACATGCTTGTGTTGGAATGCCTTTGGCGAGGATGGCTATCCAAGTTGCTGTGCGAAGTGAGTTTGCTCATTGACATTTGTCGGATCAAGCTGATGCTTTGTAGCTTTGCTCGCTAATACTCAGAGCTTCAAGATGAATGGACCAGTACAGTTTGCTAGGTGAGCAGCTATAGAATGTGCTGTAGCACACCGTTGACAAGTGTTGTAGAATGCCGGAATTGGGAGTGACGAGCTGTCCTTTGGAGTTCGTACAGAGCTAGTAGATCACTTTGCCGGGCTGGGATTCAACCTTGAATTTGTACCGATGGACCGAGATACGCTTCTGTATTGATATTTACTGCTTCGACCGTTGTTGTGATACTACCGACATTGCCTCTACCATTTCGATCAGTACTCATATACCAAATGATGGCCTGTGGAGTCATCAAGGGTTCAAGAGATCACAAAGAGATCACGCTGGGTCTGCTCGACAAAGAACGCAAGATCTCTCCGCACGCCCTGTAGTCACGAGAATACCTCTCAGGGTCTCCGCTATTCTATGGCCCGGCTGCCTGGATGTCAAGAAAGTCATACAAGCTCATCGATCAGCGCAAAGCACTCTGATATCGCTTCTTCCGAAATACAGATTCAGTTGGCGAATCGGTTCACGAAGGTCTTCCCTTTTACCTGAACGGCATGTTGAGAAATTTCTGGGCGCCATTGCTGTCCAGGATCTAGACCTTCAAGCGACATTCTGTAGTCCTGCGACGGACCCGTTCCTTTGACTTTGTTCTGGTCGTGTCTGCACGTCTCGTCTGGTCGTAACGTGTCCCGTCAATACAAGAAGCAAGGTATCTGTCCATTCTGATAGGCCGAGCATGCCTATAGACAATCTGCAAAGTACGCAATTTTCGATCAGCGCAACAGGGAAGTCTACCAGTCTCTCTACGATGTGGATGCACTGCGCTTACAACCACTCTGTTTCTCTCTTTGCGTATACTCCCTTCGCTTTGCGTCGCTAAACCTTCAGGCTGCCTTGAATCGTATCGTACCTCACTGCTGTTTTTACAGCGCGATAGCAACCACGATCAGTGTCTGCCATCAGTGTCTGCCTGCCGTCCAGATGAGCCTGCCCTCTTCTGCTGACTTCTAGGTTATCGGTGGTCTGTTGATATGTCAAGCTCTCCAGGTCTTCGCCTATTGCAATAGAGCATATCTCCAATCAAGGCGCGCAGCGGGATAAGACACAAGCACGCGGTGCAGTCCAGTAGGCTTACCATTGACCCACCCTACGAACGCTTGCTGATATCACCTAGATTACATTAAATTAGCACAGCTGCACATACCTTTCACATGATCATGCAATTTAAGTGACGTTTCGATTTTTGGGGTTTTCTCTTGACCATCATCTCGCCTTTTGCTCGACGTTACTTCTCTTCTACAACAATGTCTGCTCAAGAAAAGGGATCTCAGTGCGTAGTTCAGACGCGACTATGATTTCGCTGACGCGTAGAACAGCTATGGAGCAAAGCTCGAGTAGGTCTGCGAACGTGCGTAAAGTACACTGTTAAACTCTTATCTGCAGCCAAGTAAACGATCAAGCAAAAGACGCTGCCATGCACAAGTCTTATCGCGTGAGTCTCTTATCTTCCCGTAGCGTTTTTCACCTCATACGTAAACAGGACCTTGGCGACGATGTGGGCAAACAGCTCGATGCTGCTGCTCGTCGTCTCAACGACCGTACTGCTGATTCTAACGGCAAGAAAGCGGAGTGAGTAACTTCCCTGTTTGCTCGAACCTTGTTCTTATCGCTTTACACAGTCAGCACCTATCTGAGCTCTATGACTCTTCCATTTCGCTTGCCAGTCACACCTATGACTAGTGAGTGTCTCTTTATAGTTCTTCTCTCTTGCCTGCTGACGTCGTTTCAAGCGCTTAGAGCTGGATCCCCTTCACGCAAAAGAAAGCTCGCCAAATCCAGAACGACCCCAAAGGCCAAGCTAAAGAGGGCAAAGAGAATGCTAAAGATGCGGCTCGTTCAAGTGAAAAGCAGGGCGAAGAAGTTGCCGAAGTAAGCTGTCTTCGTTTACAGACTGGCTTTCGCTGATTTCATGACAGGATGCCAAGCAGACCATCTTTGATCTCGTCAACGAGGCTCGTGGCTTGACTGGTCAAATCCTTGACACTGCTCATCAGTAAGCTTGATCATACTTGACACAAGCACTCGCTGACGAATCTTTAGTTACGTCGTTGTTGCAGACAAAAAGACTCAAGAGACTGCCGACGATGCCCAAGCTTCAGACAAAGCTCCTGTTCGTGCTGCAGGTGGTATGATTGGTCAGTCCCATGATATAGCTTTTTGATGAAAAACTAAATACAAAATGATGCAGGCGCTACTCGCAATCTCGCCGCTGCTATGATCGAAAAGACTCGCGATGTCGTCTGCTACGGTATGGAGCAAGGTGAAGATGCTCGCTATCATTCCAAGCAAGTCTCTCGTGACGCTCAGGTATGTGCATCCTTGCTCTGCGCGATGCTGTGTCTTATAGTGATGATAGAACAAGGCCAATGACTACACCAAACAAGCTAAACAAATGGCTGGTAAAGCTGTTGGTACTGCTCAGAAGTACGGTCAAGCTGCTCAGGTAAGTCGTCAATCGTATGCATCAGATGGTTCTCATCCTGATAACAGAACGGCATGCAACAAAAGGCAGACGAAGCCAAACAACAAGTTGATGGAAACACTCCTGCTGGTGATGGACAAGCTTCTGCTAATGGTGGGTTGGACAAAGGAAGACCTGGGTTTGTTACGCTTCGGTCAAGCTGCGATTCTAGCTTAATTCCTTCGTCTGCCACAGCTTCAATGTCTCTGTCCAACTGTAGAATCACCTGCGCGCAGGCCTGAATGACTCTCACTGTAAACTAGATTATGATTACAATGCCAGACATGGAAGTATGGTATCGCCTGACCATTATCGACCAAGCAAGAAATATACCAGACTGTCCAGGCCATACGCGACAGTCTTAATACCACAGCGTTGCCTTCGCGATATCAAGATGCTTTCTTCTCGCGAGAATTGGCAGAACTTCATGCACTCTGATTTCCTTCGATATCAAGCTTGGGATATAATAGCCCTGCGGCAATGAGATATTATACAGAGGAGATATTAGGCTCTTGGTTGCCGCTGGATTTCAGGCCGAGCAGCGCTTTGACCTCCTCTTCCAATTCTGCATTCCAGCTGCGAATGCATGTTTTGCCTCTGTACCATCTCGTTTCTCGCTTCTCTCTCTTATCCCTCGTCAAGTAATACCCACCCACGTTCATTTATTTTCTGGCAAGGCTCGCTCGCGTCTACATTCGCAACCTAATCAAAGACCCTTGAGCACGGTCTCTAATAACATTCTTTACTTTCCAGCAAGATGCACAGTCAATCTTTGCTCTTTACCCTGACTCTGGCCATTGCATGCGCCGTGTCACTCATTCAAGCAGGCTACCATGATCGAATGGTAGTACACCGAAGGCAAGTCGACATGGAAGACAATTACCTAGATACCGAGCCAGCAATGAACGCGACCATGATGACTTTGGTTGGCAATGATTTGCAAGATGAGAATGCTGAAGGTCACTTGTGGAAACGCGCCATGGGACCAGCTTGGACCGGTGCTTCCACTCTCAAGACCAGCAAACTCCGAACTCAAGTCAGCGCTATGCAATTGACTGTTACTGGTCTCGATTCTGTCTTGTATGTCTATCATCGAATCAATTCGGCGGTTCTGATTTCTTTCGGGTAGAATTATCGATAAAGCGGAAAACAATCCTCTAGTCATTCCAGCAAAGGGCAAACAACCATCTCATCCTGGTTGGGTACAGTGGCTCAACCTCAAGACTGGAAAGAGCATTGCACTTGATGCGCTCACCAACAGTTTCTGCGCTGGTGGTTCGTGGCTTTCGAACGGCACGATGGTCAACATCGGAGGCAACCCAGCTACCAACAAAGCTAGCTACTATAATGGAAACGTCCGCGATCCCCTTCCAATTCATTCTACACTCTGCTGACCATGTATTAGGGTATTATGGGCATCCGACTATTCGACAATTGTAATGACAAGTCGGTCGTGTTTTATTGTCCAGTATATGTGCTGACAAGGATCACAGCGGATGCTCGATCAAGGAATGGCCAAACACGATCCGCTTGGCTGGTTCTCGGTGGTACCCGGGTGTGGTCAGAATCACTGATGGCTCTGTTTTGGTGATGGGTGGTATGACTGAAGGTGGTTTCAACAACGCGAGGGCTACCGACAAGTACGTATGACCTGGATGGTGCGGAAAGCGCTCATAAAGCTTCTCGCACAGCCCAAGCTACGAATTCTTCCCTACTAAAGGCTATAACGGCGGTCTCCAAATCCACTCTAAGTTCCTCGCCGATGCTCTCAACTCTAACCTCTTCCCCGTCATGTACCTACTCACATCCGGTAAAGTCTATGTCGCAGCCAATACGGACAACATGATCTTCAACTGGAAGACTGGTGCTGAACAACGTCTGCCCAAATTCCCCAATGGCGTTCGCGTGACTTACCCTTGGACCGCTGCTTCTGCTCTTCTGCCTTTGACCGTCGCAAACAACTGGACGCCCGAAGTCATATTCTGTGGTGGATCGACTGAGGACGATACAAAGGATGCTATTAAGCTCTCGTCCCAAGCGGTCACTAGCAAACAATGTCAGAGGATGCAATTGAATACCGCTGGTATCGCAAAAGGTTGGCAGGTTGAGCAGTTGCCCACCAAGACTGGAAGAATCATGGGTGAGATGGTGCTTACTCCAGATGGCAAAGTCGTCATTTTGAATGGTGCAAATACTGGTATTGCTGGCTATGGTGCGTCGGCCAGAGCGTGTTGTCAGTCTTGTACTGATGAAGGATCGTTCGCCACGCACAGGTAATGTCGGAGACATGGTCGGTCAAAGCAATGCTGCAAATCCTTCCTATGCTGGTCTTGTCTACGATCCGATCGGCACTGGCAAGAACCGCTGGCAAAATCTTCCAGCGTCCAAGATTGCCAGAATGTATGTTTGGCTAATTCAAGATGTGCACCTTCTGATCGGCGTTTTCAGGTATCACTCTGTCGCTACTATCACTGCGGATGGAAGTATTCTGATTGCTGGGTCCAACCCGAATGCGTACGTCTATCTTAATCTGCTTCCAGCCAAAATGCTGACAATTCATTAGCGATGTCACCGACAAGACTTACCACACCGAGTATGCTATCGAGACCCTCTCACCTCCCTACATGATCAAGAGGCGACCTGTGATGAAGAGCGTTCCGTCTAACCTAAAGCATGGCGGAACTACTCGCATCTCTTTCGACCGTCAACCTGATTTCAAGTCTTGGCAACTATCTGTCGTGTTGATGGACTTGTAAGTGCCCGTGCTTGTGCTTTCGAGCACTTACTCAGGACGTTGCCCTTACAGCGGTTTCCGAACTCATGGTGTTGCTATTGATCAACGTCTGGTCGAGCTCAAAATTGTCAAAGTCACATCTGCTGGTGTCATAGAGTTTGAGAACCCTTCCAATGGAAACATGTATCCACCTGGACCTGTGAGTCGTGTCTTGGGGCCTGTCGAAGCAGTGCTGATGTGCTGACAGGGCTACCTGTTCGTCGTTCTTAACGGTGTACCGTCTATCGCTTCCAAGATCATGGTCGGGGATGGTGCAAATCCTCCATATGATGAAGCTGCCCATAATGTAAGTCAAATCCGTCTATGGCGAGTTCATGTTTTCTAACAAGTCGGGCTCGCAGAACATGTTGCGCAAGACCAAAGTCGTTAGCGGTACCCTCGTCTGATCTCTCTTTTGGCCTATCATTCGTGTTTCGAAGGGATTGACTGAGGGAGGTTTGGGTTGGCATAGCGCTCATGGACACTTTTGAAAGCGGGAAGGACAATTCGTTATTGGGCTGTTAAGCTGGTCATTAATGCATAAAGACTATACATATATCTTTTGCTCCTCTCGTAACTTATGGATCACCTCACTGAGCCTTCCGCAAGCGAGCTGATGTGACGCGTTGGTTGCCTTCGAGCAAGCATTCAGCTCTACGCAGACAGGCGCATACATCAGCATGTCATCGTAAGCTTGTAGTTTCACTGCGAAGAGAATCCAAAGCTAAACGGTTGCAAGCAGTTCTCAAGTTTTTGGCATCTGGATAATGTGAGGCCTCGTCGTCGTAAATGGCAAACGCAGCCCGCTTACAAGATACTGCTGAACAGTAACAAGGCTGGCGGCCTGATCTATCAGCAGAATTACGAAGGTACGCCTCGTCCAGCTGCTGAGCGAATCCAGATCTGAGCACGATGAGCAAGTACAGACGGCTTGCCTGGACTCACTTCAAACGAGTATCTGGTGCTCGCTGGTACCTTCCATGGCATTCACGCCATCACTGCGCGCCTGAATCCCGTTGGCCCAAGTTCTGGAGTGGAAGTCATCGAAGCAGAAACGTTCAAGATGACTTGCAAGCAAACGCCTACTGGTAAGCCACATCTCTATATGCTATGCCACTACTTTGTCTGATGTGGCACAGGCACGAAACTCGTTCTCATCTCTTCCCCTTCGCATCCGTCAACCGAAGCTGTTCTCAGTCAAGTCTATCAAGCTTATAGCGACCAGCTCAAGGATCCATTCTACAGCGCTGAGATGCCTATACGAGGCGAGAAGTTCAACACTCGTATTCGCAACATTTGCAGGTCATGAAGATGTCTTTTCTCTACCAACGGCGCGGCTCATCAGCCTCGTTCCGCCTCTCTATCGTCAGATCAATATGGCTGGTAGCTGTACAACCAATAGTCTGCTCGTCTATTGCTCGACATCCTTTGTCCGGTCAACCGGCCAAATCATCGCCTCAACCTCAACCTGGCCGCAATCGTTCGCTCTTCTCTCTTCCCATCATCAGTCAAAAGCATTCTCTGTCGGCTGGCCCGATCTATTAATACTCTATCAATCTTCTCTTCTCCTCAATACTATCACCTATCATCTCATATTCATGTTTGGCCAACTTCAATCTTCGAATGCTGGCGCTGGCCTTACCGCTCCAGTCGGTCATCGCGAACCGAAAGACGGAAAGCGTAGTACGACCCCGAAATGGGCGACCATGCGCTTCTTTGCTGTCAGTCATCTATTAAAGCGAAAGGACCTTTGCTCATGGCTTGACCTATAGATTACGCTACTCACTGCCTCATTTGCTCTGCTAGTCGCCGCCTGCGCTGCTCCTACCTCCAAGCTGACCATCGGTTCGTACTTCGTACTGAATTCGCGAGTTCAGAAGCAATCATCTGATCTTCTCGATAGCTACCGTCGAAGTCAATACGATGGAACGGACTGGTCCAGGAATTGTCACCATCGGTGCTGATCTCAACGGATACGCCGCTTATCAAGCTGCACCTGCCGTGCCTTCTCAGCCAGACTTTATCATTCGAGTCGGTGTTTGGACAGCTTGCGCCCAAAGTGAAGATGGCGATCCAAAGAGCAACGCATGCACTGGAAAGCTGCAGAAGGACTTTCACAATGTTCTTTACAATAAGACGACTATTTACCCCGATGGACCTAGCACCTCTGAGCTCAGTAAGGAAGATGCTTGTTTGTTCTTTCGAGACCTGACTGTAGCAACTTCACTACAGCCTTTAAGGACTCTGTTCCCATTATCCAGTCTGCTGCCGAAGCTATGAGGGGTCTTGGACCGACGATGGTGACAGTTGCTGGTAAGTGCAGGCTCTACTTACAAGCTACTTTCGCTCATGTCTTCGCTCGCGGCTCCTTTAGTTGCTGCAGGCTTGACGTAAGCTCGTGGTATTGCATTTGATCAACAACTAACATTTTCCTGACAGTGGCTATGTGCTCTACTTCTCTTGTCTATCCTTCTTCAGCTATGCTCGTCCCGCCTGTTGGAAGGTCCTGTATGTCTTCTACCGGATCGTAGCTTTCCTAGCTGACGATATGCCCTGGTTAGACCCAGTCAAGACAGGATGCTAACTCACCCTGGCTTTGGCCTCTGTTTGATGGTGCTTTGCTTCTTTACTACTGGCCTTGCTTGGACCGTATGTTTGTACAGAGCGGACTTCGACGATTGTTCTAATCTTCTGTTAGTTTTCTGGCATTCTTTGGATGGCAGTCAGCGACATGAGATTGGATGGCTATACTATCCTTGTGACCCAAGGCGGCGCCAGCATCTTGATTTCTTTCGCTACTGTACGTGTTGAGAAGCTTTGACAAGCCTAAGCTTACTCGTGATGTATTCAGCTTCTGCAAATGTTTGCTGTCTGCTGTCAGTACAGCATCTATCGCCAGCTTTTGAACGATCACTACACTGAAGAGGGAACGCTGCCGTCTGATGCAAACGAAAGCGTCGTCACAGAACAACCGACCGCTGTGCCTGCTCCTCTTCCAGCTGTCCTGACTGCTCCGTCTCCCGCCGCTCCACAATTTACCATCGGTACGACTGACGACAGAAAAGACGGCAGCAACTTTTCCGCTTCGAACGATGTAGCTGCGCCTCCTCGTTACAGTTTGCACAAGGATACCGCGGCAACATTCTTGGCTGGCAAAGGACAAGATGTCAAGCGCGATGAGAAAATCGAGTTCTCCGATGACACTGATGCAAAGGCCAACTGATCGGCCACAAACCAACCTTTTTTAATCATATATAGAGCTTTATGCAATCCATTCTTTTGATGTTCGTAAACGCAACGATGTTTGACCAGCAAAATTAAAACTCCATTTCCATCAAGGAATAGCTATTGTACACTTGACTTTACGTTGACCCAATACAAAGAGCCGGTACAAACCACAAAAGTACTACGCTTCACAACAGTAGCTGGAGAGAAGACAACAACATCGGGCGGTACAACAGGTAGAATCCAAGCGTTCTGACATCTTCTTTCGTTGCCAAAAGAGGGTGTTGTGTACAGCTTTGTTTATACTTGATATACTATTTGAGCTGGTGTTGCAGACTATGGACGTGGGAGACAGAGGATAGTCGACAGAAGACCAAGAGCTGTACATCGGTAGAGGAGGGTGAAGGAGTGGGTTAGCGGGAGTTGCCAGACAAGGTTAAAGGAGAGAGATGATATGCTGGACAGGTAATGTACAAATAGGCGAGCTGGCAGGTGAGATCGATGAGATGAGGAAGAAGATCAGGCGCGCGCCATGAGCCGTGTTTGAAGATCCCTGATGAGGTCGCGATGCGATGGGTGGAATTCTCCTTCAGCTGTAGACTTTGTAGTAGACGAAGGCGAGCTCTTGACGTCTGCTGTTCGGTCGTCGAGTACCGTTTTGGAGAGGAACGCCTCGAGCGTGTTCAGTGCTGCAATCGCCTCGGCCTTTGAGACTTCAGCAGGGGTAGCAGGGGTGATGGGCGTCGCTGGAGTGATGGCCATTTGTTCAGCTTCTGCCTCTGAGGATGATGCAGCTGATGCCGAGATTGGGGTTGTAGCGGAAGTTGGAGAAGGGGTCCGTGGAAGCGGAGATATTTGACCGGACGAGCCCGAGGAAGGAAGCTTGGCGACTGCCATAGTAGCTTTGAGGGAACTAGCAGAGCGCGTTAGACGATCACCGAGAAAGGTGAGAGATCAGCTTACGCCTTCTTTTGCTGAGCTGCCTGAGCCCGTTTCGCCTTTACCGAAGAAGGATACCTTGGTGGCGCGCCAGTCGACTTTGAACGCTTGACTTCCGGTCGAGAGTAGCCGCCGATGTGCGCAGGAGCCGACATTGAATTTGGCTGAGGATCGAAAGTGTTGATCGTGTTGGCGCGACCTCGAGCTGCAGCTGGATCATAGTTGCCATAATGCGGAACGGGCGGTAGATCCAGATGACTGGCTTTGCGAGGAGATTGAGAGCCAACGTACGGAGAAGCGCGAGAAGAACTACGCATTCTAGGTGTCCGGCCCCAGGAAGAAGGAACATTCTGGTCTGCCGAGTGAGGGTAGGGCATTGATGCGGGAGCCAGAGAGATAGGGACAGGCTGAGGAGCGTAATACTGGTATTGAGCATTCGAGTATTGTGGCATCGAGTTGGAGTGCATTTCGGCTGACTGAGGGAAAGAACCGTAGTTGCTATGAGGCGATTCGCACATGCGAGTCGAAAGAGGGTAGGGAGGTGATATAGCGTAGCCCATTTGTGTCTGGTTTGAACAATTGTCGGGGGCAGAGTGCATCGATGAAAAAGCAGAAGAGCAGGTAGAAGAGTTTGATGGCGATAGAGTTGGAGTTGGTGCGGAGGTTGACAGCAATTGATCGTCTGGACCACTGAATGCGCCGCGTCGCCTAAGAATGAAAACAAGAGTTAGTACGTACATATTAATTGAACGCCAAAAAATATGCTTACCGAGGTGCCCATCCGTTATCTAAATAGACGGGAGGCGGCGCGTCTGCTGGCGCGAGCGCGTAGCTGACTTCTTCGTTCGCTGAAGGAATAGGGACAGGAGAAGAGGCAGAGTCGCTAGTGAAAAGAACTTCGTTATCGCTGAGAGAAGACATGAGTTCGTTGAGCTGATCATCTGTCCAGTCGCCTTGTAGAGCTGGACCTGCTTGAGGGTAGTATGTTGGGTTGGCTGCCATTTGACGAAGTGGAAGGTAGGAAAGAAGAGAAGCGGAGCTCTATTGGACAGCAAAGAAGTCAGCTTTAGCATCTACCCGGTTAATGATCAGCTGATCAAGGACGCACAGGTCACACGCGTAAAACTTGTTTTGCTCGTCCTTGTTTTTGCCGGCAATGTCAAATTGAGCAATGATAGCAGATGAAGGAACAGGACCAAGAAAGGAAGTGAGCTGTCAAGGGTCTGATGGCATTAAAATTCGGATCATTGTGCGCCATGAACACGGCCTGAGCGTGGCAACGCCGCCAAAGAATAGAGGAGACTCTCTGGCGTTAAAAGGACAGAAGAATTAAGAACACATGGTGTAAAGGAAAGACCAGAAGCGCAGAGGTCTGTGCTTGAACCAGACGTCGCATCAGAAGACATGGCAAAGTGACGGCATAGTCAGGAAATCCCTTAATGAAACAGTCACCGCTCTATGAGAGGCGTAAAGTCACGCTGCAAACAGCTTGTACGAAGCGAGATTTGCCATACGGTGCGTTAAGTCCAAATCTCGTATTACGCGCGACGGACTACCGCATACTACATAGACCTGGAATTGCGCCTCTCTGCGTGGGTGAAACAAGGCAGAGGAGAGCGCCGTGACGTGACTTTTGTACGGCTGTCGGCGGTTGCAGAAGAACATAATTCATCGAAAGCCTCACAAAAGGACAGCGAAGAAGTAGCGCCTATTAATTAACTATAGAAGTCCTTGGTCCTTGGGCTTCACTTGAGACAGCCAGGCCATGCTGTTGGCGTTCTGGTCACCGAAAAACGCCAGCAATGACGCGGGCGATAGAACGACGCCTGGCACGCTAAGAGAGAATCTGCTCAAGTGAGTCTAGAAGACCCAGCTAGAAGTTCAAGCTGCTCAATACGCGATATCACTAGTTTTCATGGCGCGACTGTCAGCTCCAAAATATCTTCTTCTCTGCGTACCTTTCGCTATCTTCCAGGCCAGAGCAACCCAGGCCGTCCTCGTATCATGTATCATCTGAGAATGACGCCGAATGAAGGACGAGTTGGTACATTCATCGAAGATCCCAATGCACCTTTGCGTTCAGCTGCAGCTCCGGACGCACCTCATCACCGGTATACAGTCACTGAATGGGACGAAAGCCTTGATCAATTGATGAAGAGCAAATTGTTGAATCCAGCTGGTGCGCAAGTGAATGCACCAGGTTGGAGCGGTCAGTCTCTCCTTGCTCTGATTCGTCCCGGGAGCTCACATGGATGATAGCTCGGCCAACTATGATTTCGCTCGACGGGTATTGTTACACGTTGCGTGACTTTACCATCCGAGCGGCGCCTGTGCTTCAACGCAGAGACAGCGCCGGCAACGTTCCACTCGGCATCTTGTTCGAGGTCAGTGCTTCTCCCATCTCGCGATCATCTCCATGCCACGAAAGCGGAGATGAAATGGTATACCGCAACGAGAAGACTCATGCACCTCTTTGTTTCAGATCGAATTTCGGCCATTACCTGCCATGCCTGCCAATTCTCCTATGTTACTTGAAGTGCTTCAAACCATCCTTGGCCCCTGTCTGGAAAAGGAGCTCAAAGTATGGGAAGAGACGTCGACTTTGTTTGAGGATCTCGGTCTGGCCAAACCGACAGAAGGATGGAATGCCGCGCATAAGATCGCTGCCTATGTTACATTCTTTAGAAAGTTGGAGATATTGTGATGGATCACGAATGAAGGTCACTCCAGAGAAGGGAATGTGGTTGTGATAATGGTGGACTTATCCTGGTTGAGGTATGTACAAGATCTGATGATCCAGATGCCTGTGAACGCATTTAGCTTAGCATACTTCAACACAGCCAGGCACATCAGCCATTCTCGCAAAGCTCAAAGCCTTGAAGTCCGGATATTGTGAGTGTTCTGCTCGCCTTGTTGTCAATGAGCAACTAATCAGGCGCAGCTAAGACATGCAGGCAACCTTGTGGGCAGAATCAGGCTAGCGGTAAAAGTAGACCGTTGCAATAGCGGAAAGGATTTGAACTAGGGCTAGACGAGCATTTGCCAGGCAATTGTACATTCAACGAGAAAGGAATTGGAGGACACCGGAACGAGACTATACTAAGAACAGAAATGACGCAAGCTAAGCACAGCTCTTGATACCCAGAGCGGCACGCTGCGTGCTACCATCACTAGCATATGCCAAATGAGGAACTACGAGATAGATCAGCCTTTTCGTCTGTCAGCAGAAAGAAGCCTTACTGAGCGAAACGGGAATAGCTAAGGTGGTCTATGAGCTCGAGGACAATGTCGTGAGAGGACAGACGTACATGAGCAGAAGATGTCGCCTTTGTTGCAGTAGCTGTACGAGTTATCAGCTTGCGTTCAGTCGGGTCTGCGGATCAGCTTACGCAAAGATGCACCCCTTGTTATTGATAGGGTAGGTCTGACCACCTCGTTGAGTAGCTGGGTCCTGCTCATACTAATCAGCTGCTTCCGACTGCCGACATGCTGAACTTACTCCGAAAACAGTAATGGCCTTTACTCTAGCTTGAACATCGGAGGAAAGGTTGATAGCATCCACTACCAATGCACCTGCGGTCTTGTCAGCTTCTATAGGTTCGCCAAAGAAGGATGAAGCTGACCCTTGGAATAGCCTGAAGTCCCGAATTAGCGAGTAGCACGCGAACCAGATCGGATCATACCTGATAGCACGAATGAAGTCGATGGGCAAGCAGCAGCTCGTGCCGTCTATTGACCAATGAGCCTCGTCCCGTATGAGAGATGGGAAAGACGAACGATAAGTTGAGCACCAGCTCTACCAGCCGCTTGAACAGTGAAGACGTATTCAGCGCTGCAATAAGCGTAAGCGAGCAGCTTGATGAAGAGGAAGACAGACTTACGCGGTATTGTACTGGACGCCAGTGACTGTCGATCCTCTATCGCAATCGCATTAATCAGCTTAACTCAAGATCGGTTGAGACAGGCTCACGGAATGGCAGCAGGTACATCCCTAGCTAGTGCATCTCCAACGATCCCACGACCAGATTCAGTCGTTCCCGCCTGGATTTCCAGATCAGCTTTCGGTCCGTTGTATTGAAGCAGGGCAGACCCAGTGGTATAGCTCAAGAGGAGCGCAAGAGGATTGACGTTCTGCTAGATCGTGCAGTATCTCGATTGGCGAAGCGAGTGCTAGAAGAGGAGCGAGGATGATTGCGATCTGTGAATCGATCAGCTTCAGCTGCTGCGCGAATCAGGGGTGGGAATGAGCTGACTGCGATAGCCTTCATTGTGACGGGGAGTAGTACGGAGAAGAGAGAGAGTATTGGGGAAAGTGGGGATACTAATGCAGAGGTGAACGTGAAGACTTGGTATCCGAGAAGCTTAGTTCGAGTGGGGAGCCAACTGACGGAGATTATACGTCTTAGCCAGGGCAATACAGACGCGTAAAGGAGCAAATCACTGCTCAGCAAGAGATGGACACTTTGGACGTTCTAGTGGATGCGCAGGAATGAGAGGTGGAAGTTCACAAAGGCACGAAAGGGACTACGGAGGGAAGGAGAGGAAGAGTCCGTTCCAAAGCAATATAAGCTTGGTGCATCTACACTGCTTCATGGCTGCTCGTGACCAAAAGGCTATGTTCGAATGCGACCGCGACTTTCACGCTATACCCAGCTGCTTGCATTTCCTTTGAAGCAAGCCAGACCTGTGCAGCTGTTCGTGATCAGAATGGCCTCCAGCAAGACGCAACAAGATACTTGGCAGGCGCCTATATCGCAAAGCAAAACACCGACGCTCAAAGTCATTAATTCCTTGACCCGCACGAAAACAGAACTGGTACCTAGCAAACCTGATCATCTGACCTGGTACTCTTGTGGCCCGACCGTGTATGACTTGAGCCATCTGGGGCACGCGAGAAATTATGTGACTCAAGATTTCATTCGACGCATATTGCGAGACTACTTTGGCTACAACATTCACTTTGTCATGAACATTACCGATATCGACGACAAGGTCAGCCTGCGTAGGCACAGATCAGGCTGAACGAGCTAATATCGAGCGATAGATCATTCTGCGAAGTCGAGAAAACTATCTATTTGAACAGTACTCTGCACAGCATCCAGACCTTTCTGAGCCTCTGATGCAAGATGTTGAATCTGCCTGGCAAGCTTACTTCAAGAAGAACTTTGTTCCTTTGCTACCAGAAGAACTGGTCTCCCTTGCTTGGCCTCAATTACTTTCAAAACTAGAAGGCACCACACTAGACATGCTCAAAAGCAAACACGAAAAGTTCAGCATGCACTTTACTGCTCTTTCCACTTCCCGAAAAGCCCTCGACAACGCATCATCACCTTCTTCCTCCTCAGACCTCCTCCGTGCAACCGAATCAGTCCTCTCACCCTGGCTAGATGCCCAGCATGGCTCAACAGTAACAGATCCAGCAATCTATCGATCCTTACCAGCCAAATTCGAAAAGGCATTCATGGACGACATGCAGAAACTTCGTGTTGAACCACCTACAACCTTAACGCGCGTGACGGAATACGTACCTGAAATTGTTGCCTTTGTTCAGACAATTATCAGCAATGGTTTCGCATACCAAATTGGAGGAAGCGTTTATTTCGACGTGAAAGCTTTTGATGAATCTGGCAAACATACTTATGCGAAATTACAACCTTGGTCTAAAGGGGATAGTAAATTGTTAGCAGAGGGAGAAGGGAGTCTGTCGTCTGGTAATGGGAAAAGAGCAGCGTCGGATTTCGCTTTATGGAAAGGTAGCAAACCTGGTGAACCGGCTTGGGATAGTCCTTGGGGTAAAGGAAGACCCGGTTGGCATATTGAGTGTTCTGTCATGGCTAGTGAAGTGTTGGGCGAGACGATGGATTTGCATTCTGGAGGGTCGGATTTGGCTTTCCCTCATCATGATAATGAGATTGCTCAGAGCGAGGTACGTGGGTTCGTTTCTTTAGATGTTGGTCTGATGTAAGATTGAACAGGCTTGCCATGGATGCGAGCAATGGGTCAACTATTTCATCCATACTGGACATTTACATATCGAAGGTCTGAAAATGAGCAAGTCGCTCAAGAATTTCATTACTATTCAGGTACGCGGGTCTACTATTCTGTACTTCTAGTACTGATTATGTGTCCTGCCGTACAGGAAGCACTAGAGCGCCACTCAGCAAGACAACTCCGGCTTGCGTTCATGTCACAACCTTGGCATGGGCGAATGGACTTTAAAGAATCTGCGATGCAAGAAGTGAGATCGAAAGAGGCGTTGTTCAACGTGCGTTCGCTTCCTACTTATAAGCCGATCGCTCACTCGTGGTGCTATAGAACTTCTTTGCTAATGTCAAAGCGCTGGTGAACAAAGCTAACCTCGAACGCACTCTCGACGGCAAGCACAATCACGATGCAGCAGAGCGCGACCTCCTGGCCCGGCTTCAGCAAGCACAGACAGACGTCCACGCAGCACTTTGCGATTCCTTCGATACACCTAAAGCTCTCGATCTCCTTGCGAACCTCATCTCCTCTGCGAATGTATACATCAACTCGAGACCGACTATACCGAACACTGCACCATTAGAAGCGATAGCTATTTGGGTGACGAGGATGTTGAGAATCTTTGGACTGGGAGAAGGGCCTGGAACGAGTTTGAACGGAAAGCCAGAGATTGGGTGGGGCGACGTACAGTCTGAAGAGGGTGCTTCGACGGATGTGAGCTGTCCAGTCTAACTTCAAGACAGAGAAGCTGATGCCTAGAACAGCGAGAAGCGGTTCTCCAACCCTACTTGACAGTGTTGTCCAAGTTTAGGGATGAAGTAAGGCGCCAAGGCCGAGGCAACAAGGAGATTATGGATCTGTGTGATCGGTTGCGAGATGAAGATCTTGTCGAGCTTGGTGTAGCGGTTGATGACCAAGCAGGTGAGTTGTCTGGTTCATGCTGCGTACGTAGCTTATGGAACTGGCGTGACTCACAGACGGCCATGCACTTGTCAAGCTTGTTCCGCGGGATCAGCTAGTACGAGCACGAGAAGAGAAACAAGCAGCCGCAGCGGAAAAGGCTGCCAAAGCAGAAGAAAAGAAAGCCACAGCCGCGAAACAATCTCAAGCGAAAGCTGAAGCCGAAAGTAAAGATCTAGAACAAGGTCGAGCGACACCGAAACAGCATTTCGCAGCGCAGACAGACAAGTACAAGCAATTCGACGACGAAGGGATGCCGACGCACGATGCTGCTGGTGAACCGATCAACAAGTCGGCGAGCAAGAGGATTAAAAAGGAATGGGATGCGCAAGCTAAGCGGCATGACAAGTTTCTCAAGTCCCAGTCTTGAACGAATGTTAGAGCGCTGAGCGCCTGATCTCAATGACTGCTCAAACGACGTGGCACTTCGACACATGCGAATGCTTATATTCATGAGCGCTAGGTACAAGAAGTGCCGATGATGTCCGTGTAGAATAACTTCTCCTTAAGCTAGCACCGCTCCTGCCTCTGCCAATGCCGTCGTGTTGAAGGTGAACAAAATGTAGTCCAGCGCGAGCGTGGGGCAATCTGTCTGTCCGGATGCTCGCGAGTCTTCTGTATTGAAGCTACATCCAACAGATCAGCTCAACTAATGTATAAAGAGTAGCGTAGCGACCTACACAGTCAAGCTGCGGAACATTGGATTCGTCGGGTCTGGTATCTTGCTGGAAAAGACTGAAACAAATGGGCAGGAGTTGTCCAAACAGGTCGCGTTGAAGGCATCGCCCTGACCAAGATCAATGACGGCCGCGGAAGAATTGCCTGGCCCGTTGTAAGAGACATTGAACAGCCCTATACTGCGATGAGCGACGTTTGTAACAAGAAGGGAAGACCTACCTCTGTCATATCGCTGGTTCACGAAGATGTCCACGGTAGTAGCGTCGTTCGGTATTTGCACACCATAAGTGGCATTACATAAATTGGTATAGCTGATCGTTGTGTTATATAGCTGGGCTAGACCATTGACTTGCGTCCATGCATATGGATCCATTTCGGCTGTTCATCAGATCAACGAGAGTACCAAGTCATAGGCGGATTTAGGCTCACGAAAAGGATAATAAGACACTTGACCTGACGCATCATCTATTTTAGTTGTGTTGTAGCTGGTCGTATCATTCAGCTGCGAGAGAGGTATAGCCAGTGCCAAGACCGGAGCGAGAGTTGCGACAGTTGCGAACGCGAGCATTGATGAGCGAAATTATACGAGGTGGAAGTGTACGGATAAAGGAGAAAGTAAGAATAAGCAGTGTTGTATCCTCCTGAGGGCTGTGTCAGATTCGACTAGCTCGTCGTTTCACGGCAACCAGCGGAGATGACGCTACTTCCCGTTTCGGGCTAGCCGCGACAAGGAACAGTCCGAGGGCCTGCAGCAGAAGACATGGATATATCGAGCGAGCGGAAGCATATGCATTTCGCCCGGTAGACACCTTTCATGGCATTCGCCAACGCAAATTGACAACGTAGCAAGTTGTGCGGAAGCGACAGTTTGACAGGACAGTACTGTGATTCGACCATTGTAGGCCATCTTGGGGAGATCCGTAATACCGAGTGGTCTTTGCTCCAGCCAGTCTTAACCATTTTGCCATTCTTGAGCCCAAACTTCCACCTTTGGTCCGAAATGCACAGTCTCTCTAGTCTCGCAAGCAAGGGTATCAATCAAGTCTGGTATACAGCAGCAAAGCCTGGGGGTATCTATACGACTCGAAAGGGTTCTCTTGCTTTGAGTGACTGCCGCATGGTCGACTGAAGAAGAGAATGGCTTTTATGAACAAAATGCAAGGCGACAGTCCAAGAACTGCTGCTGGCGAGACAAGCAAGCCCCATCGCGGAATTGAGATTCATTGCATGTTCGACGCCGATGTTACTGCGGAGCTTGCTCAGAATTATGGATCAGGTCATCCTGGTAGCCCTTGTAAGTTCTCGTCTGCCTGATGGTCTGCATTGAATGCCGACAGCTTGCGACAGCGTCAGGTCATTTGTTGACCCCGCATTCTTGCCTTGCCTCGCACAACCACTTCAACACTCACTCTTCAACAGAATGAGCTGTAATTTTGAGAAGCAATATATCAAGACATTGCGACACGAGTAAGTTCTTCTACATTCACATCCGAGCCTAGTTGATCTCGCTTGCGCATAAAGTGTTTACGACGCGATCGATGTGACGAAGGCTCTGAAAGCAAGTGCAAAAGGTCTCAATGTACTCATTACGTGAGCTTCTTGTCAATTGTGCTCTGCTCCTAGCTGATGATCACTAAGTGGAGCTGGTCGAGGAATTGGAGAAGAAATCACTTTGGCTTTCGCAAGGTAAGCGAGCAGTCTTGTAACTTCTACGTATCGTGCCTGATTGTAAGGTACAGAGCAGGAGCAGCAAGCATCACTCTGACAGCACGAACTGAATCAGAACTTGATAAAGTACACTCCGATGTCACAGCTCTAAAACTGGATCCGCCGCCACAGGTCATTCAGCATGTCACCGATGTGACCAGCTCGGAGTCTGTCACTGGGCTGTTTGATCATTTGGAGAAGGAGGGTATTGATATCGATGGTGAGTTTCGTGATGAAAGTCCCTAATGACCATCTGATGAAGGTATGCAGTGCTGGTGTGCAATGCAGGAGCATGCGAGAAAGCTGTTACAATACATGAGAGCGACTCGTGAGTCTACTCGACGACATGCATCTCTCTGTCGTGCTGATCAGCAAGCAGAGAGACATGGTGGAAAAGCTTCGAAGTCAACGTAGTAAGTTATCGGGCTCTTGTGTTGATGTCAGTCTGCTCACAAAGGAAGCAGAAAGGCGTCTATCTGCCAACCCAAATCTTGCTCAGACGAAAGAATGGCAACAGCAGCGGCAAGAAGCTCTACATCATCGCTACCTCTTCCATCGGCGCCATCACACCGACGTGCGGTTTAAACTCGTACCAAGCAACCAAATCAGCCGTGAACCGCTTTATCGAATTCGTCGACGCAGGCTATAAAGACAAGAACGTGATCGCGCATGCCTACCATCCTGGCGGCGTTATGACCTCCCTCTCTGCCGGTGGCATGCCTGAGCATCTACAACATCATCTTACAGACTCTCCAGCTTTGGCGGGCGGATTCTTGGTTTGGTTGTGTGCTACCAAAGAAGCGGATAAGTTATCGGGGAGGTATAGCTCTGCGAATTGGGACGTGACGGAACTGCTGCAGGCGATCAAAGGTGGCGCGCTGGACGATGAGTTGGTCTTGAAGCTTCGGCCGGTTTGATTAAAGTCTTTGGCGACTAGATGATGTCCGAATGTTGCCATTGGAACCCTCCTTCGGAAACACTCCTTCTGCTCTGCCGATGACTTCTTTCTCCTCTTCTCTCTTTTCACGAGTCAAACTCAATGACGAAGCTTTCCGTTATTCTGTTCTGCGGTGTTGCCCTTCTTTCCAGTGTCAAAGCCGGACTTGAAGGAAAACAAGAAGGACAGCCGTATGCTGGCTCTCGTATTCCTCAAGACGATCCAGACCTGCCAGGATGTCAAGGAAAATGTTGTGACTTTTTAGAGGTACGCACGGGGATTCATTGCATTAATCTGTTGCGCTGAAATAGGAAAAGTAGCAATGTTTCAATGACTCTGTTCTTGACGGGACATGTTATTGCGGGAATGCAGTCGATCTAACTCGTCATGTAAGCTAGTCAATCTGGACTTCAAAGCATTGGCTGAAAATCCGTTCCTCAAGTCTGTGGATTGTGCATGGACGGGCAAAAAGAAATCTATGCTCCAGAAGCATATGCAGCGGTCGATGCCACTCTACAGCGTAAGTTGCTTCTTTTGGAATTGTCGAAAGGCTACAATCTATTCTACGACGGTGTCTATCGATACCTGCTACCAAGATGCCGGTGCGCCTGAGGTCGGACACCCAGTACTTTCGGCCGCTTCACAATTCACCACTGGTTACGCTCGGCTCGAAGAAACCTTTGCGCCCGCAGAGACCAGTAGCAGCCCAACCATGACCGACACCACTACCAGTGCCAGCGCGACAGCAGGTCCCAGCGACGCCGATCCAACGTCTTCGTCGTTCGCCGTTCACGCCAACGTTCACCATGTCTTGTTTCTGGTCTTGTTGTGTTTGATCGGAATGCATAATTTGATCTTGCATTTGACGGTGATCGTAGGCTTTAATGGGAATTTGCAGGTTGTCTCTCCCAAGCCAATCATGCTGTGTATTGTTTGGCGTAACTTGATTGCCATGATTGCTTTGTCCCAAAGAAAGCGCATTTGTGCCAGAAGCAGACAGATCCAGATTTCTTTTTTTTGGGCAGTCACGGTCGTATAATATTGCATTCGCCCATATCCAGACTGAGCAGCATCCAGATGTATTGAGGCATCTTTGAACAGCTTTGATGGGCCATTTTCGAAGCCATCTTTGGTGCGAAGCATGCATTTCCGTATCTGTCTGTGTTGTCAGCGGTATATCAATTCGCTTGTACGTAGACTTGCTCTTTGATCTTGCTGGTAGCCCTTCTAACGACGGCATGACCAGAGATGACTCTTGAATAGCTTCAATTTCTGACTTGAAGTAGTCATTGCCGAGAATCCATGATCAGACTGCATTTAGTGGAGCTGAGAGTGTTCCTACCCAGTAAAGATGCTACTCCGGCTCAGCATCATCTCTCAAAAGATCTATAGAGGACTTACAGGATCCCTTCTGATGACTACTAGCTGGTGTGAGCAGGCCGTCATAGCCGTCAGGCCAAATCGGCTGATCGTATGTGGCTGCTTCTTCTGGAGTCGAGACCGTTTGCAACACTTGATTCCATATCATCCGGATGTCACGCACTTGCTGCACGCAACTCTTCATCTATCATCCACATCCCGTTCACAAAGGCCGTGCGACTCAGACTCGTCTTTCCCTCAGCACATTCATTCCTAGATGAACGTCAGCCGATAGGCTTTGCATCAAAAAAGCTAACAAACCATATCTCCTTCAACCGATCTCTGGGCAGTCCAGACCTATTCCATATCCTCACCACTACGAGACCAGGGATTTCTTCCTTATCATCCATTGCAGCTATTTGCTTCTCCCATAAAGCTTCATACCGCCTCTTAGCTCTCGGATCAACAGGCCTCTTCTTTCTCTTCAACCCTTCAACCAAATTTGAACCTGCACTGCTACTCCTACTTCTCGGATGCGCTATACCCAATCCATCGAAGCGTTCGGTCACATCGTCCCCTCCATCAGATGATAATGAGATACTTTGCATAGAAGCGGAATGACCATGTTTCGCTGAAGTAGGTGGAAAGGTAGGTGAATAAGTCGTTCTCGGTCTAGGGGATAAAGGTTTCGGTCTGGGAGAATGCGCTGAAATCGATGTGTTGGGTGCGGAAGTACCAGGTGGTCGAGGAGGTAAGTTTGGTTTCGATTTCGTAGGTGAAGAGGTGGGTGTTGATTGCAAAGATTGTGATTTCCTAGGGGGAAGTAGTGGAGCAGGTCGACCATCAGTGCGTTTGGGCGGGTTGATGCGAGGCTGATAGCTTAGCTGAGGCGAGGGCGGTTCGACGGTGAATTGAGGTGAAGCACGCGGTTTAGGCGAAATGCATGGTTTGGAAAAGGGCTTTACAGGGGATGATTGGCTGCTCGAAATGGATAGAGAGGGAGAAGGGATCCGAGCAGGGGAAGAGCTTTGTGACGCGGAAGTATCAAAGCTCGCTGGACTCGGGACTCGCTTCAAGCTGCTGAGACTCGTGCTGCTTGTTTTCTTAGACAAATCGGTGTAGGAAGGCTTTCTCTGAGGCAGCTTGGGTAGACCATTCGTCGAGTCTTGCGCTTGGAATGCCTTTAGCCTGTCCTTCACCGACAGAACAGGGCCGTCGTCTGCCTCGCTCGTCATATTATCACAGGTCTAGCGGGTTATCTCTTAGGGCTTTAGCAAGGGGTATTCCTATCGCTCGAAAGGTATCGTTCGACGTTGCTCCCGGACCAGCAGTTCGTCAATTTCTCTGAAGTACCCTCCTTTCGCCGTCAAGGGCGCTGCCAATGCTCTTGCTGCTCAGATACTCCTCGTGGCATTCGCTCTTGTTTTCCTGCACTTTCTTCCCTTCTCAAGGCGCCGAGCAGTCTGCCAGTGCTCGGCGTATAGTATGCGAATACAGGCGAGCATGTCTAGCTTCGTGGTCGTCCTAGTTGCCTCCATTACTGAAACGACAGTTTGAGAGCTCATCTTCGAAGCCTTGTCCATTCGTAACTCGCTTCTCAATCCGAAGGCTTGCTCTGTACAGAACCAATCTTCGAATCCTTGAAATTGCGATGGCCTGTAATTTGATCATGGCTCAATCTGGCGACAGTTGAGCTCGCCATCACTATATCTGCATTGAAATTGCGCTTCTTTGGGGCAATCTTAGGATCGTGCAATTGCGTTTCGCTCAAGCGTTTCAACCTTGCCGACTCCCGATCCTTTGTATAGCGCTCTATAAATGTCGCAATCGAGCTTGTCTCTTCTTCTTCTCTTCCAACAACCTCGAATTGTTACATCATCCAATGCCTCGAACTGTCCCGATCCCAGTCCCAAACATCCCTTCGCTACCTGATCTATTGCTCAAGTATGCCAATGAAGCCTTGTACCCTCTTGCGATGGATGCGAAGCAGCCCAACAGTCTGCCTGCGCAAGCCAAGCGCGTCCTAGAGACGATGCACCTTAAAGACGAGATCGGCAATTTACCTAGCAAGCAGGGACATGAGCGGCATTTGCTCCGCAAGCTCGTCCAGGCACTGGGTGAGCATAGTACGGGTTTGAAATCAGCCGAGACCTGGTTTCTCTGTGTAAGCGTTTTGTTTGTTCGGACAATTTAAGCGGAATGCTGACATATCCTGCTATAGAAAGTTAGGGCCGACCTGCCTAATGCAGTCCACGTAAACGCGGTGAGTCAGCGCTTTTGCAAGCCCCAGCAGAATCTGATCCTGTTACTTTATGAACAGCCAAGGACAGCAGCGGCTGCGCTTCCCAAGATCATTACCGACTTGGAAGTGCGTGCTCTCATATGGATCGAATGACCCCTTTACTGAAGGAATGTCTGCGTTACAGCCGCAGAGTCTTTCTTACACTAATACACCAGTGGTCAGTACCCAAGAATTGTACGAGCGCTCACCTAATTGTCGGTTCAGGAGTATCTTGGACTTGGCAATCATCATCTGGTAAATTACTGAGATAAATTTTGTCGGAGCTTGAAGCTAATCTTTCTTTGCAGAACCCTGCCCAATTGGCGGTGTGTCGTAATTATATGCGCAGGTCCAGTCTTATTGACTGTCTTTACACTGCAGCTAAACCAGCCATCGCCAGTATCGCCTATGTCTCGCTCCATCGGCGGATCTGTTCGCTCTGCCGTCAGCTCGGTGAGCTGTATTATACGAAGCTTGACAGCAGAGCTGACACGGTATTAGCTATCCGATAACGGTGCACCACGTCCATATGCACCACCGACTACGTCTATGCAGCAGCCACTGGCTCAAACTCACCATTTCTATCCTCATCCCACTGTTAGTAACTGCGAGCGATGGCAGTCTTCCTCACTCACACTGTTGTGTAGCAAACGCTTCTGCCCACAAATTATCATTCGAAAAACCTACCGGTGAATTTGACCGCTGCCGCCCAAGATCACGCTCATGCTCATATGTATCGCAGCCCTGGAAGCCATCACTCACAATGGGTCAGACTGGTTCGTTTGTTTCACGGGATACGGTTGCCCCAGCTGACTCTATGCATCAGCCCATCTCATTTGGGCCAAATCGCATCCAAACCGTGCAGACTTCTGCCAAATTTGGTATATTGAGCCAATAGGTACCTACTACGACTGCGAAGGTGCTCAACTGGTTTGCGAGAAGTCGGAGAGCTATCGGCTGATCACCAAGAGGAAGGCTGTTGACAGCGAAGGACGGCAGACATGGGTGGCTTTGGCGGCCCAATGAGGCAACCTCATTGTTATGATAGCGACGCCGCCGCTCCTTGTACATGATACCACTGCTGCCAGAATATGTATTTTTCTCATGCCCTTGAAAGTTGTTGCTCCCATCCACTGCTTCGATATTCATGCAGGTGCGCTGGATATGCCTACATCTGAAGATGGCTTCTCGCACAATCTCGCAACAGCCCAAGAAGCTGTTAATTTCAACAGAATGTGTCAGCCTGGATACACTTGCTGGCATTCCTGTGCCTTCTTCATTGAGCACATGTATCTGTATCTATCTGTATCTGTATTAGCGTCGTTATCTCTTGTCTCGTTCCCCTTCTCTCAAATATGAAAGACTTGCTTCGAGAGACTTTCCTAGGCAAGACGTTGCGTCTTGTCTCGGGGAAACGTTTGCTACGTTATCCCGAAGAATACTCGTCTTTTATCATTCCAGAAGCCTATAAAGTCAATCCGGACTCTGTACCAGATACCCCGGCAGACACCAAGGCTTTGAACTATGCGAGGGAAAGCAAAGATGAAGAAATTGGTCTGAAAGGCGCAGAAACCTTCGAATTGCAAAACAGAGCAGACGAGAAGGCTGGCGAATATACCATTGTGGACTGTGAGTCGACGTATTGGCCTTTGCACTATGCTCAGTCCCGAACAGGGTATGGTCCCAATGATCCTGAAAACCCACGCAACTGGAGCTTTGGCAAAAAATCTTTCGTTACTGGTGTACTCTGTCTGTTGACTTGCGCGGTATATGGCGGGTCTTCCATCATTACAGCTGTTGGTCTCCTTTTGCTAGAGCTCTGTGCAATGCTGAAAGTGATTATAGGGATGGCCTTCGCTCGTACAGCAGTTTCTTCTAGCCGAGGACAACCCAGTACAGATGGTCACTTTGACGCTGTCACTTTATGTTCTGGCTTGTAAGTGATGTCGCGCGCAATCTGCAGGCATCTCTGATTCATTGTTCCAGATGGATTCGGCGCAATGCTCTTCTCGCCCTTGAGTGGTATGTCTGACCATCGCATTGCTATACTCGATCTTATAGCTATAATAGAAATTCCAAGTCTCGGCAGGAATGGCTTCTATGTATGGCCAATGCTTGCCTGTTTGTCCACCTAACCCCTCGACAGACATCACACTAAATCAGATGCAGATCTCCTCCTGCAAGTTGGCGCCTCGCTAACTGACAGCTTCACTGTGCTTCTCGTGATACGATTTTTCACTGGCTTGATGGTATTTACCACCTTGCTCCAAAGCTATCCCGAGCTGATTTGATGTAGGGCTCGTCATGCTTAGCTACGGGCGGAGCAACCTTACACGATATGGTAAGAAGACCTATCATAGCTACAGAACTTGCTCATTGTATGGCAGGTCTCGACTACCTATCTGCCGATCATGTACAGTTGGTGGGTATTGTCAGCCTACTTGGGTCCCAGTATCTTTCCCATATTTGCTGGGTTTGCAGCCCAATACAAAGGTTGGGAGTGGTGAGTGCCTAATTCTGTCCCGAGGTGTGTCTGACAGTTGACTAGGACTATGTGGGAATTGCTCTGGATCATCGGCTTTACTTGGATTGTCATCTTTTGTCTGTCGCCTGAGACTAGCAGCGATGTAGGTCCCTTTTCTCTGAGCACAAAGACGATGCTGATATAGTGTCCAGCACATCTTGCTCAAACGGGCTCAAAGGCTGAGGAAAGTCACCGGAAATCTCCGACTTCGCTCTGCTTCTGAACTCAAGCAGAAGTGAGTCAGATAAGATTGGAAAGGCCACAGCTCAATCAAAAGACAGGCAAATGACACCTTCTCACCTCTTCGTCCATACCATTTTCAGACCTGGTAAGCTGCTTTTCCATTCTGATTGTATCGGCTGAGGGGTAATCCAGTCAAGATTGGCTTATTGGACCCTGCTATCTGCTTCACGAACATCTACAGTAAGCACATCTTTTGGGGATCATGGCAGATCCTAACGAAATCACAGCATCGCTTATCTACAGCATCTACTATTTATTCTTCGCCTCTTTCCCTATCGTGTTTGGTGAACATTACGGCTTCACCCTCTCGCAAGAAGGCATTGCATTCGTCGCCATCGCAATTGGAGGTGTTCTAGGGTGCATCATCTACGTCACCTATCAGTACATGCATGTGGTGCCTTATACTATCAAGAACGGGTGCACGCATGAGAAGAGATTGGAGAGCGCTTTGGTTGCCTCTTTCGTTCTCACTGCTTCGCTCTTCATGTATGGTTGGACTGCTGAAAGTAAGTCTTTCTATATGCATCGTCTGGTAATTAGCTTATAGTAATACGTATTAGGAACATCTTGGTTTGTGCCATTGATCGCGGTCGGTATGACTGCTTTTGCCAACTTGTGAGCTTTCTCATCTTGCGCTGCTGATGTTGACTAATTTCTGTTAACAGCTTCCTCTTTGTAAGCCTTGCCTGCCTGACTCAACTTATGTCTGATCTCTAGCAGCAATGCGCGCTAATCTACGTGACCGTCGTCTACCCACAATACGCCGCTAGTCTGCTAGCAGCGAACGATTTCTCCAGATCAGCTCTAGCAGCTGGCATGCTACACGTTGCCGAACCAATGTATCGTAAGCTGGGCATTGACGGAGGATCAAGTCTGCTTGGTGGATTGACGTTTGTCTGTATTCCGTACGTCCCTATATTGCCATTGCGCATCGATAGCTGATCCAATAACAGATTGCTGTGGTTGATATGGAGATATGGTGCTGCTTTGAGAGCAAAGAGTCGTTTCCGCGACATCATGTAGCGCACATGCGCGGGCAGCAAAAGGACTATCAAAACATGGGCAGCAATAGGTGGGTTCGGGAAGTTGATTTCAATCGTTGTGCAATGCAATGCTAATCTCTATGCAACCCATGCGTCTCAACTTTCTCTTTACTACCCACTGTCCCCGTCTTTCCGCCAACACCGAACGTAATCTGGTTGAAAGCGCCGTTCGACTCGTCCATCTCTAATTGGGACCAACTTCGTCCGTCTGCTTTGATAAGAACTAGTTCAGCTTTTGTAGACATGATTTTGTAGGTTGATTTAGAGGGGTCGATGGGTCCGTAGAGCGGCTGTGCGCAATCGACGTAGAGCATAATCAGTCGGAAACTGATGTGGCCTCGGTGTACGCACGATGGTTTGTTTCGCCTTGCCATTTGGTAGATGGAGATCGTAGTGTAGCTGTGAAATTCCATCATTATTCGAAAAGTGATACTTGAGAGCAGTATGAGACTGACCTCCCAGTGATCGAAGTTGATACTTGACGCTGCCTTATCCGCTCCTTTGCCAAACAAGCTGACATGCACCTGTGTCGGTGTCTGGTAATGATCTATCCTTATTTTGACATTCTCTTCATCCTGTAATTCGGGCGTAAATTCAGTCGTCTAGTAGACAATGAAAAACGACGTACCTTTGGCTGCCCTACAAACAAATGCCTATCCCTCTTGCATCCTTTCAGACCAAGGAAATCATTGAAATCCAATACCCTGGGCTTGCAACAGCTATACCCTTTTGATCCTTCATGAAAAATAGGTTGACCAGGATGGAAAATACATTCATCTTGTGTTCTTTCTAACCCATCAGCGTATTCGATCGTGCAGGCCAGTCGTTTGCATTGCGTTCCTGGGGTAGGTGTGCTTTCTGCTGGATCTTGTTCTATCTCTTTCATTGGGAAAGCTGTGTTACTTGTTGTTGTGTTTTCGGACGAAGGAGCACGTTTAGGACGAGGTGGGATAGCCAGTGTGGGTTGTTTCGTCTCTACTTTAGCTGCTGGTTTTGTAGGTACGGGTTCAGAAGTAGCTTCTTTTGCTTTAGCTTGAGCATCAGACAGGACTGGTGCTGGTGCTGCTGTCTTCTCTGTCGAATGAGAGCCAGTGGTACAGCCCGGGATAGCTAAGAATTCGTCAAACGACAGCACTGGTCGGTTGGTAGATGAGCAGCAGCTCCATGACTATTACATTTCAGTGACTGTCGAGACGCGTGTAATTGGAAAATGACAGCACCTTGTTGCCTTCGTGAAAAACAGGGCCGCCTGAGCTCAGCATCAGCCAGTTTGACCGAATTCAAAGAAGTACGAGCTCACCTGGATGAAACACGCAACTCGCTACAGAATTGCTATCTGAAGGATCAAAAATCTTGCCACAGCCTGCGCGAGTACATGTAGCTTGATTATTTTCACTCATTGCTGTCTTCTTGGTGGATGTTGGACAAGCTTTGACATTTTGCTGCTTGAGCTATAACGGTTCAGTGATACCCCCCCCTAAGGTCTATGAGATACACTTAAACGATACCTGACTGCTTAGAAGTACCCAAATCTTATGAGGGAACGAGATATCTGCGAAATTCTGATGCGCGTCAATGCTTGAATTCGGGCCTGTCTATTGGCCTTTACTCGCTCTGTCCTTGTGCTTTCTTGCTATCTGTATCGTTCTGGACAAGGCCCGCTAGTCGGCTAGCTCAGATTGTGCGGTTTCGCGCTACCTATACCTCTTGCATGTTCTCAAGTCTGCGACAGGGCACGCCTGGAATAGACGCACTACCTCTGCAAATCCACTTGCAGAGAAGAGGAAGCCAGTGATGCACAATCTATGTTGGCCAGATATCATCAATACGAGATCAGGGTATCTCTATGGCTGGCGAACAGGAGGAAATAGCTGTATAGCTGGATGTATACCTGGCAATTCTGTACGTCATTCCAAACTAGTCCTGGGGTGCTGTCTGACGGGCAGTTAGCTTGAAGAAGCACAAGCTATTCTTGACCGGTTGCAGTACTCAGATCTAGTCATTCTCGGTACTCTCAATCTACCAGAAGCACATCATCCAGCTCTTCTACAATTCGGATCACAGAAATCAACAGGCCTCAAACAGCTGCCAAATGTATTGCTCATCAATTTCCGACCACCGAATACGAAACAGCTACAGCTACTTTCCCTTCAACCTATTCAGCTATCAGAAGACGAGGGCATTGTGCAAGGAGATGGGGATGGTACCAACAAAGCCATGAAGGAGGCAATGGAACAGATGTTACAGCTCGATTTCGCTCGATCTTTCGCGAGTGGTCCAAAAGGCGGACTACCGCTTCAACAAGTTTGCTAACCTACTATTCGCAGGAGCTCGCGTTGATCACTTTGTGTAGATGAACGCTGTATATGAAGTGCAGTCGCGTATAGCGGAGTTGCTACAAAATGGGAAAACGCCGAAAGCATTGAACGCTGGATCTCGTAGGAAGAAGACTGATCCCAGAACGCGGAAGCAAACTTCAATCTCATGCAGCAAGGTAATGGGTGTATCAGTCCTCGGTGAGTCCCACCAAGTGTACGTTTGCACTTGTATAAATGTGCAGCGCAGCACAACAACTCGCAACCAGAGGACAGCAGCTATGCAACGTGCCGGGTCAGATACGTGACCTGGTCTATAGGTCCAAAGGCGACGCACATGCTGTTAGGGCTCGCTATATCTCGTGAGCTGTCCGTCTGCAAACCGGAGAATGCGAATAATAGTCCGAACAGCTTTTACGGCATGCTATGGCTCGTCGCTAACGATATCATCATCGGTCGAGCAGTAGCCAAGCTAGCTTTGCAGCGAGCTGCCTTGCTCCAGGCTTTGTTGCATCGATACCTTTCAGTAAGCACATCCAGTGAGAATCGTTATATTGGTCTGATACTCTGAACAGGTATACGTCATCACTGGTCTTCGCGATATGCTACTCGAGCTGAATGACTGGCCTGCTGGTCTCAAGCTCAATTATGAGCTTGGCAAATTCTTCTGTGATGCGTTTCTTTGGTTCCTTACCTTGTGGGAGTCTGGTGTGTTTCTTCCCGTGATCGATCTTACAGACATTAATTCTCGTTTTAGCTCTGATTGGCATGCGGCCTCACCTACCTACTGTCATCAACCTTATTTCCGTTTCTGGCTACTTCGGCTTGACGTTTCAATTGGCTCTACTTTCCGACCTTCTGTCGCTTATCACTTTACATGTGCACGTCTTCTACCTTGGAGCGACTGCGCTTTACTCCTGGCATATCTCGGTGTTGTATACTTTGTTCAACATATTTCGAGGTAGGCCATTCTGATGCACATCTGTTGTCTCGAGCTGACATACCCTCCAGGCAAGAAATACAATATCCTTCGCAAGCGAAATGAGCCAGCAGCATATAGCTTAGACCAGCTACTCATAGGCACTATACTCTTTACTCTCGCTTCTTTCCTCTTCCCGACCGTCTTGGCTTACTATTTACTGTTCGCTGCTGTATGTGCCATTCTATGTTGTGTTTCACTCGCTGAATACCTTTCAGACACGAGTTGCTATTATTCTGGCGCATGCCGGACTGGAAACAAGTTTGGCTTTCTTGAACCACTTCCCGCTTTTTGCTTTGATGTTGAGGGTCAAAGATCCTCATCGGATACCTGGTAAGCTTCTTTGGCATTACTGTAGCTAGAGACTGATTCAATGTTAGGCGGAGTAACCTTTTATCTGAGGGATGACGGAACACTTCAGTTGACAGTAAGTCTCCTCTGTCTTGTCGATACGCAATGTCTCACTCGCTTGATAACTACAGAACAAGCCTGTACCCTTCTCCGCACTCTTCATTCAATGGTTCAACGTTGCTCGACGCGTCATGCAGCATTACTCGCCTGTCGATCTGCTTAAGCGAGTGCTTACTGGTAAGCTAGTCTCCGCATACAGTAGCTAGACTGACCGGGAACAACCGTAGGGCGAATCATGCGAGTTGTGCATCTTGCGATTGGTCGAGGGGGTGTCACTTAGATGGGCTGTAGATGGGTGACGCGACTCCTTTGCTATGAGCCTAGCGTACGGACTATATAGACCGCTTCCAGTAATTATGAGACCTGCTCTGCCTCGTCACGTAATCATTTGTTGTTCTCGCTCGACCACCGCAGTCCGCTCTCTGCTCTCTGCTTGCAAGCAGGCCTGCTTGGTTAAATCATGCCTCCCCGTCGCAGCGGGCGTCGAAGCAATCCAAAGCCTATCAGTACCGACAAGCAGGCCAAAGCTGTGACTCCCAAAGCCTCTTTTCTCTCTTTGCCATTCGAGCTCAAGGTGTCCATCTTCCGTCACATCTCAAAGCCTTCCACGCGCGATCTCAAGATGTATGCGCATGCTCAGACTCGACTTGCCAACCTTTGCCTCATCTGCAAGGGTCTCCTGGACGCCGCTCGAGCTGTTCTCCTTTCAGATCCTCTCTTTGCCTAGTGTGGAGCAAGGCGAATCTCTTTCATCAAAGCTTACGACATGCACAAGCAAGAAGCGAATGACGCTGCGCGACACATCAAGTCGTTCGCAATGATTGATATTCCTTGTGGTTCTCAGAACAAACGCCCAAGAATCACTTTGCTTGAAGCTGTTTTCGAATTGAGCGCTCTCACCTCGATTCATCTTGTCGTGGGGAAGGTTGGCAGCAGTATTGGCATCGGCTTGAGCAAGGTGATCGTTGAGCTGTCGAGGAACGAAGCAAAGTGTGTGAAGTCTTTGGTGGATGTGCGCTTGGAGGGGTTTTCAGCGAGTGCGGCTGATGCGGCGCACCAATTGAGCTGGTTCTGTTCTTTCCCTCGTCTTCGCACACTACACCTTGAGCTGTCGCAATCATCTATTCGTCAACCTGCGCTCGTCTCAGACGCGTCAAATCCTTTTGTCGTATCAAAACTGCGCTATCTTGTCTTTGGCTTTGACGTAAAGCTCGCCGCTACCCAAGCAGAAGCTATTATGGATCAATTACCTCAATCGTTGGTCACATTTGGCTTTCTTGCATACTTTAGCAAATCTACCAGTCTCGCTGCTGTCTTCGCCTTGCCGAAGTTGAGATACCTCGCGTTGAAACGCTATCCTGCAGATGAGCCTTCATTACCGTGAGTCACTTTGCATGGTCTGAAGAACAGAGCTGATCTTTCTGGACAGGTTGGAATTACGCGGCCTTTACTTTGCTGGTCTTCCATCTCTCCTAGGCTTTCCTTTGGCTGCATTACCCAAAGCGAGCCTACACTATCTGCACAGGTCAGTCTCTGCGCTTTGGTTGGAAGACTATAGATGATGTAGAGCAGCGATATTCTGAACTGCCCTGCTCTAGCGGTCGCGTTGGAAAATGATGAGATGACCGAGATCAAGTCCATCTCCTGCCAAGGCTATCCCGTCGATGATAATGATGTTGATCTGGTGAAATTTTCGGTAACGGTGGTCAAGCGTGTGTGCAAAAAGCAGAAGATAGCATACCGTCCGCATGAGAAGGCAGAGTTTGAGGACTGGCTTGCTGGTGTGTAGCGTTTCTGAGCACTATGGTCAGGGCTGATCTGTTTGATAGATCTACAATACGAATTTGGCGAGTCGGAAGAACACGAGCAGAGCTATAGTCCGCTGGTCAACGCGTGAAGGTGTGTAAATGCTGACTGTTAGAGATGTATTGCTGATGCCTACAGCCGGCTTCAGGCTGTTTGGTTCCGGTTGGATGAGATACCCAGTGCAGCCTTTTGCGCCGACTTAGCAATAGTCATTACATGCTTTGCCGTCTGCGCTGTACGCGTAACGGCTCATAGACAAGCTTCCGCCTCTTATCTGCGCCAATCATGCTAGGCTCGAGACCGAGACCAGCTCTTCTTGGTGCTCTTCTTGGTGCAACCATTTGTATTCAACACATCGACTTGTCTCTGCTCACAGCCTTCTCCGTCCGTGCTAGAGCATCGCACCGCTTTGAGCAGCTCTTCGCGTAGCCTTATTCATCGCCAAATCAATTTGAGACCATGCCCGCCCAAACACGCGCCAGCACCCGTCCAGCTCGAGATCTCGCTGCTTCTATCGCTTCTCGCAAAGCTCAAGACTTGCTCAACCTACCAAATGAGCTGATTGTCCAATTCATTTTGCCCGACCTCGATTTGCGAGCCCTCGTGCATCTTGCTCAGACTTGTCGAGCTCTGTGGGCCTTGATGGGAAGCGACGTTGACTGGAAACAACGCGCGTATCGGTTTGGCTTCACTAGGTCACTGCTTCATCGTAATCAAAGCTGGAGAGCTCTTTGTTTCGCGCTCGTCTTTCATGCTGGTCATTGCCTTGCTTGTGTTCCTGTTTTCGTGAGCTCTCTTGATCGCCTCGTGTTGCGTCCGTGAACTGATCCACAAGGTAGAACGAGTGCATGCAGGCCGCTTTGAATCGTCAGTCAGAACCCGCTTGTGAGGAATCAAGTTCACGCTTAGACAGGTCGCGTATTCCGGCGCAGAGCTGGCACTTACGAGCGAATGACTGAAGCGAAGCGCAAGCTTGTGCTCAAGGGTAGATTTAAATCGGAGACTGGCATATTCGACTTCGCAGCAGACGACCTTGTCAATGATCGGGCTCGCCTTGGCGGTATACAGATGACAGATTTGGGTGGGCGGGGGATTGGCACATACGAAGAGCGAATAAGAAAGAGTCTGTTGCGCAATCACCTGGTTTTGGCATCCTACATCCCGACCAACTCGCTTGTCACATCTCTCGAATGTGAGCTCGACATACCGGATCCTGGCGATTTCTATCTTGACAGATACTTCTTGGAGAATCCTGAGATGCAAGACCCAGCCGAGCTCGTCCAGCGCAAGGTGGAGAACAAAACAGGCCTGTCTACTTTGGATCTGGCAGTTGCTGCATCGCACTGTGAGTGGCGGTCTGCAAATATAGTCTTTGTCTGCTGATGAAGAGCCAGGGACCTATTACCCGAATGATAATCTCGCTTATCCCGAAGTTTCCTACGCGAAAGCAAGGCTTTCAGGGAAGGTAGGTTGTCTTTGCTTCGATCGCGTCTAGAGTACATTCTAACCATCTGTACAGACGATCCGCTTTATCCATTCTTTCAATTCAGGGTGCCCTTGTGGAACATGCTTCTGAGCCCTCGAAAATTTTGCGCAAATCTCTCTTAGCTGTAAGCACTATACAGCCAGCCATTCGTGTACCGGCTAATGCTTGCTTTAGCTCACATCTCCAGCTGCTGTATGCGGAATCAGCATCTGATCGTCTTTAGACCCGATCAACCTGTATTCGGTCTTCCACAAGAGATGGAGCTACTCAGAAGTGATCTGCTCTGTTTTCTTTTCACGCAATTACATTTCCATTCCCTAGGCATAAGCTGTATGTAATCCATTGCTTTGATCATGTTTCCGCCTTGCCGTGACGGACTTGTTTTGATTTTCGCGTTCGAGGGTCTTTCCTTACCACGACTTTACTGCGGTGACGGAAGGCAGCATCACTTGAGCAGCAGCACCTCTCTACAGTCATCTGTCACAACATGGTAAGAATCAAGCAGCCTGTCCGTAAAACCGGACGACAGCCCAAAACCAGCAAAGTCCCAAAGGCCAATGACGAAGCCTCTTTGCTCGCGCTTCCCTTTGAAGTGAAAGTCTCCATTTTTGGTCATCTCGCAAATACTTCCTGGCGCGACTTGGACGAGTATGCAAACGCACAAAGTGAACTCGCTCGCATGTGCTTGATCTGCAGTGATCTCAAGGACGCCGCTCGAGCTGTTCTTCTTCGTTCTCCTCTTTTGAGCTATCAAACCGGAAACATTCGTAATTCTTTCATTCGAGCTTTCGACCTGGACAAGGAAGAGGCGAATGATGCTGCCAGGAAGATCGACTCTTGGGCAATGATCCACATTCCGACCGGATCTCACAACAGACAATCTCGCATTACCGTAATGGAAGGTGTCTTTGAATTGGCCGATCTCACTTCACTTTATCTGGCCACGGGGAGACGTGGTCAGGGTCCTGCCATCGGATTGAATGAAGTCATCATGGAGCTAGCTAGGAACGATGCGAGATGTCAAAAGTCATTGGTCAACATTCATCTGGACGGCTACTCAAGTAATCCAATCGATGCGGTTGAGCAGTTGGCGTACTTCTACACTTTTCCACAACTCCAAACTTTACACCTTGAGCTGTCCGAGTCTTCACTTCGCTCAGTCGATTTTAATGTCGAGCAACCGAAGCGTCCTGTAATCAGCAAGCTTGAATACCTTTACTTTGGTCTGTCTGGCGCCAATGCAAAATTCAGTGGCACACAAGCAGCAGATTTCCTCAAAGCATTGCCCAAGTCGCTCGTCACAATCGCATTCTTCGCTGATTTCAGCAAGAACTCAAACTTGGATGTCATCTTTCGCTTGCCCAATTTGCGCTACCTCGCTTTACAGTGCTTTGTTGCTTCTGAACCGCCTGCTAAATTACCGTGAGTACTTTCAGCCAGAATTGCATCACGTCTAATACATCAGATAGATCATCTCTACGTGGATTCTGCTACCAAGGAACTGACAAAATGCCGAGCTTTTCTTTCGATGCTTTATCAAAGGAGAATCTTGAATACTTGCACATGTAAGTCTGCATCTGACTGTATCTGTGCCATCTGATGACAATTAGTGACTACATCAATGTTCCCGCTCTCGCTTGTGCTCTCGAGGCTGAAGAGATGCCTTACCTTCGACATCTGTCTTTTCGAGCACCATACATGGCAGACGGGGAGGGGATTGCACAAGCTTCTACGCGAGTAGTCAAGCGCATTTGCGAGGCTCGTGAGATTGAATATCAGCCTGAAGTGACGACTGCTTTCGATTATTGGCTTGCTGGTGTGTTCTGGTGCTGGCCTGAAAAGGCATTGCTGATTGGGCGTCGCAGAAATTGAAAATTGGTACGGCGAAAATGATGACCACGAGCCGACATTCAGCCCGCTGGTAGATTAATGGCTACCCAAAGGTGTGTCTTTAGCTATTGCTTTTGCGTCCATCACTGATACTGTAGGACAGCTCATGCGACAGTACAATCGGACTTTGCTTTCTCAGGTGTACTCCAAAATAAATGAAATGCAGAACGGAAATATAAGAACGCATGACCAGCTGCGAACTCTCCTAGACCTGCTTCTTCTCGGCCTTCTGTGCAGCTTTGTAGCATTTCGTGATGGCTTTGGCAGTCTTCTTGGCTGTTCCGTCCTGCATAATGGCTCAGCAAGGACAATACTATTAACGAGCGCGAGCCTACCCTGACATAGTCCCAGTGCGGCACCCACACATTCGGATCGGAAGTACCATCCTCGCGACCTTTGGCATCACAGAAGTAGTCGCCTTTGTTACAATTGCGGATGATGCAGTCTTTGTTATCGATAGGTAGCTCGAGTCTGTTCTGGTGAAAGTCGACGTCAAGAATCGGGTCCTGAATATTCGTCAACTCGACAGAATCAGACAGCCAAAGGCTTACTCCGTAAGTGGCCACAGCGACGACCTTGGATAGAACTTCAGGGTCGAGCTGAATAGCATGTAGAACCATAGCGCCCTGCAACATGCGGCATCAGTCAACATGTACACTTGCTCGATATAGTGTTGCATACCAAGCTGTAACCGGACAGAGCGATTTTCGAGTCAGGACATAGGCCTACTTTGCCCTTCTATCCGGAGAGTCAATTTGGGTGGACCTAAGTTATGAAGACTTACGAGAACAGCAGCAGCGGTCTCAGCGGTAGCCAGAACGGTTCTGTTGAAATCGGAGTCGAAGCTATTGTAGAAGACGCCGGTGGTAGTAACGTTCCTGCTCGACTGTATCAGTATGGATGTCACGCGTTGATGAAGGCACTTACTTGAGCTGCTTGGCTATGTTCTTTTGTAACTCGCGACCCATGTTTTCCAGGCCGACAGAACCAGCTCCGTCGAAATCTAGCTAGACCGTTAACACAGATGCATAACTGAGGAGAGTATGCTCACGGTAGACTTCAAGATGGGCACATGCGAAAGGCGGACGCTTTGAAAGATCTGGCTCGGTACCGTTTCCTGGCATGTCGCCCATGTCATGGCCAGCCATGGCACTCTCCGCTGCCTGAGGGGAGGCGAAAGCAACAGAAGCAACGGTAGCTAGCACCTGAAGAAGACATGAGAGGCGTTCGGTGAAGACTGGAGCGGCGACTTACAGCCAAGTATCTGAATGACAACATGATGAAGGTAGGGTGGTCGAAGAAGAAAGAGTACAGCTCATTGCGTGTGCCCTTTGAGGCAACTTCGGCAGCGAATATAGCGCAGGCCAGTGTCCCGTTTCAACAACGCGAATGCATGGTTACCAGAAGGAAACAGAAGAGCTGTGAGTACACATCCATGGAAGGTCGACTAGACACCCTGAAGAGGACAGCGACAACAGTACAGTACAAGCGAAGAGAAGAGTCGTCGAGGTGTTGACACAGGTAGGAAAGTGGTCTCGCAAGAGTGCTGCACCAAAAAGTGTCCGTCCGCTGTGGCAGAGGACAGACGGCTTGAGGCATTTTTTTGCAGGATGCTGAATCGGCGAGCCTTTTACCTGTACATACTTTGCGCTTGACGCTCATCCTGCGTTAAATCGCTCGTCGTCGCATCATGCAAAGCACTAAATTTCATGCGTTGCTTTTTCTTGAACTGTCGCTGGTAAATCTTTAGCTACTGCTAGACCTTACTTGTGCTCTCGTTGTCTTGCAAGATCACCGTGTGCTTTGGCTCTGGCCTGCGAACATAGCTGCTAAAGCTGGCTGACAATTGGAAACCCGTGGAATCGAGTCTCAAAGTCCCTGGGCTGTCTGTCTGCCACTCATGTACTCTACTATCGCTTCTCTTCTGCCGCGTACCCCACTCTGTAAGGAAAAATCGCTCGCGCTGAGACCCTCAACTTGGCCTTCATCATCTTGGCTGGGCAAGCCTCAGCGACATGGCGAGAGTTGTGCGACTATTCAACTACGCGGTCTTGCTTTGCAGTTCGTCACTCTTGCGGGAAGGTCTTTGCTCCGAGTGAGGCTCTACCGAGCCTACTACTTCGCGTCAGCCTCACTGGTCAAGTCAGCCTAACAGTGAGTTCAATTGTTATCTCACAATGTCTTTCTCTTTGACTGACTATTCCAGCTTTAGCAACCATGGCTTACAACGCTGATGAGATACGAATGACGCCTGCCTGGGCTGGCTGTGTAAAATCATCTAGCGCTGCCAATGCATTGGGTCATCAGCGAGAACTTGGCGAACAACTTTTGATGAGTCTTCATCTTCGCTTGCCCATCAGTCGCACGCAGACTGTCTTCTCCAAGGTCATCTTGACATCCCGTAAGCTGAAGACCGGATGGCACAATCTTTTGTCTCTTCTGTTCTGCCGAAAGCGTACACGTGTGGTGGATAGAGCCGTGCGCGAAAGGCTGCTGAGGTGGGCCAGCATCGATAATACACCCTCACATCATCTCCCAGACCTCGGCATGCCCAAATGGAGTTCTTTCGTCTTCCCAAAGCTAATATTATTCAGAGCGGAGAGGAAGTCGACATCATTCATGCTATACTGGGCCTCTGCACAGCTCCTGAGCCCTCGGCTTTTGTTTAAGCTCAAGCCTTGGCCGAAAAGACGCGTCGAGATTGACGCGTCTCGCTTTCATTTCTCTGTTCGGATCTCACTGCGAGCACTCTTATACGTGTTTGGACAGGTGTAGTCCTGTTTTAGGATGTGCACCATAATATTCTGGGCATTCGGCAAGATCTACAGTACTTGCACGTTGCCCAACCGAAAGTCGCGGGTCAGTGCATTTTTCAACGGCACAAAAGGCGCTGCCTCCTTCTCTCTCCTCTTGCTCTTCATCCGACCACCACTATTCTCCCTTTTCTTTCTCGTTCTATAGCGCTGTGCGCCTGATTGTCCAAACAACTTTTAACGAAACTCCCGACTCGCCTTCCAGCTTTCGCGCGTCATATCAAGTAACACTTTGCATCACTACTTCGCTTTTTTCAGGTTAAAGAAACACAGTTACGATGCTCTCTCTATCAACATTCTTGTCTGCTGCGGTCCTGGCGACTTCAGTTCAAGCTCACACTTACCTCATCTCTCCCGCTTCTCGTTTGACTATTGAAAAGAACTTGCCTACTTCAACGGAAGACGGCAGCGGAAACGGTGGAGGACTCTGCCATCTTGGGTAGGTCTTCCTCGACCCATCGGAATGAAGGCGCTGAGTCAAAGTATTTATAGCGATGGTACCCAAACATGCTGCACTTCTCAAAAGATGGGCGATGCGATGAAGACTTATGAGCGTGGTACCGAAATCCCTACCGCCTGGTGGAGAAACAATCACGTCGGTGGCTTCATTCGTTATTCAATTGTGCGTATACTCTGTGCCGTTAACATGCCAGTGCTGATTTGTCCTATTCAGGTCCCTATCGACCAATCCGACTCACAAGATGCTTTCGACTCGGCTGAGAACATGCTGAGCTACGAATGCAATCAAGTTGGCTGTGATGCTACTTACGGCGGATCGTCGCCAAACAGTAAGTCTACTTTCGCGTTGAGCACGTGCAGGTCTGACCATCTCTATAGACTGGAACGGAGGTGACAGCGCGGGCAGCAAGGGATGGTCAAACGCTTGCAAGGGTGCTTTTAAGATCCCTTATCATTTGGCCGACGGTCAATACACTGTTCAAGTGAGTCCCCATCATCCAGACGATGCATACACAGTCTAACACGATCACAGTGGGTTTGGTTCGGGCAAGGAAATGGAAACAGCGCCAACAGCCCCTTCCAAAGTTGCATCGACTTGACCATTTCTGGCGGTCCAACTGGCGAGAAGCCTGCATGCCCTCTCTGGAAAGGTGGTGACTTGTCGGAAGCTGGTGACAGTGTCTGCACCTTCGTCAGTGTACGTCTTTCCTAATGAGTTTGGTTTCCGCTTGGCTAATATCGCATTGCAGGTCGACAGCCCATCCTACCAAGGCGTTTGCAAAGAAGCCAACAACTGCCAAGGCAAATACACTGTTGGTGTCCCAGAAGGTCTCGACAAGTGTGCAGCAGGCAATGCTCCATCTACTGTATGCTTTCAATCTGGCAATCTTGAAACATCAGCTAATGGCTTTTGATAGTTCCCTCTTGCCATGGTCGCTTCCGATGGTGTGCCCAACACTTACGACAGCTACTCTGCATCCGGTTCTGCTCCATCTGGATCAAGCAGCTCTGGATCTTCATCAAGCGGTAGCTCGTCCAACTCGACTTCTAGCGACTCATCCTCCAGCGGCTCTTCGGATTCATCCAACAGCAACTCTGGCTCTGGCTTATCCGTCAATGTCGGTAGCAGCGGTCTCACCGTCCAGACCGGCGGCAAGAAGAAGTGCTCCATGAAGAGACGTCACTATGGTCGACGATCTCATGTCCGCCGTGAAGGTCTCGAGTTCGCCTACAAGCAATAAGTCTCATCTCTGCTGGTCAGAGATAGACAGTGTGTTTCTTGGGTTGATTCATTCGTTTGAGGTCTTTTTGGGAATTGTGCAAGCTTTGCATTGGGATCAAGAATGTATGATATACTCGTTCGCATAGTGCATGCCCTCATCTCATCCTTTGATCTTTCTCTCGTTTTGTTGCTCATTCGCCTTCGCTCTCGTTCTGCATAAACCACGATCATTGCTAGTCAATCAGTCGCGCTAGCGCTAGCATCCCATCTATACGATAGTGCTCTGGGCGAAATCTCAAGCGATCCCTAACGGTCCTTCCAGAGACCTTTGATACATCGATTTTGGCAGACTTGCTTGCATACCTGCGACTTCTCTCCTGCAAGCAACCAGTGCTGTCAGACTGGGCCAGCTACTATTACTATCAAGCTCGCATGCTGGAGATCCTTGCAATCTGGCAGAGAGCGTGTAGATTCAGAATCTAGTGCTCAAGTTCAGCAGTGTCTGACCCGCTGACGCTTGCATTTGGTCTATACCATACACAAGTGCCGAGTTCTGCTCAGACGACGAATGGACTATCCTGTGCTTCATACCGACAGCGGACGCATATATGGCTCAACGAATCACAAACCGTCGGACCTCGAGTTTCCGCTTAGCTACAAGCAAGTCACCCTACAGCTCACTCTTCTATCGCTGTCAACCCCGTATCGCTATACGGTCGTTTTCTTCGCGACTGAGAAGGTTCAAGCAGAGTCCGGCATACTTTGGCTGACCTGGACTTCAACGGAGATGAATGATCACAGAGCGACTAGTGTACCAGTAGCGTCAGTAACTACAGATGCTCTGATATCTCATGGTATGCCGATGAGAAGACCTGTTCTGACAAACAATCCTTGCGTTCCTCGCTTGCTCAGTCTTGAGGACTCTTGCGCCCGGAAAACTTGAGCTGTAGAGCCTACAAGAGATACTCTTAGGCTTTCTGAGTTGGTGACTCCGACAGTACTGCCAATGAGGCAGTGTTCGGTCTTCGCTCGCTCGGCTCTGAATGGCGCCAAGCATCGCCTGGTCGTCGACGAGAAGGCAAAGAACAGCTTTCATTCCGATATATCCATCTTCCCAGGCTTTGGTCATCGGTCTGCATCCTACCCTCTTCGCATACTCCATTGCCTGTCATTATGCCAGCCCCAGGACAGGCCGTTCCTTCTCGTCAGCTCGGTCGAACAGCAACGCCCCAGCATCCATCGCATCCCGGTCTGCTTAGTCAGAAAGCTGCTGTCGAGCAAGAGCTGCACAACTTTCGCAAAAAGATAAGGCGCTAGGACTGAAGTTCGAGCAGCTAAGGCAAGAAATTGAAGCAAAGAGGGAAGTTATGCTAAAAGAGTCCGTTCAAGTATCGAAGTTGGACTTCTTCTCTAGTACCGGTCGTGCCCAGCGTAAGGCTAATGCGCTGCTCGAATCCCGTCAAGAAGCGGTCCGAAAACAGGTGCCGGTTTTGAACGAGCAAGTCTCCGCAACGATAGATTCACGTCGAGCCGTTGCAAGCAAGATAAGCCAGCTAGAAGCAACCTTGAACTGTTGCAAGTAACTGTGAAAAGGGCTTTGGACTGCCATAATGCGTAGAAGAATTCCTTGTTGACCGGATCATGGGTCTCTGTATTTTATAGCTATGCTCAGGTCGTTTTTACCCTTCTGCTTTCGTCCGCGCTCCCTTTCGACTTGCCCATCGGAGAGATTTTAGTAAAGGGTAAAGCAGAGGCCGAGAATGCGTTGCGTACTGACTCATGGAGCTATATCAGCTCTGACAAATCTTGCATTCGAATAATACAGCTTTGCAGGGCAATTGAGCCTTCGATAATTCGTGACTCTTGCATGACTTGGACTCATTGACCAGCTCCCTATCACGCTTTCCCGTATTCTGTTGGCCCAGTAATCGACCCAGTACTCGATAGGCCCAGACGTTGGACCTTGACTCTTGCGACAGGCTAGAACAGCGCAAGAAGGCTCGCATGCGAAATCTTGACAGGAGTTTCATATACCGAACGAACGGCAAAGCTCAAGCGCAGTCTGTTGCTCTGTCTCTTCCTCTACAAAGCTGTCCATCTGGGAAGGGAAGCTTGAAGACTGATGAATCAATCGAAGACGGTGTCTGACTGAAGGGCTGCTCGAGAAAATCAAGTTGACCTGCTCTGTCGTGCAATACTGGTTGATCTATGCATTCAAAAGGGTATCTCTGGCATGCTGCTACGATGCAGGGCTCAAAGTCAAGGTTGGTAGATGTCTCGAAGCTCTCGCAACAATCTCTCTTCGGCCAACGCTTATCTCAGGCATTGTCGCTTGAGCATCCATACCTGCTCGTGGTCATAAGCCAGAGCTTGCGCAAGAGCGAGGCGATGAACCATACCCGAAATGCAGTGCAATTGCGGGAAGCAGCACCGCTTGTCTCGCTTAGTGAAACAACCTTGCTACACCGCTCGAACGCCTCCACCGTGCGCAAAAAGGCCGCGCAATCTCTCTTACTGCTCTTCTTCCAGTCCCACTCCCCCCTCTTTGTTCTGCTCTCCCCCAATTTTTGCTTTCCCTCTTCTTACTTTACCATGCAAGCATTAGGGAAAAAAATACAGGCCAAGAACGCTAAGTACGATGCTCAGATGGCTGCCAACCTCTCTGCAGCCCTGCAAGTACACGAGATGGCCTCACAGGGGCTGGAAAGTCTACTGGCGATCCGACCGACTCAGCATTTACGCAGCAAAGAGGTCTTGGAGTCGGAGCGCCGTAAATTGATCGCTCAAAGACAGACCCATCAAAGCGAACGAGATAAGCTACCTTGTGACCTACCCGATCCAAGCCACATGATGAAAGACTTCAAAAGCGGCCTTGCCACGATAGAAGCGACTTTGCCAGCCAAGAAGTTTGCGGACCGATTTGGCTCACGGAAGGTAGCTTTTAGCAAAGTTGAAGCGAAGGCGGAGCAAGATGTGAAGACTCTAGCGGCAGAGCTAAAGGCAATTGCCGAATCGGGCTTACAGATCGAACAGCTTGAAAGAGACCTCAAACAGTGCGACCTGGAATTGAGGCAGATCGAATCGGACTTTGCACAACGATAATCAGCAATATGGCTCTGTTAGACAAGATCTTCGCAACCACCGTGTGGCTTTGGAGCAGTCCTGGGGGGAAATGGAGGCTGTCCTTACCCAGGGCGATCGGCAGTACTGCTTCTACCGCATCAATCTGGCTCTGAAGGGATGGGTGGAATGCCTGCACAACCTACCTCAATCAGACTGGGACGAACATCACGAGCCACTCAAGGAAGAGATCACGAAACACAACAACCACATCAGTCAGAACAGGAGTCAAGTCTACATGCACACGAAGCCATTGCGTGTGCCGCGATCCGCTCCTGTATCATAGACATTCGTTTCAGTAGTTAGACAATATGCATTTCCTTTACTTGTGTCCTTCTACTGCCTCCAATCGAACCTACTTATTGCAATGAGCTGTCTACTTATCTTCTCGATCACTTAAGTGTATGACAGCACGCGAAAAGATGTACTGATCAACCAGCAAGACGCCTGCATTGCATGTTGGCTATAAAGTACTACTAAAGGGAAAGACTGCAAACTGGATCTAGCAAGTGCCGAGCTTCTTAGGCTCCTTGCCAGAGCTGTTACCATCTATAATAGACCATCAGCGAAGTATTATGTCATCGAGCACGACGTACCGTAAAGAGTGCAAAGAGTTTTAGCTGTGACCCGAATCAGCCTGAGCGAGCGAAGAACGGTGTAATGAGACGTACTGTCAGCGCAGACGTCCTTGATGGTAGCTTTGTCTCCATAGACCTTGTTGATACCAGCGAGAGTTCCACCGTTACTATTAGACAGTTACGTTCAGACATCAGCGAATCGATGAAAGTCCGCGAGCACGCATCGAGCTTCAACACCTTCAATCTATCTTTCGGTATCAGTATGGCTCGGAAAACAGAATGTAGAGACATACGTTTACTTCACGCTTGCACTGAGATTTGCAGTTTCCGCATGATCTGTAAAGTTTGCCGTAGTCGTTGGCGTAGCTTCATACGACCTCAGCTTCAATTATGCTGTACAGCAAGACAGCCTACAAGTTGATGATGCTAGGGCAGGATGTCAGCAAAGAGGAAGAAAAGACATGAATAATGACTTACTTGACTTTACCGCAACCATTGTGCTGAACAACCATGTCCGAGGCTTTGAACGCACCACTATTGCAGCAGAGGGTATCAGTCACAGCCAAGCAGGCATAGAGCCGTACTGACCCTCCAATGATGTTGGTAACTTCGCCGGCATTGTCATCCTTGATGGAAACTGTCGAAGTGATCAGCTACTATCAAAAGCCAGCTTAGAGCGCTTACTAGCGTCCTCGCAGACGTCTTCGAACCAGACGAATTCCAACGAGCAATAGCCCTTGCAGTGTACGCTGAAAGAAAATGAGTATCAGACCAAATCAGCGCATAATGACAAACCCTTCAGCTTGATTCTTGCCGATAATGACATTGCGCAGAGTAGCACCCTTGTTGAGAAGGAAGACTGCATCAGAGGCGCCCTAAAAGAAAAGAAAAAAGAAGCTCCGTCAGAATTTACGCGGGCCTGATGAAGCCAAGCATACTCCTTCACTTTGGCCAGAGCAAGCGCCAGACCCTCGGTCGTACTTCTTCCATTGACCTGTGAGCAATGATCAGTCCAATGCGATGGGGTAGAGACAATGGAGAACCATCAAAGACTTTGCCTGCAGCGACCTGCAGTCACAGACGTGTCAGTACAGTAAGATGCAGAATAGAATAGGAGGGAAAGCTCACCTCAATGACCTTCTTGTTGGTGATTGTACCAGTGTTGGTTGGCAAACCCTTGTTGTAGGCCTGTCACAGGATGAGCGTCTAAAGCCTAGAAACAGCGTTCGCACTTACATTGCAAGCAGTAGAGATGCCGACCATAGAGGCAATGAGAGTAAGACCAGCTAGCTTCATTGTGTGTATAGAGATAGATCAACTATTGTAAGAAAGTTTGAAAGAGTGAGATAATGGGAAGGGGACAAGAAGCAGAAACAGCTAAAAGCGAAGAGATAGGGAGCTCGGTAGGACTATTCACCGAGATGTATTAGAAGAAGGCTTCTCTCCTTGCAATCCAGGGTCGAGTTCATTGGTGAAACGCTTGGTCGCATGTTTCGCTTTGCAACAGATGCAGCCAAGACATGTGGACGGGCCGCTCAGGCAGAGAACTATCAAGACAAGGCAGAGAGATGAGCAGACATGCACTGCGAGCTATAGAAACGATGTACGAAAAACTATGGAAATTCATTCGAATCCAGTACCGAGACATGCATTTCCAACCGTGATACAGCCTCAGGAAGCCACAGCTCAACCTCGCGAGCTGCTGCTTGTGTCTTTCTTCATGCGCACGCGTTGGCAAAGCAATAAGAACCACGACGACCAGAAATAGCAAGACGCAGGTACAAGGTCCGGCAGCAAGAACGAGCAGACAAGAGCGATGCGAACGATGGCCATCGTAGCAGTTTTGCAGAAGTGCAAATTTTTCGACTAGTGCAAATTTTCCGACTATTGAATATTGCGCATGCTTTGAAAAGCGTCAAGAAGGTCCGTTTTCTTATTCATGTGACAACTCCTTATCATTGATGCTTTGTCGACGTAGCTTTGCTGCGTTCAAAGGTGGCCCAGCCAGATTCTGCTGACCAATGAGCGCAGCCCCAGATTGGAAAGTGTTCTTCGGCTTCCAAGCTGGTGACATGCCAGCTGCTCGCTTTTCCGGGAAGCGTGCACATGCAAGGTACGGCATGTAGCAGCCAACGTTGCTGGATCAACCGGGTAAAATGAAAAGAAGTCTGGAATGATCATGATAAGATCTAAAAAAAGGCACGAACGTTCGTCGGGCAGTCCAAGTCTTGGCTGCAAATTCACGCTTGTCTTCCCTCTTCTGCGTCAATCTTTTGTACCACTTTTCCACTCCAAAAGCTTTCTCAAGCACCTACTTTCTTCAAAATGCCGCGTTTGGCCCAATTCGAGTAAGCAGCAGAGGCTTGGCGCATGAAAACTTGTCACTGACTGCATGAACTCTACAGCTACATCTTTGGTATGCCTAGAGCAAGGTCGATTTGTCAAGTCTGACCAATGTTCCAGGTCTTGGAACATGCTTTGGTAAGTGATCGACGTATCCCGCTTCTTCCACTTTGGCTAACCTATCCATAAAGCCTTCCTTGATGCCTACCAGATTGGTGCCAACGATGTCGCCAATTCGTTTGCTACCTCTGTGGCCTCCAAGTCCCTTACTATGCGACAAGCCTGTCTAGCTGCTGCTTTGTGTGAATTCTTGGGCGCAGTTCTCGTCGGTGCAAGAGTGTCTAGCGTAAGTGCAGTCTATACATTGTATGCAGCTCGCTCATGTTCACGCTCATCAGACAATCAAAAACGGCATTATTGTGAGCATTTCACTGCGTTATGCCTTCTAATCTGATCGAAACCGGCAAATTTTAGCCTTTGGCCGTCTTCCAAGATAACGCCGGTGTACAAATGCTAGGTTTCTTCTCGGCATTGGTCGCCTCCTCTCTATGGCTAACCTTTGCGACATGGCGTGTAAGTATCTGCCCTTTATTCTACTTTTCATGCTCAATCTCTGTTGTATCGCAGGGATTCCCTCTTTCTACTACCTACTCGATCGTCTCTTCGCTAGCTGGTGTTGGTATTGCTACCGGGTAAGCTTGGCTTTCCTTTACTCAGATTGAGTCTCATCCGCCATCGCAGTGGTGTTAATGCGCCCAACTGGGGCTGGAACGGCGGCAGCGGTCTGGCAACAATCTTCGCTGGTTTCGGTATCGCACCTTCTATCGCAGCTGGTTTCGGAGCCATAATCTTCTGCATTGCCAAATTTGGCATCTTGCAACGCAAGGACTCTGCCAAATGGGCTCTATACACTGGTCCATTTTGGTTCTTCGTTGCCATCACTGTGAGTGATCTACTTTTGACACAAGCCTCGATCTGACTGTTTTTACAGGTTTTGACAATGGTCATCGTCTACAAGGGATCTCCGCAGCTCAATTTAGATGATCTGTCTCCATCAACTACTGCAGCTGCAATCGTAGGCACAGCCGCAGTCTGCTCAGCGCTTTCGGTCGTTTTTTGGATCCCATACGTCCGCGCCAAGTCAATCAAGCACGACTACACCATTCGCTTCTACCACTTTTTCATGGGCCCTCTTCTATGGAACCGCCCTGCTCCAGCTGATGCAGGCCAAATTGGTGTCAAGTCTGCTGTTCCGGACTACCGCGTCAATTCTGGCAACGATGACAGTGTTGTTCCACCTCTCATGGCTGGTAGAGACTCCGGTGAGTCTTCATATTCCAGGCGATCTAGTGTGATTTGACATATTTCGGACAGACCAAGAGCCACGAACTCTTTCCAACAGAGACTCTGACGACATCGAGAAGAGCCCTCGCAACGAGGAAGCGCCCGAAACTCGACACGAGAGCAAACTCGCCGCTACCGAGACTGGTCCTAAGATCGAAGGTCCTTGGATCCTGCCTCGCAACTTGTGGATCATTGTTCGCTACAAGCTTCCCGCTGTCCTTTCGCACGGTGTTGACATGGACGTCACTGCTCGTCAAATGAAGGGTTCTGATGGAGACCGCCTTAGAGAGATGCACGCCCGAACCGCCAAGTACCCAAAGTGAGTTCGTGGCTACTTATTAATTTCGGTTTGCTGATGCTGCGCTTCAGCGAAACTGAACACATCTTCTCTTTCCTTCAAGTCCTCACTGCATGCACTGCATCTTTCGCTCACGGTTCCAACGACGTCGCAAATGCTATCGGCCCTTACTCTGCTATCTACGCCGCCTGGTCCTCTGGAGAGGCAGTTGGGTCTCGCTCGCCTGTCCCAGTCTGGATCTTGGCCTTCGGTGGTGTAAGTCATTTCACTTCTTTGGTCTCACACCTTCTCATATCACTTCAGGCGGCTATTGTCATTGGACTCAGCACGTACGGCTACAACATCATGGGTTTGTAGCGCTCTTGGTACTTGTGGAGCTATGGCTGACGTTTGTGCTTGTTTTAGGCGCTTTGGGCAACAAACTCACCATGATGTCTCCGTCTCGTGGCTTCTCTATGGAACTCGCTGCTGCGATAACTGTCATTCTTGCTTCTCAATACGGTATCCCTGTTTCGACCACGATGTGCATTACCGGAGGTGAGTTGCAGTCAATCTGTCTAGTAAAACGCTAAACAATTTATGATTGATAGCTACCATTGGCGTGGCTGCTGTCAATTGGGATCTGAAGGTATGTACTTCTACTTCAAAAGCAGCCAGCAGAGCTGACTATCGCAATCTAGACCTACAATTGGCGACAATTGGCTTACATCGTGTTTGGCTGGGTCATCACCATTCCAATTGCTGGTTTGATGGGCTACTGTGTTATGGCTGTCTTCCGTGAGTGTCTCTCTTGCCTTCTTCTACCGAAAACTGACGGCGAGTCTTAGTCAATGCACCTCATTTCGAGTAAAGGATGATTTGTGAAAAGGTTGTCCTGTCCGGACTGTTGTGCATATATGGGGCGCTACATAGAGACTTGCGATAATGGTATTGTCCATCTGCCTAGTTATCGACTTTACTTTTCGGACACTTTCACAGCAAACCATCGCCTTCTCACAAGCATTTTGACCTGCTGCTATCTGGTCTCGCTACTAAGGCGAGTGCTGCCTTCATACCTTACTTTGGCAGCATCAGTCAAATGCCGCACTTTGAATCATTTCGCTCGAGTCGTCTCTAATCGAATCCCTTTGTCTATTTCGAGTGACTCTTCTGCTGTCAATCTTGGCTCGTTTTGCCCTTCACCTCTCTACTACAAGAGCCTCCATCTGGTTTGACTGACTCGAGCCAGCCTGAGACCGGTCGAACAATGTGCTAGGTCTGAACAACAAAACTATCCTGTTTCTCTCTGTTTCGTTCGCTCTTTCTTCTTGTCTCGCTCTATATCTCATCATCATGAGCGGCGCCGAAACTGGCATCCTCACTACCGCGACCTTCACCTTAGTCTATACGGCCTATCCTTCGTCAACTTTGGAGGCAACGCCAACTGATTGTCAGTACCACTACATCTTCGCAACCCCGGCTGAACCTTGTTTGAAACAGATGAGAATTCTGTTAATTCCGTCAAAGCCTTCATCATCATCTCTATCGTGTTCGGCTTGGTCGGAGTCTACGGCATATATCTTTACATCGTCTACGGGTGCTCGGATACGAAAAGGACTGGACGCGCGGCAACACTCTGCAAATCAGACGAAGAAGCTTGTACTGACCTGTCCGATTCAGCTGCAGAAAACATCATTTCTCGCCCAACTCTAGCTCGCGCTACCTCTATTACGAAACCGCTCGCTGTTCCGGCCTATATACCAAAAGAAGAAAAGATATACGAGGATGAGGAGAAGCAGGAGGTGTATTACTCAAGCGCGGATTTACTACCTAGACCAGCATCGGTCCAATTGGCATCACACAATCAGCACCAACATCATCACTTTACTCATCAACAATCATAAGCGACTCTGGCATCCGTTATACTGCTATTGGCGAAGAGACGGAGCTTGAAGGGACACCAGAGCTATTGGCATGGCACATTTCGGATCACGGTCTTGTCAATTTATACAAGCCTTCGGCTGTCTTTGCATTTGCACTACCGTATCATACTATACACGTAACACAACTCCGCCGAGCTTTGCCAGAAGAAAAGAGAGATTATGACGCTCAGGCTTACCCCAGCTTGCCTTGCCATTTTGCTTTTACCATTTTCGTTAGCTTGGCTTGTACCATTACAGCCAACTCGCGCTCGAACTCGAACTCGACTTATCTGCTGTGCTCTACCTCGCTGTCTCTGTGCTCCGGCTTCGCGCTGCTTGTTTGTTTGATTTCTTCAGACGGACTTATCGTCGAGCGCGATCTGCGACATTGCCAGCGTCCAAGCTCTTTGAAGGCCTGCTATCCATACTGCATACAGCGAGACTCACAAGATGGTCTTGACTATCCCCACTGTAGCAGTTGGCACGACTCCGACAGTGATATCTCGTACGCCTTGCTCGAGTACAACGAAAGCTAGGTTCTGAGAGCTAGTTGACAGGCTTTTTCGGGCATTTCCTCATCAACAAGAGGAAGAAGAAGGGCACAGCACAAGGCCAGCAGCTCAGCTATGATGAAGGACTGGCCATCATCCGACAATTTCTTGAAGTAGCTTCGACGCATACGATAGAAGATCTACAGGAGTGCGTGCTTTACCGTTCATCAGAATCTTAGCTGACCCCTACATAGATTCACTCAAAACAAGATACCTACACCTACTTGGGTTAAGACCGAGACTGTGACTATACCCCAAAAGACGATCGATGCAGCAGCCAAGATCATGAACCAGCATTTGGCAGTGGATGGATCTACAGAAGAAGTTGGAGGATCAAAGTGGTGGCAGTTCCGAGGGACTGCATTAAAGGGCGAGTTTATTGAAATGGCCAAAGATCAGCTGGTCAGGCAGAAAGCGGCTGCTGAAGCGAAAGCGGCGGGCAAGGAACCCGAGGCAGAGCGAGTGCTACTTTATATCCATGGTGCGCTCCTTCCACTTAGGTTGTTTGTAAGGCTGATTGTCCCGTTCCAGGCGGTGCATAGTACGTGACGGATTTTGGTGCACTTAGTTTTCTAACCGAGACAAATAGCTTCTTCTCATCTATAGAGACACATCGTACGTCAGACATGGGCGGAAGCTTTGGTCTCTATTGACATCCGTGGAACAGGCTACCAAGTTCAGCGCCACGCCCGAAAGTTCAACGCTCGCGCTTTCGCACCGTCATATCGCTTAGCGCCTCAATATCCCTTCCCTTGCGGATTACAAGATGCGTTAGCTTCATATCTCTATCTCATCAAACCACCGAAAGGCAGGGAAGCTATTCGACCTGACAGAATCGTCATCTCTGGCGATAGTGCGGGTGCTGGATTAGCACTCTCTTTGATGATCATCTTGAGAGATAACGGTTTACCTTTGCCTGCTGCTGGTTGCTTGATGTGAGTCCGTTGTGCTTTTCAAGTATCTCGGCTGATGAAGGATAGATCTCCCTGGGTTGATTTGAGCCACAGCTTTCCATCTGTCGTAGGCGACTCGAGCGCAGACTATATTCCCGATACAGGCTTTCATGCTAAGCCATCGCTGTCTTGGCCGCCAATCAAGGGCGACAGCGTCATTATTGAGATAGACGGGAAGGAAGTAGAGCTGGATGACCAAGTTCAGCTTTACTGCAAGTGAGTGTTTCGCTTGAACAATCTGATTTGGGTCTGACAAGATTCTAGTAACCGCTTGATGAGCCATCCATTAGTCTCGCCCATCAACCAAGGCTCTTTAGGCGGGCTTCCACCACTTATGATTGTGCGTGCTGCCTTGTTCATCCTTCGATTTGACTGACGACTTAATCTCACAAGATGGGCGGAAGTGCCGAAGTATTAAGGGATGAGATGATGTACCTCGCACATAAAGCTGCTGCACCTCAAGACTATCCTCCATCTGATTTAATCTTGGAGCGCTACCCTGCTCAAAGGCGCAATTTAGAAAAGTATCCGCCCACTAAGGTGTAAGTGTCTCGCTTGATTGATGCTCGTCGCTTATTCTTGGCATAGGCACCTTCAAATGTTTGATTCATGCTGTCATGTCACTCCTACTTTGGCTTTCACCCGTCCTGCCAAATGTAAGCTCGCCCACGGCCTGACTACTTTCGCTGATACGGATTGAGCAGACATGTACCGAGCGGCTGCTAGTTTCAACCTTTGGGCGATCAAAGTAGCCGAAAAGCGCGCTCTTCGCAAAGCTGACCATCAATCTACACATTACACGTACTCTCACCCAGACGGCCCTCGCTTGGCACACAAAAGCAGCACGATCGGATCTCGCTCTGTCCTAGATCTATCGGAAGCAGATATGGAAGCCGCAAATGAAGATCCTTTGCCTGAAGAAGGGCATTACGACTCTGAATCAGAAGGCTCTTCGGATGACTCTTCAGATGATGAAGATCCCGGCTTTAATGGTCCATCGTCCCGCAATTACAAGAAGGCTCCCGTTTCTGGCATCGTTACTGTATCAGGTATCGAGCCAGCATTCGTCAACTCCATCATTAGAGAACGAGTGTCTACCAGTGGTCGCATTCGAGCTATGGAACCAGAGAGCGAAATAGAAGCGTTGAACATGCCAATAGAGCAGGTCGGTGTGATATCTCAGCGGGGACCGGCAAAGAAGTGGTTGGCAAAGAGAGCAGAGTGGGATCAAAAGTTTGCGAAAGAGCTGAATGATATGAGAAAGAACAAAGAGGAAGATCGCAAGCTAGCGGAAAAGGAGGGGTTCTTGACGCGTCATCTGCATGGTGAGCGTCCGCCTTTGAGCGCGGCTGTGGCATGGTCTGTGCTCCTCGCTCGCTCGCGTTCTGTTTTGCTTACATGTCTTTAGGCACAACACGAACAAAGCTCGCCTAACATGCGCGCCTCAAGATGGTGTACAAGATAAAGCCTCAGCTGCGATGACCTTCTGGATGAATGCTGCTCAAAAGGACGATGAAGAGCAAGCTGGAGATAAGCAGGTCGAAGACATGGCTGCCAAGCTAAAAAAGGTGTGATTGTGTGAAATTGCAGTCGCAATAGATGCAGGATAGTGTACATAGGTATTGATTTGCATTAGCATTTTAGATGGGCTTCCATACAGCGACGCTGTTATCGTACCGCGGCAAAACATACTTCCGCCCGCTATCTAATAAACAAACAAGCTATCACTCATTCAAGACAGCGATGCACAACGACAAGCACGCATACACGGTACTACGGTACAAGGTCAGCAACAAGCAAAATGTCGTCAAAGCATTCGGTCGATTTCCGATCATGCAGAAACGGCTTCAAGATGGAAAGCTGCTTCCCGGACAACACGCGGAGGGACCGCCTCTCTTTGTGGTGTGACGTTGTGGAGCCTGCTACTGTAGACGGCCAAGTCCAGATACAACTCTTTAGCTATCAAGCTAATCTACAAGCGTGGAGTTATGGTCGGCTTTCCCTTGGCTGTTGTTGCGAGTACGACTCCAGTTGTTATCACGCGTGAGTGTCTCTTCTGCAGCATGAAAGACTATCTCATGAATGTGCAGACTTCTTCGAGCACTTGCTTCACATGCTCAGACTGCGGCGCGGAAAAGCTGGAACAGCTCAAAGCGACCAGATCAGCTACGATGAAGGTCTAGCCATCATCAGACAATTCCTGCAGACCGCCAGTAAGCACACGGTTGAAGATCTGCAAAGGTGAATAGCCTCTGCGAGCAATTGCGTTCCATGTTTTGATGTTGACGTCAGGTTTACACAAAAGAAGGTGCCTGCTCCTTCTTGGGTCCGTACTGAAAAAGTCACTATACCCGAAGAAGTGATTGACAAAGCTTCGACGATCCTGAACAAGCATTTTGAGACGGATGATGTGATTCGAGACATTGGCGGAAAGAAGTGGTGGACTGTTAGAGGCAGGCCATTAACTGGCGAGTTTGTTGAGATGGCGAAAGATCGATTGGTCAGGGAGCGAGCGGAAGAGGAAGCCAGAGCGGAAGGCAAAGAGCCTGAAGCAAGCAGAGTCTTGCTGTACATTCATGGTGTGTCATGCTTTTGTATCGTCCTGCTTGGAGACAAAGTGACAACGAATTTGCACAGGTGGAGCATAGTGGGTATCATCTTCCCTCTGCAAGGCTCAAGCTAAACTTTTCAGCTTCATGTCCTCGATCGAAACTCACCGTATGTCTGTTGACCTCGACAAAGTGGTCAACTAACAGCTCGACAGGCTATCAAGTACAGCGACATGCTCGCAAGTTTAATGCACGCGCGTTCACGCCCTCATATCGCCTCGCACCTCAGTATCCGTTTCCTTGCGCTATCCTCGACGTCCTCGCTTGCTATCTGCATTTGATCAAACAACCTCCGAGTGGAGCTGCTATCCGTCCAGATCACATAGTGATCATGGGAGATAGCGCTGGAGCCGGCATGGCTCTGGTCCTGATGATCATTCTGCGAGATATGAATCTACCTTTACCGTCAGCTGGCTGCCTCATGTAAGGCTGCTTTACACTGTTTCATACAATCGCTCATTTGGTGAACAGATCACCATGGGTAGATCTTACACATTCGTTCCCGAGCGTTGTTGGCGATGCTTCTGGCGACTATGTGCCTCAAGACGGCTTTCATTTCAAGCCTTCACTGTCGTGGCCGCCACCACAGGGCAACGGAAGGATGCTGAGACGAAACGGGAAGGATGTCATGGTTGACGACCAAGTACAGCTGTATTGCTCGTGAGTCTCCTCTCGCAAGTGAAAGACATGCTCATTGGGACGTAGTAATAACCTAATGAACCATCCTCTCGTCTCACCTATACTGCAGGGATCCTTGGGTGGGCTACCTCCCTTGAATATTGTGTGTCCGCATGCCATGGCTGGTCACCCTGTTTACGAAGTGCATAGATTATCGGCTCGCGCGAGATCCTACGAGATGAGGGCATCTATCTGGCACACAAGGTCCGCTGTCCTCTTGATTGGTATTCCTTCAAGTCTGACGCTTATACAGGCTGCTTCCCCCCGGACCTATCCGCCAGCCGACGAGATCTTCCAGCGCTACCCAACGCAACGGAAACATCTAGAAAGGTACCAACCAACAAAAGTGCAAGCTTTCCGCTTCACCTGCCACATAATCGGCTGATTGCAAAAAATTACCAGTCATCTACAAGTATTTGATTCCTGCTGTCATGTCACACCGACGCTCGCTTTCGCATCGCCTGCCAAATGTAAGCTGCTGTAACACAGCGAAACAATATTGGCTGATGCAATTCCCTAGACATGTTTCGAGCAGCAGCGAGCTTTAATCTTTGGGCTGTCAAGGCAGCAGAAAAGCGAGCACAGCGAGAGCAAGCCGACCAGGGAAAACAGATGACGGACACCGGAGAACTAGCACATCCCACATACAGCTCTGACCAATCTACTCCGGTAGACAATCAACACAGACTGTTATCTGACGCCGACATTGAAGCCGCCAACGCCGATCCTCTACCGGAAGATGCCGCATATGAAGCTGAATCCAGTAGCTCAGATAGCTCATCTGAAGACGAAGAGAACATTTACGCTGGTCGCAAGACTGCAGTTGAAAAGCGGAGGAGGCGCAAACCAGGCATCGTCATCACGTCTGGTGTCGAGCCTCCTTTCATCGACTCGATGGTCCGACAGCGCATCTCGATACATGGTCAGATTCGCGAGATGGAACCTTCAGAGGAGATTGCAGCTCTGTCCATGGCGCGAGAGAAAGTAGGCATAGTCACCCAACCTGTATTGACGGATCTTTGGCTGTCGAAGCGTGAAGAATGGGATACAAAGTATGCCAAGAAGTTACATGCATTTCGCGCGGATATGATGGCGGATCGCAAGAACGCGGAGGCGGACGACTTTGCAAAGAAAGGCCTGCAGGGTGAAAAGATTCCGCTGAGTGCGATGGCTGGACGGTGAGTCTGATCCCTGCGACATCGTCAAGGGCTAATGCCTTCAGTAGGTTCAACCTGGAGAAGGCTCGCATTTGCTGTCGACCGCAGGATGAACCGTCAGGTACAGCCTCGCCAGCTGTTGAAGTCTGGATGCGGACTGCTCAAAAAGCCGATATGAAGCAAGCTGGTCCCAGACAAGTCAAGCAGATGTCTAAGAGACTCAAGTCCAGCTCCACGGCAGCAGCTAAAACGCCTTTGAATGGACGAGCGGGATGACCTTGCTTATGTGATTTTCGAAAGGCTATTTTTGGGTGTACAACCTTATCAGTGGGCAGTATCGTCTGTGCATAACATTTGTAAGTAGTAGAGCTCTTATTTATACACGCAATCGTTCATGGCAGGTTTCTCATTGGGCATTTTAGACCCACCTCCTTTTCCCAAAGCAGCCTGATTTGCAACACCTATCTTCTTCAGCAAGCGGCCACTCTCAGCAGCATATCTCAGTATCATGGCTCGCAAGTCCAAAGGCGCGAAAGACAATGCGAAAGCGCGCGTCAGAACAGGTCGATCCTTCAAGAAAATGCGTAAGTACTTGTTCACTTTGTCTCCCCATCGTGGCTTATCAGAAGAGGTCTGCTCAGCTTTGGAGATACTGCGAGAGATTGCTAGCTATGTTGCGACATTCAGACCCCTAAACAAGCACGACCGTTCTTTGCATGCCCTCAGCCAAGTGTCGAAAGACTGGAGAGCCGCTTGCCTACCTTTCAGGTTCAGAGTGAGCTGCGGTTTGTGCTGGATAAGGTACCAATCTAATGTCTTTATTGTCAGGCTATCAATGCGGTCTCGAAACACAATGTACTGCTCACCTGTCTTGCCCAAATGATGCGACTACAAGATACGCTTCCGGTTTGCCTACAAGAGCTCACTGTCTGCTTGGTACGAAGTCCACCACCACGCAAGAGAGACTCGAAACGTAATCGGCGGACGAACGTCAATCGAGCAAAAGCGATCACTGGCCTTCTATCTCGCGCAAAGAACCTTCATACTCTGACGACTACTATCCGTGGTCGATGCGTTGGCAATTTGGTAGACTCCATCATAACCTTTAACGCGGAGCGTCTGACCAAGCTCGACATTGCAACATGGGATGGCAACTTTTTCTTCGAAGCCGACTTCAATCCTAGAGAAGCCATTCGCTTGTTGCAGAACTTGGACAACCTAGAAGAGCTGCGTTGGCCGCCTTCGAAAGAGCCCGATAAGAGCGAACATTTGACTCTCAAGGCGATATTTTCTCGACCCAAGCTGCGGAATTTATACATGTCGAAGCCAACCATCCTCGGCAAGGAAGGTCTTTCCATTCTGGTGAACCACAAGAACCACCCGCAACACTTTCCTATCGCTTGCGCCCAAAGCATGGAAGTCATTCGCTTGAAAGAATGGGACGAGATCCATAAGCTCTCCAACGTTATTCCCTTCTTCAACTTATTTCCCAACACGGTCCAGCTTCATCTCGAAGGAATACCGAGGTCGAAAGAGATTCCACCAGAAGATTTCAGATTTCGCAAGCAGGATGCCTATGGTATATGGCGAGAGGAGGAAATCAATCTACCGAAAGTTAAGCATCTCTACCTCTCCGATCTGGGCAGGAAGCTCTGGAATCCACCAGCTCAAATCCTCCGCGTCTTATCTCCTCTTCAGCCAACACATCTCTCTGTTGAATATTGGGCACCAATGAATGTCTCAGTGATGAGGAACGGCTTCGCTTCGCGCGAGAGCTTCTTCAAGCATGTAACCAAGCTCTCTCCGGCCAAATTCCCAACCGAAGGCCATTGGAAGGATGAGAAGATGAAGGAGATTGAAGAGATTTGCAAAGAGAACAACGTCATTTTCGACTATACCTATCCTACACCAGAGCAGATTGAGAAGCACAAGACGTATGGTCCGTGGGCTTTCCAAATACCAGACTAGGCGGTCAAGAGCGTGAAGGGTTGAAGCCAACTGTCAGTTGTCGGTGGAGGGCATGCAAGGAAGTCCAAGCTCATGCCCATCATAGTATATCAGAGTAATGCCATCATACCGTTCAGTACTTGCATATGTGTATATCATACATCTGCTTTACTCCTTCGTCACGACAAGAACCCTCTGAGCGCTCCTCCAACATTCGGCAGATCGATCAAGACTTCACCTCCGTCAGCTGTTTCCATCTCGAGAACGACAATGTACTCACAAGTGTCATGACCATAAGGCGAATCCAGTTCGTAATACGTCACTCGTTTGTTCCCATTCCTCCTGATCGCCTCAGCCAGTTCCTTCTGTTGTTCATAAGGGAACAAGACATCGCTTTGAATGCCCAAAATCAACACAGGATGATCCTTCAGGTTCGCCAGACCGCGCTCCAAGCTTGGCAGGTACGCGTGAGAGGAAGGTAAAGTGGAGATGTGCTGTACTTTTTCAGGCGGAGTGTTTGGTAAAGGTGTAGGACAAAGTGCGGGTGTAGGAGAGGAAGAGCGAGAGACGTCGAGTTCCGCTAGAGCTTCTTCTTCCATACTGAAGAGATCCATTGCTTTACTAATGTATAGCATGGAATTGGCATCGAATTTCAGGCAGAACTGGATCAAATTTGTCAGTGAGATTATAAGAAGGAAGCAAGACGGACTTACCTGTTCTCCTTGATGATCCAGATAGGTCTCTATAAGGAAATCGGGACAGAGCACCGGTGGAGTATGAGGTGAAGTAGAATCTTTGGTGGAGGAAGGGTTGGCGAAAGACGCTGAAGGTAGGGTAGGTCTTCTCCGTCTGCCAAAGCGCTGTTCCCATTCTGGTCCAGAGCGGTATGTGAAGGTAGCGATTTCTGTGTAAAGATCAGAATGGACAGAAAGTAGCATGATGAGACTGACGTCTGGCCAGTTTCATCCCTGTATGCGGCGGTAGACTATCATAGTAAAAGCCTCTGTTCCAATTCGGATCTGCCATGAGCACTGCGGAGATCTGTCAGCTCAGCACGATATGGCAGCAGCAGCAGCAGCAGGTTGACGAACCTGATCGCTGAGCATACCGCAGGGCTATACTTGCAGGACTACTCCTCGCCGACCCCGATATACTGACGACCTTCTCTATCCTCTCCGGCTCAAGATGAGCAGCCGCAATACTTTGCATTCCACCCATGCTGCTCCCGACACTCGCGTACAATTTCTGAATCCCTAGCTGATCCAACAATTTGAATTGCGCTCTGACCATATCAAAGATACTGAGGATTGGAAACCTTGTGCCATAGACTTGCCCGTCTGTCGGATCGATCGAACTCGGTCCAGTTGAGCCATAACAGCCGCCAATGACATTGGTACAGATGACAAAGTACCTGTCTGTATCGATAGCTTTTCCTGATCCGATGAAGCGCTCCCACCAGCCTTCTGCTGTATTGCTCGGTGTGGAATGCGCGTGGCTTGACGCTGATAGACCCGTATGCAGAAGGATGACATTGGACTTGTTTGCATTCAATTCACCCCAAGTTTCATACGCTATGTCAAACTCGGGCAAGACGCCTCCGTAGTCCAATTGAAAAGGTTCAGGATGATGGAAAGTCTTGTAACCAGAAACAATATTGCTGTACGCCGGTTCTGGACCTTCGACGGGTGCGCTTGAAGAAGTAGAAGCTACAGGTGCAGAAGTCAAGCCGCTTCGTTCTTGCAGAAGTCGCTGCTCTCTGGAGGCATTTTGATCCAAACATGGGAAAGACAAGGCAGCATTAGCGCCAGAGGTGATTGGCGCTGATCGGGGTGTAGCAGTAGCGTGGTATGACCTTAGAGCTGTTCGTAGCACTCTGGCAACTTTCTTGGAGCTCATGACTGCCTAAGAAGGGAGAAATATGCGGGTTCAAAGAAATTATGGTGCAATCCATTTGTCAGCTTGCATCAGTCAGCAAGTCACGGACGGTACTGTCAAACGAGCGATTTGAAGCATTTTCAATTCACACAGTACCTCCCATAGCTACAGCACACATATCTAGAGTCCCAACTATCCTAAGCAGCAGAAGTAATTGCTTGACCCTTGATGGAATTCCACTCGAATCCGAAAGAGATAAAGAAGCCTAGTAGCATAGCAGCTGTGGGCAGCCAGAAGGCATCACGGATCGCATCGACTAGAAAATTCATTAGCCCAGATCTGAGTAGTGAAAACGAAGGTGCTGACCAGCATACTCGACAGCTTGGTCAAGGTATTGAGCAGGTACAAGCTGACGGAAGCTAGTCTGTCCTGCTGCGGCGATAGCTGCACCGTCAAAGCCTTGCGCAGACACGAGAGCTATTGACCTGCTCAGCAACACTCCAGACTGTGCTCTGACAAATGAACTCACAATCCTTGAACTGGTTCTGGAAGATAGCTTGAGCTGCTGCAGTGAGTAGAGCGCCCCCAAGAGTCTGGAAGAACAGGACCTGGGACTGGAAGTCAGCAACTTGCTTTCGAACATGAGAATCGTCACTCACAATGCCTCCTCCGATTTCCAGTTCCAGCTGATTGAACTTTGCAACAGCTTGACTGGCCACGAAGCTGAACTGGAATGGTGGCGTGAGGCATGAGTAATTGAAACCCTAAAGCGGCTGCAGAATCACCTGGAAAGCCGCACCACCTCCCACACCAGCGAGAAAAGTGATGCCGACCCACATGGCTTGTGAGGTGGTAGGGCTGAAGAGCTGGAAGAGGCCCGTAGCGATGGCAAAGACGAACGATCCACCAATGAGGAAGGGAGAGCAATAGCCAACAGTTGGAGCAAAGACCTGGGTGCGGAAGTTCAGCCTGACAATCGACTTCCTGATGCAGAGATCCGTGCTTACACCAGTCAGCGTTACGCTAAAGATCAAGCCACAGATCAGAGCAAGCATCCTAAAGGCAGTCGCGAATGAGTGAACCGAAGTTGCAACTGAAATGGCTGCAGACTTACTGGACACCTGAGCGAAGGGACGAAGAGCCGCGTGATTGGAAATAGAGCGGCAGGAAATAGGAAATAGTAAAGTCTAGCTTCAACTTTCAGTACAACGCCTGAAGGACAAAGTAAATGCTCACATGCTCCACCAATCATGAAATTGAACAGAGCGCCGCTGAGAATTGTCCGTTGGCGGAAGATACGGAGAGGGATCAAAGCATCGTCGCCCATAAAGTACTCTGATAACGCCAAAACAAATCATGAGGATGAACTCGACCAGCAGAGCCAAGCACGGACCATTGATCCAGAAGACAATAGTAGTAACGATAGCGCCAACAAGAAGACCAATCTCCTTGGATGAGCTCCAAGGCGTGATCAGACCGCCATCTTGTAAAGCTAGAAGATACATGACGATGGCGCCCAGAACGAGACCAGTACCAACGAGATCGAGCCTGAAAAGGTACATGAGCTTGCCAGTCTTTGCTTGAGCTGGTCGTGCAGGCGGTTTGAAAAAGAAGAAGATCGTTGCGAGCGCTAGAAGTAGAGATGTGAGCAAGTGAAGAGGTTACTAAAAGTGTTATGGACATACTAATTCCGCCAATAGGCAAGTTGATCCAGAAACACCTAGGTAGAGCATCAGTAGAGGTCTGAAAAGCAGAAGACAGACTGACCATCTCCAAGAAACGCGAGAAGTGAAAGCGCTGCAGTGAATAAGCGACTCGCTGAGCAACAATAAGGAATGTGAGACCCACCCGCCAATGAGAGGACCAATGACAGCGCCAATTCCATCTGCTCAAGCATATAAGTAAGGCAAAAAGGACACTGTTTTTGACTCACAAACACCTCCAACGACTCCAGCATACGCAGCTTTCTTGTCCAGCGGTACACTTGCTGCCACGATAGTCATCACGCCTACATAGCCGCCTGCCACTCCGAAACCGGCGATAGCTCGTCCGACAACTGATTAAGATGTCAGTGAGACTCGACCAGGCAGGACATTTAGCTTACTGAAGGTGGTAGAGTCCTGAGCGACTGCGCAAATAAGGGAACCGATTTCAAAGATGAAAATGCAAGAGAGGAAGGTCCATCTGAGATTGAGCGCAAGCGTCAGCGTTCTCGAATCGCACCACAAAAATGTGCAGACACACTTTAGATCAATACGGTAGATACGCGAGTAGAGGGGCAAGAATGCGGTAGACGTCTTTCTCACGCATCAGAGCTGGACGGGGAGTGCAAGCCGAGGGACTCACCATGAAATATGCAGAGCTGTACCAGACGACATCGGCAGTAGAGTTGAAGGCGTTCGAGATCTCAGGAATGGCAGGCGCGATGATCGTTTGGTCGAGAGCGGTAAGAAAGACCTGTCACAGAGATCAGCTTAATTCCCTTCAGGTAGAAGCGTTCCACTCACACCAAGGTTCAGTCCCAGCATAATAAGGAAAAGCCGCAAGCCTGTAGGAAGAGCTGCACACATGTAAAGGTCAGCTTCATACTCACAACGCGTGTGCGACAACTGACCAGCATCGGAAGCTGTACAACAGGTCAACATAGTGCTCTCAGACGAATACCACATTACTCACCATTGGAACCAGGACCGTCTGACTCATGCGTGTCAACGATGGAAGACTTCTCCTCGAGGATTGCATGATTGGGCGCGACAATAGCTTGTTTGACCTCAGAAGTCATTCTAAAGAGAGAGACAAAGCAAATGAGGGTAACCGGAAGAGAAGGAGAGATCTAGAAAAATTGAGCAAAGAAGGGAAGCCAGCTGAGTAATGAACACAATCAGTCAGCGAGTCAAGCCTCGGCCTTCCCCTTGAAAAGGGATTACGAATGCTGTCCCGGCTGTGCTACGTACGGTGTACGGCAGCTTGACAGACCATCATATAGGTCGAATCAATGGCCAATTGAATGCCAACGGCAACTTCCTACTCGAGAAAATCGATGCATGATGTTTGCGGTGCAGAAAGAGCAGAAAGAGCAGCTGTAATGGACAGCGGAGACTGAGAGCGAATATGCACTGCTGATATGCAAGCGATTGATCACAGCGAAGAAGCGGGAAGTTTAAGACGGCCGAATGCGATTGAATAGCTTTGGCATAGAATTGGACAGGCAGCTGAGACCTATTGGTCTATTCTCTGCATTCCGTATTGGACTTCTTCTGTCGGGTGGGCACAAACGGTGATATTGCTGTATTATCGTCGAGTGCAATGATTATGGACAACAAATATAGCAAGCGCGACTGAGCGCAAAACAAAACGAGACATCCCTTAGTCCATCTACTCTTACTCGTCAGCAGCGGTAGACTTCTGGACAATCCGACTCTGTTTCAGCATCGACAATGCAAATAGAGCCGGAGCATACCTTCTTCTTCTTCTTTGGTGGCTCTCCATCTGCAGGTGCCTCGCCTGATGCTTCAGCAGCTTTAGCAGCGGCCTTTGCACTGTCCGTACACCAGATATCAGCTTTGGAACAGCAAACAACGAGTATGAACGGACGCTTTCTTCTCCGCCTTTCTCTTTTTGCGCGCAGCTTCATCTTCATCTGCATCACCGTTCACAGCGCCAGCCTCAGTGACCATGGAGATATCACCAATCGTGTTGCCTTCGATCACAGACTCGTTAGCGGCATTCGCAGCAATCGCATCCGCTTTGCGCTTCTTCTTTTTCTCCTTTTCTACTGGAGCGGAATCGTCTGCTGCTGCAGCAGAAGTAGAAGCCACAGGTTGGTCAGTTTCCATCTTGTTGACTTGAGTCTGCAAAGCCAAGCACAATGAGCGCCGACAACGCACAAGCAGACTGGACCTTACCGGCAATAGAGCGGCACCATCCTCAGCTTGAGCGGAATAGTCAATATAAGACTTGTTCCAGCTTTCGGGTGTTTTGCCTTCGATGGTCTTTCCGTGCTTGTCTAGCGCGCCAGACGCGATCATCTTCTTTTTCTCTTGGGCGCGCGGTCCTAGACCCCATTTGCGTGGGTAGACATCTGTCCATCAACAATTATAATAAGCTTTGAAACAGCAGAACCGGCATGAGACGGACCTCGATCCATAATACAACGCTTGACTGTCGCAACGATACCATGATCACAAGTAGCGAGGTCGACAGTGGTCATCTGTGGATCACAGACGGAGTCAGCTGCGGTATACAGCAGAGCGGCGACTTGACCCACCTGAGCAATACCAACAGCAATAGCTTCGCCCTTTGTAGTCATGAGCACAATCTCTTCATATAGCTCAATGCCTTCCTCTGTGCCCATACCGAAGAGTGAATCAGCTAATGCTGAATTCAGTCAAGGTCACGCACCGTATCGCAGCAGACCGGGAATCATGAGACGAGCACCATAGGTGATGGCGTTGACGGCGGAGTCCTGCTCGTCGAATGCAGTGTGAGCCGCAGCAGCGACACTTGGACACCAGACGAACCTTGACAACCACTCGCTTGTAGCCGATGAGCAAAGATTCCAAAGGTCTGATGACTCTTCTAAGGTATGATTCTGCGACCCCAACTTCCCGTCAGTCGAGCAAACGACACACAAAGATCCGAGCTCACCATCTCTGCTAGTCTCGTACAACCACTGGGCATCCAAAACATCATGCATAGTGACGATATCATCATTCTCATTCAACGCTCCACTCCTGACCCTTCTCAACTCTTGCATATGTCCACCAACACCAAGCAACAAGCCCAAATGAACACACAAAGTCCTAATGTACGTTCCAGCCTCGCAAGAAACCCAAAAGACGGCCAAATGACGCTTGTTGTCAAATTCAATCAATTTGCTTTCGTAAATTGTTCGAACTCGAAGTTGACGTTTGACAGCCGAAATTAAAGGAGGTCGTTGAAACAAAGCACCAGTCAAAGTTTCCAAAGCTCTTGCCAACAAAGCTTCGTTCGGTAATTCATCGTGCAGTCTCAGTACGCAAACGTATTCTTTTCCTGCACCTTGTTGGGATTTGACTAGTCGAGTCGCGCGGTCGATGCAGACGGTCAAACAACCAGTGACTTTTGGATCGAGGGTTCCTGAATGTCCAGTTTTCTCACATTTGAGAATACGTCGAATCCAAGCTACGACTTCGTGCGAGGATGGATTGGAAGGTTTGTCCAAGTTGATGACTCCCGTCCTGGTTGTGGTATCAGTACACAGCGGTTGGAGAGCAGGGGTGAAAAGGCAGTAACTGACTTTACATAGGATGCCAAATCTCTTTTCAAGGGTGAAGCACCTGCAGGGATAGGCGTGTAATGACCAGACCTGACTAGTAGTTTATCATAATTCTTGAGCAACAAAGGCCAATTGCTCGTGTCGAGTTTTGGCGTGTGCGAAGAAGATTTCAAGACATAGGCATCGTCCGCTGCTGCAGCTTGTTCGTTCGCTCTGCTGTTTTGATCTACCAAGTAGGCCGTAGCTGGGTCTGCAGTGAAGGCCGACATGCTGGCCAGAGAGGGGTATTGGTTGATGGGAGAAAAAGAGATTTTGCGTGCAAAAGGGCAAGTGGAATTTTTGGGGAATTTGTCTGAAGGGCTAGCTAAGGGTGAGACTATAGAGTAATTGCAAGAACTACGATATCCCTTATGCGTCTAGATATGCAGCATTTATTCGGCGTCAGAGACGGCTTCCTCCTCCTGTGAATCATCAAGACGGCATCAGCATCAAGCTGAATCAGCCTCGTTACCACTCACATCCTCGATGTTGAAGAATTTGAGCTGTGAATCACGTGTCAGCAAGAGCCCAAAGGCAGTAGCTGACTATCGCTCACCTGGTAGGTGTTCTTGTCAGTAGCGACAACTCGGAGCCACTCGCGCATGGCGTCTGCACAACAGCATGAGCATACACATCATACGCAGCACAAGGGAAAGTAAGGCTGACTTTTCTTCAAGTACTTTTTGGTCAAGTACTTGAGGTACCTCTTGGAGATGGGCACGTTGGATGAAATGGCCAACTTGCCGCTGCCTGCACGTGTCAGACCTTCCTCAGCATCGCATCATGCAGAGCAGAAGGACAAGGCGTACTCTCGCGGGACAACTTGATCTTGTCACCTAGCTGACCAGCTCTTCCGTCGACCTTGATACGGTCCTGCATGACTGTTCTCCCAGCATGAGCCTACTCCCCGGCCACCGTAGAAATAGCAACATACACTTTTCGAAAGCAGCAGCGTCGAAAATCTTGTCATTGGCAGGGATCGAATAGTCAATGTAAAAAGTGTTGGGTCCGCTACCGGTTCCCTTGTTGGTCTTCTTTACTGGTGGCATTGTGTATATGTCTTTATCGGTAGAGAGAGGATCAGAGAAGTTGGCTCTGGTGGGAAAAGGAAAAGAGACGCTCGAATTTTTTGACGCTTAAACGAGCGATTTTCGGACCTCAGTGTTTTGAGCTGCTTTCCAGCTGTCAGAGCCATGAAACTGCCGCTTCAAGGGCCATCTGACTGCTCTTGAGTCGAATTTTCTCGTCATGCACAAAATCAGCAGTATTCGTGCTAAGCCTGCTAAGCGGCTCTATCCTTGTTGTTCTCAGTCTCTCGTCTTGCGTCTCTCTGTGTAGCTGCGGCCGTGCCGCTTGCAGACGATAGTCAAAGCACCGGCGTCTGGCTTCTTGCGCTGAAGGATCTCGGCTACCGCTCTCTCTGACCATACGTGCTGCTGTCATGGTCTCTCGTTGCTGGAAAGACCAGTCATCTTTTGTGCCTCACATCAGACATGTGATCGCACAGATTGATGCCTGACTTCGACTGCGAGTGCTAATCCATGTTAAGACAGGATACCGCTAGACGAAGGCTTCTCCGTTCTCCGTCTACTATCACCTGGTTGAACGGTCCCGACTATCGCAATAACGCCTTCTGTTCTATTTCCGCTTATACAAAGGGAGACCAAAACATCTAAACCCTCGCTCTCTTTCTCTCTCTTCTTCTTCTCATATACTATCTTCTCTCCAGCCTTTCATACAACATGCAACCCTCTACCGGCATCATTGCTTTGGTCTATCTCTTCGGTCAAGCAGCTGCCATCGTCCATATCACGGCTTATCGAGTCCCTTGCAAAGACTCTATGAATGCAGCAGATGCCATAGAATACAAACGATTTCGATCGGTAAGCTCTTCTACTCTGTTATCTATCCGTTTTGACATTGCGTTCAGGTACAATGGCGGAGATATGATGTTCACTCCTTCTAGCCTAGCAGCCTCTTGGATCATAGATTCAGACAATTGTGAGTATGCTTGTGCCTCACTTCAAACGATCCTAAACGATGCGTTAGTCAATGGTCTCAAGACTTGGGCAGACTTTCAATTGACCGACCCACAACAGGACGATTACGTTGATCCGCCTAGAGAGGTGAATGGCCTACGCTGCATTGATGCTCCTAACTAGTGAGTTCTGCCTTATCGCCTCACGCGTCTACTGACAATGTCTGCTTAGCTGCAAAGTCAAGACGATTCATTACACACGCGAAGGATAAGTCACGGGACTGGAAGTATGATATCTCCTGCTGCGTTCGTGCAATTGCTGTGTTCTTTACACTTGGCATAGTACAAATACCAAGACGTCACTCGGCATTTGTGAGCACAACCAGACCTTTGCCTTCCGTTCAAACCGCTCGAGATAGTGAAACGACGCGTTGTGACTTCCGCTATACCAGCGCGCGTTTCTTCCTCTTCTTCAAGAACTGTTCAGATAGTCGCTGTTGTTGCTACCCCCTTCACGCTTTTCACAGCAATACCCATTTCACACACACCCCTTTGAACCTATCCAAGTTTGCATCCCGAGGAATATCTGGCATATCCCTCGATGCCTAACATGTTTCGCGCTTCTGTTTTATTGCTCTGGAGCGTTGTGCTGGCTGTGCGAGCTTTGGAGGTTACTGCTCCCACGAAGGATTTCACTTGGAAGTACGTCCCGTTAGTCGAGGTAGCGCATTTTCAATGCTGATATGGCTGTAACAGTGTCAACGCACCTCTGACGGTGTGTACGTTCAGTCTCAGCATGTTCCATCTGGGCCAGGGCTGACATGAAATGTACAGCATGGGATGCAACGGAAGGGGATGCGAAGAGCTTCTCTATTCTCTTCACGAAGCCAGGCGAAGAGCACTAGTACGCCTGTCTCGCTCACAAAGAGACAAGCGCTGATCGATATCATAGTGTCGTTCTGTCAGCCAGCATTCAAGCTTCGGCAAAATCTGTTGAACTAGAGTTTCCTCACAATGAACAGTTGATGGGAGTTGCTGACTTTGTCATTGCTCTCGTTGATCTCCCCGTAAGTCTGTATGCGCATCATTCCTCGTCGCAAGCTGACATGTAGTGTAGTCCACCTATTATGCGTCAGTCAGCCATGATAGCTTCTTGATTCAGTGCTCACATGCGTGTACAAACAGCGTCAGCGACACGATCAACATCAGTAGCGAACCACTTCCAGCGAATCGTGCACCGGCAGCGGCCAAGAACGCTCGTGATGTCAAACCTGAATCATCTTCCTCATCTTCGACCATTGCAGTAGCTGAACCGACTAAGGAAACACGAGGAAGAAACACCTCAGTCCCTCCTTCCAGTAGCCAATCGACTCGAGGCGCCCCTACGCCCGCTTCCAGCGCAGAAAGAGGACGAATGAGCACGGCGAAAGTCGGCGCAGCTTTGGCTGCCGCTTCTGTTCGACCGTCTGCTTCGAGTCTCGCCCCAGACGTCACCAGCTCGGCTTTGGACCGCGCCAGCTCCCCGCCAGCTTCTAGCCGTGGTGTAATTGACGATGCCGATACTTCATCAGCTACGGCCTTGTCGCTCAGCTTTGGCGTGATCGTGCTAGGGATGATCGGATTATTAGCTTAGAACCTGTATGTAAGGGACACTCGCTGGTCGAGAGATGCATTGTACTGGTATGATGTCTAGCTTGACCTGGCTCTAGCTTGATGCTACTCTACAATTCGTTCATGGGAAGTTCTATGCCCCATACATCTGGACGCAGATCTGCTGCATCAACCCTGCTTGACTTCCAAAGCACAATTCGGCGGCACCCACTCTTGCAGAAAGATTTGCAAAGTAGCTTCATCACCAGGCCGGTCATCGCGCAGCAGATACTTACGCAAAGTTCTTGGGTATGCAGTGGAGCGGAAGAGTGGGTAGCTACCACGGCGATAGGAAGGTTGTGCTGAATGGCGACCGCATTCATGAAACGGCACAATTGGCTAGCGATGCTATAGAATAGACGAGTCAGATGCCTTATTCGAGCCTGCAGGCCACTGGCAAAGCGACTCACCCTTGTCGGTGATAAAGAGGATGTACAGCTATTCCGTTACGCCTGATATGCTTCGAGAACCTTTCGAGCCACGCATCCATTAGGCTCCAGCCAACATGAAAAGGCAGGAATAGCTTACTCGGGTTCTCTAAAAACTGCACAAGCATCTTGTACGAGTGCATCACGATAAGAGTCCATCAGTCCTTCTGGGCGGTCCGGTGTTGTCGCTGCCGGCAAGCTTTCTAAGCTACTCATTCCATTGTCGTAAGGCGAACATACCAGCTTCAAGAGGTTTTTGCCTAGCTTCAGGCGGGCTCTTGGGACTGCTTCCATCATAATCATCGCTATCGGGTAGGCGCCAAGATGCGGCTCCGACAATGACTTCCTCCCCTTCCTCCGATGTAAAGACAGCGCAACAGACGCTTTGCTTCTCAATAAGTCCAGCATACCTCCTCTTCTCGCCTATTCCGATGGTGTACTCCTCGAAAGCAGCATAACGAGGGCTGACAAAGGCTCTGTAAGATTCACTAGGCGCGGAGAAGGCCTCGTAATGAAGTTTGGCGAGAGCCAACTCCTCGCCTTGTCTGGCCAGACGGACTGAGACTGGCATCTTGCAGACAATAGAGTTTGATTAGATGACAAAAGTAAAAGCCAGAGAAGGAGCCAGAGAGCCATGCTGAGGCAAGGTCAGAACATCGCTTCTTACGATGACGGGATTTCGGCGCTGACTCCTACAGCACTGCATAAGCACTGATCTGACGTATCGCCTGAATGGACTCACAAAGTAGACAAGTCAATGGCCTCACTCTATCTCAGAATTACTGTGAAGCGGAATGAATTGCAGCCTTCTACGAGATTGAAATGAGCTCGACAAGAGGCATAACATATCGCGGACTTCAAGGAAGGCAGAGGCCGACAAAGGCTCAGCAGCAAAGATCACGCCAGGCTGGCAAGCGCTAGCAGGTAGGCCTCTAGGCAAAGCGCGAACGAGCTACAGCGTCAAGCCCAATGGAAACGTAAGTCAAAGGCATTTGCACGAGACAGACAACGGCAGGTGAAAGCACAGATGAAGGAGTATGATACTGTACAGCTGCAGCACACATGGTTCGTCGTCAACCTGCCCTCGACGCATATTGACTCGCTTCTCACTCCTCGCCGGCCATCCTCTACACTCAAACGCATACAGCACAATGACAGCCCAACGCTCAGTCTCCAGCAGCGCTTCTACCAAACGCCCAATCTCACCCGTCGTCTCCTTGCCAACTTCCCGTAAAGCAAGCCAACAATCCACACCCGCTGCCCAACCTAAAGATCTATCTACACTGTTAGGCGCTCATCTGAGCATCACAATAGACGATAACACGCATCAAGGTTATCTCTACGCGTATGATTTGGGTATGCTCGTGCTTGAAACACCGCACAAGAGCGAATGGGCTCCTGGAAGCGCTCCTTTAAGCGATAGACCGAAGAGTGATTTCAATCTGTACAAAGCCAGCAATATCAAGTCTGTCTCTGTCTTGTCTGGTGGTGACAGCAAGACTGTTAGCTCGGTGAAGCATGTCGATTTTGCTTGGGTCAGTCAGAGGGAACAGCAGGAAGTTAGGAAGGAAGAAGAGAGGTTAAAGAGGTTACCGCCTAAAGGTGTGAGCAGGTTGGGAGCGGAAGTACATAACGCGTTATCCAAGAGTAACTCTCTACCTCTATCGCTTTAGTGTTTAGCTAACGCAAGAGTACAGCCATGCCAGTACGGTGGAGCGATACATCACTCGTCGTACTAGAATCAATACTCATAGTGGCACCTTATGACGCGGGAAGTTGTAAAATAGGCGCGGACGAAGCGAATTCAGCAACGGGGAGAGCGAAACTAGAAAGAGTGCAGAAAGTGCTGGGAGGAGAAAGGGAAAAGATCTTTCAGGCCATGCCGGAGCTCAAGCAGGGAGGGTGAAAGCGAGATGGATGCAATAAATCCTGCCTACATGACCCAAGACCGAAGCCATGCAGACGAAACTCGTCTTCATTCGAGTCCAGCTTGAAGGCAGCCAATATACGGACGACACGATAGCACGCAATTGCATTAGTGGACAGGACAAAAAGTCTCCGTTGAGCTCAAACGTCCAAACGAAACATTGCATATACGAAACCCATGATACAGAATTCCCTATAACCGCTATCAAGCTGAGAGCTTGCCGAGCCTTGAGGGTTATAAGTATCATTCTCGACCAAATAGAGAACCAGACGACTCACGCATACTCCCAGACATCACAACTTGAAACGCACAGTGAGTAAGAGGATAACCATAAGTATGCGGTACTGACGCTATCAAATGCGCATCAATGCATCCACCATTAGGCTTCAAAAGTCATTATACAGCTCGGCGGATAGACAAAAGAACTCACCAGCGTGTTTACCATTTGAGAAACTAGGACACCATCATTTGTTTGGCCGGGACCTTTGCAGGCAGCGTTGCTTGAATAAGCGGTGACGATGATTTTCTCCGGTGTCTGAAAAACGATACTTCAGCCGGAGACTTTAAATTTGGCAGATTGTCACTGACTTTCGCATGCACCTTGATACTTTGATAGTGACGGCCATTATCGAAGCCCAGTCGTTGTGTTTGGCCAACTCCGAGTGTCACATCGGGGCCGTTACCAGCTACACTGTATCCAATACCACATGTCAGTCTATTTGGTAAAGAGAAAGCAGTAAGAGTCACCCGGTACAGTCTGCACCTTCAAAGTGTTCTACGTGCAAGGCGTTTGCAAAGGCAGAGAAGGCGAGGAAGAGCCATTTGGTTGAAATCATGTTGATGTAGACGAGAAGTGTACCGGAGTGAGAGAAAGAGGAGAGAGAAGAACCTAGAGAAGTTCTGACACAGGCTTGTACAGAATACAAAGTACGTGTATGAAACGCCGACTAGGAATGTGCCATCCTGTCAAGATGCAATCACGCGTGAAGGTCAGATGCTGTGCTCTGAGGAATCAAACCAGATGTCAGAAAAGTGTAGAAAGTATTCCATGCACAAGAAGGCATCATTGAAATGGAATTGATGCTGGCTAAGAATCACAGCAATTGGGGGAAGCATCACCTTGCCTGACAAGTCAGCTGAGCTTGAGCGTTTTGGACAGTGTTGGACGACGGCAGAGACGCTCAGAAGGTATGTTATTCTGGCTACCTTCTAGCATGTTGCAGGAAGTACAGTCGCTGTCACACCGCTTCGAGATATCGGGATGAATTGGCATGCATCGCAAAAATGGGGTTACGCGAGACTTGACAGGGTATTGTTTCTGCTTTTCAATTACTCGTCTTCTTCCACATGGTCAATCGATGGTGTATGCACTGCACGGTCGAAGGAGCTATAAGCCCGAGCAAGCCTGTCCATTGAAACAATGCTATGAGCATACGCCCAAACCATCATCTCGGACCGACTTGCTGATCTGTTCTTGAACAGTAGACGCAATCATTATACCTCCATTTATAGCCCTAGTCTGAATAGATGCGCAGCAAGTGCTGTAGACTCACATGCTCAGGCATGAGCCAGAAGCTCAAGCCTTTGCAATGAACCTACCTTCCTAGTATTCAGCTTGATGATCTAGCACCCTGATGTCTAGATGTTCCAGCTCACTGACAGCAAGCTAAGTTGAGTTCTTGTAGCAGAGCAAAGATGTCGCTGACTCTAGCTGAAATAGAATGAGGCGAAGCGCATGTTTATGCCCTTGCCGGTCATAGGGAGCCATTCGTGGATCGTTCTCTCGAATTGATTGTTTTGACCCAAGTCTCAGAGGAAGACTGTGCAACGAAAAGAAGCGGTATGAGCTGACGCCCAAACCTCCCTTATCGCACGCACTCAGTGGTACAGACGGAAACCATGGGCCATCGCTTGCTGTGCTCTCAATCGCGTCCTAGAAGCCCCATGGCACTGTCGCTGACCGAATTTGCTCTAATTTGTACGTTTCGTTTCATCCGCTTCATCATGAATCTGCGAAACTACGGAAGATTCTTAGCGATACAACAACCGCAAAGACCCTCAGACCCTCACCTAGTTCTTATCTCATGAAACAGTCATCTGAACATTTCACAATCCCGAGCCTCACTTCTGTGCAATGCATGAGCGTGTGAAATGAGGGATTGCCCATGCCGCACTCGCAAACGCACCTCTACCTCGCCAACCACTGCGCATCCCTGATATAAACTTCATACCACCAAGGAATCACCAAAATCGTACAAGCATGCCAAGCAGCATGTGCATCTAGAGCTCTTGCTATCGCTTTGGCAATCATTAACCTAGAATCAGTATCGCAGAGTTGAGGACGTACGTGGGAAATCCATTATTTCTAGTCCCATGGCAGCCATGAAACCCGTCAAGACGATGAGGGGTAGGTGGATGTGAGGTGGTCTTTCACTTGCTGGTTTCGGTTCTCTCTGATCTCTTTTGGCTGGTGTTGGGTAGAGAGAGACGGTAGGAGAAGAAAAGAGGTAGTGGTAGCCACACCAAATAAACCATATCGCATTATGAGTCAACCCAAGAATGATGTTGAAGAGCATGTTGTAAGCGTAATCGAATTTCCACAGACTCAAATAGCTGATGTGCGCCAAATAGACGGCTCCTAGGCTGATGAGCAACAATCTTCGTATTGTAGGTCGAGTTGATAAATGCAGAAACCGAAGTAAAGCGATGTACAGCGTCCATAATATCGATAAAGCAGCCGAGAAATAGTCGAGCTTTTCTGTCAAAGGCGTATCGCGAGTATGGAATAGGATGCTAGAGATCCAAGCAAAGAAAGCCAAGTATGGATAGATTCGATGAGCCGTTTTCAAAGGTCTTGCCAAGTTGGTAGGTAGCTCGCGTTGAAGTTTTGCTCGACCTCGCATGTGCATCCATAGATTCAAGGCAGAAAAGACGACGCTCAGAGGTTCTTGGATGCCTAGTATACGGCGGAAAGGCCATTTCCCGTGAAACTGTACGACTTGAAAGGGTGGAAGACCGTCTAACACTGTTCCGTTCAAAGCTGCGTCGGTTAAAGATTGCTGGCAGGTGTACATGCAATCGCTTGTCGGTGTCCAGCGCGTCAGTCGAAGTGTAAGAGGTAGGATTCGCTCAGGTGCTGCTTGAATGCAGGCATTGACGCATTTGTGATACGCTGGTGATCTGTCTCCTCTTGATGCCGTCGTCACACCCAGTAAGGCCACCAGCAGCGTGACCTTGAGCAGCATCGTTCAGCAGACTTGGCCGTTCCGAGGTGACTTGTAATTTCTTGACCAGATGCAGCGATACCCTCGATTCTCCCAAATACGGCCTAGGGCTGTCACACTATCCAACACAAGCTCTGTCCAGCGAAGGTCACTGTTTGGCTTTGGCAAGAAATCTCAGCAGCCCAAATCGTCTTCAGCCCCATCAGAGAAGAAACCTCTGCTCCTGACACAGGATGATCTCTTTCATCCCTTTTCGACTTCGCCAATTCCAGAAATTCGAGCCAAAGCAGATCGAATAAAGTCTCAGTCGATATCTCCCTTGTCGAGGAAACCTGTTGCGTTCGATTGTCCGCTGTCTGGCTGGCCAACGCATCACAGCCAACAGGAATGGCAAGAAGATGCTGAAGCGCATAATCGATATTGGCCTAGACTCAAGCAGGCTAACGAGGACGAGCATGATTTGCGCAGCGGGAGACCAATGACCGAATTGGAGAATTTACCTGAGCAACAACCTTATGAAGAAGCTGTCTCTATGGCCAATTGGGATGTGTTTTTCTACACGAGAGGATTCGCTTCTGTCGATTCAGATCGGTCCAGAAGGCATTTATCGAAACTCCTTTCCTACCCTATCACAATCGCTACTGTTCTGCATGAAAGCTCTCCTTACAACTTACGGAACCAAAGATTAACACATGAAGGTCTCCGATCACTCATTGCATTGAGACAAGCACTACACCCACCCTTAGGAGGAAGCAAACGACCTTCTTTACTCACCTCTCCCTTGAAACCGCTCCGCATCATCATCTTAGGCGCAAGAGCGGAATCTTCACTCCCTCCCCAGATCTGGCAACAACTGACCTACCTCTTTCCCGATATCCCCTTTCACATCTATTTCATCGGTCCAGAAGTCATTCTACCTCCTACAACACCTACTTCACCAGCTGGCGATAAGGGTAAACCTACATCAACAGATTATGGTGTTCCATCAAGAACTTGGATAGTCAATCATACACTTACCCTTACATCGATTCAAGCGAATTATCAGGACATTCACGATTCCCTCGGACCATTCGATCCTTACAAGTATGTCTGACCCTCTTTTCTACTGTTCCTGCTAATCTGGGTAAAGGGACGTCTTTTTCGCTTTCTCCCCAGGCTTTGGGTTCCCTACACAGTCGCCAATACAACCTTCCCAAACTTCACCTGATACACCTCTAGTAGTCACACCACAAAGCGCAACGAATTGGCACCCTGCTCTTCTACAAATCTTATCTACGAAATGCCCACTTTTCGCAACCGGTTTCAGTCCGACCGATGTAGAAGTGCGTTGTATCTCCTTTCTCTCCTGATAATGCGCTAATGGTGTTTCAGCGAGATGTTTTAGCTCTAGATGAAACTGAAGATGTAGCAGGGGAATTCGAATGGGTCCTCACACCGGGAAAGAATGAATTCAAAAGCGAGCGATTGGAAGTTGCCGAGTTTGATTATAGGGTTATAGCGCAGACGAATTGGGGTGTTTGGGGAATCAAAGGAAAGAGGTATGGAATTTCTTGCTTGTTGGTTTGATGTATCTGATTTGGGGCGTAGGTATGAGTTGACTGATGGAAGAGAGGCGGAGGAGGATGCGCTGGTTGCTACGGAGAAGCAGTAGAAGGAGAAGGGAGATGTAATGTATCACTTCTCTTAGCATCGCCAAGGTTCTACAAGAATGGCTTTCTCCAACATGCTTACGACCAAATGTCATCCGACTATTTGCGGCGGCCAGTATGATTGTCGTAGGTGAAGCTTGTACAAGTCGCGTAGCTTGCAGAGGACTAGCGGTCACACAGCGAGTACTCAAAGCAGCGCGAGGACATGAAAGTCCGAAGCAATCATAGGTTCAAAGCAGAATGAGAGTACCAGAACGTAAAGACCGCCGAAAAACCAACGGCGGAGGTGACAGCATAATGCGAGATGCAACGAAGCGTCGACCCACTATTTTGACCGGACAAAGGCAAAAGAACCACGATACGAGTGCTCTGAAGGCATTTGATCAAGATCCTCGAGCAAAGCACATATAGGCTGTAGATAGAACCAAAGAGAATGCTAGCCTTTGCGATTCCATCATGTTCGCATCCTTTAGACCGTTGCATTGATCCATCTGTCGCGCTCGGTGATCCCTGATGCGCAAAAGGTTCATCAGCCGTCTCCCTTCATGTAAAGAAAAGTCTCACAGTCATACCAATCCTCCTGTAGCACATCCTCCGTGCACAGCTCGATCTTCCTTTCTGCACAAAACTTGAGCAGCACTTCCAACGACTCTTCTTCCGGTTCTCCATTACAGTACTTTGCATTGAGCACGACCAGCTTCAGATTGGGCAAATGTTGGGGTGTGAGACCATCCACTACGATTTGTGCATTCTCGGTCGTTACACGTAGGCTTTGCAGCGATTCTGGTAGATCCAAGTAAATGTAGTCTTCGAAACGTTCGCACCATAAAGATGACAATGCCGGTCTATGAGAAGATGAGCACAATCTATGATACTGGGCTTTAGAAACGCACGGGAAGTTCTGCGGAGCAATAGTGAACAGCCGATCAGAACTCAAAGTAATAGCCAGATGCTTGAGAAGAGTTAGTCGGTTCCAGAAAGAGGAAGGAATTTGATGATTACACCAAAGAGATAGTCTCAAGCCGATTAGTGAACTGGGAATGGTGGCCAAAATTGCGAAGAAGACAGCTGGAGATGTAGGGGCGAACAGGTCTGTTTGGCAGTCTAGAGACAGGTAGGCGATGGTTGATACTGGAGCTGGTTGATTATACTTCTTCGCTTCATCTTGAATACCATACTCTAGGTTACGAGAAAAGAAGCTTTCGCCGCTTTGAAAGTCGATGGTGAGTTCGAGACGCCGCACAGAGCATGCTCCCAGGTCGCGCAGAGTGCAGCACATGAGATCGTAGGCATTCGGGCCTGCATTGATGCTGATTGATTGTAGTGCCTTCAGCTGGCTGGCCGTAACAAGATTCGGAAGGATCACAGATAGGGCCTCCGACAAGAAGCTGTCGAGGGTGATGCATATACTTCTTAGCGAGAGCAACTCCAGCAGAGAAGCGATCAAGTGAAAGTCCGACTCTTCAACGTCGACATCGAAGTGATGAGGTAGGCTTTGCAGGTCTGAATTCGCAACAAGTTGCCCGTGGAGTCGCTCAAGCTTTTCTGCGCTGGTGATGTGAAGGTGGTCGTACAAAGCAGCGAGAGCGGCAGGAAGAGTCTTCTGGCTGATGAGACAGAATCTTGCCCTATTGCATTGTATGTAAGACAGGGAACCATCTTTGTTTGAGCAAAAGATCGCCAGGTGAAGTTCGCTGGGCAGATCCAGAAAGCCAGTAGTAGTGCGCTTGATAGCTTTGATAGGCGTGTCGAGGCGAAGTTCCTGCCTGCCCGCCGATGCTTCGTCCATCCTGCTGACAGCCTCAGTCTCTTGAGCCTTCACTACGCCCACTTCTTTACAGTCCTCAACACCTCTAACGCTTCCCATATGATGTTGGTCCGAAGCGTCCTTCTAGCTTGCCCTTCTCTCGCAGGCCCTGTTGCAGTCTTTAAAGAGCCTTGCGCGGTCCTGCCCAAGCTCTCAGGCTGCATTAACTAACGCCTTTCAGAACATGTCGGAAGCATCATTCTGTGCTCGGAATGCGAATTTTCTTGCGTCTTTCTTTTACAACCGAGCAAGCCTGCCAAAGCGTCGAAGCCATCACGCTGTCTGTCTGCATTGAACAGTGGTGAACGTCGTCATTTGCCCGCGAATCTGGCTCAACACATCCAAGGCAAAGTCCACGCCAAAAGCACTGAACAGTTGCTTCTCTATTCGCCAGGAAAGCCCTAGCAGAAAATGGATTGCCTGCCCGCAGAACTCCGGTTGCAAATCTGGACCGAGGCGTATCAATTGCAAGAGCGGTCGAATCATGATGAGCGAGCGGAGGCCAGGCGATGGTTGGTAGAAGTCCTATTCAAAAGCAAGCGCACGTTGGGCATAGGGTGAGCCCATTACATGTATTCTGTCGGCTCGAGCTGATTCCATTGAGTAAAGTCGCGAATTGTTATATTCGCATCTATATCTCGACTCTGTACTTTTCATAAGGCGCGTAACGGAAACGCTCCAACAAAGTATGCACCTCGCTGCACTCTGCCGGACTCTTGTGCTGTGTCCTCCAATCGCCTGCAAGCTTCGAAGACGACCGCTCTTCCCTAGATTATTACACTTTAATCTCGACGATAGCCAAGACAGCAAACATCAGTATCATGTAGCACAAGTAACAACCAATCCCTTCACACCTGATACGCTAACGGCTAGTGATCTGGTCACCTTATTCGGCTTACCAACTTCGCTGAAGCGTCTCCATCTCGCTGGCTTTCATTGGCAAACCTTCTACTCCGCTGCCAAATTGTCTGCAATCATGCAGACACTCAAAGAACTGGTTGTACGATACATGTTATTACCTCCATTAAGCATTCTGCCCGTCAGTTTGGTCCAGTCCTCTGGCTCTTTTCCCAGTCTGTGAATATTACATGTAGAGGAACTCAATCGAGTGTGGAAGTGGGACGAACAGGGGCCGAGCTTAGTCTCAGAATTGGGAGATGCGGCACCAGCAGCACCTTTGGCACGGACAGCGCGCAATGGCCGAATACAGCTTTTGGAAACGCTCTCTATTCGCACATCGACGGGACTTAATGATTACTCCCATTCGATTGACGGCTTCCGTCAAGAGCTTGCGACCCTCGACCATCACCTCAGTAGTCTGTCCTTGAACTTGACAGAAATGCAGTGCAAGATCCTAGCAGAATTCACGCCGACTCTTGTTTCCAATCTGCACCATCTCCAATTGTGTTTCTCTCAAGGACCAAGTTCTGCGGCCGCTTGGTGCGACTCCATCGAAACAATACTCGAATCAGCAACCGCCCTTCGATCATTCGTCCTGTTATGCAGTCCTCTTCCAGCACAGTTCCTGCAAGCACTACCTATGACCCTGGAATATCTTCGTGTTGAAGGAATGCCGATGTTCGAAGAGCACCCTGGACGGCAGACAGTCCGACGCTAACCGCTGCCTCGTTGATCGCTTTCCTTAAAGAAGAGAAAGTTTCTCCTAAATTACGCTCTCTGGCTTATGATCCCGACATGTATCAGCTTCATGTCGACAATGAAGACGCAATCTCGGGCTTGGGTCCTGTCGTGCTCCAACAACAGCAAGCGCTTCTTGGCGACCTCGAACGGCTCAAAGAAATGTGCAGCAAACGATCAATAAAGCTTTGGCATAATAGAAGGACAGCGGAATTGGAATACATGGTTTCGAAACTCGAACACGCAGTGCAAAACGCGTAAAGGTTAGTTCATCTTGCCAATTGTGTCGACTTAGAGCAGGCTGATGCTTATACCAGGCACTGCGATGATGTGATAAACCCAGATGTCCACCTCATACGAGCAATCACTTTCACAAATCGCCTTTTGACATGAAACGCAAATATCAAGTCTTATATAGATCTGCGCTGTGAATATACATTTCGGCTCAGACACAGCTACATACGTGAAAGCATGCGGAGAACAGCAACACGGCTGTCAGAATTGTCCTTTTCTCCTATCATCTCAGCCGCCTAATCCTCTTTATCATCATCATCATCAATGCATATCCACCTCTTCGCACTAGGTCTTCATCATTCGGCCCTTGGCTGCTCTTGCCGAAACGCAACCATCTGTGGAATGAGCGCCTCTTCTGTAGCAGAGTCAGCCATTCTATCCGAAGATCTTCCAGAGCAGACAAACGTTTGGCGATTAAACCGCGCTGACGTTTCGCCAGCACCGATCTCCAACTACGGTGGGCATCCAGCTTCAATATTTGCGCTTTCCTCACTGCCTCCTGTTCTATAACGATTGACCGCTCTTCATTGTGCAGATTTCTCAGCTGCCCAGTAAGACTCGTGACGCGGGACAGAAGGGGTTTGCTCTGCGCTATCATTGCTTGCTTCATTTCTTCTTCCTTGTCGAGAAGCCCATTGACTTGATCAATCGATTCTGATAATCGTTCCTCTTGCTCCAAGCAAGCCGCTTGCGATTTTGCAATGGATCGGTAGCGAGAGTTGATGTAGTCGATATTCGGCGTTTCAGTCGCGTCGGCCTTGGCTATTTCATCGGAACAAGTCTCGACAAAAGCTTTATGAGCCGTGGCTTGTTGGTCAGCTCTGGCACTAGCCGCTTCCATTGCTCTCCTGCTCTCTCTAATCTCCTGCTCAAGCTCTGCCGAATCGCTGGAATACTGTTCAGTGAATGCTGCCAATTTGGTCGTAGCCGGTTGTATATCCGCAATCAAGTCTCGCTGTGCTACCCGACGTTGACCGCTTGCCTTCCTATTCCTTTCATCACTTGCTAGAGTGCTGAAATAGAGTTTTGAACAATCGTCATCGTTCTGGTGCGACTGCGCTTCTAATGACTCAATTCGCTTGCTGATAGTGACCAGTTGCAGTAGATGGATAAAAATCACTTGTAGCTGAGCAGGTCGCCTGTATAAGTGTCAGTGTGATAGCTGAGTGGGTAGCTGGTTGAAGACGTACTGCGCTGCGATTTTAGACATGGACCTTGTTTTCATTTCGCGTAATGAGTACTAGGTGTCAGCAGGAGTGCGCTGTCGTTGTTGAGATGTGCAGTCAAGCAGCTTTCGGCGTAGTCTGCCAATTCTAGAGGGCAGTATACTGATGGTACCTCGACAAGCGGGATCAAAACAAATGAAGGTGTCACCCGAACCGTCATCAACGCGTCATCGAGCTCCTCACTCTGCTAGCGACTGTCGTACTCCCCACTATACCCTTTGGAAGTCTGTCGCGAGCCTTGACAAGCGAGTTCTGACCGACTGTCACGCGAATCGAGATTATTGCAGACGTCAAAACTTCCGAGTCCTTGTCTGGCTCTTCTGGCCTACCTCGCCTGATTCGGATACAGCTATAAGCGATTATCCAACACAAGTGAAGAGTTATCTTGCGCTGTTTGAGTCTTTGGTCCCACAGCGTGCTCCGTATCAACCTTCCAATCAACCTCCTGCAATGTCGCACTCGCCAGACCTCTTTTCGCACCCTTCAAACGTCAGCAACATCTTTGACGAATCCCTCAATCAATCCACGTCCTCTTCGCTCGATAGTCAAACGCAACGTCTCTCCAACACGCATATTGAAGAGCCGCGAACACCTGGAGCCAATGTCGTGTACAAAGGATCTATGCGTGGACAATCACCTACATCGCAACCGGAAGTTGAGGGTTCAGATGCTCCTGCTCGACCGTCGACGAGCCATGCCAGGACGAGCGATTCGAGGGAGAATGAGTTGCTACTGGAACGAGATCGATTGCGGACGTTGAATGGGGTATTGGAGAACTCTATAAGTACTTTCAAAGGCGCTCAGGATAAGATGCGGGTAAGCTTTGTTCTTTATTTCACTTCATCGGGGTACTGATACGGTTGCAGCGATTCTCCGAAACGATACAAACGACACACGATCTGATGGACCTATATGTGTCACTACTAAGTCAAGCTGAACACAATCAACGATTATTGTTGAATCCTGTATTCGAAATGGATAAAGATGTGGAACAAGTTTTGCAAGCTCAGAGAGAAGAAGAAGAGCAAGAACGGAGGAAAGAGCAAGAGGAACGTGAAAAGGAAGAAAGGATGCGAATGGATTTGAGGGAAAAGGAAGAACAGGAATCTGCTGCTGCTGCTCGAAAAGGTTTGCCTTCTTCCACATGAGTTTACGCTGTTCCTTAAATATGCCACAGCCGCACCGCCTCTTGTACGAGGAAGGGGCAGAGAAAGAGGGACGACAAGATCTGTACCAGTCAAGAAAGTCCCGTCAACAGATGCTGTGTCGACATTGCCTGGTCGAGGGTCAGCTACGGTCACAGGTGTACGTGGTGTGAGAGGGATAAGGTCGAGAGCCAGTGCGAGAGGGAGAGGGAGTAGTAGAGGTGTATCGGGCGATTAGATGTGATGTCTCATTGGCTTCAAACGTGAAGCTGTTTTGACTTCTCTGCCTTCTTCTCGCTGCTCGCGGACAATTCAGCTTCCTCAGATAGTCGGACATCTGCTGTCCAGTTGAACGTCATCGATTCTTAATACCCCACCTTTCGCCTGTCTCTAGCTCTTCCCACAACCACGACAGCAACATGAGCATGAACCCTCCAGAAACGGCAACAGGCCTAGTTATCCTTATAGCGACTTTGGAAGCAAAGGACGAAGCAGCAGCTACAAAGCGTTCGTCTGCACATGTCTATCGTCTGAACCAACTTAGTATTTTGGAGCAGTTCAGCAGCTGTTGACCAACAGTGCATCTCTTCCCTTACATGCCTTTGAACTCTGCTGAGGTAGGAAATAGTCAAAATGGACGCCAACGAGAACGAAGATGGGACTCTGACTTATCGAACTCGCAAGTCTCGAGTATGACCGCTTTGAACATAGCTGATAGGAGGTGCAGAGAGACATAAGGACGTCAAGACTGGCTTGAGCAACTTGTTTGTGGTCTATGAGGTGCGTTGACATGCTAAGGCAGGTCGATCCGTGACCTAATATATGTATCTCCACTCTCAGGAATACAAGGGCTGTAAGTCAACACTCGATCATCTGCTCAATAACACGATTCTGATGCGGTGAGATCAGCCAAAGCCGTTGAAACGTGCGTTCTCGTAGATCCAGGGGACAAATTAAAGCTGATGTACCGACATTAGGCATGCGGAGGGTACGCAGAATCGCTCATATCAGTTCTGGCTGTAAATGAGCGGCGATTGTGTACAGGCAAAGAGTTCAAGAAGCTCATCGAAGCTGTCCAGAACGAGCAATTGGCTACTGTTGATATCAAGTGAGTCTTGCTTTATCCGCTTTGGTCTATGTGCTGAAACGAACATTCCCAGATTCTTCCGTACGTCCACCTTTAATATGCTCTGGCTGTATCAGCTCATCTGGTATCGCAGAGGAGTTCTGATCAGCGGGTCAAACAATGTTATCTGTTGTCGCAAATCGAATTCACTGTACTGATACTACGTCCCTGCTTGCTCGTCTTGTAGTCTGTCCCATCAAGTATCTTGATTAGCTGTTCTACTCGAACATGGCATTCGCGTCATTTGCGCTCACGTGATATCAAATGACGCGTAGCAAGAGAGCGCAAACAGCTTGTCCTGCTTCAACCACAGTTCAGTCTATACTAAACTCTTGATATTTTTGAAGAGTTAAGTAGACATTTACAATGACTAGCGAATCGTACCTGCCATTCTCGAAAGTGAGCTCAGCACCTCAAATCTTCTCCACTTCGCTGAAAACTAGCAGGTCTGCGAGCATCTACACGGTATGGCACTTAATCAAAAACAGTCGAAGGGATAGCTCATCAGGTCCTTAGCCGTACACGCTTACGCTGACAACCCATCAAAACAAGTAGAAGCGCATCACTACTGCCACTGTATCGCTCCCAATCAGCGACAATGCCTGTTATACGACTCGGACGCTCCAAATGCTAGATTGATCGGTGTAGAGTATATGGTGGATGAAGCGCTTTTCAAAGTTCGTCTTATCCTTTCCGACGAATCTAGCTGATTAGGGTGTAGACTTTCGATGAAGAGGAGAAGATGATGTGGCATTCGCATCAATATGAGATTCAGAGCGGCATGTTGGTACTCGTGAAACCGCCTTTAGTACCGGAAGCGGTTTGGGAGATTGGCGAAACGAAAGCGCTAGAACCTTTGTTGACTTGGTAGTGAGTCCAATGATTGTTCACAGTGGTACGCGCTGATAGATGATGCAATAGTGGGAAAGTGGTGAGGCCCTTCGTTAAGGCATGAGCGAAACAAGGTTGATTTGCGATACAGTACCATTTCTGCGAGCCAGGAGGGATGCCATTCGGTCCACCTAGACTCATGACTTCGGTTGTCAAAGAAGAGTTGCTCGATAAAGAACTGATAGCAAAGCGGAACGAAAGAATGGGCATCGACATGGAACATAAGCGAAAGATTCGAGAGCATTTCGTGATTCCTGCATTGGATCCAGGTGCAGACAGGGCAAATGAGTGGTTACAGAACCACAACAGCATTCATTAGGTAGAAGAGAACTGAAATGCAATTACGCCGAAATTCCAGTTTGATATTCCCTGAACATGACATAAGCAGGCGATCAAGCATATTGAGAAATTTGGCATACCTCAACGCCTTCATACAAGCATCAACTCGTGCTTGACTCGCTTGTAGGTCTTGACGCTTCGAGCTAATCACTTTGCTCTCGGCCATCCATTTTGCAGCTAGATGCCCGCTGTTAGGCTCGGAGACTTTCAATTCCCTTTGTAGATGACGGAAGAGCTCGTTGTCGAGCTCGCGAATGAGAGAGACATCAATGACGCGAGGTACATTATCGATAATGCGCTGCCATGATGATGAGCAAAGTTCAGTAACGGATTGCTAGAGGACATACCTTGCGGCTGATCTTCAGATAGGCTTGTACATCTGCCATCATCTCGACTTCTTCTTCCCATGCATCGTTACCATGAAGCTTGGATAAGTCTTCCTTCTTGACATTGATCCCGATGGCAGCAAGGGATGTTAAAGCAGCTTGTATAGCTTCAGGGCTTGGACCTTTAGGTGTTGTTGCTTTGAGCTGCTCCGCGGCCGGCGCGATTACAGTTGTTACGGAGGGAGTGAAGTTGAACCCTTGCGAGCTTGAAGGGAAGCCGAAGACAGGCTGAGATGAATTTGGCGTAGCGGCTGACGTCTGAACCTTCAGCTTGTTCTCGTGTCGCTGTTTCTTGAAATTGGCCAGCAACTTGTCTTTGTTCTCTTGGTAGTAGTGCAGGTTCTGGGTGTATGGAAAGTGTTCGAGCTTCTCGATGAATTCCAGTCGATCCCCAGACGTGCGTGAAAGCTGCTCGATAAGATCATGTGTCACGCTCCTACATTGGAGTCAGCACTGAGACACCGGCACAAAGCTGCCAGACGTACTTGACAAGCTGATCCAGACCAGTGCCTTTGAAGCGACCAAAGTGAATTCTGATAAGGTCGTCCACAGCATTACGCAATTTGGGCACAATCTCGATCAAGCAATCTTGCATGAGATCAAGCCAGGTAGACGTGACCGAATTGATCAGAGCTGTCTTTGCTGCTGGAGGAGAAGCTGCGAAGAGCATCAGCCTGCTTGCTTTTGCTTGCAAGAGGCACGACTAACTGTATGGCAGTTCTCGTCCACGACATCTGAGGGCATGTCAGCTATCTGGCATTACGCGCAAGTTGCACTGACTTTTCTAGATGGTCTCGGATCTCGCAAAGGTATACTTTCTCCTTCTTCTTGTGCACCACCCTGTCCATCTGCACGCCATCCACAGCCTTATTCTTTTTTACCAGAACGCCGTCCTCCAATGCCCAGCCCGGCTCAAAGGCATCAGGCTGCTGCGTGCTTGTGCCCTCACGAGCAGGCTTTTCGACGTCTTTTCTTTCGAGGGGAATATATTCGGGTATGCTCTTCTTGATTGCCTTGTCAAATGCGCCGTGCTCATCGCGTAGAGATTGGATAAACCACTCAAAACCAGTCGACCCTTCCACGAGCTTCTTGACGTCGCCAGCAAAGTTGATCAAAAGGCTGAGCAGCTCTTGTTGCGGATTGCCCGAAGGTGGAGCAGGTAGTTGAGTGATTTCATGCTGGAACCTTTTCGAGTGGTGTTTGATCTCCTCGAAGACGGTTGGAATCCTGATACTCGACGTGAACAAAAGCCATGAGATTATATTGTAGCACACAAACCTTTCGTTAACCTTGTGTGAAAGCAGTTCGCTGAGCTTGGTCACGAGATTGGCTGTGCCTAGTCGGAGCGCAGTGCTGCTCTCTTTGCTGAGGCTGTCCCAAGGCGACGTGCTGGCGAAGAAAGCTGCTTCCTTTTTGCGAGCATCCGCGTGAGAAATCTTCGCCTCAAGTTCTGCCAGATCAGGCTGTCTTGCAATCTACAGATACATGTCAGCATGGTCGACATCATAGATTTGCAGACGCACATAGTAACCATGATTCAGCTTTTGTTTGCCCTCGTTATTGATTACGCCCATCCATTTCCTAATTTCGCCTTGAGCCAATGTATCAGGCTTCGTCAAGATACCTGAGAAGTTGATTGTCAATATCATGCTATGTCCAAAAGATGCTGCTGACCGATTGTTCGAGATCCCGCTACATCAGCCTTCCTAGCCATCGAATTCGCCTCTTGATTGTCCAAATCATCTTTCATGGTGATTGCAAGCAGGATCAGGGTGCCTTCATCTTTGATATACTTTTGTGCGAGCCCTTTGATCAGTCCGACGGATTCATCGCCAGATTGGATGATGCCCTGCACATGGACTTAGCTACCTCAGTAAATGGACACTAAAGTCACTTCATACCGGAAGATCCACCAAAGATAGGTCGACAACGTCTGTTCCGTAGATATGGACAGCGACGAGATTCTCGGAAAAGTCAAACTGCCTCTTTGAGCCCAATGGAGCGACATCTTCTTCCAAAGTATTGAGGTCAAATGATCTAAACTTGTATGGCTCGACTGAGGGGTTCAAGATAGCCAATTGAGCACGACGAAGGATGTCGGCGACTTTGGTTGGGTCTGATGTGCCGTCGAAAGCGATGTTCTTCACTTGAGGTAATTGCTGGCCTTGATTATCAACCTCAAACCGAAGTCTAACCGAGCAATGCCACTCCGCTCCCTCTTTGTGCGACATCATGACTTCTGTAGGCACGCGGGTACATGTACCATCAGCTCGAGGGAGGTTGATCTGCTCCAGTCACATAAGCAGAGAATCTGAAAGTGTTCAAATAGACGCACTCCGCTGATGCCTTCAATCAGACTGGACTTGCCAGCCGACTGCGAGCCAATGACAGCAATACGAGGCAAGCTGATAGAAAGATTCGAGGAAATCCCGGACGCTCTCAGTTTTTCCATCAAAGCGTTCATTGCTGATTGCCTTGCGGCAAACATGGAGTTGTTGAGGCTTTCAAGCTTTGCAGCCTCGGCATTCGAAAAGGTATCGTCCATTGTGGGAGGATATTGCCTTGACGAAAAACAATCAATGACCCAGCACTAGTACGCTCAACAATAGCGAATCGCGGAGCAACTCGGTACAAGGAAGCAAAGACCTAGACACGGTCGCACACAGAAAAGCAGCAACAGAACAAAACAAAGACTTCGACGAAAAAGGAAGTGCAGCATGTCAAGCTTGACTCAGCCATGCGTGGGCATTCTCAGCACGGAAAGTTCTGCACCAATTGGAATGGCCTGCTGGCGTTTACACAGACAAGGACGCTCGCTGTTCGGGAAAAGGCAGTGGGCAGCTGTCTATTCGAGTTCTCGGTCGTAGTAATATTTTCTGGCCTTGTATCTTTCGTGGCCCGACATCACGGTGCAGAAGCCTTCCACAGATCTAAGTAAGTCTCTTACTCCCGCTCGTCTGCAACGCCTATTGCGGATATGAGCGGTCTGAGACTTGTCAAGGGCGAAGATCCGTCTCCTGCAATCTTGGGCGTCTCTTTAGCTTGTCCTGCCATGCTCTTTCACTACGTGCTGTCTCCTGTACAGGAGCGATTCTTTCCGCTCCAGCGTCTCGGCGACCTGTATGCAGAGCCAAACACGTCTCTTCCGGATCCAGTCGTCTGGGCTAGAAGCGGCTCTCGCACTCGTAGACCGTCTACACACATCTGTGCCTCTGTCTAATCTCGAGAACGAATCGAAGGTCGCGTTAGACACACAGCTGTTTGCTGAAAGAATGCTGACCATCAATCGCTGCTGTCTGATTCTAGAAGCGGAGACGGCTTACAGTAAGACCGAGACCAGCACCATGAGGTGAGTGTGCAAGTCGCCAATACGTTCTTCACAGGCTCTTCATAAGCTCAGTTTGCCAGATCTCTCGAATCTACCTCGAACAATGGCCGAGACAGAGATGTAGAAGCTAACGTTGCAACCATAAACATACACAACTTCGATTCTCGCAGTATGATGTCCATGCAGTGACTTGACCTTGAGCGAGAAACATGACGCTGTTGTTTCGGAACCGTGATATGCCCTATACCCAGACTATCTAGATACACTTGATGGAATACCCACCGCGCAGTAACCTTCCTCTGTCAAGCAAAGCTAAAGGCAAACAGCGTGCGCCTTCACAAGACAGCACAACCCCTTCTGCTCGCACACTCCATGTCAATGTCCGCTTCACGACTGCTATACCAGACATTCTTGCGCTCGCCTTAGACGACGAGAAACTCACCTCTCGCCAAGTCAAAGTCCTCATTCGTGATATTCGCCCTGATGCATTGAACGACAAGAGTCTGCGGCTTATCTATCTCGGTCGAGTAATCACGGACGGCATACAACTGTTACCCTGGCTTGAAGCTTTGTTGTTGAGGCAGCAAGGTGTGACGGGCGAGGGTCAGAGTCTGTTGGAAGCTGTTGGCCTGGAGGAAGAACGGAGCAAGCCTATACCTGGTCGAACGCCAGAGACGGCTGTTTGGCTTATATGCTCTGTTGGTCAAATTGTAGAAGCTGCTAGTGAGGACGCACCGCCTGTAGAGGTCGCAGAGGTTAGTCTCGATGCTATTCATCCATGTTACATGGTCTGACTACTTCATTCGACAGGAACCAATACAGCCACCAGCACAAGGCTTTGATCGTCTGCTCGAATCAGGTTTCTCCCAAGACGATGTAAACAACATGCGTCGGCAATTCCACGTCAGGATGGACTCGAGCAACGTCGAGCATGGTCCAGTTGTGATCGACGACGAGAACGAGCATCAACGTGCACTTGAGGATCAATGGATTGAAGGTATGGGCAATAGTGAGATGAACGTGAATGGGGATACGAGTGGTGAATACACGACGCTGTTGAAAGGGTTGATATTGGGCTTTATTTTTCCGATCATGCCATTGTTCTTTTTTCGGACGAGTCTGTTTTCGAAGCGCTTTCAGGTTAGTGATCCTCTTCCTGACGTTTGGCGTTCGCTGACCTGAGCTTATAGATGGGTATCCTTACCGGTCAGCTCTCGCGCTTTATCAGCAATGTCGATACTAACTGATCACATCTGCTTAGGCATGATGGTCAACCTAGGTATGGCAGTCGCATTTCGGCGAATGTCTGACGCTGACGCAATCGAAAAGGCTTCGCTGTCGTACAAATGCTCAGCTGAATTGGCCTACACCTCTCTATTACGCTTGTCGGACTATGTCTATTCGTAAATGGCATGAGATTTCATTGCTACAGCTTAGGTAGCTCCTGGTCTGTGAGTATCTGTTCGGGACATTGTAAAGATCAAACAAGCTGACTCGCCTGGCCAGATGTATCCTTCGCATCGATGTCAGGCATGACAATAACTGGGGCACATCACCTCGCTTATGATCTCCTGCTCCTCGCTCAGCTTCAGCTTCAGCACAGCGGGCGGTATGAGCATGCTTGTTTCAGGGCGAAGCATGATTCGAATAACAATCATGTCCGGCCAGATTAGCTCAGCGAGGGATGGTATTTGCAGACTCTCCAATGCACTTATGCTCCCAATGTTTGGGTCCTGTTGAAATCGCTGTCATTCGGAACCCCGGAAACATTACCTCGCTTGACTCTTCTTCAATCAGCGGTCCTTCATGCCGAATGATGGATTTTCCGAGCAGCTGCGATGCAGCACTACAACCTGACTAGAAGCTAGTCAAAGTTCATGATACATCCGAACGTAATGATCGCCGTGTCCCACCCAAATTGATCAAGATTGAAAGGACTGAGCAAGATCTTCCAAGCTTTCAACCCCCTGGACGTCGCTCTTGTGGAATCTCAATATGGAGTGTTTCAGTTCTTTCCTTTGTTGTCTCTTCTTGAGCTTAGGCGCTCATGCGCTTTGAACTCCTCATTTCTAAACCTCCCCTGAACACTCTCGGGCAAGCACAGTAAGCAGGCGCCATGGCTACAGTACTACAGTATATGTACACACGGCTTGCGGCTTGACTGAAAATAGGCCTTTCCATGCTCTTCGAATGAGAAGGGTCAGTGCACATCTCCTTTTTGTGCCGAGAGCCGCCTTTGTTTTTTCTCTCTCTTGCTCAACGACTCACTGTAGGCTGTGCCTTTCTCTCTTCTCGCAATCCTATCATTTCCAAAGTCTTTCACTTTCAACAACTCTGCTCAAACCCCGTTTTGCTCAGACTCTCGTCCATCCTATTCACGTAACGCAAAGTCCTAAATACAATGAACACTCTCACGCAAATCCTATTTGTCGCAGCTGGTCTAGCGATGCAAGCGCAGGCGCAGTAAGTCGTCTCTTCCCCTGTACTTTTCCGCAAGCTGACTTGAAGGTCAAAGCACTCACTTGATCGAACCTGCATCTCGATTGACGGAAAAGTTTGGCTTCCCTGTGTCTACTGAAGATGGAACTGGTCACGATGAGCTCCTTTGTGTGCGTTTTCCGCTTTTTCGCGTCCTTCCAAGCTTAATTCCGCTTTAACAGTCTTACGGGTATGTGCCCGTCCCTGCTGTGAAGCGAGTCTGATAGGTGGACTGGCGATCCACAGTCAGGGCAAACCTACATGCTGTTCTTCCGAAGCTATGAAGCAACAAAAGACCTATCAGCGAGGTGTAAGCCGAGCTATTTATACCCTCCCTGTGTTCAGTCTGACACGATGTATAGGACGAAGTCAAGACCAGCTGGTGGAGAAACAAGTGAGTACTGCTCTGCTGCGGTTTTTTCTGGTATTGAACTCTTTTTGCAGCCACGTCGGAGGTTTCGTCCGCTACTCGATAGTACCTCAGGACAGCTCAGATTCCCAAGAGGCCTTCGACGCAGCGGAAAACATGCTTTCCTACGAATGCAATCAAGTAGGCTGTGATGCCACTTTTGGAGGTTCAAGCCCAAACAGTATGTACTTCTTTGACTTCTGCTTGACACGCTGATTGTATAAATAGACTGGAACGGCGGTGATAGTCAAGGCTCAAAAGGCTGGTCCAACGCTTGCTCTGGTGGATTCAAGATTCCTTTCCACCTTGAAGATGGTGCCTACACTGTTCAAGTATGTTCCGCCTGTCTTCTGGTCTTCGGATCGGCTCACATAGCTCTCAGTGGATTTGGTTCGGACAAGGAAATCCGGACAAGGGTGGTGCCAATAGCCCGTTCCAAGGTTGCGTCGATCTGCAAATCAAAGGTTAGCCGAAATATTTACTTTCTGCTGTCACTTCTCACTCGATCTACAGGCGGTGAATCTGGCGAAAAGCCTGCTTGTCCTCTATGGAAAGGCGGCGACTTGTCCGAAGCTGGTGAAGGTGTTTGCTCTTACATTGCCGTCGACAACGTGAGCCTCTTCTATCCGTGTTCTGATATCAGCTGATCCGTGCTGCAGCCTACGTTCCAAGGTGTCTGCAAGGATGCCAATGCATGCAAAGGTCGTTATGCTGTTGGTGTACCCGAAGGTCTCGAACAATGCTTAGCTGGCTCGCCACCCAAGTCTGTAAGTATCCCCTGTGCTTACATTGGCAGTCAGCTCATGATGAATGTAGTTCCCTCTTGGCATGGTAGAATCGAAAGAAGGTGCACCAGACACGTACACCAACTACTCTGCTTCCGGTAGCGCTCCAGCTGGCTCAAGCAAAAGCAGCAAGAACGCCAGCAAGTTCTCTTCCTCATCCGGTTCCTCTCTTACAAGTGACGACTCTTCTTCTTCCTCCTCTACCAACGATGACGATTCTGCTTATGTCGCACCAAAGGCAAGCAAAAAGAAGTGCTCCAACAAGAAACGCTCCATGCTCGTCAAGTCCAACACGAAGAGAATGCACTATGGTAAACGCGCACCGTCGAGAACCGGCCGGGCCGTCAGGCATGTCAGGAGGAACTTGAAGACTGCTTTGGCTCTTTGAATGGGATTCTCATGCGGATTTTCTTTTGGGTTCATTTTCGAATGTTTTTGCAATTTAAATTAGGCCAGCTGGACTGCGCCTTTTTTGGGTATATCGTTCGCTTGCCTTTGAGAATCTTGCCAGCATGTCGGTGATGTGAGCGGGTTGGACCTCGACGAGCAAGTTTGTGATAGGCAGATACCGCATGTAGAGATACCTCAACGCGCTATATTATACTGCGCATTGCCAGGCTGCAAATGTCTGAGATACCCTGCCATGAATCGCGAAGCACCTCAAGTAATATTGAACTCTCGCTCACAAGCTCTTGGATGTCTCGCTTGCTCTGGCGTATTACATATAAGTGGAGATATACTAGAATTATGCAACAGCAACAAGGCAGATCACTGGCAGAAGCTGTCCCTTGGCAACTCATAATTGCGAAATGCCCTTTGAACGAAGCAGCAAGACAAGCATCTGAGCCATACCTAATTCTGCGACAACCTCAATTCGTGGCAAGAGCTGCCATAGCAGGGCGCTGCCTGCTCGCCTCGGATGATCCAAGGACGATCGGGAAATGCAAAGTATAGAAGCAGATGGCAACTTTTACGGCAATTGCTCAGGTCGATCTCTATAGACCTCCAGACTCTTGTATACGTCAGCTGTCCCAGCTCAAGCTTGAGCAGAAGAGAATGGAAGGAAGATCGCTTCGGAAAGGATTGTTTTGTCAATAGCCTCTGATTCTGCTTTGCTCTGCTGTCTACCACTCAAAGGTCATCTATCAACGGTCGCTTGCTCTAGAGATCTAATGAGCAAGCCGACGGCGCTGTTTCAACTTGATGAAGCTTTCGTGCCGGAAGCGATGCAATCCGATAAGTCAAGCGGTGCAATCTTGCCATCTACAATTCTTAGTCACACCTGCTTGCCTCTCACGTCAGATCCATTCCTTTTCAAGCACGCTTTCGATGCCTCAGAGTCAGGCACCGGAAACAGCTACCAATTGGCATAGAGCTGCATGCGAACATGTCTTTTACCTACAAGCTTACAGCCAGAAGGTTCTCGACAACGTACGCCTTCTCGAAAGCATCCCCTTGAACAGCACTGCAAAGACCACCTGGGCAACATTTTTCATGCGCATGCTCGAATTGGCCCTCAAGCAAGAAAGCGAGGGTTATGGCGCGTGTCCTTTTGCTTGGTCTGAGGCTCAGCTGAGGACCCGCAAATTGTTGTGCGACGAATACTATGTTTTCTATGCAAAGAATCACCAACAGAGCGGTAGCCAGAAGCTGGCCGATCTAGCCTTACAAGTCAGTATACCTTACAACTATAACTATGTCATTCAACGCTACCCTCGGTTTGCTGTTGCCAATCTCAAGGCTTTCGATTTCAAACAACAAGGTCGAAGATTAACGACGGAGGTTTTTTGCCCGACAAGCTCCCAGCGACTCAAGCACAACAAGCTATTGCTTCTGTGCAACAGAGTCGACCCAAGCAGGAGAAATCAGGAAAGATCAGTATACCCACCTTGACTGCTGTGCCTGATGATGGGGACATCCTTGCTGCGATAGAGCATCGCACGTCAACCACCGAATACATTAGCAGACTTCAAGATGAATGCGACGAGATCTCTCGGAAATTGATTTACATCATCAAGTATAGGGAAACTAATGCCCCGGAAGAGACTCTGGAATGGTCGGTGTTCTACATGCGCCAGCTCTATTTGCGCTTGGAACATCAAATAGATGCCATTTACCCAAAGCGAGATGGTGCTCCTCAACATGACATACCGCCCAAGCAGATTACAAAGCACACAGAAATCAGACACCGATTTGGGGACTTTCGAAAGAATTTTGCGTCTGGAGCTTTGGACAACGATAGCTTGTACACGGCGAATACTATACACATCAAGCCTGCCAACCATGAACACTACAAGGGCGATAAGCCGCTCGATATGGCCATCAGAGAAATGAAACCGTTCGACTATCGTCAAACGCAGTTACATCCGGCTTTACAAAACCATTCACTTGCTCATATTGAAAGCTTACGGCCTGCTCCAAACCTGCGTGCAAGCAAAGCCAGTCGAAGTGAATGGATGAGCAAGCTGGTTCCTCAAGAACCCGGAACTGATGTACCTGTTGGGAATTGGATGGATTTCATGAACGGTATATTCTGATGTGCTCTGTCGCCTCAACCAGACTATCTGTAATCTATTATGATATAATCGCTTTGTCGTGCCACAGTCTGTTTTGCCTCGTGACCACCGCCATGGCTGATGTGACCCCCTTCGTGCATGAGCTAGCCATCTCCATTTCTAGGGGTAAGCAATACATCCAGATAGCAGGGCTAGTCCTGATATCGCCTTTAGAGCTCAACCTGGTCAATCCGAATGACTTGTTGGCGAAACGAGTAATCGACCTGGTCAGCGCTCAGCCTGACTTGGCTGCGTTCTCAAAAGCTGCTGCCTCCTTTGGTTTAAAGAACAGCGCTTTCCTCGAACAGACTTGGCGAGAAATCAAAGGTTCGCAACATGGCAGTCAACCGATAGATGGTATGAGCGCTTCTAAAGCTGTCAACAACGGCGAAAATCTCTTTGGCAAGATCAATATAACAGATCACGATGTGCAAATGCCCGATAATGGCAAATCTGGTGGATTGGCTCGACCTGGCTTGAACTCGGCCAGCGAAACAAAGCATGTCTTTTCTGCGCCTGCGAAACCATCTGTCCTTGGATTGGATCGGTTAGCTGTCGAGAAGCGAAGGGAAAGAGCTGCTGAACTCGAGAGGGAAAGCAAGCGTGCCAAATTGTCTCATGATGAAGATGATGGAACAGCTGCATTCAAGAGTGCGCCTTATTTCTCTCACTGGTACCACTTATACTAATGATCGTTCAGTGCCTGCGAGACCAGCGTCGCAAACCTCTCGCCAGCGGCAAGATGAAACTCCTTCTCATCCAGGCGGTCTTTCCGACCAAGCTCGCAAACGTTTACAAGAGCATCGCGCTTCTCGTCAAAGAGAGGTTACTTCCGTTTCGAACAAGGACACCCCTAGAACAATCAAAGAGAAGGAAGAGAAAGATCACCTCGCTTCGTTCCGTGATCGTCTCAATCGAAATGTGCCGCAATACAAAAGAGGCGATTCCAGCAGTCTGAGATTAGACCGGAATCTGGACGACACCCCATCTGGAAAAGCAGTGATTCGAAATCAAGCTTGGGATGCTACTCCCTCTAGTGGTGGACAGTCGTATAACAAAAGCAGCGCTTGGGAATCTACTCCTCGTGCTGGTGGGATCAAGCGAAAGGGAGAATGGGATACCCCAAGAGCCGATAGAGATGGTATCAATGGAAGAAACTACCCTGAAGAGCAAGAGAATGGGCCTGGTGGGAAAGAATATGAGGAAGAGCAGTTGAGATTGGATCGAGATTGGTACTCTACCGAAGAGGATGGTCTGGTTCAGGACGATGAAGCCACGAATCCCTTTGCGCAATACGAAGCCGAGACTCGCGAAAGGGAGAAAGAGCAAGAATTGAAGGATCAAGCTGCCGGTTTGGGTGGGAAGAAGAGATTGACTGCCAGACAAGCTCAATATAATGCCGACAACGAATTGTGGGAAAGCAATCGACTCGCTCAGTCAGGCGCGACTGGCGCAAGACGCAAGATCGATCTCGACTTTGACGATGAAGAAGAGTCGAAAGTCCATCTCCTCACGCATGATTTGAAACCGCCTTTCTTGGACGGTCGGATGGTCTTTACCAAACAACTTGAACCCATCAGTCCCGTCAAAGATCCTACTTCTGATCTAGCAGTCTTTTCCGCCAAAGGATCGCTTTTGGTCCGAGAGAAGCGCGCACAAGCTGAACGTGAAAAAGCAGCAAAGAAAGTCGCTGCTCTTGGCGGAACAAATCTTGGTAATCTACTCGGTGTCAAAGAATCTTCAGAACAGGTCGATAACCCAGATGGGCCCGGTACGAACACGAATCAAACACCGATTGGATCAAAAGCGCAGATCAAGCAAGAAGAAGAAGATGCTCGGAAGGATAGCAAGTTCGCTACGCATATGAAAGCGAGGGAGAATGGAGGTAGCAACTTTTCGAGGACAAAGACTTTGAAGGAGCAGAGACAGTACTTGCCTGCTTTTGCCTGTCGAGAGGATCTGTTGAAGGTTATTCGGGAGCATCAAGGTGAGTAAGTTTCTTCATCCGGTCCATCTGATCTGATGTATAATCTCGGTAACAGTTGTCGTTGTGGTTGGAGAAACCGGATCAGGCAAGACTACCCAGCTGGGCCAATTCCTGCACGAAGAAGGCTACACGAAGTATGGCTTGATCGGATGCACTCAACCTCGCCGTGTCGCTGCTATGAGTGTTGCCAAGCGCGTCAGTGAAGAGATGGATGTCGAGCTAGGCAAAGAAGTTGGCTATGCTATTCGTTTCGAAGACTGCACCAGCTCCGATACTGTGATCAAGTGTGAGTTCCCCTTCCAAGGATGCTGGATTATACTGAACATGAACAGTCATGACCGACGGTGTGCTGCTCAGAGAGTCTTTGAACGAAGGCGACTTGGATCGATATAGCGTCATTATTCTGGACGAAGCTCATGAGCGATCGCTCAACACAGATGTTCTGATGGGTCTGCTTCGTAAAAGTACGCGGTCTTCCCTCTATCCGGGGCTCGGCTGACTGCAAGGCGTAGTCTTGTCGCGAAGAAGGGATCTCAAGCTCATTGTCACTTCGGCTACCATGAACCAGGAAAAGGTCAGTCTACATTTCGCATATCGATTGTCACTGATGCGGCGTTGATTTGACAGTTTGCGAACTTTTACGATCAAGCACCTTGCTATACTATTCCCGGTCGTACTTTCCCTGTTGATATTCTGCACAGCAAAACGCCGTGCGAAGATTATGTCGATAGCGCTGTCAAGCAAGCCCTTCAGATCCACCTTACGCACAATACTGGTGATATACTAATCTTTATGACTGGCCAAGAGGACATCGAAGTGACTTGTGCTGTCATCACTGGTGAGCAGAGCACTTGGTCATTGCTTGGACCTTGGACTGATTGTCTGTCAGAACGGCTCGGACACGTCGACAAAGCACCTCCTCTTGCTGTTCTGCCCATCTACTCTTCTATGCCTGCGGATCTTCAAGCAAAGATCTTTGACGCTACTGAAGATGGAAGGCGGAAATGCATTGTTGCGACTAATATCGCCGAGACATCATTGACAGGTATTTCATTGGTAAACACCGTCTTCCGATGCTAATGCGCTTCTTTAGTCGATGGTATTATGTATGTTATCGACGCCGGCTTCAGCAAGCTCAAGGTACTTTTCTTTCAATGCGCCAGATTATCTAGTTTACCAGTTTTCCTAGGTCTACAACCCGAAACTGGGTATGGACTCGCTGAAGATCACTCCGATCAGTCAGGCCAACGCTGGACAGCGAGCGGGCAGAGCTGGTCGTACTGGTAGCGGGTAAGCACACGATTTCGCTATTTCTTAGCTTTTAGCTGACTTGGTTTCAGAACCGCTTATCGTCTCTACACTGAGTTTGCTTACCGAGATGAGATGTTCGAAAACAATATTCCGGAAATTCAGCGTACCAACCTTGCAAATACTGTTCTCCTGCTCAAGTCATTGGGGGTGCGCAATCTGATGGAGTTTGATTTCATGGATCCTCCGCCTCAAGTAAGTAAGGTTTATAAGTGAACGACAGTAGCTGACTGCATTCTAGGACAACATCCTCAACTCTTGCTACCAACTTTGGATTCTCGGTGCTTTAGACAATGTTGGCGAGCTCACGACTTTGGGTCGAAGGATGTCCAATTTCCCGTGCGTCATGTCTTTGGTTAGGACGCTAGCTGACAGTCTTCTAGTATGGAGCCTGCCTTATCCAAGATGCTTATCGTTGCAGTCGAATATGGCTGCTCCGACGAAATGCTCACTATCGTGTCGATGCTTTCTGTCCCACCGGTCTTCTATCGTCCGAAAGAGCGCATGGAAGAAAGTGACCAAGCGCGAGAGAAGTTCATGGTCGCAGAGAGTGATCACCTTAGTAAGTCATTCACGACTGACTGGTTGATTGATGGCTGATCCACGCTGCTTAGCCTCTCTACACGTATACAATTCTTGGAAAGCCAATGGGTACGTCTTCCGAACTCTCTATCGCCCGATGCTCACTTTGACCTAGATACAATGATACCTGGGCAACCAAGCATTTCCTTCACGGAAAGATGCTTCGGAAAGCACGCGAAGTCCGCGCCCAACTAGAAGACATCATGAAGCAGCAAAAGCTCGAGGTTACTGGCTGCTCGAACGACTGGGATGTTGTGCGAAAGGCTATTTGCGCTGCCTACTTTTTCCAAGCTGCAAAGTCAAAAGGCACTAACGAATACATCAATGCGCGATCCGGCCTGCCGATGCTTTTGCATCCTACCAGTGCTCTTGCTGGCATGGGCTGTGAGTGAACTGCTTTATCGCTGTAGCTTTGCTGATGGTATAATTTCAGTCACCCCGGAATACATCGTCTACCATGGTCTGTCAATCCCACCTACTGGATTGTCAGCTTCTAAAACCGTTCACAGAGCTCATGTACACCTCCAAGCAATACATGTCGACTGTGACTGCCGTCGACCCTCACTGGCTAGCGGATCTTGGAGGTATGTTCTCTCTTGCTTGGTCTGTAACACATCTGACTCCCTTCGTAGCTATCTTCTTCTCTGTCAGAGAACAGAACTTTGGCGACAAGCAGCGGAAACGCTCTGATCTAGAGTTCAATCGGAAGTCTGAGCTAGAAAGTGAGTGCCTCTCAGTGTCCGCGCTTGGGACCTATTGACTTTCTTCACAGTGACTATGGCAGCAGATAAAGATAGAGCAGAAAAGCAGCGACAAGAGGAGGTTGCTGCGCTCAAGAACGCAGCGCGGACTCCCAGGGTAGCAGAAATTGGCACGCCTCGTGCAAAGCGTACGCCTAGACGTGTAGGTTTGTAGATTTGTACATGTATCACTGGGCTGGACCTTAGATCTTTGCCTCGCGTTTCTTCGACGCTACGGTCACTCCGAAATCATCATCTGCTATCTCCCGCTGTTTGTTGTTGTGCGCTGCTTGACCTGTAGCTCGAGCACACGCCTAGCACCTAGCTATACGCGAGCAGAGCATCCTGCTGTTGACTTCAAGGGGTCTAGCTTCGCGACTTTCCAATTCTGCGCGACCTTGCTTCACTCTTGAGCTGTCCCTTTTGTCTATCCAAGTGCGCTGCGTATCTATTCACATGGTAGGCTTTCATCACGACGTGTGTGATCTAGCTGAGCCCTACCTATAAGACTTCGCTTGCTTGCCTTTCTTCCATCAAACGCCAACGCCCGCCTATAGACTATGCTGTCCCTACTAGCCGAAAGCAACGTCGAAAGCAGAAGCGTCGCATTCCCAAATCCCTAGCCGACATTTCCATCGAGCTGCTTGAGACCATTATCGTCAGCGTCCCAGCATTTGATAGTCTCGTCGCGCTCTCTCAGACTTGTCGCACTTTTCGCAATCTGATGAAGCAAGAGGACTTTTGGCGCGAGAGTTGCTTGCTTGCTGGATTCGGCAAAGCTGCGATTTATGGCGAAGGACACGGTAGAGTCGGTGTCAGCTGGCGTGTATTGGCTATGTCGATTCATTGGCACGGGACGAACTGCTTCTCTTGCTCCAACTGTTACGACTACACCGACTTTGTCGTCGATCGAGGTTCATTTGTCTGCAACCTTTCGGCTTCAACCATTGATCTACGTGTTTCACAGGTAAAAGAGATGCTAGCATCAGCTCAATTGCAAAACGCGAGAACATACCCTTGTCTACTCTTCTCTCGGATGCTTTATACGTCGCTGTCAATTGGTTCATCTATCCACCTGAGCCTGTGATTGGCGATTATCTCGAGGACTATGGCTTCGAAGACCCAAACTACAGTCTGCACCGTCACATCACCCTTGCATCGGCCCTTGCTACCGACGACCCAAATCAGAGCGTCACCGGGAACGTACACTCTGAATTACCCTATGGTTGGTACGGCAAAACTCCACCGGATTGGCTTGTTGACCATATAGACGAAGAAATGAAAAGCGAGAGAAGATTTTGGAGGGCACAAGGCGTGACCTGGCGATGATGCAGATCGAAGGGAGGTTGCGTACGAATCGGCTTTTCATTACGCTACTCACGACGAATCGTTCATCGCTTTCAATGCACAAGGTGTCACTTGTATGGATGTTCTTCAAGCAATCTGTGATCTGTATGTCATCAGGCCTGAACACCCCATTAACTGCTGAATTAATCCTCGAACAGCGATTCACCGCCCATGACTGAAGATGAGCTTTATCGCATTTATGGGGGCCTGAAACAGCAAAGTAATGGACGGATAGAAGTGTATTTCCTCTAAGCGACTGTCTGGATCTCGAGCGTTTGTATTCACATTTCAAGCTGAGGGGATGCTTGAAGAGGTCAGCATACACATCCGTCTCCAGTCCGCCCTTTGCCTTCGTCTGTGACGTTGGCGGTAAAGCTGTTACTACTGCGCTGTTTTTGGGGAATGTTCAGTGATCATTCGTTCCAATGGCCCATTGTGACTTCGCATGCAGCTCCCTCCGCTTCGTGTCACGGATCTCATCACTCAGACTTCAAACCCCGTCACGGAACGCGAACCCCGTTCAATGCCTTCCGATAATCGCCTACTGCTGCTTCCACCTCTTCGATCAGGCCGAACTCGCGCAGTTCGATTGAATGCCGATCGCACAGTTGCTTCAGTTTCTTGAGGTTACGTAAAGTAGATTCAGCCCAAGGCCAACTAGCTTCGTCCCGTTCTTCAGCGGCAGCCGCAATTTCGCGCATATCAACAATGATGACTGGTATGTATGTAATGGATTGCAAATTGGGCGTGCTTTCGAGGCGGTCCTTGTCCAGGTGTTCAACCAAACCAGAGACGTGGAGTATAGAGGGATCAACATATTGCAGACTGCAGTCATCGAAGGCGAGATGTTTCAGCGAAGCAGGTAGCGCAAGCCAGAAGCTTGAAGGCAAAGGATCGCATAGAACTGTTACGTATTCCGCCGAGATTGCCTGTTTGACTATTCTTTCGAGACCAGGGTACCACAGGTGGATTTCATCGGCAATTTCAGCTAAGAAGGGAGAGCTTTAGACATAATCACATCTAGTCGATGGAATGCCTACCGCCCTCAGTACTGATGCGCAACTCCAGATCGACTACATGCGGTAATGCTTGAGACATGCTATCGGCGACCATATCGAGGTAGTGCATCGGAAGGAGCAAATGCAGAACTCTGAGGCGATGATCGCATATCGAAAGTTCTTTAGCTGCCTTCGACACCGACCAAGTGCTGTGCAAGAAGCTTTGAAATGCCAGGCGATCGATTCTCAGATTAGTAATCGGAGCCCGCTCAAGAGGTGTACGGTTAATACTTGCTGTGAGCAGGATATCGGCCATTTGATCGATCGCGAAATCATGTGACGAGTCCGTATTGTTGTCGTCGAGGAAGGTTTCATGAGGGAATTCTTCCAGATTCAAAATGCCCAAACTTGGTAGAGATAAGGAGAGTAAAAGTGTTGGAAGAGCCGTAAGTGGAAAGGCTGTACACACTAGGTGTAGCTCCTGTATGCAGGTCCGGCAGGTAGCCGACAGCAGTGCGGGATATAATATATTCCAATGAATACCAGCTACCTGCATGGTCGACACGTTTGGCATACAGCCAAGGAGGTCGTGAAGTGCCTCGGATAACAACGATTGGTAGGCAATAGTCTGCGGTCGGCCTGCCTTTCGCCCACTGCCAAATTCGTGTAGTCGGCCGTCGAGCGAAGAAAAATCGAATCGGCGCATTCCTTCTTCTTTCCCTGGCGCATTCGCCTTGGTCATTATAGGAGGACACAAGTAGAGTGTAGCGCAGATTCTGGCAAGGTGTTGATATTGCTTGAAACTTCTTGTTATTTTGAGCACAAGAGGCGCAGTGTCTAAGAAGAGATGTCTGTATAGTATTTGTCGACTGGCGGCCGTCAGCTCCTGCTAAAGAGCACAGCGATTCACCTACCCGCAACCCAACGTCATGCGACTGTCAAAGAGCCTATCCAGAAGTCACTGCCTAGCTTGCGCACGTTCCAAATCGTCTCCCTGATCAACATCTGCATACGCTTCTTGCAAATCCGCAGCAGCAGCTCTTGAGGAAGGCCGTTCATTTTTGTTGCCCTTCTATGAATCTTTGCCGCGCGATTACTTGCTCGATATCAAGCCAAAGCCACGACTCTTGTAGGACAGCAGCGCAGAACCTTGATTATACCTGGTGAGGGGGTCAAGTAGTTCCACTTCGAATTATTGTCAAACGTTTGCAGCGATATGCAGGCTAGGCGAGCGACTTCCAACTTGAACAGCTTCAATGAAAGCAGTTACGCATTATCTTAAGGCGACGCCGCTCATTCCCAATTCCAGTATGTGTCGAGAGCGAATGCCGGTTTGAGGACAAGCGCTGACTCTCGATCATCTCAGAACACCCTTTGCTCATCTATCGCGGTGTCTTCACTGGCAAGAATGCTTCAGAGATCGAATCGGCTTTTACTGCTAATGGCTGGCAGCCTCAAGTATGTCATCCATTTAGACAGAGGATTGACTGACCCAAACAGTGGAAATACGGCATGTTTCACAAATCACACTACCATAGTACAACGCACGAAGCATTAGGCGTCTTCAGAGGCGAAGCAGATCTATTGTTTGGTGTAGCTGATTCGGAGATGACTGAAGGCAAAGGAGTGAAAGAAACTGTTCAAGCGGGAGATGTGATTGTCACACCAGTGAGTAGTCGTTTGAATTGATTGAGCGATCTGATAGACGCAATAGGCGGGAGTCGCTCATCGTGCACTTGAAGATCGAAGAGGGTTCCAAATGGTTGGCGCATATCCGAAGGGTAGCGAGCGGTGGGATATGTGCTATGGCGGGGAGGCGGTCAAAGAGCTCGCTGTGCCACCAGATCCGCTTGGAGGCTCGGGAGGATTGGCAGAACTTTGGGAGTGAAATCGAAAATGAGAATGAGAATGAAAATGAAACTGAAGATGAGAATGAAATTAGACAACGAGTTAGTAGTAGACGGTAGGGGTTGATGTGTAGAAGCCATGATTCGTGCCTTATCGGAAAACTGAACGCGGAGTACTGATAAAGCCGATGTCTGCCTATCGATAATACAGCTTTTTCCGGAGACATTTTCTTTGCATTTCACTGAGAGAAAAGAGTAATTTTCAAGGCAATGTTGAACATTCTTGTATCGGTTCCTTCAAGAGATGATGTTCTTGTTTACAGCGACGCTGCATTTGCGCTTACAGCATAGACATACTTTTTGTGAAGCTTGGATTCATGCGAGGTGAGTTTGTTCCCGAAGCAAAAGATCTTTTGCGAGAGGAAGGCAAAGAGTAGATAGAGGCGCAGTGCTGCAGGCAGAAATCTCTCCGAGACAAGGTTGGTATGAGAGATTGATACCTGTATGAACACCGTTCTTCTTGACAATACACTAACAGTCCATGCGACATGCAGACGTTCAACTTTTGCGAGGCTTTGCGATGTACCTGCCACCGTTCCTGCAGATGCATCAGCCCAATTACTTGAGTCACGTGATACACATACCTCGCCTCTTCTTCAGCTCGCGCCAGCTTCTCTGCTGCTTGTTCTCTAGCTTTCGCATTGATTGCTTCGACAGCTTGAGTATCTGGGAAATTCATATCCCTGCTTCTCATCAGCCGTACTCCTACGGACAGACAGACGACTGACCAATAGCGAGGGGGAGAAGGTGCAGGAGCCCAATGATGTCGGTGCCTCGAAATCTTGCCTCGATGCTCTTCAATGTCCTTCTCGCCCATTCCACGACCATCGGCGCATTTCTCGTAAAAGCCACGACAGCAATCACAATCCGCTGCATGCATTTGTTTGCGTTCTTGCTTGTTTCGAACTACTTCAATGTATTGAAAGTCCACGCCGTGATTTCGGTCTGGATTGATGGCAAAGCGAGAATTGAACGTTTCTTCTCCAGCACTATACTCTCATGTTGTCAGCTTCAATCCGTCTTTCACGGTGTAAGAGCGTACATAGGCATACCACGAGCATAAGCACCTCGACCTTTGTACTTGAGCGGATCGGCTTCCATTTCTTCTCTCCTCTTCCTCCTAATTTCCCTGACAAAGTTCTGACCCTCAAACTCTTCACTCGGCGGTCCTTTATCCTCTTCCTCAACCTTGACCTTCTTGCTTTTTCCCTCAACCTCAACGCGCTTCCTCTTTCTCGCACTTTCTTCACTAACTGGCTCGACGTCTGATCGTCTCGATTTCGGTTTAACACGTTTTTGAGCGTCTTCTTCTGCTAGTTCAGCATAAATCGCAGCATAGTTGGTAGGTGGTGAAGGAGGTTTGCCAAGCCCCGGAAAAGAAGGCAAGTACTTGCTGAGTCTCGTTTTGGGCGGTGAGCGATCAAGTGAAACCGTAGTGGAAGGGCTTTCGAGCATCGAAGTATCAGCTTCTTGTGGGATGCTTCTTTTGTTCAAATAGGAGGATGAGCGTTTCTGGAACCTTGCGCTGGAAACTTGTGAAGGTGCGAAGGGATCCTGAGGCGATTCGGAGGGAGAAGGTTTGCTGACTGAATAGAGTTTGCCTGTATCAACTCCTAATGCGCGTTTGATCAAAGGAGTTTCTGCTTCTTCCTTCTTGACAGTAAAGAGCTTTTGCGACGCAGAGTTTCTAGACTTTTTAGACACGCTGGTCGGTTTCTGGCTGGTAGATGGTTTGCCTGCTTGAATCCAGCCAGATGGGGTAAGACGACTCGACTTCTGAGTACCGCTCGGAGGCTTCTTGGCTGTTGCCGGAGGTAGCGTGGGCGTGGAAGCGACAGGGCCCTGAAGAGTTGAAGTCGATGCTACTGAAACTGAAACTGTAGATGTAGAAGCGACAGGCATAGGTGGATTCGGAATCGGTTCAACGGATGTCGAGGCCACAGGTACACCGTCTCCTCTCCTCGCTGACTTCTTCGCTGACAGGAGAGCTTTAGCAGTATGCTGTTGCGCATCGCCAGTGTCCCGCGGAGGAGATTCGTAAGGGTACTGCGTTTCTGGAACGAGGACGCGACTCTCCCAATACTCTTGTGCAGAAAGCATCGGCCGCTGAGGAGAAGGTGAGTCTGGTCGAGCATGTTCTTCCTTGGCGGAGGGAGTATCGTGCATTTCATCGCCGAACAATGAGCGAAATCGATGTGCATTCGGTCCAGGAGGAGAGCTAGAAAGGATGGATCGCTGAGACTGCTTTGGTTCTTCTTTCTTTGGCGACTCTTCGTACACCGTAGCAGAAGAATCAGGAGCTTTGCTAGTCTTGTCTGCAGCCAGCGGATCCAAATCATGCTCGTTGCAGTACTTGCTCCACCAGCGCTTGAATTTGCGCCAATGCTGTCGTTCAGTGTTCCAGTCTTTCTTGAGCATGTCAATCTCTTTCAAAGCATCATTGTATTTCTGCTGCAAGGATTCTTGAGAACGACTTGATGGAGATAGCGGAGCCAGAACATGGCGAGCAGATGTAGAGCCAGGAGATTGCCTGTGTGGAATTGCAATGGTTAGCATGTGCTACGAGACAGAGTACGGGCAGTCAGACCCACGCATTAGCAGTAGCGGCTTTGATTTGTTGCTTCTTGAGCTTTCTCTTGACTTTGGCATTGTCAGCCTCAAGTTCGGCAACGCGAGCCCGCAGGTCTGCTATCTGAGCAGCTGAGTCGCGGTCTGCCATGCTGGAGTAGCTATCTGTCCAGTCTGGGCGTGAATGGCTGTCTCGGATAAGAGATGTAAACATTGCGCGTCGGAGACTTTCAATTTATTGACTGTTTGCGAAACGTAGGGATACCCATTGGTATGATAACGGGCTTTGCAGCCTGTGCTCAATGATACGACAAGTTTGCAGCGATTCAGCTCTTGACCTCACTCGTTCGCAATCGCCTGATCCTTGCTGTAAAGGACAGCAACATAGCTTAGCGTACGGCATCCAACTTGAACTGCTCTTGCACCACTCCCAGATCGCGCAGCATCACTATCAGCTCCTCCTCGTCACAAAGTATCATCCTTTCATTTCGGCTGCTCCTCTACGACTCTTCTTTTCCTTTTCCCTTCGATCCCAGGCATTTTCTCCCAATGCTTCTGCTCTCTTTGCTCATCCTCATCCTCTCCACTCTCAGAAAGTTCAATTTCACCATAAAGCGCTTCCAAAGCTTCTGCTTCTACATCCAGAGGCGGACTGATTCTTTCTACTGCATCTCTTCTTCCATCGAGCAAGGGAACAACAGAGTAGAAGTACAGGTATCTTTCGCCAAAGGTTTGAAAGGGCATTCATCTGATGCTCGAGTATCAGGTGCAGAAGAATGTACAGCAGGTAGCGAAGGAAAGTCTTGATCGAGATACGATCCATCTTCGTCTTGATTCCAAAGCAGCTCGAACTTGATCTTGGTGTGCTGAACCATTTTGCCATCGCTCAAGAGAACTTGATCTTATCTTGCTCGGCAGACCACTCGGTCGCGACATGCTCGGGTGACGTTGGACTTGAGCCGACGTAGCCTGAATCGTTGCTGCTTGTCCGTTCACGATTTTTCCAGGGCGAAAGACTGTACAGCCAGTCGGACCACGAAACCGGCTCCGGGGAGCACTCGTGCGATAGGCTACCTATCCCACATGAATGAGTTACGGCGAGCGAACTTACGAAGTCGAGTCAGCGTACTACACAACGTTTTGTAAGTCTGAGTGACATGCAGCCAACAGAGCGCGCGAGCCAGAGCCAAATCTGCTTCTTCGCGGCGCTCCAATCCTCCTTCAAAGCCATTCCTGTTGTATCAACCGGTTCAGCGCCAGAACAAGCTATCGCAATCTAGAACCTACCAGAGCTTTGGATCGACAGGCTGAGCATTCGGATCCAATGACAATGACTCAACGGATACGAGAACACCTCTTCTCAACCTCGCCGCCTTCTGAGTTGCTGTATGAGCGCTATCGTAAAGGAGTCTTAATCGTTTGTGGTGCATGATATCGAAAAGGGCCAGCTCGATGTCCGCCTTGGTAACATCTTTGTCAATCACTGCACGGTCGTATACTTCAGCAGCAGCTCGGCAGGCCTGACCATATCGTATAAGCTAGGCCATGCCTGTAGACAAGGCCATTTATCTGACCTGAAAGGCATCGACGAGCTTAGCTGACAGCTTGAGGCGGTAGCTTTTCTGGTGCGTGTCGCTGACGATCGCTGTATTGCGGACTGCAGATATCACGGGTCTCGAATCTTTGCCGGAGCCAAAATCGATAAGGAAGAGCATCTCGCCATTCTCGTTCACGTTGAAAGGCCAAAGGATAGGCATAGCAGAGGTCATGTCGCAGATTGAGAGCAAATATTATAGAGTGCGAGTAGAAAAGACCGAGATGGCTGTTGAGGTCAAACAACAGAAAACAATACTTTCAGACAAGACCAATGGTGACCGGTAGATGTAAACATTGCGCGTCGGAGACTTCCAAGTTATTTATCGTCTGAAGTGTTTATCGTCTGAAGTGTAAGGATACACACAAACATGACAGCCGGCTCTTCAGCCCGTGCTACAGCTTTCGACACGCATGCAGAGAGGAAGAAAAGCAATCAGGCGTCACGCGACCCAACTCAAGTCCATCAAAGGTCTACTGTACAGTGGAGATCCAACCAAATACGCAAATACATCATGTACAAAGCAGAGAATCGGCAGACACTAGACCGTGTGGACACATTCAGAGGTGAGAGCATCGATCTGGAAGCCCTCCTTGCAGCTGACTTAAGGCTAGTGTCAATGTCTTTGCAATAGGCAATCAAAGTATATGCGCACCTGCCTGACAGACGCCTTGGTTGCATCCTGCATACAGAATACCTTCTGGCGCATGATCCGCGCAATCATAACCACATGACCCACACGAAGTCACTTCCAGAGAAAGCTGTAGGCAAAAGCGTTAGCTTGAAACATCGATCTTGAGCGCCTGCGCACATCGATGCATTCGAAGCCGGAACCCAATGTGCCGTCGATCTTTTTGACAGGGCAAGACGTTTCGCCATCGGTGCAAAGAGAATTGATTGGCGCACGAATGATGGACCGTCGGGCGCGTGCTCGAGCGGAAGCATACATCATCGGAGGCGAATCATAGCAAGCAGCTTGTTGAGCAGGTGTGTACTGGTTAGCAAAGTCGGCGCACCGACCCTTGAATACTTTGGACAGCCCTGGACTTCGCTCTCGCCCAAGATACGGCGGGTCTTGGACTACCGAACTGTGTGTATGGCTGTCTCGGATAAGAAAAGACTTTCAAATTATCGATAATCTACGGGACGTCACGGTGTACATCTTGACGGGCTAGCAGATTCTGCAGCCTGTGCTAGACCTTTCTGAACCTTTGCAGCGGTCAAGCTCCGCGTGACCTAGTTCCAATCGTTCACAATCGTCTGATCCCTGCTACTAGAAGAACAGCAGCAAAGCTAGTGTACGACATCCAGCATGAAGTGCTCGTGCACCACTTGCTATGGCCAAATAATCAGCTCTGCCAGAAGAAGCCCGAAAGTAAATCACCCATGATCATGCCGCCATCTTCCGCAGCTGAAGACGGGTCGCCAACACCAGATTCATCTCCAGTAGCTGCGGCCACACCTCCCGTTTGCAGGCTCAGGTCAGAGTAAGCCTTTTCCGGTATTCCTGTAGATGTGACAGCTTGACTTGTAAGGACATCGGAGGTGATGACTGTTGCGATCCCGCTTGCTGCACCTGGAACGATTGACGCTTCTGGCTGAGCTTCAGGTTTATAAGACCCATCATCGAATCCGGCATCTCCAGCGAGGCCAGATTGGGCAGCTGGAGCATCATTCGGCGTATCGTCTATTGTGTCAGCGGGCGCATCTGCTTCAGGACTAGCTTGACCGTTGTACATCGCCGGACCAGCTGGTCTCACCCAGTTAGACACTGTTGCGCATACAGACTTTGATGGACACGTACGAATCTTGTAACCTTCAAGAGTAGATGGGTCGCCCCAGATCTTGAACGATAGCTCTTGTGATTTTCCGCTATACGCCCCAGGGAACTTGACCGTATTTGAGCTTGGTTGTAGAGTACCGGAAGACGCGAGCTGGATCTGATCTGATATCAGCTTGTTGCCCACATAGAGTGTGGCAGAAGGCTTACTTGAATGCAAACTGGGTCTGAGTGCAGATCAGTCCTGAGCATCCACGACCCGGCCATATCAGCTTACAAAATTGAGGTGCACCATGCAAGGCCAGCAATTCTTCTCGCAGAAGGTAAGCACCCGGTGCGATATCTTCCGGGATCTCTGAATGTCGGTGTCAGTCTACGACTTCATTTGCTAGTACGGACAGACGTACTGACTGTGTATTTCTGGAAGTCATCAGCATAGACTTACAAGTTCTGCTCTTAAAGCACTCACTCCAGTCTGTGCAATTCTTGCTGTAGCGAAAGCTCCATTCTCGTATCCAGCTTCTGCGATCTGTAAAAGCAAAGGACATGAGCTAAATTGGCACTGAGGTCCGAATAAAGCCTAACCTTGAACCAGTCAAGTGTCGTCGCGTCAACACTGCCACATGAGTCTCCGCTGTTATACCTTGAGTACAATTTGCATGCACGGAGAAGGAAGCCAGCGCTAACCATGAAGCCATATAGTGCGTTACAGGTCTGGTCAGATGGGTCAGCTTTGATCTTCCTGAGGCGTTTCATACTTACCCTAGATGTTCCCCCGGCCAGCTGAGATACTACTGATCAAAAACATACTATTGAACAAGAGATCTCTTCACTCACGAATTCCAGGTGAAAGTCACGTCCGAGCCGGCCTTCACATCCGCATGAACCTCACTTGGTATATCATCCTTGCTGCAAGCTATCTCGGGCGAGTCCATCGGTGCAGGACCTGAAAGATGCTCAGGATGCTCTTGATGGAAGCACATAGCCTCATACCTTGGTCAACTCGAACGGATCGAAGCGCTAGTCCATTGGCCTTATCGCTGGGTCCTGCAGATGGCTAGCAAGGAGTAAGCTGGCTGTCGAGGAAAGAGACAGAAGAGCATACGTCATGACCAACGTAGATTTGTCCGTCCTGATCAGTGATCAGCATCTGGAAGACTGACGAAAACAGCCTGACGTACTATTTCGACATTCTGTTCAAGAGTCAGTATTGTCAAACAGTTCTAGTGGTAAACTTACCTTGACAAAGCCATGGGCGTTGATACTTGGAAGAAGACTTCCTGCCAAGACGAAATACGCGTAGAAGCGCCAGGGCATCTTAAAGAATGTATAATATAAAAGTAAGGAATGAAGGCGAGACGACTAGACGATACAAGGCACGGTAGAGGAACTTGAAAGATCGAAGAGAGAAAGCAGGGGTTAGCAAAATGAGTATTTTACCGGAGAAACAAAGGATGATATGATATGGCCGCTGGTCTTCTGGGATACCCGGTTGATCTGAACAAGAAGAACGTCTTCCTATGAGCTTTCAAGAGCCGTATCAACGAGATAGCAAAGATTCGGGAGCTGAGACTATCTTGTCGATCCTGCTGCGCAGCAATCATCGATCATGTCGTACACTTGAACTGCAGGCACCCGGTGAATATGACGAGGAATGACAACGAGAGTGAAGGTACAGAGAATGAGGACGGGAAGGTGAGCTTGATGTAGTCAGAAGGCAACTTCTGAAATTGGGAATTTCCCGCTATACGACCAGATAAGCGTCGTAAATCACTTGCGTTCCAACTCTTGCGCTCGAAGCAATAGCCACAGACTGATTGAGCCAGGAATACCGCGCGTCGCCAGTCTCCATCTTGAGCGCGAGTCGCATGCGGTATTCGTTAGGCGACACCTCTTTGTCGCCTAGACTTTCTAGCACGGCTTTGGGGCCTGTCCTTGCTCCAGTTGTTTGCAAGTAGATGATCGCTCCGTCGTGCGTCTTTAGATTATAACGCGTATCGAGGTAGGCCGTCTGTAGATCTTGTCCTTGAGCATCTTTGGTGTCCTTGACAATTTCCCTTGATTGCGTGTTAGCAAGGATGTGCAAAGAGAGTGGAGCATACCAATCTCCTCCGCCTGGCATGATCTCGCCTCGCATACGAGGGCCCTGTACAACATTCAGCTAACCTCTATGACGCTACCTTTGATCTACCTCGAAGCGTCCGCCTGTTTTGCATCAGCTCTGAGCAAGAACTGGTTACTGCAGCTGACCTTTGAATATAACAGTAGAGCGATTACCATGCGGGCCATCGCCAACGACATGAAAGCTTTCCATATCGCATTCCAGGTGAAACAAGAAAGCAAGGCCAGGCGTTGGCAGCGTAAAGTCAGGCTTTGACCATGCTGTGTTCTTCAAATCCTTCGCAGCAGGAGCGGCCTCGACTTTGCTGTTATAGCTGCCGCTATACTCTCTTTGAAACTTGTCAATGTCGAAGTCCTCGAAATGTTGGGAAACGCACTGTTGATCTGATCGGGGCCTACAGTCAGCTTTCTGCTGATGGCAATTACTTCCGAGTGCTTGCCTATTGCCTTGGTGCTCATCTGATTTCAGCTGCTAAATTTGGAGGATCGACGTCGGTAATAACCTCGAAGCAACACACAATTACCCACATGCCCCTAATCGTTCTTGCACGCTTAGACTAGTCAATAAGATGGGTCTCATCCCTATTATACAGACTCCAATGGTTTTCAGAAGCCAACACCTCGGCGATAGTATTGCGCGCGTCAAAGTCCAAGGAGAACTTGCTGTCCGCAGCAATAGTCTAGAGCACGATGAGATCTAGGTTCAAGTGTGCAAAAGATCGAATAAGCACAAACATCATGAGCTTTTCTGCATCCGAAAACAGATCGACTTCCTCATCATGATGCACAGTGACCCTAGACTCAAAGTCTATACCCTTCCACCGTAATAGCAGCAACGCAATCCATTCTGGGGTGAGCGAAGTACCGAAATTACTCAGGACAACTCTTGCTAGCGGAATGGATGCAGAGTTGACGGCGAAATATCGTAGCCGCGTCATCTTCGAGGCCCAATCGACTTGGTGAAGCATTGTCCGATGGTCGTAAAAGTCGATATTAATAAGTGAAAGGATGACCAAATTTGGCAGGCAATGGGACAGTATAGCTGGTAGATCGCGGGGGACACCATGGCATTCCTAAGTGAAAAGGACTCCAAGTTGGCGGGCAGTAACGATACGAGCCTCCCCAATTCGCCCCTTGAAAATTCCTGCAATGACATCTCTAACTGTCGTAACTGTCCAAGGACCATGAAGGGCCTGTCTGGTAGTGTGTCGAATGGTGTGAGACTCAAAGACTGGAGTTGTGGTAGACTAGCGAGTGTAAGTGCCATTTCGATGTGCCAGAGGTAATTGACGTGTGTGCGGCCAGCTCGTTCCAGGAACACATGTCGCAGCTTTCTGTTATGTTGCAGAATGGTTTGGAAAAGATGATGCTGCCATTCTGTGCCACGCAGAAGAAGCCCCAGAGAGAGATTGCAGAGACGGAACGATTTCAAGCAGAGGTATCAGCATGAACCAAGCAAAGTGTTCTGTAGAATTCGTATCGCTGTTGTGAGGGTCTAGTCGAATGCTATTCACCAGTGATTGATATCGCGGGTTCAGCATCAGATGCTGGCGGAGCTTCAGGATGCTAGAGGCTTGACCCAACCTGATTTGCCTATGCAGTGGTTTCCATTCCACGATGCTTGTGAGAGCCTTGCAGATATATAGACACTTCACAAGGCGTTGCGGCAGAAGTTGACAAAATACCACCTCTAAAGTCTCTGGCGGTATATCTAACAGGCCAGCTGTTTGCTCTCACTCAGCGATATGCCAGACTCTGCAGGACAGCCATACTTACGCATGACAGGAATGTCAAAGGGCGCAACGACCTTGCCCTGTTATAGCTTCTCCTTCAACCGACCACTTCTTCCCTTGCCTTTATGCACAACACCAAGGCGACAAAATGGCTCCGAACCTTGAACGAAGGCTTCGCTGGAGCAGTCAGAGTAAGTTCTTCAGAATATGTCCAAGCCTCGTTGTTCCGGAAACATCTTCAAGGCTCAGCCGTAATTACACAACTCAAAGTCACGTTAAAGAGGCATGTCTCTGCCAATCCATACCCTCTTCTTTGATTCGACACCAAACTCTCGCGTCAGCCGTACAAAGGCATAGCCCATATTCAGATTGTGCAGTGATTGCGCGCCGATCATGGCTTGCTCACAGAAACCTCTCTTTACTTGTCAACTGTACGTATGGAGTATAGCTCAGCTCGTGCAGTGCCAGTGTGCAGTGCTCTCGCAAGCGCCTCGTGAGCGCCAAGATAACCTTCTTTCATGATCACGTCTCGCCTGCATGGCCCATAACCTCGGTTCCGGTCTTCCTCTACGTCTGTGTGTGATTGATGTCCATGAAGGTCCTCTTCTCCTCCCTATGACTGGCAACAGAAGTTCCCTTTTCTTTCATTATCCAATTCCAATGTTGTGCCAAATTACTGCTGCTCTTTTGCTCGCTGCCAAAGTCGCTGTTGCAGCTCCTTTCGCACCAGCTCCTCTTGTTGCCCGCCAGTAGATTGGTGGTGCTTGGAACGAAAGTGCTTTCACTCAGGAAATTCAAATCCAGTACGCTTCTGTCAGTGTCGCCGTGACTTTATTGACTTGGGCTCTCCAGTGAATCCTGCAACGACAGCCAACAAGCTTTCCTCCGTGGAGGTATCGAGCAAATGAACGCCGTCTCGCGCCATGCTATTGACCGCACTCTTCGTAACGGTGTTACTGACGAGCTGTACATCCGCTACTTTGGTTCCGCTCCTGCTTCATCTGTCGTCGGTTTCTACGCGAGTGACTCGCTCACCAATAGTCTTGGTGACTAGTCGCTGATTGAAAAAAGAGCGGGGTTCTTCTGCGTTGCGACAATCCAGACGGCAACTGCGCTCTGGCACGTTCCTCTGAACCATCTATTCTGAAAGTCCGCCCACAACCTGCTTACAGGTCTCTGAACGTGGTCCTTGGGCTGGTCACTGGAGAGGCGAAAATGCTACTCAAGAGACTGTCATCTGCCCTCCGACATACACATCTCGTTTCGCTCTTGATCAACTATGCAAAGGCGACAATATCATCGGCGTCGCGAACCCATCTGACTGGCTCAGCACCGATTTGATGCATCGCATGACCCGTATGCTCCCCTCGCGTATTTCGGGTAGCTTTGCTCATTACGGAATCACAGACATCCCGACCATCTTTGGAGAAACAGTCGAACACGTCAGCGACTCATACGCCGGTTGTTTAGAACTCGCAGCTACCAACAATAGTCTTGCCGCTTTCAACCAAAACACCTTTCAGGTTTGTTTTCAAATAACAGGTACATATCCTTGCTCACTCCAACTCTGTCTGCAGTACTACGCTCTAGACGCTTATGCTCGTGATATTGCTGCTCCAAATGACGGATGTGCCATCTCACCTGAAGAAGCTATGGCAACCATGTCTGCTACAACTAACAGCGTAGATGCCGGTCCAACTTCCGTAGCGGCTACTGCTGAGCCTTCCGCGGACATTCCTGCTGTGGGCGCTGCCGGTGCCTGCCACACTCACGCAGTAAGCTGGTTACTCTCTTCGTCAACTCATCCACTGATATCGTATCTTGGTAGGATGGTGTCGAACACGGTTGTTTAGACTAGGCTGGCTTGGCTTGCGCTACGAAATTGAGGACCGAAATGTATATTGGAAGAGATAGGAACAATTTAGGATATGACAAAGTTATAGCTGTTCGCCAGCGCAGCGCCTAAATTGCATCAATATTATGAATACTAGTATCCAGGCAGCCATATTATCGCTCGTCTGAGAACCAATATTATCGCCTCGTCGTAGCAGATTGGCCTGTCTCGAGTCCTTTCATTGATCACGCCATCCCAACATTACTCCCAAATTGGATCTTCAACTTTGAACAAGCTCCAGTGCGGCTCCCCGGCAAGCATCGTCTCGCTAGAAACACATGCACTTTCTTCCCAAAAGATGCTGTAAGGAATTGATCAGCATCCGAGTATACTGGGCACTGGCTATCTTGATCTGGAGCATGACTTTATCTTCCTTAGACCAATTTCCAGCCGGCCTGACAGTAATGTTGAATTCGCCTTTTGAGATTTGCCATTTCGCCAACAAGAAGGCCAAAGCAGACGCGCTCAGCGGATACAGTCTGTCTAGTAAGACTCTTGCCAAGGGAGCGTTGATTGAGATCAGTCCATCCAAAGTCACAGCGTTTAGGCCGAGGGCGAGGTTCCTCAGCCGGGACACATGTAGACAACTTCTGACTGTATTGGGCGGAAGCAAGCAGAGAATTGCCTCAAGTACTTCATCCGGAGCATCGAGCAATGATGTACCTGCTGACCTGGCTGAGCAAGAAATGGTGTACCTCTGAGGGACTAGACCTACGCATAGTGACTGTGTCTTGATAGCCAGAGCTGTCGTGGATATGACTGTATGACTGCCAATAATGGCTGTACCGGGAGAAGCCTGCTTGACGACTCTCTTCCCGCTCCCAGCATCTCTCTTCGCCCTCATTTCGTTGCCAGACACTCTGCAGCAGACCTCTTGATACCCCAGCAGCTCTACCGACGCGCACCTTCGCATCGAACGCGACGTCGACTTCTATTTACTTTTTTCTACTGAAGCTCTCCTCTGTGTGTTCTCGCGCGCTGCTGTGATGCAGTCCACACATTCTTCAAGGTCCTCACAAGGTCTAGCATTCTCCTCTACAGACCAAGGGGCAACACCTCGTTTGCCTGATATAACTAGGAAATTGGTCATTGTCAGTTCGCCCTCTTCTGTCATCTAATCAACCTTAATGCGTATGCAGGTCGGTGATGGAGGCTGTGGAAAGACGTGTCTGCTGTTTGTCTTTGCGAAAGAAGAGTTTCCAGAGGTGAGCTCGGACTGTTTTGTTGAGAATGGAAAGCTGATATGAGACATAGGAATATGTCCCGACTGTCTTTGAGACCTATGCGGTTCAGTGCGTAGCAAGGGACTCTCTAATGAATGTTTTTCATGAGGCTTTATTAACACAGAATACCGCGCGAAGGAAAATTGATAGAGCTTACATTATGGGATACAGCGGGTCAAGAAGAATACGTGCGTCCTTTCCATCTAATGCGCTCTTATAGTGTTCAGATGGAGTGGTTGTCACAGGATCGCTTACGACCGCTTTCCTACAATCAAGCGGACATTGTTCTCATATGCTTCGCGATCAATTATCCTGTCAGTCTGGAAAACATTCAAGACAAGGTACCTTCTACCTCTTTCACATCATGCTCTAGCTAATATTGTGACAGTGGCATCCGGAAGTAGAGCATTTCTGCCCAGGTGCCGTTACAGCTTGCCAATCTGTCTCGTGACTGATCAGGTAGCTTATCTGTGGTACAGACGCGACTGTCTACCTAATAGGGAACAAAGTCGACCTACGCAAGTCCAAACGAGAAATCGAGATGCTCGGTGCGCAAGGAAAGAAACCGGTCACGTATGAAGAAGGTTCCGCAGTAGCCAAAGGTCCGCTTCCTTCATCTTTCTTTTGGATTGGGTGTGAATCTCATTGCGGAACAGCGATCGGAGCGCACTATGCGGAATGTTCGGCTAAAACGAGATTTGGCGTGCAAGAGTTGTTTGATGCTGCCTTGGATAAGAATTTACAAGGCAAGAAAGGATTGAAGTTGTTGAAGAAGAAGAATTGCGTGGTGCGTCCTTGACCTTTATGTTCAGCTGGCAGAAATACTGATAATGTACAGATACTGTGATTAAGGCTGGACTGTCTTGTACCTTTTTCCCCCCTTTTACTTTGTACGATTGATTTGGTATCGTTGGCTCTGGAGCATTTAGACATTCACGATGATGATGCATTGGATATAACATATCACGAGCTTGTACATTCGCCAACAATGCTAGCATGCTTGTTGACCAGGCTCGGCGCTTGATCCGATTAATCTGAGCTGCTCTTATTGCCGACTGGTGACAGGATTGTACATTAATGCCTAGACGAGACGTCAGCGCTCATCGTATGTGCAAGAAGGCTCGACGAACCAAGGTGATCGAGTGTTGTCTTTTACTTGATATCGACAAGCTTCGAAGATATAACTTTCATCTGCCTGTGATGTCAGCTGAATCAGCCACAACTCAGCTGGTGCATAACTTCAGCGTACCTAGATCAGCGGGCAATTAAATCATTGACCATCCAACAAAGTCGCTCCACTAGGTCTCCGATTCCGACTCAATACCTCCCTACACTCTTTACTTAGCTCCGCGACGCCCTTAACACCAGCTTCTTCCCACGATCTCAATATAGGCTGTTCGACAAGACGGTCAACAACCGATATCTCGGATGATGAACGCAAGACGAACTTCTCTACTACCCCATAATGTATTTGCTTCACTTCTTTTCTCACTTTGTAGCAAGACCCGAAGCTCAGTAGGTAGATCCAATAGCGGTGGTAAGTGTTTCAGCGGGTCTAATCCATTGACAGAAGGAGCAGCGGGGTTCGAGAGCGAAAGAGAAGTGGTGAGTTGTGAAATTGATTCAAAGGAAGATCTTAAGGCGTCTAGAGAGAGATCTAAGCTCTCTGCGCGGGACTTCATCTGTTTAACATTTAGTGAATGTGATGGGAGATGAGATATTGTACCTTTTTGATCGTATCGCTCGCATCTATCAGTTCATGATGATGGTTATAGACGAGAGCTTGTCGCTCGCTGTCGAGCTCTTTAATTTCAGTCAAGGTTTCGTTCTCCTTCTTGAGCATAGCGAGTAATGAAGCAGAGGAGTACAGATGGTCGAACAGCTGTTTCGCGTCCGGTGTGGGCGAGTCTGTCCGCCGACGTAGTTGTACATCAGCCAAAGCTGAGTCAAGGACAACAGACGAACCTGGGTTATCGGTCGAAGGCTCGTTCAAGCCATAATAATCTCTCAACAAATTTCTAGCTCTTCTTTTCGCCTGTCATACGCTCAGTATGGATCGTATAAGTAATAACAAACACGTACAGTAGTCCGTTCAAGCGTGTTTCCCTGATGTGATGAAGTTCGGTTCAAGCGCGGCGAGACAGTCGCTGATGAGCCTGCGCTACCTGCTGAAGTTGCAGAATGCTTTCTGGTCATTGGCGGAGCTGCCATTGCGCGCGCTAGAGTCGTGGATTTGCGTCGAAAGACACTTAGATTCGAACAACGAAATGATAATCATGGGTCTGATGGATAAAAAGACGCTGCCAACTGGATGATACCAGACCGTGTATACCCCTGCTTGCTGTTCCTTGTGTCTTCGGTGCAACTCGCCCAACCGGTTCAAGAGCGCACCAAGCCTTCAATATACTGGGCAAGTACGAGCTATGTACAAGAATTTGTAGCAGCGCTCCTCGCTATCAAGCCAGTGAGCGACTGTGCTCGTGCATAGGCAAGCCGTACTATAGTCTTAGGCTGATAGCCTCTGGACAGCCCGGAGACTTGTCGTTTCGCTCTCCTCGCAAGGCAACCGTGTATCAATAGCTTTGCCCGACAGTAATACAGACCTGCTGTATATCTCGCAAGGCCTGCTGCCGAAGAAAACATACTTTGGAACCGCTCGATTAGTCGCCTTGACTGCGCGCATCCTTTTAAAGCATTACTTCCCTTTATCAAGACAAAACGCTTCAGATAACCTACTCCTCTCAGCATTACAGGACACTGCTTTCAATCTCCTGACTTTCTTCTGACTTCGGATCTGCTAGAAGAGCTTCTTATGCTACTTCAGAAAGCCTCCGTAATCACTGCATCTGTGGATCTAACGCTGATGTCGTCCGATCATTGTGACCTCGTCCGTCAACTTCTGGAGGTCTACGAGCATGAGTTGGAGCCCTACTTGCTTTATCAGGAGTCCGGCGGCGACTTTCCTAGCATCTCTAAAGATTGGATCAATACCTGAACAGCATGTAAACGTTCCTTGACATTTTGATGGGTCACCATGAGCAGATCAACTCGAGCTCATCTACTCAGGATGAAGGCATCAGCCGCTCAAGCAGATCCGTCATCTTCGTCATCCCATCCGCACGATGAACCGACATCAGCCTCTTCTGCTGCTATAGCTCACAGCTACACAACACCCGGCCACATTCGCGAATCGGGCGACCCGCTGAGCAAGATCGCCATCGAGAGCGACCATAAGGGATAAGTGGATCACAATCTATGCTGAACAAATGTATGCTGTTGACAATTCATCTACTAAACGCGCTTGACCCGCCCACTTTCGTTCTCCATCAGGGCCGAGGCTTAATGTATGAGAAGCCTTGTATCTTAGACTGATCTACAGCAGAACCAATCGTTGAATTGCACAAACTCGTGACTTTATGTTCACCTAACCAGTATCTGCGTGATAGACCCCTTTGTAATACTAGTATGCAGAAAACGGAGAACCTCTTGCCCTTTCTGACGGTGAGACTTGCTTTTCGGTCTCATCATCGTCATGTTCCGCCTTCTCCTCTGAACATTTGGATCAGCAGGAATGCGTTTGACCCTTGGAGACATACCTTCGTATACATGAGTTCTGGCCAGGATTGTTAGAGCTTGACAACTGATTCTCACTGCGGGCTCACTGGGTGACGACCGTGAGCTGAAATGGCTCGTTGTATCGCGGCGATGGACCTTGCGTGAGACGTTTTCCTGCATCTGGTGCAGTTGCTTCAGTCAGTCAATGGCAGGCCAAAGAGAAGGTAAGCCTACTGCTACCGCCAACGTCTGTTGTTTCCTTATGCATAAAGGACCGACCGCCCAATATTATAGCTGATGTCAGAGCTCCAACGCTACGGGATGTACTTAGCCTGGGTATCAGCTTCACGAGAGAACCACCTACGCATTGATATAGATGGGAAGATAGAGCTTGTTGAACCTAGCAGTGGATGAGGTGTTACCGGATAGCTCGCCTGCTGTCATGACAAAGAGAGCAGCGACTGGAGCATAATTAGCTCGAAACGCGCGCTGACGTGGATCGCAGCTAACCGCTGGAACTATATGTACCTGTCAGCTAGTCGCTTGAATGGCAAGATGAAACGCACGCAATCCAAATGCTGGTGTAGATGGTATACACGATCAAAACTTTCTGTGTGCTGGCTAGACCTTGACTTGACCCGTTGCTTCTTATCGCTGTCGAACGAAGGCGGACATTTTTCCGGATCGCAAGTATCTATGCAGATATATCAGCTTCCTGTTCGCGTTACGACGATGTGCGCACAAGAGCAATCGCGGCTGGCTGAAAGAAGAGAAGCATTACGGTCAAAATGACTATTGACATGTATCGAATCGACTGATCTCGCCATGTTCAGGTGAGCACTGCCGGAAAGGCGTAGGAGCTCACCGCGACGAGAGTCCGACTCCGTAAAGCGTGAAGTTTCTTCAGCTGGTCAGTGAGCCACATGCAAAGTCGATCTCGTTACTCACAAAGGCCGCGGCGGCTTCTTGGTCCACAACCCCTAGCTTGATACTGTCTATCAATTTCTGTCCCGGCACCAAAGCTAGATGCACATGAACTACATCCTGGAGTAGCTTCGTATAGAAAGTTACCTTGATTTAGCTGATCATTCCTGCGGAAAGATAGGTACACTGAGCTTATTCGGAGGTTTTGACAGATGGCCTACGCGATGAAACTAGTAAATTGCAGTCAGATGCTAGGATCGAGAGCTTGGCAGCGTTCAGTGCTCACGTTATCGTCAAGACAGCCCCGAAGAACAATGTTGGTAGAATAAATGAAGCAAGGTGATAGAAGTAAGTATTCAGAGTGAACGAGGCTTTTTTTCCATCACGAGATCGATCTAAGGACCAGACTCGAAAGCCCGAAAAGATAATACTGTTCATATGCCGAATGCTGAGGCTAGGTTTGCTGGCAAAGAGACGTGACGTACGCGCAAGCAGCGACCCAAGCTAGATATAGTAGTACCATTCGCGCGAAGAGATAGAACGCCAGATAGCCGGTGTTATCTCCGCCAGGTCTGGTATGCAAGTCATTCAGCTTCACAGTCAAACCACCCCTTCGACATTCTTACACATGATGATTCAGTTGCCAGATGCAAGATACCATTTCCATCACAGTGTAGATGGTACAAACAGGAATCCATAGCGAGAAGACGTTGGTGGTCAGTGCGCGAAAACCGTTGTCGTCGATAAAGCGGAAGAGCCAGAAGCTGGACGATTGTTTGTATTTTATGCGCTGATATACGAAAGCCGCCACAAGCATGATGGTCGTGATACCATTAGTAATAGCTAAGATGTGTAAGTGGATACGCTCGCTGCGAGTAACCAGATTCAATGGTTGTTGGCCAGAAGAATGCAAATGCAAATGCGCACCTGAAGCTAGCTACAGGATGGATGACTGCTTCTACAGCAGCTATTTGAGCAGCCATAATAGTGAAGAGCGAATGCAAGAGAGAGAAATGAAGAGACATCAAGCGAGATTCAAGCCGACATCTATTTTCCCGCGCAAGCTCCTCTGGAGGAACAAGCGCCGATCTTTGGCGTCCGTGAGCTGTGAGTGTACCTGGAAGTTCGGAGCACCACGCGAGTACCCCGTGGACTGCTGGGACTCGGATCGCGATGAACGCTGGAAGTGCTGGGAGATGGGCCTGTGCGGCATCAATGATAGTGAGCCCGCCCACAATGCGCTGTCCTAATCGTGTAGCTTTGACCTGATCAAAGATGGAGACAGAATCTCAACCTTCGGATCTGCCAGCAGAACAGTACATAGATAAGTCGGATTGACGACGGATGAGAAGTCTAGGAAAGCTCGAGTGTGCAAGAACGCCCATTGCTTAAGATGATCCTGATTTGCGTGGGCAGAAGGTGCTTGAGAGCTTGACGCCCAGCAAATGAGGGAAGGCCAAAGCGAGCCCAGCTTTGTGGTCCTTGCGTAAGTCAGTCTTGCTGCAACGCGATGGAGAGCACATTCCAGGCTAGCATCATAGAACAGATACAGCACAAAGCATAAGAGTGAAACTGGCTGTTTCACGATGACCGACCTCGAGTCGGATCCGTCGACGCGTTGATTGTGTCTTGCGATTCTACAAGAGAGGATACCAATACATTGTACATGAGCTTTGGCAATCTGCTCTCATCAACCGTTGTAGACGTTCTCCTCTTTCGAATCTTCGACATCGCTCCCGTACTTGCCCATCAAGCGTTTACGCCTTCTCAAACGCCTTCAAGATCTTCTCCCTGAGTATCACAGCCGCACTACCTGCCAACTTTGCCGGTACACCTTCTCCTTCCTCCTTCATTGCGCCCATATCGAACGTCTCGCACGAAAACACCCTACTCGACATCAGTTCTCGTTCTTCAACTGCGAGGTTTGCTTACCCTCTGAACCCAGTCTGCAAAACGGCTTCCACAACAGGCATGATAGGTAGATAACTTTGGCGATCGGGGTTGAAAGGCATAGGTCTGTAACTATCTGACCATACACCTCGGGGCGGTTGCGAGTCTGACCATGCTGGATGTGATGAGTTGAGAGGTGGGATCATTCGAGAAGCAGAGGAGATCTAGATCAGGTCAGCTTTTCTGAATGTCGACTTGGAGTTGATGTGATACTCACTTGGAGGTAGTAAATCTTCTCCTTTGGTATTTTGGCCAACTGTGCCAGTGAGCTCCGCAGGTGATCAGCTGGATTCGGATTAGCTAGTTCGTTCAAGCCAGAAGCAGTAGTCGGATCCGCATAATCGATACCGCATATCTGAAATGTGTCCAGACACAAGCCCAAGTTCGGTCGGTCGGCTTTCTGGACGACTTCCCAAGAGTGTTGCCAGGTGTTGAGTGTTTTACCCCAACACCATTGTTCATAAGCTATTTTGATCGGTGGGTTGCGGGTTGCTGCCCTGTCCGCTAATTGTTGCAGGTCTTTGATGTGGACGTTGATGTCGGTTGATGAGTTTGGTTCGTCGGTAGTGCCGCATTGCAGCATCGGTGAACCAAGTGCTTGGATAATGCTGTGTATTGTTAGCTAGTTCATCTATCCTGGTTGCGGCGCTTACCGAAACCAACCCTCGGCTCTTTCAAAGGCCTCATTACGGTCCTCTTCATTCGTGTAGCCGCCGAAAGCGCCAAAAGGCATGATAGTAGCAATGTACAGGCCAAGCTCTTCACACTTCTGGTGGATGGATTTGGCTACTTGCTCAAGCGAGTCGAAATCTTTCTTGCCCTTGAAAGCATCTCCGAGCGTAGAAGAAGCATAGGATACCCTTCACAGAGCATAAGAGAGATAGAGGGCATGAGGTAAGAAACGGACAGGTCAGGAAAGCCCATCTCGACGTGGGAGAAGCCTGCTGCAGCAATAGCTTGAAGTTTTAAGACGAGTGTATGACCTTCATGTGCTCCGGCTACCTTATACATCAGTAACAGCTTGCGATGACAAAATGATGACGCTGACCGCTCGGAGTGCAATACGCAAGAGGAATCTGGTCTAGTTCCTGCTTTGGAAGGGAGAGGGTGGCCTTGAAGCCTTCGTCTGTGAGTTCTGTTGCTGCTACTTCCATACTTGAGCGCTTGTTAGAAGCAAGATGAATATTTGGCCAAGGTTGTCGAGCAATCGCCATGTCCGGATCATACCAAAGGCTGCTATATATCCTGAACTGTAATTTGACCGTCTATCTTATGCTGGCAACATCAAGCTGTCAAAGACTTGGAGGAGGCTCGGAAAGCAATTACTTTGCAATCTCGTCTGCTCGTAAATCTCTGCTCGCTATTTGTCTTCCTTTGACTTTCGTAATCTCTATCAATGCTGCACTCTCTATCTGTCCCTGCGATTCCTGCTGTTTGCCTAACCAAAGCCAGGGAAAGCGCTGGAATGTAAATCTAGCCTGACTGGAGCCTGACTGTGGTCAGGAATCAGATAGCTCCTATAGCACCACATAGACTGTCTATAAAGAGGTCGCTGCCGCTTACCATTCCTGTTTCCGCAAGATCTTTTGATACATTAGCAAACATCTCAAGATTTGCGCAGATCTTTCTGTCCAATCTCTCCCTGCCTTATTTTACCCTTCGCAGCTTTACTGTGCATCTCACGATCTTTGCTCTAGATCGAACGTATTCGATGAAGTCACTGAACTTTCAAAGAAGACTTACGCGCTTATAAACGCAAATGTCTGCTGCTCATCTGAAAATGCAGCATCAACAGAACCAAATGCCCTAGCACTTCACCCAAGATCAAGTCGAAACGAGACGGAGGAGATCAATCGGATGTGTACGCGTCAAGCTATCATCCGCAAAGGATGTTCTGACCGCCATTCCAAAAAGAAGGACGCTTTCGGCCACTCGACATTTTGCATCAAGGATCAAGGCAAGGCCAGCAATATCGTAATACATATCAGCTACGGATTAGCCCGGAGCTCAGGATAGCTCATGAACATGAGGTCATCTTTTCCTATCATCTAGAATGACTTCGCTTCTCGAACCGCTTCCTAGTTTTTGCGCAAACCATAATCTCTGCATTTTCACGGCCGTCCGACGTTGATGTTCTGGGCTGACTTTGGCAAACATCGTCTCAGCCGATATCTGGTATCGCATGACTTCGCAGATCAACGTACTACTGCTACATTCGTACAGAAAACTTATGCGTGAACTCTAAACATCAGAGGAAAGGAATCATATCGAGTTTACTGTTCTATGCGCAGTGGTCGCCCCTCCCCTGAACCACGCCTATCAATCATCGGACCTGCAGTAGGTCAGGCTGCAGAAAGAATAGGTAAGGTTCACCTCAAATGTACACTCATTGAAGCTTACCATGCGGATGACTTTGGTCCTGCGATTTAGTTGGGTAAGCTGGTGGATTTGCTGCAAGCTGCCATGGTTGCAGATGAGCATTATCAAGCGGTTTGATTGGCGGTGCTACTGGACCAGCCCGCTGATAAGATTCATTCATCAAAGGATGACTTGCAAGATGGTCAGCGACGACTGTACAGCTTTAGAGCATTCATGAACGTACCGAGCAGGAAAGTCAGGATGGTAGCCATAGTGGGTAGTACTCTTTGAGCTTGGATCTATCAAACACAGACATGAGCCTCATGATTAATCTATTGAGCGATACTGACACATGGCAGAATATCCATCATGTTGACCGGATGCCCGGTTTTGGAAATAGGCGTTGATGCTTCTGTAAGCATCAGAGCTTGCAAATTTATTGACGAGCTCGGTGGGCATTGTATAGGGAACCTTTGCCGGGAAAGCTGGCTTGACGACTTTTGCTTGTTTGTTCAAGAGACGGTCCATTTTCTTTGGTTTGCGAGTTTCGTCATCCTTGTCTTTAGAGACCGGTTCGATGCTACCAGGGAGATGAGTAAGTATAGTACACAGGTATATAGGATTGGACCTCACATCCGGAGACAGTACGTTGTCATGTAGTCCAAGCTGAAGCTTGACAGAGCATTATGGCCTTCTTTTTTGTTATTGACAAGTGCCGTTCGCAAAGCATCTTCTTGCTGCCGTCTTTCCAGCTCATACGTCGAGATCACCTGTTTAAGGGGCTTAAGATGCTGCTCTGGTAACTTGTGAAGAAGAACGTACATCTACCATGTCACCTACAATGGGGTCCCTATCGAACTTCTCCAAGAAGGGACTCTCTCCAGATAACAAGACGAAGCAAACGAATAGCCAGCCAGGACCTAGACTAAACAAATTGTTGATTGAACCTCGGCGTATGCAGGAGAAGTGATGAACTTACTCTGGCTCGCTACTCCACATCTGGTGAGTGATTAGGATATTTTTCCATTTAACCACTGTAATGTAAAGCCTTCAGCTCCAATGCACACTCATGGGGGTGCGAAACGAACGAGTATTGTATAGAGCGGACGTCTTGTACGAATCTGCATGTCCTAGGTCCTCCCGTGCATAACCGTGTGATGCGGCCACAGGAGTGTGATCTATATAATATCTCTCAGCTGGGCCCGACCATCACGTATGTTGACTGACAGACATAGAGTAATACTGGTTTCTTCAGTCTTTTCTTGTCGTCTGTATACTTCTTAGCTTAAGTTGAGGGCGCTCTCTTAACAACCACACTTACCCCACAAATGAGGTTTTAAAGTGCGATCGATGGCCGCCGCCAGCTGTTGATCAGAGGTATCATCGACTCCCTGAACGTTGTCAATTTCTTGCAAAAATTGGAGGGGGCCCATAGCCGTCGAGTGATCGTGCTTTAGGTGACATTGAGCTCTTTCGTATGCAGATGGGCTTCAACGCACATCTTGTGGGTAGCGACCTTCGGACCTGGGCTTGAGACAGTGTTGCCGGATCTAAAGTGAACCATCTCACCTGGCCATTGATTCCAATGCTGTTCGAGCTGTTCAGTAGTCTTCAGCATGTGGAGCACATTATTCGAATGCACTCGATGCATCTGTGACGTTCCATGAGCACCAATGTCGTTCACATCTGCGATTTCTCACAATGATGTCGTGCCCCATGTGCTGTCGGAAATCAATGACAAGGCGGGCAAGTGAGTGCAAGGTGTGGCGAGGATGCTCTGTGGGATGGTAATTGTTGATCTGCCTGGTCGCCGGTGCTGTGTGGATGTTAAAATGTTCAATATCACCGAGGTGTCCCTCGCTGTATTGAAGCATCAGCCTATTACTACCAATTCAGGGCAATGGCTTGCTCAATGAGAAAAATGGCATCATAGGGTAATGCCATCATCAGGTCGAGCCCTCCGGTTCCCGGTTCCACGAAATGCCTATAGTCGCATCAGTGGGCAGGCGAACATTGTATGTGCGAACTCACTCGATATTGTAGCCGTGATGCAAAGAGAATTCAAGAACCCGGACGAGATACGACTCAATCAGACTAAGCTTGTGATCGGCGGTGAAGATAATGCGTCCACGCAAGCCAAATTTGTTGACGCCGTCCTTCTTCACGCCGGTTTGCAACAAATAGCTTAGCAGAGCAAAAGCATGATTTGCTACATCTTGACACTTCGGAAGCCCAGTCTCGGCATCGCCTGCGAAAGTATATTAGATGCAAGACGAGATACCCTACAAGAAACGACATACGATGATTACTCAGGTGAGTAGATGGCCAGATGTCCTCGGACAGTATAGTTTTATACTGTGCGTTTGTGAGGTGATAGGTTTGTGCGTGCAAACGGTGGTCCCATTCCTCGAATAAGGTAGCTCGGGTCTCGTCAGTTTTTACGAGTTCCACTGCGGATGCCTTAGTATGTAGGCTGTCATGAGATAGCCACTCACCGTAATGATGATAGTATGACGGGTCGTGAGCAAGCTTATAAGCATCCAGCCCACCACCAGCACCAAGGTTGTTCTCGACTAGTTACCGGCGAAGTGTACAATTCTGCTCCGCGATGGCATTCGGTGCTTGTTTTTCTACCCCAGTACGAACGGCCAACGTCCTTACGAATATGCCCGGGGCGCGAATAGGTGTAGACGAAGAAAGACCTGTGTCCGTTTTGGAGAGTCTCCAAAATTTCTTGTCCTTCTCGTCCTTGTCGCCGCTCTTCTTGCTGTTGAACATCGACGATATGCGCGGCGCAGCTAATGAGAGTAAGGATGCAGACTCAAGAGAACAGGTATGGTCTTTGTTCGAATATAGTAATGCTATGGATGTCGTCGCCGGTAACAGTGGATAAGGATGTTAGCAAGGGAGACCAGCTATAGATGGAAATGTCGATGCGAGGCAAAAGAGTACGTAAGGATGAGAGCAAGAGCTGAATTGGCAGAAGACCGGCTTTTCTAGACGGTGATAAACGAAGACTGCAGCTGAGAAGACCTTGGCTGGTGTCACACTTCTAATCGAGGTTTTCATCTGAGATACGAACTTCGAGCGCACAACAGGTTGAAGCTAAAGTAGCATTAGACAATAGCAGTAAGAGCCTTCCACGTAGCCAAAGTCATGCCCGAGCTGGAAATAGAAGGCGAATGCGGCCGAACGGGATTAGGCGAAAGCAGATTCGAAAGACGGCTCCAGAGTGATGCCTCTTAGACGACATCTTCTTTTACAAGCGACAGTACTGTGAAGCAACTTGAAAGATGATCTTGGCGTCGACAGGCGGAGTATACGCATCGCGGTCCAACTCGTGAGCCGGATATGCAAAATCCAGACCAATAGGTTGGCGGACGGTTAACACTGCTGCATCTATAGCTAACACAAGCCAAAGAGTCTTGCATCTTTGCTCGATAGCGCACAGCGGTCATAGCCAGAAAGAATCACTTGGTGAACGAGAGTGTAGCAATGGTCTGCAGACAAGGACAGGGTCGAATTCTCGGAAGACTGCTTGGGAAGACTGCTTAGAGCGGATAACGAGTACGTGCTTGGCTGTTGTCTCCGAGCAAGATCATCCAACAGTAGAGTATAGATCATACACAGTGTTAGCAGCGAATGTGCACTTCTCTGTCGTGCATTTGAGCGTTACATCTCATCTCATCTCTTTTCCACATTAGCTTAAGCCTGAGGCAACATGAGCATTGTAATAGCAGATAGACAGCCTGTTCGACTTACCTTGTACTGTGTTGAATCACTGAGGGATTTGAGGTGGCACAAAATCCCTCTCTTGCCCATAGCGGTTTTCCAGATCTATCCGTCGTCAACAGCATCGAGCCTGTAAATAGACAAAAGCTTACCAACGAGCCAATCTTCAAATGACAACTGTTCTGTGTATCGGTGGTAGCCGATTGCCTTGCTTTGACATGTTTGTTCCAGGTTTGTGAGAGCTCTTGAAGATCTCGTAGTGACAAGACGCAGCAAAGAAAAGTCACGATGAATGATGGCATCTGCGGCAGCGTTCACGCGACTGCTGTCGCGGTCGAGGTGCACAAAAGCGACTTGGCTATTGAGAGTGAACATCATTAAGCGCTGTATGTCCGATTGGTAAAAGCAGCGGCAGAAGATGCCAAGGATTGTGTCTCTGTTAGGTCATGGTATCAGTGTCTTGCTCCGATAAGTACTGTTGCGAGTGACTTGCGGAAATTTCAGGTTGTCCAGGTCATGATAGCGCACAGCGAAATACCTCAAATTCGGCAAGGTGTCCAACAAATTGGCTCCCAAGGTGATCGTGTGGAAAACAGTGACGAAGAGCGCCAGAGTAACGACGGATGGCGGCAAAGCGTGCACAATTTGCGATAATCGATCACCGTTGGTTAATTGGTAGAAGTTGATGTACACATACTGCAAGTGGTGGCTTGAGGATCGTGTCGGGTAAATATGCGGAGCCGGAGTGCCATAATGAAGACCTTCAAGTACGAGATGGAGACTCTCCAACTTTGGTGAAGAGCATAGGAACCCGACCAGACCGGCCAGCTGCGGCTCTGTCGTTTCAAAGCCTTCCAGTCTCAGATTCACCAATGAATCCAACCCTTGATCTGCGGAAAGGAAGGCGGTAATGACTTCGTGCACTTGGATCGATGTTTGGCCCACATTGTTGGTCGCAAGCAGAAGAAGTGTAGTCAGAGATGCAAAGTCAAGAATTCCCTCCAGTAGTGTGTTGCGGTGAAGTTTGTGGATTGCACCGTTCGGCCAATTTGGACAGGTGAACCGCTTCATCATCCTCCCAAACGCATTGCCATTGCCATCTTCCTCATCCAACCCAAACGCTTTCATAAAGGCAGTTCGAGGTGGTCCACTACGGTAGCTGAAGAAGGGAGCCAGATGTAAAGCTGAACGAGCTGCTCCTAATGTCGATTTGCAGATCAACGAGAGCTGAGCGATTTGAGCTTGATGAGGTCCATGCTCGGCAAGACGACGCATCGAAGGCCGAGGAATAGAGGAAAAGATGATGAATTGGAGCTCGACAGGCAGACCGGCGAGAGATGCTCGAGGTATCGGCGCTCTTTTTGCCTGCTTCTTGGACTTCTGGGCTGAAGGCTTGCTGGCAGCGATTACAGGCCTTTTCACTCGACTGCTGCGACGCGGTTCTGACATGCTGCCCAACTCTTGCTGCCTCAAAGACTCCTCGACTCTTGAACCTCAACAGCTCCCTGACACGACTACCTGCTGCGTCTAGGACAGGTGCTGAGCCACTGAGCACTATCACGGAGGCCTGCAGCTCGCTTTGGGCTTCAAACTGAATTCGAGTTGGCTGTCCTGCTCCAAATCCCGCGACAAATTGTTTCGCCTATGGACGATCGTCTACCCACAGTGTAAGTGCGCAATGGACCGATACGTACAGCGCAAGCATCGGCAGAAATCTGCAAAGATCGAAAGTCAGCAAGCACTGGCAGCCGCACCGTTACATCTTCCACAGCTGCCTATCGAAGTACACATCATCATCGCTCAGTGGACTGTCATAGCTATAGACGAGCTATGCGGTGCGTCTTCAGTCTAGCTCGCTCGGCCCAATGGCTGATCAGCGTCCACTAGCCGACGACCTACCTCACGACTATTGCGCACGTCCGAGGACCCGTTACGTAGCTCTTAGTAGCGCAATGCTGGCCTCGAAGGCTTTCTACGCCGCGATGGCACCATCTCTTTACTCTGACGTCGTTCTCATCGGTTCTCGCATCATTCACCAATTCCAAGTTAGTGTGCTTGAACGAAGATCGGATCTCATCAAGCTCGTCAGGACGCTCACCGTACGACTCAATATTGAGGATTTTGGTTTGCATCATCTCTCCGACTTTCTGCTGGATTCCCGCTGGTCAAGCCTTCAGCACATATGCCTTCTTGTTACTTCGCAAGAGCAGCATAAGCTCGACAGTCAATTCAGCCGCGATAGTTGGTTCTATCGACACTTCAGCGTGCTTTCGCAAGCATTCGAAGCCAAAGGATTGCCATTTCAGTTCATTAATCCTTCGCATTACGAGCGCGCAAACCCGTCCGGCCATCTGTTCGACTCGAATTGTGTTGTACCACATCAACAAAGCAGCATCACTATACATGACAACAGCGTGCTGGCGGTCATTGAGGTGCCCTTCCGGCAACATGATGCACTGATCTGGCTGTTGGACGGCATACTAGACGACAAGCACGTTTCACGCATCGGACTTCCTATTAGTCGGAACATCTTGAAGAGAGCTCGGCATCTCAAGGTGGTGCGCCAATATCAAGGTGAAGACAGCTGGTCTGCGCAACATGACTTGGGAATCACCGAAGATCAGCTTCTTTCGCTCGAATTCATTGCCGCCGGCAAGGATCCGCTCGACATGCTCGACACGGAAACGCTATGCGAGATTGCAGCTGGGAACATCAACCTTCGATCCCTTAAGCTTGTAGGAAACCTCAAAATGTGTCCTGACGACCCACAAATCTTCTGGTTTTACTTGCCCAAATCGATCGAAAGTCTCGAAATGACCATCAATCAGATACATTTCATTGAGCCGCTCTATGAAGATCTACGCCGACCACCTCGATTACGCCTTTATGCGCCCAAGCTCAAACACTTTATCTGTCATTTGGATCTCGACATTGAGAGATTTGACCGGTCAGATCAGCGTGATAACGACCTGCTGGAGAGATGGAATGTGTATCTAGAGGAGCCTGAGAGTGACGATGACTGCGATGAAGAATGGGACCAGTATTATCGGGATTATGGCAACGCGGAAATGCAGTTCATGCACTGCTTTCTAGGGTGAGTCTGGCTGTCCGTGATAAATATGGCTGATGCTGATCTATTTTATGCTGCAGTCTCATGCGACACAGGGGCATCAAGTGTACTGGTAGAGGGCATGCTGGTAACCTGGTGCAGCCTGTGATCTCGGAACATTTAAAGCCCATTACGTGAGCACCTGCCAGTCTTCCTCTCAATTTTCTCGACTGACTGTAGCAGACTTGACAAGAAGTGATACATTACGATCAGCAGACAGTCTTAGCAGTGCAACACCCAGGAGAAAGTCTGCCAAATTCATGACTATGACGAATGTGGTCGCTCGCCCCGAAAACGACTCGGCTTTTCGACTTTGCTTTGATAGGAAGCGAAATGATTTTGTGGCTCTCATGACAATTATCAGTCAAGTCCTACTGGAGAAAGAGGCTACAGATCACAAGCACTATACTACAAAATCGTTGTCTACAGGTTCTTCTGTCGTCGGGTAGAGGGCTCTTTTGCGCTGTTCGTCCGTCTTCACTTGCGACGGCATCTTAGCATGCCTCGACAACTGACCAAATGCTAGACATACTCACGAGCGCGGCCTGAGGCGAAGCTTCTTTTCCGAAGGTCTCTTCTCGAAATCTGCACAGTCAGCAGAGCAGGGCGATTTCTATTCTTTGTCCTGTTCTTTCTCTATCAAACTTACATTCCTACTCCTGTCATATCGCCGTCTTCTTGGTCTCCTGCATCTGTATTTTGAAGGCGTTTATCAATGGTTATTCGTTCATCACGCTTGATCCTCTCAGCGTCTACCTCGTATCGGGACATGGTTACCTGACGGGCGCAATCATGGACGGGTTTAAGTATCTATCTCTATTCAATAATTGTTCTCATTGTAGCAGTCTACGTTCGAGCATTCGACGTGCGTTAGTTTATCAGTCGTGCCGCTTCTGCTCATTCAGTCATAGGTTTGGCATGATGTCAGCAATCCTGCTGCGCCAGAGACGCCTGTTCGAGGAGGTTTTGCTTCCAATGGTCAGTCCTCCTACTCTTCGCATGACCGTCGCTAAGAGGCGGTACAGGTCCAGTAGAAGGTCTCGATGATCCTCAGATGCTTTGCAGAGGCGATAACAAGCCTGCTCCTTTAGTCGGTGAGTGCACATCGTCCGATTGGTCTGAAGCTGAGGAGACGCTAGCTACCATTACTGCTGGATCGACAATCGATTTCCAGTGGCAATGGACAGGCGATAATCACTTGTGAGCTTTGCTTTCGTATGTGAGAGAGATGTGTCTGATCTGCGTAGTGGTCCTATCTCGACCTATGTCCGTCGTTTCTATTTTGCGTATAGGTGGACTGAGATTGCTCAGATGACTTATTGCAAGAACGACGACTGTACAACTGACTCAGCGACGGGAGAACAATGGTTTCTCATTGATCGACCAGAAACGTGGGATGGAACTCAATGGAGCGTTCAGAAGATGATGGCTAACAACAATACTATGTCTGTTGAAGTGCCGGTAGACTTGGCTCCAGGCCAGGTCATGTTTCGGCATGGTTAGTACTCTGGTCTCAATGCAGAATCTTAGGCTCATATTCGGACAGAGATCATCGGCTTGCATGTGAGTGGCTTTGAAGGGGAAGAGGTCTAGCTCTGATCAATTTCGATTAGATCACTAATAATCCGTAGGCTATTCATCATACTATACTGCTTGAAAGTGACATGTGCTTTAGTCAATTCTATCCATCTTGTCTTCAAGCTGAACTCAAGTCTTCTGGCACTCTGAAACCAGAAGATAACCTGGTAGCTTTCCCAGGTGCCTACTCAGCTGACGACGGTAAGATTTCTTCTGGACAGATAGTAAGGCGATAGCTGATGAGCGCATCAGCTGCTTTGACTATCAATCTTTGGGATCCACCTTTTACTGCTGAAAGCGTCTTTCCTGAGCGTGAGTATTCGAGATACACTACTCCATCGGAGCTCACGTGATGACCAGTCGGACCATCGATGTATAACAGAGGCACAGACGATGCTCAAGACGATATTCCAAAGCAAGGCATTGCTACTTCCACAACGGGAGAGGCGCAGAAAGCAGACGATGGTGAAACTACAGAAGGAACTCTCCCTGCTACTACCCTCTCGTCCTTGATACCTAGTCAAGTTGACGATGATCAAACTACAGAAGAACCTTCCTCAGCTACTACCCTCTCGTCTTTGATAGCTGGACAAGTCGACGACGTGGATGATGCTGATATCCCTGATACACTTGATCAGCCAACAACAGCTCGGCCTCAGTCAGCCGCCGTCACATCATCAGCACAAACAGATGAAGTATCATAGTCTCAATTAAGCAGCTCGTCGATTCGATCTACACCTCTTGCTCTCATTGGTGTGCTGTTGGTCTTGAAGTACATCATGTGAGGTTGATATTCCATGTACAAAGTGAACCATGAAGCATAAGTATGCCGTATCCTCTACTCTACCCGAGATCTCTTGCCAGTCCCTTGCCAGTTGAGCTCATCGACCTGAATGTTCACCGTGCCTGCGCTTAGAAACGAGCATCTCCTCTTGCTGTTCGAGCGATCCCATATCTGCTCAACACATGCTTGGGCAGATGGTGAACGAAAGCTGAATAGATTGCAATGCAAATGAAGCGGCTGGCCAGAATCTTCAACCATCCTCCTTCATTTCCTCTGCCTCGGCAGCAGCTTTCGGAGGGTCTCTGGTTTGCCAACCAAAGAGGCTGAAGGCTGAAGTGAAGAAGGATGCTATTACAGCGAGACTGTCGGAAGCTGATCAGCAAGCAGCTCGGACCAGCGTACTGCAGGTTCACTTACATGAAGGACACGATCAGAAGACCGACTGTAAGAAATTAGACCGAGAACGATATGCGAAAGCTTGCACCTACTGCCAGGACCAAGCTTGACATCGCCAGCGGACAGAAACGTCTGTTCCGCAGCTTTCTGCACTATAAAAACCGCCAAGACAGTCTCCAGCAGAGCGAATTGCGCCCTAGTCTGGTATCAGAGAGTGAAATCTGGATTAATCGGCAGCCTTACCAAAAACACAGAAAGAAAGGCCAGGGCGACTATTGCAGTCGTGAGAGAGCAGCATCAGCGAATGATTCTGCTATTCAGAAGCCTGGATGCTTACCTTTGTGATGCTGCTTGTCGGAACGTCTCCTTGGTGTCTGATGCATACGTTGAGACGAGATGCGAGCCAGCACTGAGACACTAACCTGAACCCAAACATGGAACTGATCGCAGCGAAGAACAATATGATGCAAGCTGTCAAAGCCCAGCCTCTCAACCAGCCTAGCTCCCACATGACTATAAGCGAAATATGAGATCACTCAGAGATGTCTGAAGCAGACTAGAGCTTACGGTCTTCTGGCCCACAGCCAGGAGCAGCACACTCTTGCTTGCAAGTCGCGGCGACATCTTCAAATCCAAAGAAGTCAGTTTCCGTCATCTTCTGAAGACTCTGTAAAGCGTACCGATGTTCTGTCACAAGAATTAGACTAGCATTCAATGTTGAGCAGGTCGAAAGGAACATACAGAGCAGGCATGCCAGTCAAAAGCTCCGCATCGTCTATCGCCTACTTTCAACAGATACAATTCGGGTCGACATAGCGCAATCAAAGGGATAAGAAGGACGGCGGCAATGAGGGTAGACCCGATGACTATACCATTGACTGCAGTGTCAGAAAGTACCATACTGATGGAGGCCTGGCCCTGAGATTGGTCAAGCCGGTATTGATTTTCGAGCAGAACTTCGAATAAGACACAAAGGGAACAGGATGACTGGAAAGCAGAAGAGAGGGATACCATTGCCGTGTAATCGTCGAATTACATCATAGCATTGCTTTGCACAATAGCTGCTGCAAAGGAAGTCCATCATCATATGCAAGTTGAAACCGCGGAGCGCTCACTTAGGAAGCTCGTTATCCATCTTGAGCTGCGATGTAGGACTATGAAGAAGTTGAGTATCGTTGCCAATTACATGAACAATGGAGCGTACATTGATTGCCTCCGTAAGGTGCCTCGCCTTTTTGTTTCCGGCCTTTTCTTCTCGAGCAGAAGGTAGATTCAGCGCAGCTAGTTCGTCAGAGTAGCTACTTGCGACTTGAGCAGTGGTCTGGCAGTGGAAGAATAGCATACGTTTGTAAATCTGTCTTCAGAGCATACAGCTCATCTTCCAGCGTCTGCGCATCCTCTTCATACTCCTTCTCTAGGTCCGCCAGTTTCTCCATCACCGTCTCATACGAACATCGGGTTCTTTTGGGCGTAGCGCTAGCAGATGTATCCCCAGCTTCCTCATCTTCGGAAGACTCATCATCCGAAGAGTCGCTCAACGCTGCAGAATGCGGCTGGGCAGCGAAGTCATGAATGTTGCGCTTGACCTGTTCCCTGATGTTTGACCTCTGCTGAACCAGCTGAGAATAAAGTGCCGTCAATGCTGCTCTGCATTGAACGCCCGATCAGCCCTGTGTCGTCGCCCTCTACAGCTTACAGACGCACGGATCCACGTCTCGATTCGGGTTTGCCTTCTGCAGGGCTGCTTCAATCTCGCCTATGGCCAACGAGTCGAGCAATAGCGTCGAGTTCAATAAAGCGCGGTGTAGAATCGATTTGGCTGTGATTTCTGCTTCCTGACTTCTTGCGCGCTTGGAGGCCATCTCGGCCAGGCCTTTCAGGTTCTGCGCTATCCGTCTTCCCGCTCCTCGTGCTCGTATTGGAAAACAGTGCATTGTAACTCAAATCCACCTGCTGAGGAGCTCTCTCTCAGAGTGCACAGACTCGCCTGAGCAAAGGTATGTCTTGTGTCTTGAACAGTACAAGCAAAGTGTTGAAAGTCTCATCAATTGAAGCTGCAGAGCATGTCAATGCGCACGACAACCTTTCCTCAATTCTCGCGCTTACCAGTCGAGCTTCAGCTAGCCACATGCTGTTTCGTTGGCGAAAACATAAAAGAGCAATGTCTTGGTCCGTCAGATGAGCATAACTTTGAGTGCATTCTGATGATTCCAGATAGCCGAGTTTCCACCTGTTAACTATCGCTTACTGCCTCAGGAATTCGAGCCAGCGATTTGGAAGGTGATGCAAGTCTCGACACTATTTTACGCTGCTCTCCTTCCCTTGCTATATTCAAATATCAGCCTGGCGGGAAGTTATGCCATCCAACAATTATGCGGCACACTGGACTGCAATCCAAACTTGCTCATCTACACTCGTCAGCTCCATATAGCCTTCAAGTATGGCGACGTCGACTTTATCTACCTGTCGAATTTGGTCTGTCGGGCGTTGTGGCTAATGCCCTGCGTTGATCTGTGCACCATATCCGTCACTCGACGCTATGACCCCACCGTAGAACGTCAGGACTTGCTTGAAAACTTTCGACCATTGGCAAGCATCCTGCAAGCGAAAGACATCAGCCATATTCTGGCCGACAAGCGCTCATACCACGATGACCACTATCAAGACGAAGATCTCTTCAAGTACGTATCTTCCAGAGAGCGACGGCTCGAGCTACCCCACTACTGCACGCATGTGACGGTCATCGATCCACCTTGTGGCAAGCTGCATCCATTTCGCATATGGTACGCCGAAGACAAGTACATTGGCTGCGCCCCTAAGGAAACCTGTCCAATTGGCGTCACAAGTCTCGATCAGATCCATCATCTCAATATCGTACAGCAGAACGACGACCAGCCATTGGATTCGATCTCTAGCGCATTGAAGCCTTTTACACAACCTCTGTCAAGTTTTAGCTACTCCAGCGTTCACGAAGACATAATTACGCCAATAGAAATGTTTTTGGAAGGCTCACCTGCCTGTCACCTGCTCCGCTATCTAAAAATCGACACTAGACTCAACGATTTCCTCAGTGATCAGCCCGCTACCTTTTGGGCTGCGATGCCTCCAAGTCTAGAGACACTCGACCTTCGTATTGACCAGCTCCAATTGTTGTCGCCGTTTTACCTTTCTTTTCGCGGCGTGAAGCCTTGGCAACGCACCCAATGGCAGAAACTTGGTCATTTTCTGTGTCATATACCGAGCAATGGGAATTGGCATTGGGAGAATGACGACTTTTTGCGTCGAGACTGGACTGTTGGAGGCGATTTGTTGTGCCCGAGTGATCCCTTTGAGCCCGATGCATCGGGCGGCTTATCAAGCGAATGGCTTGAATATGAAGAGGCGGTAATGGAAGCGGGATGGCGATTCATTGATGCTTTACTCGGTACGCTGCGCTTTCATGGCATCCTATGCACTGGACGCAATAACCCGGGCAATCGCGAAAGACCTCTTATCGTTGATTACTTCAAACCAGCTAGGTAAGCTGAAATCATCTTCGCTCACGTCACTAGACTTACTAGCATCAACAGAGTTCGCTCTAATTGACCGAAATCAGTCGCCGCTCTGACGGAGTTTACGGTCAACAACATTCGACTCAGGAAAGCAATAGGCCTTTTAATCTTTGTGCGCATGTGCATCGACCTAGAGCATTGTCAATTCTACCCATGCGAATCACTGGCAATATGCGTGTTACTGGGCGATGCGTGAACATTAGGCGAATCGTTGTGAAGCGTGTCTTATGGTAACTGCTACATTCCGACCTAATACAGTGAGAGACTACATTGCGCCCAAACACCCTCATTCTTCCATACTCTCGTCATCTCCGCCGCCAGCTATCGCAACAGGTCAGCATGAATAGTAGCAACAGAGTCTCACGCATACCTTGCATCTGCGTCAGAGTATCATGAATCTCGTCCAACTCTTCGTCCGAATCTGGATCTGACTGAGGAGCCTTCTGACTAGCTTGCGACTGTCGACCACTTCGTCTCTTTTTCGGTTGTGGACTCTCCTGCGACTCTTCTAGCTCATCCTCTTCTTCGTCCGAGGCTTGCTGTGTGGCCTTCTTCTTCCCTTTCTTGGGTGCAGCAGCAGCCTTCTTTCGACCTTTCTTAGCTGGTTGTGTTGGCTCTTCGTCCGAGTCGACCGCGGGAGGGAAAGCTGTGTCGTCGGCGTGAATGATGCTGTCACCAATGGGTATCATCTTTTTCTCGTCTTTCGGCCAAGCTCTGCAAGCCCAGACATCAAAAAGGGTCAAGGCTCGAAAGGGTGAGACGAACGCTTTACAGCCTGGGCAAGCTGACTTTGCCTTTTTCCAACTTTCTAGGCAATGCTTGTGCATTCTCACTTCGCACTCATCGGCCGGACACATGTATCCCTTGATAACGCTATCCTTAGCGGTAATTTGCGCAGAAGGTTGCAACGTACAACAGTGACAAACTCTGAGCAGTCTTCGCACTTGACTGACAGCACGTCTTCGAATTCGGCAAAGAGGTAGTGTTCGAGCTCGACTAGAGACCGTAGCGATAGGGAATAGCTGCCTCTACTGCTTCGATGTATCCAGCCTGGACGACATCAGCGAGAGCACAGATGTAGGATGAGAAGAATCACCTTTTGCTACATACGAGTCTAACAGCGTCTGAGCCTGAGTCTTCTTTAGCGCAGGTTTGACTTCTTTCGAGAGGTTCATTGCTTCGAAAGTCGAGATAGCAAACTTCATGTCATCGGCAGTCATAATCTCCTCGATCTGTGCTTTCGGGCAGTCCATCAGCTCGCTTTGGAGCAATAGAGCACGCGAACGCACAAGCATGCGGAAATACATGATTTCTTGCGGGCTGTACTCTGTCGCGACTTGAGCAAGTACATCACTTCGAGTGTTGACAAAGATCAAGTGCGGCCGGCCAGTGACTGGGTCATTTGAGCGTTTCAAAGCAAAGCCCAATTTGTTCAACACATCGTTCAAGTCGGTAATGAGGTTAGGAAAGTCTTGTTGACGATGAGGGACTAGCAGAGCATGAGCGACAGTATTTGATAGGCAGCACAGGCAGCTGACCACCGAGGATCTTGCATGACTTTACGTGAATCTTTGACGCGATGGAATCAGTCATGTTCCGCCGCGAAATACAAGCTTGGAGAAACAAATGGTGTAGAGTGGTGAGCTTGGTGTGCTGTGCGTCGCCTGCATCTCCTGCGCTGGCGTCTGAATCTGACATGGCTGATAATGGTCTAAACATGCAAAAAGTCGCGTCGAGTCTCGGGCACTCAGAGCTCTGCCAGAGTGTCTAGATTTGTTATTGCATGACCGTGTGGCACGTCGTCAAGATGCTGTCAACTCATTACCAGTCTAGAATGCGCGATCAACCCATCTCTTCGATGCTACGGATGGAAGTAAATCACACGACGCTGGTCGCAGAAGTGCGGCTTTCCTGTCTTGATGAGATATTCCTGGTGAGAATTAAGGCTTTCAGAGCAATGTTGCCTGGGGCGCAGAGATTCTGTCAGCACCGATTTTGTGCAGCGAACGCGAACGCACCTCGGAGGCTTGACTTCCATGACATAAACATGTCCACTTTGACTAGATAGATCAGCTATAGCATTCGAGGATGTGATCTGAGAGCAGCAGGAGCAGAGGATTCTATCAGCCAGCACCTTCAATTTCCGTCTCGTGTGGTGAGTATCCTTGATGCTCGAGATCTCTGCATATTAGTCAGCTGTCTCGTTGCCAGCCAAGAGACATCGAGGTCATGCCAGAAAGCTATGAGCGAAATTCCGATCATTCAGAATGCTGGAGGTGCAAGGGCAAGCACGAGAATCAAGGAAAGCTTGTCCGGGGGCACAGAGAAGTTATGAAGAGGTCCTTGGTCTGATTGAGAGCTTCAGAAGAGGCAGTGTGGAGAGGAGAATGATAGCAGGACGGAAAAAGTTAAAGCGCTGGCATACGGCGATAGTTATACCACGAGCGATTAATGAAGTCAAAAGCCTTTGAGAGAGCAGCACGTATTGCCAGACATGTCAAACAGAGATATCCAGTCCTTGCAAGTCCTTGCCAGAGCGTAACGACTCATTCGAGGTCGACTCGAAGCGTCGAACGGTCGAGAAAATCGATTCATGCTGTTTGCTTATCCTATACTTGCTGTTGATGTCTTGCGCGTCTTCGGTCGTGTCCTAAACCACCTGCGATGTCTTTTCGTCGCGGCGTCGTTTAATTGCAAGCTTGCGAAATGGCATGCATGCACTTTTGCTCTGTTGCGTATTGCGACCTGCCTAAAGCTCCAATTTGCCTCTTTCCTATTATCACCAGCTTTGTCGCTTTGGCGTGTCAGACGTCGCGCGCACTGGAAGACTTAGAGCTGAAGATGATGGCAGCGATGACCTTCAATGACCTTGCTACAGCGATTTTCTCCCCTGCTCCGGGTAAAGCATTGTTCTTCGCACTGTCTCTGTCATGCTGCGAAAGCTCGGCGTGCCACTGCGCTGCCAGAAGGTCTTGTCAGATCCTCGAACCGTGCCGCTGTCGACCTTAGAACAGCCTGATCACCTCAGGTGTGTCATCTCTTGCCCCACTCGTCGTCTATATGCCAGATACGGAGCTCTTCTCATCGATCAAGGAAGACTGAAGCTCTCATTCGATCTTTTCAGCTTCCATCTCTTGATAAGCCGCTGTCTAATCCTGCTCAGCAGAGGCAGGCTAAACGCAAATGCACTGATCAGACGCCTCAGCAAGTAGAGCATGCAAGTACTCGCCTAGGCAGATGCAAGAACAAAGATTAGACGAGATAAACATATCCTCGGTCGGCCGCTGTGTCGCTTCAACGATACAGCTGCAGCTTCGGTTCACAACGTACAGCCTGCCTGATACCGCGTTCTCTCGACACCTTCCCTCAGAGTATGGTCGTATGCAGTCCCAAAAACTCTCGCATGATGCTTTCCTTCTTTTGCAATTCTGCTGTTGTCCCGCGCGCGCGCGCCGTCAGGCGGGCGGCTTTGGTCTCGTAATTCATACAGACTTTTCGTGTTGATATGTATATTTTGTTGACCTTCATGTTTCATCAAGCCTTCAACGGTTTTATAGTCTAGTGGTTAGGACAGTTGGTTTTGAGAACTACTTCCAATTAGCCCCGGTTCGAATCCGGGTAAGACCTACCTCACTTGAGGTTACCTTTTTGTGCTTCTGGCTCGTCTTTTTTTGGTTCGTAGGTCTCTTCTCGGTCAAATGAGCAGTTTTGATAGGCGAAAAGAGGCAATTCCAAATGCGCATCAGATGATTCTGCTATGGCAGTCAGCGAGCACTGAGCCACAGCATCGGGTTGACTCACTTGACTCAGCCTGCACTTTCGGCAACTTATCGTCTCTGAACGCATAGAGCCATTGTTCTAGATGCGCGTAGCACAGTCATCGCCCCTGTCGCATTTGGGTAAGACCTCCATGGCATCTCCTTTTTGGTCTCTTGCCTTTCTTTTTCGGGTTGAGCAGGTGTCACTTTGTTTGGTCCAATGAGCAGTTTTGCTATCGCGATAAAGAGCCGATTCGAGGTATGCTTCACATGAATCTGATGCGGTATTCAGTGAGCCCAGACATAGACAGACAGCGTCAGGTCGACTCACTGGACTCCGCTTGACCCCATTCGCACTTTCTCGTCGATGAACACAGAACGTAGCTTCTTGAGACTCTTGCGCTGCTCCAGTGTCCGCCAATGAGCTGTGTGTGTGGTCGGACAGACAGCGCTGTGTGGTAGACCGGAAGAAAGAAAGCACCGCATGAATAGGTCAAGGCATAGAGAGTGAAGAAGTCGAGACGAATCAAGACAGAGAGATTGCCCGCTGATACAGCAACCTATAGATGCACCAAAGAAGCGCTCTGCATGCGGCAGACAATACGAGAAAATCCAGACGCGAAAGATCGTCGAAAGTGCTTGCAGAGGTACGACACGAACAGCCTGTCCGTTCAAGCGTGCAGCGAATCTACAGAAGCCTTTTGGGACCGTTTCAGCTGTTCAGAAGTTTGTCCTGCAGTCTAATTGTGCTCGACTTGGCTGATCTTGCTCAAGATTATCTGCCAGCTCAAAGCAGCTGTCTTACTCCAGTCTGCAACAGTCCGATAAGACTGGCAATCAGCTTTACCATGTGGTCCAACCTCCTTCCACCCGTATCGCAACTGCCAGATCTCAGCGTAAACCCGCAGTTGCATTATGCAGACATTCCAGGATCAAGAACAAGTCGAAAGCGCAGGCAATATCAGCCCAGATCTGCTACGCACCCTTCTCGTACTCTGACCAGACAAGCGGAAGCGTTATCGGACGAGGAGATAGACCTCGAGCAGAGGGTGAGTTTGATCCCACGCGCAATGGCACAGCTGAGCAAGTATCTAGGCGCATGACGTTCGAGCGCATGGCTACGGCTTTCTGGTCCCTATTGGGCGTCTGAATACGCAGGAAGACGAGATAGACGTAGGCTGTTCATCTTTCCTTCGAATCTAGCTCATCAGGCGACAGGACACGCTCGCGCATGACGAAGGCTCTCCTCAGCCTCAATCAGGCTCGCAACATCCTCGAGTAGGGGCAGCAGCTCAAGAAGCTGGTATCGACCTACCTGCAAACACCGCTGCACGAGATCCTTTGCCTCAACCACCAACCCAGGCTGCAGCTACGCGGCGAAATCAACCGCCACCACCTGTTGTTGCTGCAGATCCAGTAGAAAGGGACTTAGATGAGGACATTTCGGATGCGTCGAACAGAGATATTGTAAATTCGGATGATGAGACGGTTGATGGAAGTGGTGAGAATGGCACAGATCCAGAAACGGAATAGATAGAAACGGAATAGATAGAAGCACAATATGATACCATGCATTGTACAATTAGCTTGATAACAAGAAATCCCATAGAGCGTCCGGTCGCTTAAAGTCGTGATGCACAATACTGAGCAACCATCTCTTCTCGCCTAGGTCTTTGAGTAATTTGCGTGTATCTGATTTTGCTGGATAGAGCAGTTCCCATTCATTCCATATCGAAGATGCTTCCTCCTGTGAGATATTCAGCCTAACCCATGAGAGAACAAGAGTGCCCACCTTCCAAGATTTGAAACTCATCTCTTCAATCAAAGTAGTAGTGATAATCTCCTTGCCAGCAAAGATACCCCAAGTAACCGCATTCGCATCACCCTTGTCCATATTGGTCAACCACTGATCCTTTCCTCTCCCAGCAGCATAAAACGTCAATTCCCTCACGCCCGTCTCTGCTTTCCTCTGTTCGATCCTCTTGGCCAATTCAACCACTTCCTCTTCCTCTACCCAAAATTCCACAAACGCTTTCTGGTAGATATACCCACCTCTCGGTCCGAAACCATACGTCGAATCTTCTGATCCAGCACCATCGACAGCAGGTTGACTTCCAACAGTCCACCAATGTTTCTCCTTTGTCAACCTCAATAATTGAGGTACGATCGCAGCAGTCTCATCCATCAAAGGCATGTCGCTCCAAGGCAGACTGTCTACTTCGTTCTTCAAATACGAGGCAAAGATATCGGAAACATCGGAAATGCTTGTTGGTCGGCCCCAATTTTGTAATGCGCGGACGGGAGAGACTTTGAGCGATACTCCCCAGCCGTCTAGTTCTCCATAAGCGGGTGAGCGAGAATCACCAAATCGACCGTTAGGGTGTTCGTCCCATTGGCCGAGGTTGCGATTGGTAGGTGTAGGATGTGGTTGTGTATCGAGTTCATCGGCCTATCATGAAAAATCAGACAATGCGAATGTGAGGTGTGTTTTTAGACGCACAAAGTTTGGTTTGCCGTTTGTTATAGGTTTATCGAGCCATTCTAGGCCGTCGATGATGGCTTTGACTGATTTTTCCAGGTTGAGCGTACAAAAGTGAAAGTTGCTGATGCCTTGTTCTTGTAATTTGGACACCATGCTGATCGCTAGCTTGACTCCGTAATCTTTTACTTTGTTGTCATCGTTCTGCCAATTGATCAGTATTGTCTGAAGCAGGAACAGGAGAAATCACCTTGATGGGCTCTAGATCTTGTATTATGTGATCCGGTATGGAAGAGTCACAAAGCTTGACCATGCGGCGGAAGGAGTTGTATGACTGGATAGGCATGATACCCGGTATGATAGGCACATTGATGCCTTGTTTCCGGCACGCATTGTACCAATTCATGTAGACATCGACATCGTAAAATAGTTGAGTAATGACAAAATCGGCACCAGCATCGACTTTCGCTTTAAGGAAATGAATTTCTTGCGACTTGTCTTCTGCATCACAGTGACCTTCTGGATAACCAGCAACGCCCAAGCAAAAGTAGTCGCCATGCTCTTGTCTGATGTACCGCACTAGATCTGCCGCATGTTGAAACTGTTCATCTGCCGCTACCCAATATTCATCCCCTCTTGGTGGATCACCTCTGAGCGCTAGAATGTTCTTGATGCCCAATTCTTTTGCTTTCTAGCATGAATTCAGTGAGCCGTATTTGGCATCGCTCGACTTTGACGCACAGTAAGCGTTTGATCCAATTTCGCCTTTTCCATATTGGTGCAAGTGAGATGAAGACAAGGATTGAGACCTAATTGAGCTGCAGCAGCTTCTGCTAGAAAGAGACTTCGTTCTTGCGTCGTTCCGCCTGCTCCCCAAGTGACAGCTACCCAAGAAGGCAGCAAACCAGACATTCTTTCGATGCGATCCCTCAAATTTGACATGCCCTGCTCTGTCACAGGAGGGAAATACTGTGCAGCGGCATGAGATTATGCAACTTGTTCCCTAGGACTCACTTCAAAGCTATAGCATGGCTGTCCCTGCTTTCCTTGCAGTATTGTAGTTAATTTCTGCATCTTGCGAGGATCGGCTGGTCTGTGTGAGCCAACAGGGCGGCTATTTGCAAGTTGCTTGCTATCTCTTGAACGATTCATGCGCCGCGAAAGATCAACAAAGCCTTGAATGGACGCAAGCAGCTCTGGCGGTGGCTGGAGTCCTTCAGCAGCGGTATACTCGCCAGCCGTGGTGACTGCCTTTGATTCGCTGCAAGAATTGATCTGGACGGGAAACAACACTGGCGGTGTCGAATCGTTGTTTGCTTCCTCTGGCCTACAAGAACGCTATACGGCCTACAAAGGTCATGTAGGAGCTCCAGTCAAGCAGCTCTTGGTGGATGAAAAGGGAATCTTTTCTATCGGAGGCGATAGCGTCAAATGCGCGAATCGCAGAGGTCTGACAGCTTGGAATGTTTATACGCCTAATGCAAGAGATGGCACAGTTCAACGCTTCCCAGCCATTTTCTCGGCCATGTCTTTCACAAGCGCAAGAGCTTCAGATCTTGTCGTCTCTTCATTCTCTGAAAGCGGTCTTTCTGGCATTGGTCATCAACCCGATCTACTCGTTATCAATGCCTCTACTGGTACTGTACTGCGTCAAGTGGGTCTCGCTCTATGTGTCGGTTGATTACAGCTGAGGACGTTGTGCAAAGGCCGAATCTGGCGGCTCAGTCTCGCATCTGGCCTATACCACAAGTCATGTCGTGTCTGGCTCGATCACTGGCTCAATATCTACCCGTGATCCAAGATCTCTGGCTAGTACACAGACTGTTCAAGCGCATGCAGGCGGCCTGATCGGTTTAGAGGGCGAAGGCAACTTACTGATGACCTTGGGTTATACCGTCATGTATGCCCATTTCATACCTTGCCTGGGTTACAAGCTCATCGCGTTGTACCAGGCAAGGACATCCGATGCCAGAACAGCTGGTCAAAGTCTGGGACCTACGAACACTCAGACCGTTGATGCCGATACTCGTGCCTTCTGGCCCTGCATTCGTCAAAGCTCACCCTCTTCTCCCCAATACCGTTGTTGTGGTTACTCAAAATGGTCAGATTCAAGTCACCGACATTACGGATCCCTCCAAGACAACCTACCATCAAATCGAGACTAATGGCTTCATCACATCTGCTTCCATTGCTCCTACAGGTCAAGGTCTACTTTTCATAGACTCTGAGAACCTCATGCATCTCTGGTCTTCTAATTCCTCACAAGAAGAGAATCGCTCAATCCACTATTCACGTCGGAATGAAGAAATCGAACTACCAATACAAGCAGAACCACCTCGCTCCATAGTCTGGAACGACGATACGCCTCTAAACCTCATCGGTATGCCTCATTATACCTCTCAGCTATTATCCAATATTCCTTATTCCGATTGGATCACACCTTACACCCCGCTCTTCCGCTCAAACGAAGCTATAGACCCAATCGTGCTCAAAACGATGAAACAAGTCGATTTCGTTGGCTATGCCGCTAATCCTCGAACGAGTCTTCGATATCAAGCTACTAAATCTGCAACGGCCGGTAAAAAGGATAAGAGAAGGTTGGAAGTGCCTGCTTTTAGGAGTCAGAAATCGAAACAGCAGGAGAAGAAGAGCTTGGAAGAGCAGGAAGAAGGAACTAGGGAAAAGGAGGAAATGACCAAGTGGTATAGAAAAGTCGAGATCCAGTATAGCAAGTTTGGTGTGGAGGACTTTGATTTCGCGTGGGTCATGGAAAGGTTTTTGCTGCATTGAGTAGCTCAAATTTTATCTTGTTTCCACAGCTTTTACAACAAGACGCCTTTCTCCGGTTTGGAAACACACATCCTCAACTCATACACGAACCCGCTCTTACAGTTGCTCTGTTACGCTCGGCCAATGCGCAAAGTGGCGGAGGCGCATACTTTCGAAGCATGCGAAAAAGAAGCTTGTTTGCTTTGTGAAGCTGGATTCCTGTTCAAGATGCTTCGCGATGCTAAAGGAGCAAATTGTCAAGCTAGTAATTTCTCGCGGGCTTTCACTGCAACGCCCCATGGTAAGCACATCCATTGATTTAGTGTAACAATGCTAAAGCTTGGTCTTCAGCCGCCGCTCTGGGTCTGATGGATACGGAAGACACCAGCGCCGCAACACATACTTCCTATTCTTCCCTTATCCAGACTTTCAATCAGTTCCTGCTTGATCAAATGGCAGTGGAAGCGGATGCCAAGCCCCAGCTTAACCCAAATCTGCGCAAATCCGATGCACAAGATCCGAGTCTGCCATCCACTATCAGCCAATTGTTTGGCATGCATACTCATACCAAGACCAGCTGCCCTTCATGTGGGCATCAGGCCACTAGAGACTCTATCAAGCATGTCCTAGATCTAGTATATCCTCGCAAGGTATGTCTCCTGCTTGCCGAGACAGCGGAATTCTGATGAATAGGCAAGCCACTGTCCAACGAAGCGCCGATACCTTTGGACTTTCTATCCATTCTGCGGTCTTCCATCACTCGAGAAAGCTTAAACAAGATGCGCTGCACGGAATGCAAAGCACAAGTCCACCTTCGACTCCAACGCACCTGGAATACTGCAGCTGATCTACCTCTACCTCCTCTCCTTGCTATCAACGCCGGCGTCAAGACAGCAGAGCATCTCGAAATGTGGCAAGATGCTTCAGCCGGCCCTGACAAGCATTACCTGAAACAGCGCTTTGGAGTCGTCAAAGCTGGTCAGACTATGCTTTTGACTGATGAAACGAGCAATGCAAGTACTTCGTCGGAGCACAGGGCCAGTTATGCTCTGCGAGGCATGGTCGTTCAAATACAGGACGAAGGTGAATCTGCGCATCTCGTTGCTCTGATAAAAGGTAGATCTTTAAGTCGAATGCTCTTCCTTTGCTCATGATGTGGTGTAGTACCAGAAGAAGACTTGCCAGAGGGCAGTTCGACATCGTGGTATCTTTTCAATGATTTTCTCGTTCATCCTGTTTCCGAAGACGAGGCTTTGAGCTTCTCGGGTTCGTGGAAGGTATGCCAACCGTCAAGTCAGTCGCACATCGAACTAATGGTGTACAGATTCCTGCTGTGCTATATTACCAGCGAGTGGACACTCCTTCGACCGAACTCGACTTCAGCTCCTTGCTTCAACAGCCAGACTACAGCATACTTTCGGAAGACCGCTCGATATCGCGCAAGAGAGATCCTCGGAGAATTCAGCACACACCTCTGCAGAAGGAGGAACTACCAACGGCTGGCACACTCATCTCTATCGATGCCGAATTTGTGTCTCTGCAGCAGGTGTGTAATCAAGCCTCCAGCTAGCCTTTCTCACAAATACCGTTGCTTACATAGGAAGAAGCCGAAGTCCACTCAGATGGCACTCGAAAGGTTATCAGGCCGTCTCGGATGACTTTGGCTCGAGTTTCCGTTCTCCGCGGACAAGGCGAGCAAACGGGCGTGCCCTTCGTTGATGATCACATCGACACGCATGACAAGATCGCAGACTACCTGACTGAGTTTTCTGGCATCCTGCGTGTGTTTCCATTCCGCCCTGCTTCAGCGTGTACTGACCAACTCACAGCTGGCGACTTGGATGCGAATACATCACCTCATACACTTGTACCGTTGAAGGTGGCTTACAAGAAGCTGCGCTTGCTCGTCGATCTCGGTTGCATCTTTATCGGTCATGGTCTGGTGAAGGATTTCCGAATTATCAGTAAGCTCTTGCTACAGCTGCCAACGAACTGTACTGAGGGTGTAGTAGACATCTTCGTACCGCCACGACAAATCATCGATACAGTCAACATATATCATCTGCCCGCAAGACATCGAAAGCTTTCGCTGCGCTTCTTGGCTTACGTCTGTCTCAAACAAGATATCCAAAGCAAGGGAATGCACGACTCGATTGAGGATGCTAGAACAGCTCTGCAACTTTACGAAGAGTACCAGCGAATGGACATTGAGGGGAGTTGGGAGGATGAGCTGGAAAACATTTATCGCGAGGGGAAACAATTAGTCAGTACTCTCGTTCAGTCCGAAGCTGTGACTGATAAAAGCTGGGAACAGGGCTTCAGGGTGCCTGGCGCAAGCCAATTTGAAGTATCACCTGCAGCAGCGGCTGAAGCACCTCTGCCTATGATCGCAACATAAAATAACGAAAGTACACAAAACATGTTATAACACAAGAAAGCACAATGACGCTCTACTTTAACCTACTGCCTGGCTGCTGATCCAACTTCTTGACAACCCAGCACGAATCAAGCCACTCTCCGAATTTGCATTCAAGCCGGTTGATGTTGACTTGCATCCTGAAACCGGCTTTGAGAGCAGCGTTCAGCGAAGCAGAATTTGTCGAAGTGACATCGCCAATGAGTGTCTTTAAACCACGCTTGGCTATGTTAGGGTGCGCCAGAGCAGCCCGATATAGAAGCTCCCCGATCTTCCTACGCCTGCGAGCAGGCTCAATGAAGACCACGATTTGGGCTATCACTCTGATTCAAGTTCTGTAATTGGCAAGAAGGATGAATTGTCCGACTCACCGACGTAAGGATAGACGTCTCGTTCGCCGTAGTCGTAGGGCTCCAACGCAAAGTATCCCACCACTCTCCCTTTTTCTACAGCGACAAGACAGAACAGATCTTCTCTGATGACCTCCTCCAGCCAATCGGTCATCTGATCTTCCGTTCTCGGTGTGAACCATTCAAATGCTGTCGAGTTCTGAATGACCTCATTGGCAATCTGAATGCGGTTTAGCAATTATAGCAAATATAAGGGTAGCTGGCTCCTAGCATACCTGTGTGACTGAAAAGCGACGAATTAGTCAACACCTTTATATGGCAAAACAGGCTTACTGCTGGGCACATCAGCTAAGGTCGCATCGCGGACGATAGTTTCGGGGATCTCGACTTGGACATGAGGTGCTTCATTGCTGCTAGTCTCTGACTCGATGTCTGCAGGTTTGGTTGGAAATGCGACTTGTGAGATGTCAGGTGCTGGACTTGAGATGAAGGAAGAGTAGAAGTGTTGATCATACATCTTGCCTTGTTGTCGAGCAATGCCATGTATAGTGCCACCATGCTTGAACTTCCACTTCTTTTGGATACACCGATTTGCAGCGACGTTACATGAGAGAAGGTCAGCTAGAGATCTTTCAGCTGTGCCCAGAAATCAAGAAAAGTATAGCTTACTGTAGGCTACGTATAGTTTGCGCTCTTCTGTCAAGCGATGCTTTAAGATGGCGGACCACATGTGCGTTGCAATGCCCTGGCGCCTGTACGAATGGGCGACACAGCATTGCAGCATACCACTGAACAATGCGCAATTGGTTTCGTCACTGTTGAATGGCTTTATGCCTAGTCAGAAGCTTGTATCTGGTAAAACAAAGATTAGAAGTACCGCTAGCGCGCAATAGGCGACCAGTTGACCAGAGCCTGACACCGCTACTATGCAGGGATAACGGCGGCGCAGCATCGTTTTGACCCAGTCTTTTGTCTCATCCATCGGCCGCTCGTTGACGAGATCTAAACAGTGATCGAACGTGATAGATTCGTTGTAGAGCTGATTGACTGCCAGAGCTATTCAGGTCAGAGCCAGAGGAAGAGTCGACAGACTCACTGCTTGAGGCATCTTCCAGCTGAAGATCGCGCAATTCCATGTTGTAAGGCAAAAGTTTAGGAAGCGATGGAAGAGCAAGAACAGTCGGACTTGGCGACAGGAATAAATCATTATTCAAGAAGGGCGAATGCTGCATGAGCAGAGGACTGGGCATCTTGGTACTCATGGCTGATATCACTAACGGGAAGAGAGAGAGCGCAAGCATGATCAAGGCATGGAGTGCGGTGCTTCGAGTTTTGGGCAGTGCTGGCGACCGGGATTGACCAGACAGCAAGAGACAGCTGATCTGCAGCGTGACGTTGAGGCCACGGGGATACGGACGCGAGCCAGCATGGCCAGAAATGCCAGCAAGAAGAAGCGCAAAGGAAACATGAATGACGAGCAAAAAGGCCATAAATCACGAGCATAAGACAGGGCAACTTGAAGCCAGTAGCAAGCGAATAGGTACGTCTCAAGGAGATATGACAAGCGACAAGGTTATTGGTGGAGAGACGATTGGTGGGACACGCACGAAGTCGACAGCAGAAGGAAGACTTTTGCAGGCGTAGTACAAGGCTCGTTGGGTATAAGTTGCCTCTGCCTTTCTAAATGGTATTGACTAGCAGGCAGCAGGCTTTGGTCGATACAGTCAAGCCATACAGCTACTCGATCTGTTCAGGCGACTGACATTACGGTACTACTCTAATATACTTGCATTACCGTCTTCTATCTCTACTATGCCACTTTGCGCATTGGCCGTCCCTCGCAAGCCTGTGTCTGTCTGAAAGCCTTGATCCTATCTATTCGATAGCCGCTGATGTGCTGAACAGAAAGCTGACCCATCTTGACGCTTTCGACAGTGATAGTGCACTTTTCTTCGCCGAATGACCATGCCCAACAATAGCTGCGCTCATCACAAGCTTGACGGCAAAACTGGCTGTTGTGGTTGATCCCATTCCGCTTAGAAATGGTCAGGTCCGAACTGAGGTTCGCCCAGCCTTCATGAACGACCTCCTTTGCATCGGTCGCGTTACGGAGAAAGTCAGGTAAGAAGTGAGAAAAGGCGTCGACGAATCGTATATTATCGTTCGGGAGTAGTTTTGGCCAAATCTCTTGCTCAAAGTGCCATAGATCGCTAATGTCCTTCTCTGTAACATGATGAAAGGTATACAGCGGATCACACCAGTTTCTGCGGTTAAAAGATTGGGCATGTGGTGGGTCTTTGTTGAAACCAGAACTGGTTCCTTCGTTTGGACCTTTGATGCGGATATGGTCGTCCTTGAATAAAGCGACAGCTAGGACAGCATCTCCACAGCACCAGTTCGCTATAGCGTGTTCTTCGCGCCTTTCGAAATGAGGATCCCGTCCGTAAGTGTCTTTCATGAGCCCGGCAGACATGACATAGCCGCTTCCGCCCTGTAAGTGGGTATTAAGCAAAGATACTGGCGAATCCAGTCGACTTGACCTACGTGAGGGAACCAGATATGGCCCACAGCCGGCTCTGGATGTCCTAATAGAACTTGGCGATCCGAAGAAAGAGAGTCCAACAAGCGCATCAAGGCAGGGTAGAACAGGTAGGTATCGGCCTCCAGATTAACTGCAATATTGATCAGTGGCAGACGAAAAGCGCATTGGTCGACTTACTGAAGTATTTTGCATTTGGATAAGCAGTATAGGCATGTCGCAGCAGAGGCTGGAACTTGTACTGGTGATGCGAGGTTGAGCATACATGTATAGAACAAGAGATTAACTCACCTTGTCAAGCAGCCAAGCTCCTTCTAGACCTTGTGCAGTCTGGCCAGCCGCAAGCAATTTCTGTTGCTTAAAGTACGGTTGAAAATCATGTTGCTTGCGGACAATTTGCGAGACATTGGCCAGGCTACAAGTTTGGCATCAGTGAGATCTTGTCTTGACAAGCAAAACGAAGACTTACGCGTCAACCACAGGTCGACCCATAAATGTGCCTTCATGGTCAGAGTAGATAATCAAGTTTCCGGTACGCGGTAGAGGCGAATCAGCTTGGAATTCGTTCCGAAAGTGTGCTGGCAGCCGCTCATGGATGACACTTGCTCCTGTCTTGATAGTGATGACGACGTCTTTGGAAGTCAAGACGCCTGGATAATTGGCAGTCGGGTCGGCTTTCGCCAAACTAGTGTAGGACTCGCCCTGTTGTTCCTATTTAGCATTTCAGCACTTGTCATCCAATCCTGACGAACAAAGGGCTTACTATGTCCGCTGAATTCGATACAACGTATAGCAGAAGTCCCAATGCACCCACGAGACAAGCGACGGCAAAGATCAAGAAGGATAGCTGCAGCGAATACATTGTCAGATCAAGTGGAGAAGCGAGAGACAATGCAACTCACGCATAGTCTATGCCGTGTGCCCCTTGTGGGCGTGCGGAAATCGATAGCATGAGGGCCTTTGATAGGGCAATCTTCCGAGCCAAGTAAGGTATCTTCGCTGGATCGACGTTCATCCCAAAAATCCAAGAAGGTATAAGAAGCAGACATTCGAGGCCCAGTCGGCGCGAACAGAACCAACAGACTGAAAGAAGGCAGCTAGAAAGCACTAGGAAAGAGATACAAGCGTCGGCCTGTTATCGTACAGATACGAGCAAGATGAAGAAGGAAGAGAGCGAGAAGCCTGTCGGATTAGCGGCGCTATCCAGATGTTGACGAAGGATCGTTTCCTTCTCGTCTTTCTTGAGTCGTGGATTCATTCTTCGTCTAGCTTTGGCAAGCAGCATGACTAACGACGTAGGCTGAAGCATAGCTGCATAAGCAAAGGGCAACAGTCTTGGGCCAAGGAGTCGAGGGGATATGGATATTTAGCAAGGCCAAAAAGGCCGAGTGATATCCCAAAACGTAGGCATAGCAAGCTAAACACATCTCTTTCGAGTCTCGCAAAATCTGTGCAAGCAAGAAATCAGCGTTCATGAGAAATTCGCAGATCATCTTCGATTGACTTCAAGTTATTGCTGACCGGCATCATTTGCTCTAGTATATGGCCCCATCGAGGGCATAGACTGCCGCTGCAAGCATCTATGAGGTATCCTCCATGTAATCAGCGCTGTCGTGGTATCTATCAAGCTGGACATCGTTGTTAGAAGCTGATGCTCAGCCAAGCTGAAGCGAATAACGATGCCCAATATGCGACTAATTACAAAGCAAACAACGTCCCATTGACTGCACCCACGACGCCCTCTACCACTTTCGTGCTCCCATCTGGGTTCAATAAGTCTCCGCTCGGATGCGCAAACGAGAACACAACAGCCAGCATCAACTGACCGACCACTGTATACGATTCAATCATCGTCAGAAGACATAAGGAGAGGACACACCATCCATCAAGGAAGAGAAAAGCGGTAAAGCATGCAAATCCGGATCATAACCAGCTTTCCATAACCCAACAGACATAGCATACGCGCTGACCAGACATATAGCGAGCACAATCGGCACGACCAATAAATAAAGGATAGCGAAAACAGCGTTAAAGTTAACTTGGTCCGTACTGACTGCGAAGGCGAGAAAGAGCCAAAGCATAGGCGTGGAGATGAACCATAATGTGATTGCTGTTCGAGTGTGAGAGGACGTTGCAAAAGTCGAGGCGTGGAGAGAGGTGGAAATGCGTGAAATGAGGATTGCTCCGACGTTGCCGCTTATGCCTGTCAGGACGGAGGAGATGAGGCCGTAGCCTTTGAAAGCCGAAATATAGTTTTCGAGCACTAGACCGGTACCACTGTAAAAAGCGACAACAACCAATCAGGCATGAACCGATATAGTTGTATACGCTCTTACCTTGAGATTAGCATAGCTGCTATCAAAGTGAACCAGCCGGTAGTGAGCAATTCTTGCACGTAGGCATTACGCATAGTGACGACTACATTAACGCCAACGAGGAGGAGAAGAAGGATGAAGAAGATAGTAGCGACGAATGTGCCTGTTTATACCCGATTCAGTGAATCCACCGAGGCGGATAACGAAGCAGCACGAACCCATGATTTTGACCAATACTGCGCAAACCAACCCAAGAAGAACCAAACATAGCAAATCACCAAGACTTGCTGCCAATGGTGTAGCGATATTATCCTGTTCACGAGAGGTCGTCAAAAAACAGGTCACACTGTTTTGACGAACTCGACGAACCGGATTAATCCTCCACTTCCTACTGAGCACCACCAGAGCACACATGAAGCTACCCACGACCGCACTACTCAACCCAGCAGCCAGCATACTCGCAACCAATACGGTGACGCATTCAAAATACCCACCAATCTCGGCCGCACTAGCAGGCGTTGATACCCTACTCAACAAGCCCAATATGAAAGCAATCAATCCAGCTAATAAAGAGACCAGTAAAGCTTGAACTTGAAGTAAGGCAAGATTACCAAAGACGAGCGTTTGTCGTGTGAGACGGATATCGAGTTCGCCTATATTTGCTGATGTGGAGAAACGAGCTGCGAGGTTCATTTCAATGTTTCCTTTGAGGTTGAGGAGGATGGGAACGAGGATGAAGAGTTCTGGTACGCGTTGGAAGGAGGTCCATGTCTGTTCCAAGGCGACCGATAAATCACTAACAGTGAATCACGAGGCCACAACGAACCTTGAGACGAAAGAGGATCTCTCCTGCTAGTACTGAGCCGGCCGCTGAGAGGACCAACATTGGGACAGTCTGTCTGCAGCATGAGCCGTGTCGCCTGAATGTGAAGTGCAACGCATACCTGGAAAGTCATTTCTTTTGCAAACTCTGTCAGCCGCACAACTCAAGAATCAGCACAAGGCCGATATCCAGCATGAACCGACTGACCTGCGCGTTGTTTCCGTTTCTTTGCAGCTTTCCTCTGAGCCTGCGTGAGACCATCTTGCACCACATCTGTATTGCTATCCCCAGCTTGCAATGTAGACGTCCTCAACCCAGAACCAGGTCTAGACTGTCGAGGTGAAGTAGGCGACAAGTCTTCGAGTTCGCTTGTCAACAAATATTGCTCGTCGTCTTCTGATAAGCGAGATGTTGATGCATGGTCTGCTGCCGTAACATCCTCGCGCATGTATTTCCTGCCCTTGAGGACAGAGAAGAGAAGTCTCGACGTTTCTTGGCGAGGCAGCAAAGGGTTGGAGCGTTGGTCCGCAACCGTGATGCTCGCTATGTCTTCTACTGTTGTATCTCAAGCAGCGCTGCCTGAATCGCTTGAGATCGTGATATCACCCTATCGTGTTGTTGAAGACTTCGAGGCGCATGAACCGGTCTTGAATTTCTGCTGCAGCTCTCTTCTTTATTATTAGCCTGTAGGCTGTCCACGCTACGTGCTGCTATCGAACGGTCTAGCTGGACTACTCAAGAATGTCTGTGATCATTGCTTTGCTTCAGAAATCCCTTTGTTCGACTCTATCAAGGCCTCCCGAATCCGCAGCTTGATCTCTGTCTTGTCTCGATTGCCAAGGCGTTTTCAGCAAGTCTCGTCCGAACATGTTTGTCGCCGACAACTCCCTGATCAGACTGCTCAAGACTCCTCATCAACTGCTCAAGCGAGATGGCAGTCAATTGACGCCAGATGGTCAGCCAATCTATGCCGTTCTGAGACCTGTATGGGAATGGTCTTCATCAGCAACTGATTCAAAGGTCGAGACCAGCGACTTTGCAAGACTGGCGACTGAAGGCAAAGCATTGACTGGTCATCACGCCACGCTAGCTATGTCGCTGCGATGGCAAGAATCAGAATACGCAGAGGAACATCGAGTAGCAGGCGCCTTGATCTGGCAGCGTAAACACGATTGGCCCGAACTAGACGAGCTGAAGGTCGTGGACCAGTTCCAAGGCATCGACGTAGAGTTGAAGCATTCTCCCGGCCATCTCAAACCAACGCCGATCAGCGCTATTCTTTGGGATTTGATAATGCTTACTTGTCGTCATTGCGACATTGCTTACTTGCGCTTGACCTTACCGAACGATGTGAGCAAATCAGCGACTGACCGCGCAAAGTACTTTTACATCAAGAATGGTACTGTGTTTTCCGAGAAGGATGCCCGTCGAATGCGAAAGATGCAAACTGCACCTCATGAAGCTCCTTCGGTTTTACATTCTCTCGTCCCCGGCACTCATCGATTCGCGAATACTAGCAACCCATTCTCTCCCAGTCAACTCTCCAACCTGCACAGACTCGGTCTTGATCTTCGCCATTGGGTCACTGATGGAGTCAAGATTGGGCTTGCGGCTGGACATTCTTCTTATTCTGTCGTTGAGATGGTACAGCTTGGCCAATCTGTCGAAGACCGAAGAACGTTCATTTGCCGAGTAACCATGGCTGTGTCATCTGATACTCGTACTCAACCTCCCGCCAAGTCTGCTCAAATCGTATCTGTTAGTCAATCAAAAAAAAAACCCAACCTTCTTAGGCTGAAACCTGTGTGACAGCTATTCTACAAGAATCGACACGAGTGTACTATCAGCATGGCGCAAATGCAAGAGGTCACATATTCCGCAGCGGTTGCCCTCGCTGAAGCCAATGAAGTTGCTGGTATTTCAGGAAAGCCCCCGATCGCCTGGCAGGCTCGATAGAATATATGGTCTATTGCCGATATCATGGACTTCGTAGGATGTAAACTTGTTTTCGTCTCATGCATTCTATTCTGTGATCTTTACACACTGCCCAAGATTCACAGGACAGATGTGAAGAAGTCGTTCAGCATAGCACAGTCTGACAAGATCGGAGTCGAAGAATTGGCGAGCACTGCTATGTGTCAGCAGAGACTTCAAGACAGATGACAAAGTGAACATACCTCAGCAGAGCAGAGAACGATACAGTTTGCCGAACAGTCAGAGCGCCATACAGAGCATCATCCTGCTCTAACTGTAGCTCCTGCAGTATCAGAGCCTGGCCCTGGGTCAACCAAGCAATAGACTTACGTAATGACATTTGTCGCGCATAGAAAAGTTTGTTGTTCCGTTGAAGGTGACGACGCCCGATGATCCAGAAGATTTACGGCTAGCAAGTACGTCGAGGAACTGTCGCGATATACATCAATACGGATCACACGGCGATGAGCAGTCAAAACTTACAGTGGACTTGCCCGCTCCTGATGGACCCATAATCGCGAGCATCTTGCCTGCTTTGAGGCTGCCCGATACTCTGTCGGGAAGTTGCTTGTCTTTGAATTTGTAGGAAAGATTTTGCCATTGCAGAACATTCTGGTTGCGGGAAAGGCCTTTCTGTTTCACGAAGAGCGAAGATCAGAGGCTGGTATGATGCCTCAGGCCAAAAAAGATGTAAGAAGCGTTCCAACTTGAAATGAGAGTGACTGGACAAGGAAGCGGAAGTGGGTAGTATTGGTCTCTAAGGCCGAGAGCAAGACGCGAGGACGGAGAAGAAGAGGAAGAGCGTCAAAATTCAACAGACAATAATACAAATGATAAGCCGTTGTACAATATAAAGAGATCCTCGAATGAGTCTAGATATGCAATTATGGATTAACGCTTGAAGCGTAAGACGGCCCAAGTTGCCAGCCTGTAGATGACCGAGATACTGATGAGGATCCCGACTCGTTGAGCAGTGTTCAACCCGGTAAAGTCAAGCGACTGAAACAATCATGTCAGCGGCATCCAGTAGTTGTATGAAAAGCCTTACTGAAGTCACATCCCTTCCAGTGAAATCACATTGACCTTGATCTTGTAGGGCGCTAGGATACATGCAATTGCATCCTTGATTCGCCGTTTCGTCGCAGGAGAATGTGAGACCGTGAAAGTCGTCAGACACCAGAAGCTGGAAAGCGTAGCTGCATAGAGTGTTCAGTACGAGCCTAGGATCTAGCGGCTGAGGCAGAGGCTCACGTCTCATAATCCATGAAGTGGAATGAATGATACCAAAAGCCGGGAAGATTGCGATTGAAGTAACCTTGAACCTGAAGATAATCGTGTAAGAACAGAGCCGAATAGATGTAAAGGCAGGCGTACGCTCATCTGGAATCCATTTGCGAAGGCCGCAACAGCAAGCGCCGCAACAAAGATTGGCAAGAATGTGGCGATGAGAACTGTTTGCGCTTCTGCAGCATATACGCCCAGGAAGACCTGAGGAATTGGTTCAGTAGACTCTAATAGTGAGCTTGCGGAGACTCACATAGACAGTGTAGCGGAAGAAGTGATCAGCGCCAGGATGCAGACCCAGAGAGAAGTAGGCGACAATCGTGTAGAGAAGGGTGCAAAGTGCCAAGAATGGTATATCGGCAATACTGGTGGCCAGTATGAAGGAGGATGGAGAGACCAAGCCGTTGTTGCGTTCTCGAAGAAAGATGGCCCGGTGTTCGAGATAGGCTGGTACACCCGCAACAGACATGAAGGACAAGAAGGCGACGCCATCTAGAAAAGTCAGCCATGTCAGTTCCTAGGAGAACAACCGAACTCACAGAAATGTACACTCAAGCGATCGTTAATGCGATCCTGATTTTCTCCGATGTCCAACCAGATCAAGGCAATCATAGCAGCCATGCCCAAATCTGTGCATATGATAAGCCAGGGCAATGAGGACCAAAGGTGCAGGAACTTACACATGCCAACACGAATACCGTCTAAGTAGTGTTGTCAGCCAAAGTCACACCAGACATGTGAGACACTCACAAGCCATCAGATTACGACTGTAGTTGAGCAGAGTTCGCCGAAGTAGGAGGAAGAGTATGGCGAGCGAGTCGCGTACACTCTTTCTGTCCGGTTTGTGTGTGGCCGCGGTTTCTGAACTGCTTTCGATCGATGCTTCTGCCATATGCTCTTCTTTGGTCTTGGAAACACGCAAGTGATCATGATCGAGAGTGTCGCCTGACCCAAAATCGCGATTGACCAGGGCTACAATGTGATCGGCCGGATTTGCATGAGGTGGTACAGGGTGGCCGACGGCTTGACAGAACATGGGTAGATCGTTGACGGGGCCGTGATAGACCGACTTGCCCTCCGCCAGGACTAGAACTTCGTCGAACAGTTGCAATGTGCTGTAGCTGGGTTGATGAATAGTAGCCAGGACAGCAATGTTCATTTCTTGGGCCAACAATTTGACTAAGGTCACTCGTCAGTGTAGTCTAATAGCGTTGTGCAAGATACTCACCTGCCTCTACGACATTGTAAGATGCCGCACTGTCCAGTCCGCTGGTCGGTTCGTCCAAGGCCAGCACTTCAGGTTCGGTTACCATTGCTGAAGCCAGCGTTACTCGTCTTTTCTGACCGCCAGAAATGCCTCTTTGTATGGCAGAGCCAATCTTGTTATTGGCGACACTCTTGAGTCCGACTTTGGCAATGACAGAATCGATTCGATCGCGAAGGGCATCGGATTCGAAGAATTGACGAGCACTGCTATGTGTCAGCGGAGACTCCAAGACAGACGACAAAGTGAACATACCTCAGCAGAGCAGAGAACGACACAGTTTGTCGAACAGTCAAAGCGCCATACAGAGCATCATCCTGCTCTAACTGTAAAAGTATTTCATGCAGTATCAGAGCCTGACCTTGTGTCGAAGAAAAGAAAGAATAGACGTACGTAGTGACACTTGTCGCGCATAGAAAAGTTGGTTGTTCCGTTGAAGGTGACGACGCCCGATGATCCAGAAGATTTACGGCTAGCAAGTACGTCGAGGAACTGTCGCGATATACATCAATACGGATCACACGGCGATGAGCAGTCAAAACTTACAGTGGACTTGCCCGCTCCTGATGGACCCATAATCGCGAGCATCTTGCCTGCTTTGAGGCTGCCCGATACTCTGTCGRGAAGTTGCTTGTCTTTGAATTTGTAGGAAAGATTTTGCCATTGCAGAACATTCTGGTTGCGGGAAAGGCCTTCCTATTTCACGAAGAACGAAGATCAGAGGCCGATAGCAGTAAACTATCGCTGGCGTACTTCGTTCATGATGTTTGTTGTGTGTTGCAAATGCTTGAGAGTAGAGAAGAGAGTCGAGAACAAGATGATAGATCAAGAGTAAGAAGAGATTCAATCGCACGAGTTATATAGAAGGCGCGGGAACTAGAATTCCGTGTTATGAAGTTCCGTGGTGGAGTTCCGTCCCGTTTTCCGCTCCTAAGGTGTACCGCGGAAGGTCGCGATGGTCCAGTCTGTCCATTAATGAACCAAAAGCTGACGCAAGTGAGCAGAAAGAGGAAGAGCTCAAAGAGTCAAAAAGGGATAATTCGACAGACTCAGCTCTGTAGATTTCACAAACTTAGCTGTTCGAGCCGGTGTAGATGTGGACTTGCATGTAGCCGTTTTGTTCATACTAGGCTGTCAGCAGCAGCCAGAAGACGATAGGAATGAATGTATTCAAGTTTGCATCTGACGCTGTAACGGCCAATCAGGGGAAATGGCCCCGCCCACAGCTGTAGCGTGCGAGAGGTGCTCAAAGCTCAAGACGAAATGCGTTTGGTCGGCAGACTCTCAATCTTGCGAGCGATGCGTAAAGTTCAACGCCGAATGCTACTTGCAAGCGAAACGGAGCCGCGGTAAAGGCAGAGAAGGCACAGAACCACAAGTAAAGCAACCGTACAGCTGTTTGCTATGTGTTATTGACTGAGCTGATGGCTGTCGTCCCAGGCGGAAAGATGAAGAGATACACCGTTTGCGACAAGAAGTGTCCGGTTTGAGAAGTCAAGTCCAACAGAACACTCGCTCTGCCAATGCTTCCAGCTTGGACATGATCATCTCTTCCGAACAGCAGTCTGTCCTAATCCAGTACTTCTTTGTATGTCGCGTCGCTGCCAGCGCTACCAACGGAGCTGATCTGGGCCTCTTTCAGTCAACATTGTCAGGCTGTGTGCCTCTATTCGGGCCGCATTCAGCTGGTACTGCTTACTTGAATGAGCACTCTCCTTTGCTTCGAGCGGCAATCTGCACTATCGCTTCTCGATATTTTGCCTTGCCCGGTGTCAAGTCAGCGCTCTCTTCGGACCTGCTGCAGTATTCGCTGGATGTCGCTGCGACTCAATATCGATCTACATTGGTCAACACCTGTTCCGATCCAATCGGAACCATTCAAGGCCTGCTGTTGTTGGCTGCCTTTCCAGCAACAACGAATGAGAACCAAGTCGTCACAGACCGAGCGACCTGGTCCTGGCTGCTGTTCGGGCAAGTAAGTACTGTCTAGCGTTTGTGTCTCCTTCTCAAATAGTACGAACAGGCTATGCGATTGGCTCAAGCGATGCGCTTGTTTCAGACGCCGACTAGTGTGCCGGTCGCTGCTGAGGAGGTCGATCGCGTAAGGCTTCCGTTGACTTTGTTTGTTTTCGATCGCTGGTCAGTCTCTCTTGTTGGTTGAGGACCAAAGGTGTTCATTTTGCCCAACAGCTTTGCAATGTCAATGCAACAACCGCCCACTCGAATATCTCTTACGGTCATTCGCTCAATGACGGAATCACTGCGCAATCTCCCTTTCGTCTCGGTACTGGACCATATGCTATGTTCGCTGGTCGAATTACAAGTCATCAATACCCAAGTACTCGAAGTCTTTCTGTATACGTCAGCTCAAGAGATGCCCCTCGACGCCCTCCAGTCGCAGCTACGCGAATTAGATTCTCGTCTCGATAGATGGCAAAGCACTCTACAGCTTGCAGGTAAGTCTTCCAGAAGGATCGTTGCAGATGGGATTGACGAAACGCGTCCAGGACGACAATCACAACTAGCTCACTTGCATTACTGGCACGCCAAAGCATCCCTCAATTCGAAAGTTTTGCCCTTACTACTGAACATCGCGCCTGATCTGCAGCCGACCTTCCTTGTGGATCATTTGCGTATATGTGTGAGAGCTTGCGTCGAAAGTCAAAAGACCTGTCTCAGTATGGCTTCATCTTCTACCATCTTTCACACTGCACACGATCTTGTCCACCTCGTCGCAGTCTTTCCAACTATATTGCTGGTCAGTCTACAATCTGCCGTGATGACCTCACAGCAGCTCATGATGAACAAACCCGTTGATAGATCCAGATCCAAGCAACCTTTGCGCTCACCAACCTCTGCCCCGACATTATCTTTGAAGCCAACACATGTCACGGCGTCTCAGACATGCTCGCCAAAGCATCGAAAGAACCAGGCGACTTACAAATCTACCTGTCTTCGCTCATCAAACGCCTATGCATGCATGCAACTGGTTTCCAAGACCCGAACGATGCGGATCGATTATCAGCTGTGGAATTGCTTTCGCGGAATATGTCGCTCGCTCAGCTTCAACCTGGTCAAAGCACGCCTTCATTCCTCAGCGAAAGCGCGCTGTGGGATACTACGATCGACTGGTCACAATTCCTGCTCCCAATGGAAGCTGTTGACGGTTTGTCGTGACCTACTGTTTTCGCCTAGAACAGTGTTTCACAGGAGGGCTATGTAGATCGGATGTGAATAGTGTATCGCGAATATGTGCAACCTGTAACAGCATTATGTTGGTCGCCTTTTGGTTACCATTGACCAAATACTCGAAATGACAGCCGTGACCATCTCATACTGCATTGCACGGCCAGACGATGCTCAATCACCAGCCAACCTGAAAGCGCAAGACACGCTGTCGTTCCCACTTCAAATTGAAGGCGATGCGTTGACAAATCTTCAATCTGCCATGAATCAAGCTGCAGAGGCCGCAAACAGCGCTCTGACGGAATGGAAGGACGTTCTAGGGCCGAGCGAGAAGGAAAAGGAGCGAAAAGTAGAGGCGGATGCGAGATTGGCTGCTGAGGCGCGAAGGGCAAATGGGACAGCTGAGGAGGAGAGCGACGAGGAAGAGGAGGAAGCTTGATAGCTGTCATGCAGCGCAGGTACGCCATATGGCCGTGTGCAGCTTGACAGAATTGATCAAGGTATATTCGCATGACAGGCTCAACTTTGTGCAGGCTGCAGCGAGACAGCTACGACTCTAATCATGAGGCAAGCATACCACTGTAGGCTGTACCGTAAGTGACTGCCTCCGCCAGTCTAAGCATGGTCTGAATATCAGCTCAGCAATCTGCACAACATCACAATCGACCTGCTAAATCGGGTTCTCCTTGCGACCGCCAGTTGGCTGCACGGTGTTCGCATTCCGCTAGCAACACTTCAGCATAGCAGCTTCGACGCTCAGCATCATCTGATTGATCCCCATCATGCCCGCTCTCAACCATATCTATCTATCCTCTGTTCCGTCTCATGACAAGGGCTGTCATCTAGCAAGAGTCAATGAACCAGAGGTGCTGCGTCTTGATGGCTAAGCAGAAGGGGCGATGACTCTCAAGTCTGCGGGTCGTTTGATCGGCGGATGAAGCTTGAAGACGCTTACATGACAAACACAGTGCAGCATAGCATATGATCCATGCCAGCAGCTGCTAGCTCGCCTCTTTCCTCACGAGCTGGCTCAAGCTAGCTGATGTGAGTTGTTTTCCAAATGTTTCTTGGTCAGCTTGTCTTGTAACAGCCATTCTGCCTATATCACTGCCGCTCTACTAGCACGAAATCCTGTCTACCTCTCAAGACTGCCTGAATCGCTGCCGAACACTGCCCATCCACGTTAGATCCGCGAATGATTCTCTTGTCACTGGCCAAACACTTTAGTCTCAAACTTTTCATAGAGGCCGCTCTGCTCCTTCGTTCTTGTGCTGCTGCTGTACATCTGCTATGAAGTAGCCTACGGGATGCCTTGACACCTATGCCTATAAAAAATTTCCTTGTCAACTTGCCCTGCAACAATCACCTAAAGCTATGGGAGAACCCGACAAGACAGAGTTTGTGTGTCTCGCTCATATATTTCATGCCTTTGTTTGAAACGTCAAATCAGAACAAAATGATTGCTGGCGAGCCTTACGTCGCGTTCGAGCCTTACCTCTGCAAGCTGCGAAACGAGCAACTCGGTCGCAACTTTGATCTCAACCACGAGCGCGATCCAGACAAGCAGTTGGCTCTCTTCCGTTCCTTTATCAGTATCAAACCAGAATCAGAATGCTACATCGTTCCGCCGGTTCATTGCGAAGTGAGTTTCCAGCAGTAGCTTTGGTTCGCCCATGTTGACCTTCTGGCTTAGTTCGGCTTCAACATCACGATGGGCACAGGCGGAGGTATTGGAGCCAATTGTGTCTTCCTCGAGCAAGTCTGCAGCCTCTTCAAGATTTCGTGCGCTGAACTCTGTGATTGCGACTACTTTAGTATTTGCCCCATCACTATGGGAGACAGAGTAATTATTGCTCCTGGAGTGCAGATATTGACTGGTAAGCATACCGAGTGGCAGTCACATTCGTATCTTGATGTTCTCGGATGCAGCGGGTCACGCTACGAACCCTGAAGAACGCAATGGCATGTATGGAGCAGAATTCGGTGCGCCTATCACGATAGGCGATGATGTCTGGATCGGCGGGGGAGCTATCCTATTACCAGGGATAAATGTAGGGAAAGGATGCGTAATTGGCGCCGGAAGCGTGGTCGTATGTTTTCTTCCCCTTCGTATTGGCTTTGCTGATATTGTTGCTCATAGACAAGGGACGTGCCCGACCGCGTTGTTGTTGCTGGAAACCCAGCCAGAGTCATCAAGTCTGTGTGATTGTATGCTCCTAACGATTTGGTAAAAGATATCAGAGTCTGCAAAGAAAGGTCGTCTGGACTGTTATAGTCTGGATTTAGTATAGGTGTGCTGTGTAGTCGGCTTGTGAAAAGCATTGGAGGACGGGCCTTTGCTGCAATGCAATGCATGACGCTGCTTTTGCCGAACCATCGACATGCAAGAGCGCTCCTCTAATTGTCCAGCCATGTACACTTGATTGAAGCATAGAAGCTTCCGCAAATCCGAGGCAAGCGCAGACAGCCAGAGCTCCAAGCGGCATCGCAACTACAGCATTCGCAAGGCGGACGTGCAGGCCGCGATAGGATGTCACCCTCGAGCATAAGCCCTGTGACAGGGCACGACACGCCAGCCTGGTATATACACGCGTCAGAGCAAGGCAATGGTCACTTCCAAGATGCGTCAGGTCGAACACTTCTGCTGCGAGGAGTGAATCTCGCAAGCTCGGCAAAGACACCTATAGGCCAACCTGGAGCTAAGCTTGAAGGTTTCTGGGAATCTGCAAAGAGCGGCAAGCTGTCCTTTGTCAATCGAGTGCTCGACTTGGATAGCGGTGATGCGGACGTGCACCTCACCAGATTGCGCGAATGGGGCTTCAATACGCTGCGTTATGTCTTTACTTGGGAATCTATCGAGCATGAGGGACCGTGAGACTTTCCTGGACGGGACGCTGCAGTTGCTGAGATCTCATGCAGAGGCAAGTATGATCACGAATACATTGAGTACACTTTGCGCATGTTGCAAAAGTGCAAGCACCATGGTTTCCGTGTCTATATGGACCCTCATCAGGATCTAGTGAGCCATTCGTCCACTGTCTGTTCAGTAGATGCTCATGACCTACAGTTCTCTCGCTTCGCAGGTGGATCAGGCGCACCATACTGGACGATCCTGGCTTGTGGAATGCAACCTGAGCAATTTACCGAATCAGGAGCCGCTGTGATTCAATGCGAATACCCTGATCCTCTCAACCCTGCTCCCGAAACCTTCCCGCATATGATTTGGGCGTCGAACTATACCAGACTAGCTTGTCAAACTCTATTCACCCTCTTCTTCGCTGGTCGAGACTTTGCGCCTTTATGCATCATCGACGGCATCAACATTCAAGATTGGCTACAGCAACATTACTTCAACGCGATTCGAGAACTAGGCAAAGCGATAGCAGGATACCAGAACGGCAGTTTTTTAGATTCATGCGTCATCGGTTGGGATTCCTTGAACGAGCCAAATGCCGGTCTGCTCGGCATTGACGATCTCGCACAACATGCCAAAGACGAACAGCTCAAAGTCGGCTTCATGCCTACTCCTTTCGAAGCTATGCGTCTTGGAATGGGCGAACAACTGTGTATCGAGAATTGGAGGTTCAGCTCGACGGGTCCCAAACGAGCTGGAAACGTTTCTGTCAACTCCCGTCGAAAGAAGGCTTGGCTTGCACCGGAAGATGAAGAGCTAGATCCGGAGGGTATATGCAAGCGATGGGGCTGGAGAAGGAGTTCAAGCTGGAAATTGGGTGTTTGCATTTGGGCCTTGCATGGAGTTTGGGATGTCGAGTCGAAAGAATTGCTAAAGCCTGCCTATTTCTATTCTACCTCTTCAGCTAAGCTTGAAGAAGAAGCGCACTTTGGTCGTGATTACTGGCTCCCACATTGGCAAGCATATGCAAAGGTCGTTCGAGATTGTCACCCTGAAGCGATTCTGTTCATTCATCCACCTGTATTCAAGATACCACCCAATATCATTGACACATCGCGCGATCTGATCAAGGATAGGGCAGTCTTTAGCACACACTTTTACGATGGTGTCACTTTGGTCACAAAACATTGGGTACGTCTCTTTTGAGTCGTTTGGTCTCGCTGACACTTCATTAGAACTTCTTCAACTTTGATGCTCTCGGTTTCTTGCGCGGCAAATACAGCTACAAGTGGCAAGCAGTCAAAGTTGGCGAGAAGGCTATTCGTCAATGTCTGCAAGATCAGCTCGGTGTTTTGCGTCAAGATGGACTCAACTCTTTGGGCGATTACCCAGTTATGATGAGCGAGATTGGCATTCCCTTTGATCTCGACGAGAAGAAAGCCTATGAGACGGGAGACTATAGCAATCAAGTTAGGGCCTTGGATGCCAGCTTGAATGCATGTGATGGACCAAATGCGCTCAACAATTCGGTCTGGACCTACTGCCCTGACAATACTCATGCTGAAGGCGACCTGTGGAATGGAGAAGATCTCTCCATCTGGAGTCAAGCTGATTGCAAGCATTGGGTCACGCGAATGCGCTCCTCTTCTATTTCGAAGGATGCTGACAAGTCCACTGAATTGCAAAATCATACTGACCTCAACGATGGCGCCCGAGCTCTTCCTGCGTTCTGCAGACCATTTCCGACTGCGTGCGTAGGCATACCAATCAGCATCTCATTCAATATCAGCACATCAGCTTTCCGGCTCGATCTGCTAGTCCGACCAAACGAAGTCAGTGACACTACCCTACCTACAGAGATCTACCTACCTTTCGTCCACTACGCTGCTTCATCGCAAGACGAGCAGACTTCCGCCATCTCATCCGGGTCAGACCGACGCGAACTAGCAATCGATGTGAAAGTCAGTTCAGGGAGATGGGAAGTGACGGGTCAGAAGCTGTTTTGGTATCATGAACAACCGAGAAATGGTCCGTCGCAGAAGGAATGGATCGTCATCAATAGCAAGGGCGGACCGAATCCTCTTTGGGCTATGCAGTATGGTCAAACGGAAGAAGGTAGTTTGGTGAGTTGCTCGCAATGCACCCGCAGAAGAAGGCTGACCACCTGCGCAGTTTGCCGGGTTGATGAGCTGCTGCAGCATTTCATAAGTAGCGGGATTGGACATTGTGGATACTTGCGACAGTCACACTGTCTTCAGACGGCATTGTCAAATTGTAGATTATGACCATATAGGATCTCGTCCAGCTAAAAGTGTAACGTTACACACTATGAACTAAAGTACATGACTTTGACCTGGACACTGCTCACGCTACTCTCGCTACTCGGCTGCTGGATGTGCCCACAGCAAGGGCATCATAATTTCCCGCTTCTCCTCCTGGTCGTTGGTTTGTGAGGGTACCATCAAAGTGACCATCGCTTCTGCCGGCTCTAGCACACGAGTCACGTACGATTTACCGAAAAGCCGGGCCGATACTATGTCTAGACTTCCTTGCTCTTCTACTGTGAGATCACTGTATGGAGATTTACAGCCGAATTGTAAGCATCTAGTCACACATGCATGAGCAGAGTGACAACGAAGAAAAGGCATCCTTACTCTAGTAGACATCCGGCGGTAATACTGTGCGCACCAGTATCGCCTCGGTCTCTCATGCTTAGCAATGCCTTGAAGGTATTTATAGTCCTGCCTCGCCCTTCTCCTTCATCCATCTGTTCCCGCGCAAAGAGCATACAGCGCTCCAGATACGATCCTCCTTGACAGAAGAAGTTGGGCGAGACTGCCTTGTCCCATTGTACGAGTGGGTCGTGAAGCTTGGCCCGTTTCGCATCTGGGACCAGAATTTTGCCCAAGGACAGACGGTGCTTCTTCTGAGCTGGATTTCGAGACGTTGGCGGTGCTGTTACTGGCGCCGATGGTGATGCTCCTGGCGTCGATGATGAAGTGACAGTGGTACAGAGAAATTGCTTGATTTCGGTAATGCTCTGACATCGTTCGCCATGCTGAGTTGTTTGTAGCAGAAGGAAAAGATCTATTGCAGTGCGGATGTGTACGGTTGAAGCGGCCTTCAGCCATTGTAGATGCTGCCGCTGAAGACTGCTGACTTGCGAATCTAGTAATATGTGTTCTTCGCTTCTGTTGCTTTTCAGAAAGCGATTCTCTTGCTGTAATACACAGACGACCTCGCGGTATTCCTCTCTTCTCATTTCCTCTTGCACTTTCCAACCCAGCAACTGTCTAACCTGCGAAGCAAGCGTTTCGACGCCAGGCTCGTCACATGTTGGTTTGGATGTTGCGGTGTTGCATTCAACCTTGGTGGCTTGCGGCGCGGCCTAACAGAGGTCAATCAGATTGCTTGAGCAACAGCGACAAGGCAAAAACATACTGGTATGGGAGAAATGTAAGTCACAATCATCCGACTTTCCGAAAGAGGAAGCAGTTGAAGTTCAGCAGCCTTAGCCCGAGCAAGATAACTGTCATCATCCTCGGCTCCCGTTGACAGGTCCTGTAGTTCGTAGCAGAGCTTGCGAATAGGACTTGTGAAGTTACCAGCAGCGAAGGCCTGTCGACTTCTGGGAGAATCGTCTAAAGAAATAGCTTGACGCTGTCTTCATGCAGTCTTAGGCATGTAGGTATAAGATCGGTGGATGTAGTCAATACAGCGAGATCGGTTGATAGGGTATAATCCGCGGTGAGGTCGTTCGAAGAAGAGCCTAAAATCTTCTAACAGTGACAAACGTCTTGTGAAAATGTACTATTGATTCTGCATTACAGCTGATGTGTACTACGGAATTATGGATATGAGTCCTACAAAACAGGCAGACAAGACTTTTCTCTATGTACTATGATCCGACTCTTGCGGCGGATGGACACTATGAGATAGGGATGGCTTTGCCGTTGATGTCCTTGACGATGACCAAGTCCACTGCGCGAATCAAGAGATTAGCTTACAGTACAATCCGACGTGGGCAAACAAACCTGGAATGTGCTCGCCAGTGCTAAGTCAAACATCAGCGGACCGATCTACTAATGAAGAGGGCAGACTAACTCCATGAAGGTAACGTGGCTGGGGTCTAAAGGATCGGTTCGTACTCCGCCTGTACACATCAAAGCCGTCAGTCGCGGTTTCTGAGACGACGTCGTTGACGAACGCTTCTCCATGAAAGCTCTCCCGAGTATCACAGGGAACATTGAGGACTCTACCACTGTTGCGAGCAGAATTTAAGCGAAAGTCCGAGTTCTACAAGACTAGCTGAACGTACACATGACCGGCACGGTGACAGTCTTTTGTCCGACAGTGATAGGCCATTGACCTATTCATCGGTCAGGTCTCGAGCGCAGCGAACGCCGAAGGTAAATTACCCAAATTGGTTATGCTGTAAACAAGTCCTCATTGTAAGCTGTGAGATACAGCAAACACACGAAATGCCTACCCTGAGAAGCCATAAAATCCTGGAGCTGCATCCTTAGGAATAAAGTTGTGCTCTTGAGCGAACTCCCTAGACATGTAGCAAGCACGATGACCGTTCTTCATCTGTGGTTTCGACCGAATCTATTAGCGGTGATCCCGCATAAGTCAGATTGGAGCCCACCATCATGCGAACATTGTCAATAGGACCAATTGAGCCAACAAAAGTCTTGACACCTCTCGAGTTTTGGAAATCATCAAAAGCTTTCGAGTGCATGCTGAAATCAGTCTGGATGGTGCCGACGGTCTTCATGGATGCGGTAGACTTCTTTGTGCTCTTTGTCATCATGGAAGCGCCGTCTGAACGGTTGTGCGCTTGACCGTCATGTTCGGATGAACCAATGTGGTGGATTGAATGCGCTTTGCCTGGGGTTGCGTATTTTCCGTAGGAGTATCTATTTCACCGCTGAAAGCCTTAGAAGACGTCCCAATGAATCTTAGCGAAACGAACGGGTTTGTGGTAGTTTTTGTAGTGTTTGTGGAGTAAATGGATTGAGAATCAGTTCCGTTGGCAGTGTTGAGCGGACGACGGCCATGAGGGACCTCGTGATCTTGCTGCTGTTCACCTGCAACCGAAACTCGAATTTCCCTTGCGTTGGTGTTTCGCACTCTGTCTTGAAAGATGTCCCAATCGTCGTCTGTTTGCTTTTGGATCAGATCTTGTCTGTGCAGTCTACTATTGCCCAGTCTTACCATCTTCTAGAGCGTAGAATACCTGTTGACATAGCGCATTTTGAGTCGGTGCCTAGCCTTTGCGTGTATAACGGGAAACTCACGCCGACCCAATCATAGCGGATCTCAATCTCTTCAGCGGCAGGACCGCTCAAGTGTAGCTTTTTGGCTATGCGAGAGCGGACCGAGGATAGGTCCTCACCATCTATACAGCGAATATTTCGACGTCAGAAGGCTGGCTGGCTAGTTCGCATATTCGTTGGAATTCACCTCTCAATTTGAGAGCGAACGGGTTTGATGCTTCTACTGCGAGGACGACCATTGCTATTCTGCTTAAAGTTGTAGAAAATTGGTTGGACGTGCGGGAGAAAGGCTCGTCAAATGAAAACATGCGTCACACGATCCGCAAAAGGAAAGTCACGGCCGACGACCTGCTTCGGATGGCTGTAGCCCTTGCAGCTGCTCACACGTCTGTCATATGTGCTGCTCTCTGCAAAAGCACCGCTTGTTCGCGCTATCCGTATTCATGTCTCAGGCAGTCCTGTCCTGGCAAGGAACATGTCTCACTTGTCTATCTTTCAAATGTACACGCGCAAAGTGTGCGAGCACTGCTTAGGCATTCCTATCCGGCGTCGTGTGTTTGCGAGTCCTGTCTCTAGTCTTTCAGTCTCTTCTGCTCTTGAAAAAGTAGCGCTGGCGACTGCTACACATTGCTATCCATCTTCATATGATCAGTACCTGCAGCTCGTATGATACGACATGCCAGTATGCTTCCGCGGTTACGACTTTCGCACTCCTTTTAACAATCTATCGAGTGGACGGGATTGCGGGCTCGCTTGAGCCTTCCTGTAACAGTCCGAAGACGGAAACAGGCGCACTTCACGAACCCTTCTTCTGTACACAACAGAAGTCACATTCCAACCAGCCGTCTTCTTTTTCGATGCCACCTTCTCAATTCCCTTTATCTACTTCGGGCCTAGAGCTCTACAACACAAGTCTTCTGGACCAGAAACAGACCATTCCAAGTCGTCTTACGTCCGTCGAACGCGTATTTTGGCTTCTTTCCTTCTGTGTGAAGCTTTTGCTTGCGAACCAGCCAAGTTTGAGCTTCAAAATCCGTTTTGCTTCTCTGTTCATCTAGCTATCCTAAAGCCGTCGAGCTGCTCAAACCGGACGTTATTACTACCCGACTGCCCTCATTCCATCGAAGTAAGCATTGAATTGCGTATGATGTTGCTTTTGACTAATCTGCTTTTGAAAAAGGTTATCAGAAGATGTCTACCATGACTTCAACTCCTCCTTTCGCTGCAAATGATGGACCTCTCACTACAATGAAGCCTCAAACACGCATTATTCGCAAGAGGAACAGAAAGACCTGCAAGTCCCCTTTCTCAAGCCATGGCGATTACTGACGTCTTCTCAGTCTCTTGCGATGCTTGTCGGACCAGGAAAGTCAAATGCGACCGTCAAGCGAACTGTAAAGGCTGCTCAGAGTCAGTCGAGCTAAGGAATTTGTTTTCTGATGCTGATGCTTCGTGTCCAGCCGAGGTGTTCAATGCGTTTGGACCAAGGGTATTCCGACTATCCAGACTGATAACGAGGAGGAAGAGCAAGAGTCTGTCAGTGCTTATCCAAGGTGGGTTTTAGCCAATTGTTCCTCGGGAAATAGCCTGATTTGGTTGCCTTTGCAGAGATTTGCCTTCATTATGTGGTCCAGCTCGCAGCCGTCCTCGAAGCAACAGCAACCTTAGCATGTCGTCAACATCTTCTCACGATACTCCATCCAGCGCTAGAACTCCTTCATCCATTAACTCCAGCAATGGCTGGCCAGCATTCCATCAAGCCAACCTCAATGTCTATGGGCGTCTGCCTCAATTCTATCCAAACGTCAACAAGTCCCATGAGCCTTGCAGTGAGTTGTATTGGGAGTGAGAGGATATAAGAAGCTGACTTCTTGTTCAAGTGGAAGGCATCAACGATTCTTTGTCTCAGCTTCGTACTCGAGATGGTAGACAGGGTCGATACAATCCTTACCCAGAAGGTCAGTATACCAGCTGTGATGAATGCATGAAGGCTGATTTGTGCTGTAGCACAACTATCGAGCTGGCTCTCGAATACTTTAGCTCTGGCTCCTGCAGCCAATCCACCTAGCGAGTCGTTTGCGCTAGACTTGCGCGACCAGTCACAAGAGCAGAACAATAATTGGTCTCAGCCTCAACCCGCTTTCGCAGCTGGTCTACCCAATAACTACCCTCAACGCACTTTCGGTCGCGATTGGACACAACCTCCTCCTCCTCCCGTTTATCAGAACAACCCAGAATACAAACCAGATTGGGCTAGCGCACCTCGAGCGTACGAACAACCTGCACCAGTACCTCATTTCCCAATGGCCAACCCACCCAAATCTCGCGCTCGATCTTATACTGCGCCTTCTGCTCTTCAACCACCTTCTTTTGCAGCTTTCACTAGTAGAGTCAATACTCCTGATCCTGCGGTTGAACAAACGCCGGTACCGACTATCAAGTGCGAAGAAACTCCGATTGCTCCTACTGCAGATGCGCCGTACAAGCTTCAATCGTTCTTGTGTGAACTGAATGGGATGGCTTCCACTCGTGAGTCTGTCGTGTGATTATAAGATGCAAGCTGATACCGTTATAGCTACTCGCGGGTCCATCAACCCTCTTTCTTCACCAAACAGATGGGCTAGTCTGTCGACTGGCTTCTCACCTATCTGTGCAGGCTTCTCGTAGGTCGAAGAGAGGTGTTTTTGGGCACTGTATATATGTGAAGGACTTTGTTGCATTTTCGATGACGCTTGACTCTTTCTTTCTCAAACCATGTCCTTCAACAGCCCAAACGCAGCAGTATCAGTCGAGCTCGATCCACAAAACAATGGCTCATTGCTCCGCAAAGCATTCCTAATGAAGGCCTGCTGAATTTGCTCTCTTTCCCACTCGTGACACATACACGCCCAATTCTGCATTTGCTACTCAAGGATGCTGCCCAAGTCACACCAGGCGCTGTCTTCGTATGCTGAAGGCTCTACCCAAAGACCAATTGTGTTGTTTTCATGGGATACTGGCTACATGTTAGTCTAAATTGGATCAATCTTGCTTTGCATCTGACGCTTCATAGGGTTGAAACAAGTCCATCACACTAGTGAAGGCATCCATATGCGACTTGCGACATTGTCTCTTCTTTTCATGATTCGGATGCAGCACATCCTTGTCCTTTTGTTTCAATTCCATACCAGCGTCCGGCAGATTTGACCCACCTTTACGCATCAAGTAGCAAGATGGCCTCACACGGCGCCACGTCGCTAATGCATAGACCTCGCACTCCTTCCTCGGGATAAGACCTGTCTTCTTCATTCTTCTGATTACTTCGAGACATTGTGTTGTCAATCTACAGACTATTCTTTCCTGCTTTCTCTGTCTTGCCCTCGCTACTTCTGTCTCAAATCTCCACGCTTTTGCTTATTAGTCGTCGATTCAGCCCAATCGATGGCGGCCAATCCTCTTTTCTTCGACCAAGTATCAGCAGCTCAACATGCCTTTTGTGGATCCTGCAGTCATCACCGGTATCACCACTGAGGTGCTGGCTCTACCGGTTGACGTGAATCCATACCATTGGCTGGGACAAGCCATGAAGGATCGAATTCTGCCACAACTCATGGGACCTGCATACCATGTCCTTTTGTGGATCTCAGTAGGGATGCATTCGATCGCTCTACTATGCCATCTCGGCACCATATACCTTCGGATCCGAAGCAAGCAGTTTTGGCTCTTCCGCCGAAACAATGAACACTATATTGTGTAAGTTCTGCTTTCTCCAGATCGGGTGCGAAGTTTGACAATTATTTAGACCCAACGTGGCAGTCTCCTTTGCGTCGATTGGTATGCTTTACTGCTTCTTCGCAATCACAGCGCACAGCCAGCTATCTCTGTACTTCTTACCGGAACTTCGCAATAACCTCATACTCTGGCCTACTCTGGCACTTCTCTGCTTGACCTTGTCAGCATGGATGGAAATATGGAGCACGGCGGTCTCGGTGATAGCAATGGATGATTCGCCTACGCAGTACGTCATAGCTTGTTATCCTTGCGCTTGCTGATCGTTCTGCTCAGTACACCCAGAATCAAAGCGCGACTCTCGCCTCGGATCTTCAATATCATCTTTGCTGGCTTTCCATTTGTCTACCTCTGCATAGTTCCAGAAATGGCTGTGCCTTTAGACCTCGCCTGGAATGATATCATCAATTCGACTCGTCAAGTGTTTCAGCAATTAGAAGATGACGCTGCAAATTGGTCATCTGGCTCGGTCTCTTTGGCTGTCCTTCAGCGTCTCGCCAAGCAGCTTGCAGACAGCGAAAAACTGTATACCAAAATTGCATATGAAGAAACGGTCGTCACGGTGTATGAGGCCATTTTGAACAGTGTTCTGTTGCTTGTGAGGAGCTTTGACTATTGTTCTCAACCAACGCTGATTATTTGTCAGATCTGGTGCCCATTACTCGTCAGCACAGTAAAGCAGCTTCGCAAGCAGATCAAGTTCATGAAGCAGCAAACAAATCCTGTCAGTGGCCTCGATTCTTACTCTAACTCCATGGCATCCGATACGGCATATCAAAGAAAGCTGACCAACTTGATCGATGTCTGTCGTCAACGCATCCTCAATGCAAGTGTGGGCTATGCTATGGGCTTATCGTATGTGGCCGTTTGCTTGATACCAATAACACAAGGCGCCGAGAGCTTGACTACGAGACCGGCTATCGCTCAAGCCTTCCTTCTCGGTGAGACCTGTTTTACGGCTAGAAAGTATTCAGCTTATGTGTGTCCAGGTGCCGCACTCATCTACACTGTTTTTGGCGTGCCTACTAGCATGGTCTTGACCTATGTCACATACAAGACGTGTCGCAAACCTATATCTTTCGCAAATCAAGCAAACTCAAGCGGATCTTGGTCGTCTCGCTCTGTTGACCGATCACAGAAATCCAAGCCTACCATCAGTATCCCAACAGGTATGCTGTTTGACAAATGGGCGAACAAGTTAAGCTGATGTGAGTTACTCTGGTAGGACACTTGCAACAGCATATCGAGTTGCAGGAGGCGAAAGGCGATCCGAAGCAGGAAGACTTTGTATAGACTGCTGTGTGTATCTAGAGCCGTGTCTGAATGGACGAAGATCTGTGCTCATGTCCGCATGAATCCTTCCGCCGTCTTGTTGTTTTGATACCGCGACAAGCTTGGAACAGCAATGGCGCGCGAGACGAGCGTACCTCAAGACGAAGACGTCTACTTGCAGCCAGGCTTTGATCCCGCAACACTGCGCGTGCCTCAATTGCGAGGGTTACTGCTTCAATATACTGGCGACCCGCACTCTGGCGTCAAGAAACCCGAGCTCGTACGAGCATACAAGACTTTGGTGCAACCTCAAGCTGCTGCTATCTTGGCTGCACGAAGCAGAGTAACGCCTTCTGATCGTGGCATTCAGAGAATTTCAAACAACTCCTCGCAAGCTTCGTCTGCCGAGTCTGTTGATGCTGCTGCCGCTCAAGAGGTAGATGGCATTGATGATACGGAAATGTCTGAATTGCCTGTGAAGCGAACGAGAACTCCAAGCGGTGGTAAAGTCAAGCCACGTAAATCCGCCGCTCCTGCGCTACCTACTTCCAGAAGTAGAAGATCTCTCGCTGTCCCGCAAATAAGTGCTCCAGCTGAAGAAGACAATATTGATGAAGATATGGACATTGAAGAGCCCATTGAAGAGGAACCGGCTGTGAGTACTTTAGTGGAATGTGCATGACGTGGATCTTACTTGGTCCACCGACCAGCCTGTGATCGTTCCAGTCAAGCGACCAAGAGGTAGACCACCAAAGAGCCCGAGACCTGCTGCTCCTGCTCCGACGTCTGATCCTCCCGCACCTCCAAGCACAAAGAAGCCCGTGAGTCAAGCAATGCATTGAAGCTTAACGCCATCTCAAGCATTGCTGTTGTACAGGCTGCTTTCTACGAAGTGCCCAACCAAGGCGGTTCTCCGCCTTCAGTAGTCATTTCGAAAGCGAACGGTCGAAAATCGACAAGTACTTTGCCTGTCCCAGCTCCCACAGAAGAGATGGCGGAGGATGTAGGTGTAGCATCCAATATTCATATCGGTCGCTGAAGGCTTGCAGGATATTGAACCGGAAGGAGCAAACGAATCTGGCTTTTCAGACTATAATCCTTTCCAAGGCGGAGACGACTCTGGAGATGGTCCAAGCAAGAAGAAGAGGAGAAAGGTATGCCCTATTACTAGCTATAGGCTCCATGCTGATCATTCCGCAGTCTTCGCTGGCACCTTCTGAGCTGTCTGGCATGCTTCCAACCGCCAACACTTCACCTCGCAAGAGCGGTCTTTCCAGCAGCAAGTCTATGTCTGCTATTGCCGATCGACGAAGCAGCGTACGCAAACCTCGCTCGAGTCTAGCAGTCCATTCGATCGCTAAAGAAAGCCCGACCGACGAAACTTCATCTCTGTTTTCAAGCCAAGCTTTCATGGACGCACCTGCACCTGAACCCGAGCCAGACTATCAAGAGCTTTATGTCGAACCGGTTCCGACACCTGCCAAGAAGCGATCTCCTGGTCGTCCTCGCAAGAGCGCAATTTTTGCCGAGGACAACCAGCCTCAATCAATGTCGAAATCGCAGAGCGTACCTCATTTTACAAAGTACATGGATGTCAGCTCGGTTCAAGCCACTCCAGAACATGTCAAAGCGATGTTGCGTCAAGTCTCGGGCGAGCAGAATTCTCCTGCTCCAGTACCTTACCCCAACTCGACTGCTGCTAAGGCCTCACCACAAGCTGCGTCGCGTTCACCATCGCCTAAGCGTCTTGCTGCTCAGCGCACTGAATCGACTCAACTTGCTGTTCAACCCGAACCTACACCAAAGAAGCAACGCAAGAGTTTCCCTGCCCAAGCGAACGAGAAGCAGCTCGTAGTCGCCAAACCTGGCTCACTAGCGCCAGTCAAGACCTTTGCATGGCTTCCAGTCCTGCTCATCTTCATGTCTTACCTCGGCTGGTACCGCAATGAACGCCTCGCTGTCGGCTATTGCGATTCGGGGTCTCACACAAATAACATTCAAGAGAATCGCCACATTACCGCTCAAGCCGCTGCTGCTGATGCGTTAGCTACCATCGACACACCCAGATCACTCGATGCATACCACTTGCGCCCAACGTGCATGCCTTGTCCTGTCGAAGGAATTTGTACAGAAGGTCAGCTAGTCAGCTGTGGGAACTCTCACATTCGCAAAACGAATTTCTGGAAAGCTGCTACACTTGGTGCTATTCCAGCAGCAGACGACTGCGTACCAGACACGGAGAAGCAGATCCGGATCGCGCATCTAGCTTTTGGTTTGCATTCGAAGTTAAGGGAGAAAAGAGGTGACGTGGAGTGTTACAAGTCTCGAAACGGCAAGAGTGAGAAAGCGCTAGAGGACGTTGTTTGGTTTGGTATGAAGGTGGATGATCTGAGGAACGAGATGAGTAAAGTCGCTGGCATTGTGAGTCGGGTTTGAGCTTTCGTCTTTGAGATGATGGCTCATAACCCTGTAAACTCACAGTCCAAGATTCTGCCTGAAGAGAGGTTGGAATACTTTGAAGCTGCTTTAGCTGATCTGGAGAAACATCGAGATATTGAACAAGGAGCAAATGCAGCGTAGGTCTCTGCACAAATCAGTCTGTACTCAATGCTCATGGTGCTTGCAGTGGAGAAGACTACGTCGCTGCCGTTCAAGGCGATCAACCTCTGACTTGTCGAATGCGCAAGACGACTTATCGCTACGCTAACGAACGCAAGACTGAATTGTCGGGCACCTTCAGCGTCATTGCAGCAATTCTCTACCTTCGAGAGAAACGACGCAAAGGCAAGATCACTGACGAGCGTGTGCGAGATCTTGTCGATCAGGTGTACAATGTTCTCAAGATCCAGGTATGCTTTGACATTGCCGATGGCTATACCTTGCCCAATTCTGTTCAAGCAGGAACGCAGCCATTACTCTGATCCCGTCTCTGTCCCAACACCTTATGTAGCCAAGATCCAACTCCGAGATGATTTACTAGCTGAAGAATATTCCATGTCTGCCCGAAAACAACTTTGGAACCAAGTTTCTAAAATCATTGAAAGCAATTCCAATGTACGGGTAGGGGATCAAGAGATCAAGGGCGAAAGCTTACCAACTTGGCAATGGACTGGAGCGCAATTGATGGATACGCCTGCTCGTAGGGGACCTAGGAAATCTGGTTTAGCTCAAGGTAGTGCGAGTAGAAGCGCGAGTGGTCTAAGGAGGCATGTGACATTCAACGAGATGGCTGAAGATGAGGAAGGGAACACGAGCGTGTATCCAAAGTTGGAGTAAGATGTCAAGCTTGTTTCGCGTCTTTCGTAAACTGTTTCTCCTTTTTATACATGATGCAAAATTATTTACAATGTGTTGTCTATGCTGTTATATTACTGGTTATAGTAAGGCAACTTTTCGGCCTTTGCTTCTTCCTCTGCCGGTCGATACGTTACAGTTTTTTCCTCGCCTATGCCTAGACCGAACGGATTAATTTGAGTGACTTGTTCTAACGTTGTGCCGATCTTGAAGGTAGTGTGTCTACGGAAGAAATTACTTGATGAGGGACAGTAGTGAGAAAAGAGGAACAGAAATGTACCTCAGCACTCGAGGATCCGCTCGAAGCATGTTACCAAGCCGTTGCAGCGTAGGTGGATTCGCATCAAAGTGCATAGTCCAAATACTGCCAACACACAGCATCAGCTTACCATCCAAAAAGCAAACACGAAGTGTTCGCCTCGCAACGCACTCTCCAGCATTTTCCGTCCTCTTATTACTCCCAAACTTCTTCATAGGTTGCACCAAAGTCTTTCTACCTCGGAAATTGACTGTTCGTACTAATCCACCTTGCTGTCTTACGAAACTAGCGCTTGAAGTGATTAAACTGCGAATAGGCGCGAATTGGGCATAAGGCGTGGAAATGCAGAAGAGTTGATAGAGCGGCATGACTGGAGGCGAGAGCTGCTACGAACAACTGTCTGACTGTGCTCTGAAGGCAACAGCGAGAATTTGTGCGACGAGATGATATTTGAACGTTTCAACAGCGATTGCTTGATCTGTACTTGCTGGAGCTTCGTGGCAGTTTCAGAAAAGATCTTTGACTGTCTTGCCCACTTCAGTGTTGATGCGAGTCGTCGAAGGGGAGAAGGAAACAGCGCTCTCTTCTTGCCCAGCTACCGCGACTTTGACTATTTGCTGTTCTGCTCGATTAACTCTGTCTTGCTCTAAGATGCCTGCCTATACTACGCTCTGCTTTGGCTACAAGGTCACTACCCAGTCGCTGATTAATGCAGCCGAGGAATGGCAGACTGTCAAAAAGTCCCTTCGCTTCCTAGGCATGGTGGTGCATCACATTACCTATCCCTCTCTCGCTCGTCTGCTTATCCTTCGTCCTCCCTTTTCTCTTTTCGTCCTATCTCTAGGAGAACCGTGCGCTCGCTGGCACTTTAAGCTTCCCTAAGAAGAAGGGAGCTAGCTTTGCAGATTTGCCTGCAGAGCTGTTTGATGCATTATGTGATGCTAGTACACCATCGTCGCCTTCTTCGCTGGCATTTTCTTGATCGGATGTCCTGCTCCAGTCTGGTCCATGCGATCTTTCAAATGGAGTATGCAGAAGTGCAAAGGCAAATCTTGCGAATGTAGGTAGTCCACACGCTAGCTATCTGCGCGCTCTCGTCATTTTGTGAAGGCTGTCGATGTCCTTGTGGCTTTCACGGGTTATCTATCGCATCTCGGAATGGCTGTAAGGCCTGTTCCCCCAGGCACTATTCGTATGTTGACTGCATCCAACAGGGCACGATGTTGCTGCTGTTGTGGAAGAATTTGAGGGCGATTTTTGGGAAGAATTAGAGGAAGAGAGGTGGGAGGAAAGGCACGAGCGGCTATGCAGTGTCTCGGACTCTTCCTCTGAGGTTCTGTGCACCACTGCGTCTCTTCATACGTCACTAAGCATGTCAAGACAGCCTGGAGTACTTGTCCGTACATTCTTCGCAGATTATCAATTATCCGCTTCGCTCTTCGCCGACCTTTATGACGAAGGAGAAGAATACTGCTTTGTTGGCACACGTTTGACTACACATCGTTCGATTGCAAAGAAAAAGCTGGCTTCAATAGATGCGTTCTCCCCCTGATCAGATGGAATACAGGGTGAATGCTCTATCACTCGACGGAGACGAAGACGCGCCCGAATTGGATGCTATTGCGCTGGACCTTAGTTCGCTACTGAAAGTCCAAGCACAGTCTACTGCGCCCTTGATCAAATTTGCTCGAAATTCTACGATCGAATTGGTACCTGTGAAGGACGTCCTGGCTGGCGGTGATTCTCCTGTCCCTGGTAGACGTGATTTGATGCGGCCTCAGTGGATTATGGCCACATTATCGTATGTCTGGCCTCTGTGTCTTCTCTCAATCACTGAACAATAAACAGTTGCTCAATCGACTGGCTAAGAGCCTTTCAGCTGCCTGCTTGATGCTCTTTCAACGGCTTGAGTGCTATTTTGGCTGAACGGACAATGGTTGACTGCGCATCGCAGGCCAGACTAAAGGCTGAACGTCTCCATTACTAGGAGCTTGCTTGATGGGCACAAGGAGGATACAGCATAGCGATGTATCAGCATTTGCGTTATAGTCAAGCGCTATCTTGCCCTCGAGCCACCATCAACGCAGAATCAATGGCTGCCCCTTAAACTATTGCCAGACCTTCCAAATTGTTCACGATCTACAGATGCACATTTACATGAGTTGTTAGGAAGAGAACTGCATTTCAGCTTTGCAGCCGACTCTTGCTTTAGTGAAATTGCGTCTCGGTCGAGTCCTTGCCAGATGCAGCCGTAGCGCTTGACCCAGCAGAGATACCTTACAGAGCTCATTCAGGACGCGTATGAACAAACGTGAATAGACGTACTGTTCAAGATCCGGTCGACATAGCTAGCTCCGCTCCATTTCTGATGCGTCAAAACATCGCAGCCTAGCTCTTTCTCCCTCTTTTGCACCAGGTTGACATAGGCGAGCATGCCATCAGTCTTGAACTTGGTTGATAGCTCGTCTACAGCAGATGTCTAGCTCACATGCCAACCAGATCAGATCAGAATGACTCACGAGTAATAGTAGCACCGCTGTGCAGCCCGGCCAAACTGATCAATTGTAAGAGGAATCCAGACTCGGCCAAATCCCAAATGAAATTCTTCAAATCCGTATCCGAGAATCCATGTGCGGACCAATTGAACGATGGGGAAAGATTGTAGACGAGCCATTTACCAGGTACGACTTTGTGAATATCGGCAGCGAAATCTTGAGCTTCTTTAAGCGTTGGTGTTTTCGTTTCTAGCCAGAGCATGTCTGCGTAGGGAGCGAATGCTAGAACTCGCTTGACGGCAGCCTGGAAGTTTTATCAGTGACGAGTCGAAGATTTGCCTATGGTGGCACTTACTGGCATGCCTCCGGAGTAGTGGTAGTAGCCTTCGCGCGTTCTTGGTAGATCCCAATCCCAGCCTAGATCGCGACCGAGGACTTCTTTCGCTGCAGCGCGCATGTCTGTGAGTGATACATTCGGTCCGCTGATCTCTTCTTTGTAAGCAGAGAATTTCGAGTCGGCATCTGAAGAAGAAGTCTTTTGTAGAGCACGTTGAACAGCTATGAGCGAGGTCAGCTTGTGTTCATCAGTAACGTTATTGGCACTTACCCTCGCTAAAGGTCAAGAGCTTTACGCTACTGGTCCACTTGGCTTCCAGCGCATCGATTTCAGGTCCAGAAGCACCAGACTGTTCAGCCAAAGCAATCTCTTGCGCCAAAGGTTTTAAACCAGCATGTTCATCCGTCTCCACACCCAGCACAAACTCATGATCTCGCATATCAGCCGTGCTACTAATCAATTTCCCACTTTCAGCATCACTTCTAGCCAAAAGCAAAGTTTCTAAACCCATAATGTCGAATTGCATGCGAGCTGCTATGAGGCGAGAAATGTGTTCTGAAATGGGAACGAGGACTTTGCCGCCTTGATGACCGCATTTCTTGCCGCCGTGCAGTTGATCTTCGAGGTGAATGCCGGCTGCTCCGCTTTCGCCGAACATTTTAGCTAGTTTCATGACTGAGGATAGTCCGCCGTGTCTGCATATGGTTTAGCGAGTGGTCTATTTAGAGAATACACGAGAGTGGCCTACCCGGTATCACCATCAGCTGAAGCATAACATTAGCTCCAGCTCGCGTCAGATGATCAATAGAACTCACCAATGATAGGCCGCAGATAATCAACATACTTGAGCTTCTCTCTCTTCTCTTTTGGTACGCTGAACCGCTCATCCAAATGTTTCTTGTCATGCAGCTGTTGCGCCTTGAACAACCTCTGTACTTGGTTTGGGACCTGAAGAGTAGGATAAGAGTTGATTCCAAAGTGAATACAGCTCTACTCGCTGTTGTATAAGGATAGCTACAGGCAGTGACAAGCATTTTGTATAAGCGAACCGAACTTGACGCTGCTGCTATTCACTCACTCCGCCAAGTCTGGACCAACATCATTCATGGCCGTCGTAAGGACACTTGAACTAGCCCAACCAGACACATATACGACTTCTAGATCGGCTACTGCCATTTGCGATTGCTGTACTGGGTCAATAGCACCCAGCGTGTGTACTGGTTTCTTCGCTTCTGCTGCTCTCGAGAACAAAGCAAACAGTTTCTGCGCCAGAACGTTGACTGGATTGAGCGGCGTGACGGGTAGGTTACCTCGTTTGGTAGCGACATCTCTGGCCGTGTAAGGTCTCTTAATGTTTGCGAAACGAGGAGATTGGAACCAAGTTTGGATTTCCGAAGTCACTGCGTCCAGCTTGGCCTCTTCTTCTGCTAAAGAGGGAGGATCTAGCGAATATGGAGTTGAAGTTGACATGCTTCGAATCACGCTCTGCTTCGCTATTCCGACACAAGCGCTGCAGCGGGAACGCAGCATGATACTTGCTGTTGCTCTCGTGATCTGAACGATGGTCGCACAGGTCTAACGAGTCAACGAAGCAATAGCCGGATAATTGTCAGAGTGTGAATGAATACCCGGTTGACCTTGAACGACGTTCTGCTATGATTCACTCCACTCAAGAAGACTACCGCCTACTGCTGCCTTTGATCCGGCCAGATCGCTCCAAACAGTGACTGATTCCAAGACTCGGCTACAAGAGTTTGGCGGCAAGATGTTCCAGACCTTTGCTACGTTGTCTTGCCAAACGTGATCTCGTCCATGTGCTGTCTCCAAGAAGTCGTAGAGGATCGCGAGATGCCGCCTCAGGAGAACATCGCAAGGGGAAACGCATGCATTGATTGTGTCATTCGCGTCGCAATACGATAGCTCGAAAGTAGGATATCAGGAAGAAAACGGTCTATTGTCACAAGACAAGCTTCTGGCAATTCACAACAGGGTATATACAAGTCGCCCGCAGCCAGAGAGCGTTTCCCATCACACTACAACTTCGCTCAGACAATAGGGCGGAGGAGGGCCGCTGCAAGATAAGACTTTGGCAGAGCACTGGCTACCATGAAGAGAAGTACTTACTACGATGCAGCTCGGACCCAATCCAAAGGATGCGGCATTCCATTGCTATCTCTTCAATACCTGGTCCTATCTCGAGCGTTTTACCATACTTGGTCTCGACTGGTATCATGAGTGGTAGACTGGTCTTCTTGGCTGACCGTAAAGGTTCCAATCGATCTATCAGTTTGGGTTCGGAATAAAAGCGGGCTCCTTTACGATGGAGGAAGGCTGTCGATAGACCATCGCATTCACAGTCGCTGGTAATCTTCAATCTTGCGACACGCGTCAAACAGACATTGGCAAAGCCCTACGCATAAAGTGGACAAGCTAGAATTATGCGTCAGAATACAGAAATACTACAATGATGGTCCGCTACTCGCCTCTTCGCCCCTCTGGATCAAGCCCTCGCCTCTCATCCTACTCGCTGTCTTGCATTCCAATGTCACTTTGGTCTGAAGCTCTTTCAGGTATTGCCACGACAAGGCCATGCCTTTGAGGTAGAAGGTATCGTTTGATTGGCTGTAGAAATAAGTATTGAGCTGCATGTGGTATGTTCGCCGTGCGTGATCAACAGGTCGCCAGTCCATATCAGAAGGCCTGATTACATCGTGTGACCTCGGAATATCATTTTTGGAAAGACAGGCTCATGTGAGGGTTCAGCGTCTACAATCTCCTTGCACAGTAGTGGACTAGCTGGAAGTGACAGAACAGGGCATAACTCAATCTTGCAATGCAATCTACTCATCATCATGCGAATGACGCATAGCATCCGAAACACTGCCAGCCGTCTCACCAAGCTCACCCAACACATCCAAACTATCCAACCTCGTCACATCCCCACCACCTTGGTTATCCATCACAAACACGCTCAAGCAAGAAACCTTGATGAATCTAACAAAGCGCAATTCGACCGGTTCGCCTTTTGCTTGTGCTTCCGTTAGGACAATCTGTTGGGAGGCTTCTTCCGACTAGATCGACGCCATTAGATATGTATGAATGTGAGAATAGAAAATGGGCTTACTTCTGCTTCATCGAAACCTAAGTTGAAACGGTCTACGAAGAGTTTGATGGTTTTGGGCGCTTTCTCTATCTCCGCGGCATCGGTTTTGAACTTGAGTGCTCTGACTGTACATTCCAACACAGACTTTGCTATCAGAAGCTAATCTGAAAAGCTGGCTGTTGGGTGTACCTTTGACCATCTGCTGAGTCTGTGACAGGAACAGGCTAGTGAGCACAGTAAAGTACTTTATCATCCTTTCTACTCACTGGAATAGAAATCAACAACTGCTCGTCGGCATCCGATTCGAGATGACCAGAAGACTGGAACAGATTTCGAACGTGATGTTCCGAGTTTTCATTCAAGCAGGACAGATTGGGTTTCTCGAGATGTGAGAGGAGAGAAGTACCATAAGCTGAAGAGGAGGTAGATGCGGATGATGTAGAAGAGGAAGAAGCTGCTGTTGCGTGTTTGGTGATCATGGCTCTGAGACCGGCTGGGTTGGCGCCTTGCATCTATGAGCTGGGCGTCAAGTACCACTAGATGATAGCAGAAAATGGAACCCTACCGTCTCGACAGTCTTGCCGTTCTTGATGAAGACGAAAGCTGGAAAGTAGTCAGTGTGCTTGGGCTAAAGAAGCTGGAAATGCCTACTTGGCATAGCTTTCACATTACTGGCAATGTTTCAGCTCCAGCATCATTATATGGCAGGACTGGCTTACTATGCTCTCGCTATCGATTGATTCTGGTCGACATCAACTTTGGTGAACACGACATCTGCACCACCAAAATGGTATATGAGCAACTCCAAGCTGCTGTACAAGATCTGACGTGCTCGTGAACTCGGAGCTCAAGCGCTCGAAGACAGGTCCAATAGCTATAGAACTTTATTAGAAGCGGTGACGCGCGAAACGACATGCACTGACTCTTGCATGGCCCGCACCTGTGGCTCTACATCAGTACAGCTCCAGTGAAGAGCATAGTCGCTAACCAGGTAGCCGTAAAATCAATTGCGACGAGCTTGTTGCCCTGTTATACCACATGAGTTATGTGAATCAAGCGACAGAGGAAGAACGCACTGCAGCCGCAAGGGCTTCTCCCAATTGCTTCTCGCTAGTGATTGTCTGTACTGGCATGGCTGAGTATCTGTTGCAATGCAAGTCGTTGTACTTTGAATAGCGAGAGTCGCTTGTCGAGGATCCGTCATCATGTCGCTTGGAATTTGCTCTGCTGTTATCATCTGTGCCAGTCTACTTCACAGCTGCTATGCTATTTGGCCTTTGTTATCTTCTGCGTCTGCGATTCTCTCTTCTGTTCTTTTAGGTCTGTGCAGTCAATTTCCTCTGTTCATGGTTGTTTCCGTTGCTGTACTGTGAAAGCTGCACTCTTCAAATGCAATCCTTGCTCTGCTCCTTTCCTTCTCTAGCAATTCCAGCGTCTTGTGCTTGCATGCCTAAAGCGTACTACATGAACGCCGCGGCTTACAGCTCGATAGCAGCTGGGGTTCCTCGCATAAGCAAGGACATTTGACATCTTGCAATCAATTCGCAGAAAGCGCGAGGCTATGCAGTGTCTTGCGGCTTACCAAGAGTGAAATACAGTATGCTGCGCATGGCGACTGCGGCTGTTCCATTTCTACCATGGCTACCTCCCATCATCTTCTTTCTCCGGTTGTACCATGCGGTCCATGATGATGGGTCCAGCAAGCATCAGATCGAGGGCGACTTCACCAGATGACCAGGCAATGGCAGTGAGCTTTCTCTTAGTCACAGGGATTGTACTAAACGCTTCTACAGGCGCTCAAAATGCCTAAAGGTTTTCAAGCTCGAGCAGCAACCAAAGACGACGCCGCACAGCTCATGTCTCTGGTCAACTCGATCATCGAAGAAGGTATTCAGCTACCTGAAACTCAGCCGAAAGCGCTCGAATACTTTCAATGGTTTCTTGACTGCTGCATCGACAATGCTTACCCTGTTATTCTCGTCTTTGATGAGTTCGATAAAAAGACTTTAGTCGCTTATGGTGCTCTTGAGCATTGCATTATCGAGCCTGATCCCACGCATAGTAAGTGTTCCCTTCTCCAACGCTGAGGGCTTATTGAATTAGATCTGTAGCTACCTGGTTCAGCGCTAGGATGACAATCATGGTTCTTCGTGCTTACAGGCGTCTTCACATTGCAAGTCATCTCTGGCAAGCTTTGATATCTCACCCGTACGTCTCCCGCGATTTAACAATGCTTTGTTTGATCCCATCACGCAGTCAGACAGCCGCTAAAAGAATCTACAATGTCCCGGTCAAAGTCCTCACCAGCAATATAGCGGCTATCCAAATGCTTCAGAAATGGAATTATCGGTATGAAGGTATGATCAAAGACGCTGCTGTGGTACAAGGTACAAAATGCAGCTTGGCATTGTACGCGACAAGCATCGGGACACAACCGTCGGCAAGCGAGATTGACTTCTCTTGGATTTGCTGCTGCAAGTCGACCGCACACGTCAAGAGTCAATAGCGCGCCTTCGCCTGCAGTAAGTCTGACAAATGTTGTCCTGCGAAATGCAAGTGTGTTAATAACGCTTTTCATGCTCCGCTGTACTGACGAACGTAACAGGCAAGTCAGACAATCCGAGCTGTACGTGCCATCTTCTCTCTCTGTCCTGTCCAATTATGCTGATGGTAACGATTAGTGACCGCGATATACAATTGGTCAGTGTCGTAGGATGCGAGAGGATCTGCGCTCATCTTGGCCTTACACCAGAATAAGAAACAACAATGCCTCATCTGAATGGGCCGAGGAGAGAAGTGAAGAAGAACGACTAGACTGGCTTTGTGGCATTTTGGGCGAAGACTATCCGTGTGTCGTAGCGGAAGCCGGAGATCAGATTCTGGGCTATATGGCGCTGGGTTGGTTGCCTGTTTCTCTGTCTGACCTCAGCATTGCTGATCAGGTTGGACAGAGCCCTATGGCGGTGGATTGCCTTGCCTTGCTCATGCTGCGCTCGTGTCTGCTTTCATGTCACCTGGAGCTCGTAGGTGAGCTGATCAGCTCGTAATACATGGCGTTCAACTTAGGGCTTCGCAGGCAAGGACTGGCTCAGAAACTCGCTCGATACATGTTCAACCATCCTCTGGTCCGTCGTAAAGGCATCGAGACTATCATTGCAGACTGCTATGTCCAAAATGCGATGGGTATGAACGCTTCGCTCAAGGCCGGTTTTCGGCATGTCGCTACAAGAGGACAGTTGAACATCAAGAATGGAGCGTTCTGCGATTTGGCGTTTCTCCGAGAAGACTTCAAGCCTGAAGGGAAGCGAGTTGGCTGAGCGTACATGCTGAACGGCTTGCATTGCAAACAAGCCCATAATATTAATCTCGTCTTCGCAATCACTCGTGATCCAGCAGCCGATCAGCCTCCTCGTCTATCTTCCTGGCTCCTGCATTTGCTTTAGCGTTCCTTTCCGCCGCTCTGACTACTTCCAATTCGAAATCCGTATGTAGAACGTGTCGGGTCAGTAAGAAAGAATTGACGACCAGACTGAGAGTACTGCCAATCCAAAGTCCTTCCAGGTGGTATTGAGGAGGTCCAAAAGCGAGGTATAAACCTATTGGCAGCCCAAGGAGATGGTACGATCCGATGATGTCTGGCTAGCTGCATCAGACTGAATAAAGCCAAAGTGATGAATGAACTTACATGCTGCACCTGCGGTGGTTCGACCTGATCCGAACAACAGACCCATCGAGATAGTCTTGAAGGCGTCAAAGACCTGATAACAGCAGCCGTAAATGATCTGGCGAACCTTGTCAGCTGAATGGACGTCAGGGAGACTCATCGAACTACAACTCGGTTCGCCAATGCTATAACTTCTTCATCGAGGGTGAAAGCGCGAATGAGGGGTTGCCGAACAGAGTAGAAGACGATTGCAGTGATTGGTCCCAGAACAAGGGCGACGTACAAGCTGAGCCTAGACGCCAAGGCCGCTCCCTTTGCATCTGTGAGGCCGCCTCAGCGTGAGACAAGGAATCGGCAGTGAAGTCCTTACCTCCAGCTCCCAGCTGATTTCCAATCCGTATAGCTCCTGCTGCTCCAGCCCCTTGATATGATCGGTAGAATGCGGTTGTAGATGCCGTCATGATGCTTTGGGCGCCTAGGGCAACCGGACCAAGGAAACTTGCAGCGAAACCATTAAGCTCAAAAGCAATCCATTCACTCGAGTCGATAGCTAGGCCGGACAGACCCAGACGAATAGCTGGACCTAGGTCGTAGAATGCTGCCCGACGGAAACCGCACCATCCGGTTCTTGGAACGAAGAGGTAGCAGTAGACTATTATGAGAACCGCCAACAGGTTGTATGCCAATGTGGTTGCGTATGCTGCCCCCAGATAGCCGATGCCAAATCTTTCTGACCACACGAAGGTGTAGTTGGCCAAGATGTGCAACGGGGTGACGATACAGAGAATCTGTGAAGACCGAGGTCAGGCAGGGTACACAACCAGCAACCAGCTTACTTGTGTAGGCACATTTACACGTCCTTGATTTTGAAGCCTGCGCAATCATATGAGCTAGATGGCAGACACTTGTCGCAACGACATACCACTTTCTCGTCAGCTCATACACCACGAAGGCAGGAACGCCAGTAAGGACAATCCGGAGATACTGACCAACCAGATGGGCCAAATGCGATTCTTGATACAGGAAGAGCAGAACAGATTCTCCGTTCCAAACGAGGATTATAGGGACAATCAAAGCATAGCATATGACGACCATCGCTCGCATAGCATGCAACGACATGAGTTCCGGATGATTGCTGCCCCATGCTTGACTACAGAGGGTGTCACAAGAGAAAGCCTGAGCAAGTCACGACCATAGTTGTCAGCCAAGCAAGGCTACTAGCTCGGAAGGTAAAGGCTTACCAGACCAGTGATGACCGAGAAGATTAGTAGATTCATGCTCGTGGTCGCCAGCATTGCTGATGATAGTTCTGTCTTGCCCAGATGACCAACCGACACGACTGTCGTAATACTGAAGGAGCCGGCCAACAATTGAGTGAAGATGGCGGGTATACTATAGCGAAAGAGCACCCCAAGCTCAGCAAAGACGGCTGCTGAGTCTACTCCATGGGCATGTCCAGAAGGTAGGAACGATTGCCGGTCTTCGAGACTAGAGAAGGACAGTGGGCTGCCTAGTAGCGGTCGCTGTTCACCGGATTCGCGAGGCATTTTTGACTGTTGGTAGCGGAAAGAAAGAGGCTATCGCAGAGATAGGCATAGCGAAGTAACAATGGGCAAACGCCAATGAAAGACCAGAAGAGGCAAGAACAGCTATGGCGCCTCTGTGTCGTAAGAGCGATGCTTGAGCTATGTAAGAAGCTTGACGGAACGCATAGCAATGAGAACCGAGGCAGATTTGGCTTGTAATTCAGGTTCACAGTGAGACCTTTTGCCATTTCAGGTGGGCAAATTGATCCGAAGGAGAGGTAGGATGCTGTTGGCGCCTTTTGTAGCATATTTCATTCTCTTGATTGCTGTTGCAGCTCAAATATGTGTCAAGCGGTGCAACAACCCAGCGTATTGCGAAAATTGCTATCATCTTCACTCGTTCGATATCTGCTTGCTCGGACAGTCTCTTGTCGCTGTAATTCTCTGTGTACTGCAGCATGAAGAAGCTGCTACGTCAGGTCATCGCTTCAGAACAAGAGAGGAATCTAAAAAATACGTCACGTCATCATCCAGTGCTGCACGCAAGAGGTAGTCAAGAGGTGGCCTGTATTGAATGCTATGCAAGTATTAAGTAGTACAATGTCTATAAGCTAGTATATGCAAGTCTACAATTAGTTGAATCTAATAAGTCCTTCTCATCTACTCCCTGCCTAACCCATTCTCGTCTTGTCCATCAGCGGTGCCGCACCTTCTTCATCCCTCATCTTCTCCAAGCTGTTCCCGCTTAACCTCCTCCGCAAATCCGGCCTTGTCACTATCCGCCAAGAAGCCCAAATCGATAACATGAAGCCAGCGAAAAGTATTGACAGAGCGAAAAGGTAGTGCTTGCCGACCAATACGATGACTGCCGCATCCCACGAGTGCCATGATGATGCTCCTCCGTGTGTGAATAGCGGTGTAGTGACTTTGCCTCTGAGCATATGCGAGTCGAGATGTCCATCTGCGTCGGCGAGAATGTACACGTTTTCTTCTGGTGGGTTATGGGATTTACTCTTGAGTCTTCTGATATAGCTCATCCACTAGGATTGAAACATTAGCGAAAGGTCAATAGGGTATATCGGCTAATTCACTCTATTGCCAAAGTAACCGCAACCGGTTGATAACATATTTTCCACATATGGAGCACCCCAGGTAAGATCTCGACTAGGTAGACCGGATAGTATATGCTGCAAGAATGGGTGATGGGGTTTACTGAGGATGAATGCGTTGTTGACTCCAGCGGGATGAGCGCCTGGCGTAAGCAGAGGAACATGTCGCAAATTGTCTAGAGGTTGTCGGCAGGTAATGTCAATGTCGAGGTAAGCGCCGCCGTAATGTTCGAGTAGGGCGTAACGAAGAACATTGGCGCGTTGTATTGATTGACCGTAATTCTGGTAATGCGGCCAAATGCTTGGGTAATGCTCACGCATAAAGTCGTTTGCAGTCTCATCTGTCCACATGGTATACTGCCAATCTGGATGGCTGGTCTTGCAACTTTCGATGGCCTGTTCGTATTTTGAAAGAGTCGAATTTCGGCCTTCGACCAAGAATATCTGATGAACGATCTTGGGGACTAGCTCTAGGCTGCTGTATTCTGACATAGGCATTTGTTCGCCCGGCGCTGAGTAACGAAAAAGGATTTCGGGATTCTGCTCCAACATTGGCCAAAAGCTTTTGTAAGTCCTAGCCAATTCGGAAACGTCTCGGAGATGGTGCCTGAGTAGATATGTAGATGCTAGTGAAGTTGACACGAGCAGCAGAGCAGCGAGCCATGCATTGTTGGCAGAGCGAATAGAGATTTGCATCTTGCAAGGTTGAAGCCAGCTCTGATTGCTCGTCTAGTCTGTTAAAGGATGACCAGCCGAACTCGAAAACTTTGACGTGAATGATCGAGAAAACAGAGAAAACGAGAGAGAGAGAGAGACGTCGTCATGGCGTTTCCTTCCCTTTCCGGCCGAGAAGGCAACTTCTGCCAGAAAGCTCCACTCTGGCTGAGTACAGTTCGGTCGGATTGGCGCAGAGCATCATAGTAGCGACGATGATACTAGCATGCTTGTTGAAGATTCAAAGGAGTTATGACAAGTCGCTCAAAAGGCAGAAAGTCCGTAGCAAGTCCGAGATCAAGAGGTGCAAGGCTCTTGCAAGGGCAAGGATTCAACGAGGTCATGGGTCATCTTGCAGACTCGAAGGCAGCAGTTTGCAGTTTGCAGTATGTAGTCGCATCACGGTTTGAGGTTCAGAATATCAAGTGGGACTTCGAATATTTGCATCGCCTCGCATCATACGCGCTGACGGCGAGACAGCGCGCACCATATATAGCGCTGTTCTATCAAGGCTTTGGCCTGTCGCAATGAGAATCGCCCGACCAGCCAAATTCGGGCGCTCGCTGCTCTCTCGACAGCAGGGCTTTCGCAGTGCCTTTCCACCGCGTCTTACTCTTCTGGTGGTCTTTGCTCGTCTTGGAGAGGAATTCCTTACGTCTTGACTTGTACAAATTTCTCTGTCTTCGTGATTGCTCGGAAACACGCGCACAATAAGTCTGACGTGGAGACTTGAATTGCAAAGGCGTTGAGCCTATTGTGCTACTACCTCTTCTCTCTTATCACCCAGCCAGCGTACTTTCCTACGCTACTTAAAATCCTTCTTCCCTCTCGCCAGCCTAACTCTGTTACCCAAAGGCCTAAAAACATGTCGACGGATAACGCTCTTCACGCACAAGATTATCACTGAGACGAGACGTTTCACGATCGAGCCATCAGAAAGCAGTGAAGTGCGCAGAAAGTCTGAATGCCAAGTGGCTTGTAGACTCTGGACACAAAAATCACTGGTCTTGTCGAAGAGGAGAGCATTCCAGGTATCTGTGTAGCGAGTCAAGCAGTTGGGATCGCATCGCTGTCAGAGGTTGAGAAAAATGGCACACCGTCTCCAGCTTGACCTTACATCGCCTCGCTCCATACGCCTGAACAGCGGAGAAGCCAATGTGATGCATGCCTCTGTCATCGAAGGCTGGCGGATCCGGTCTACTGAGGCATCGCATTTCATGCACTGCTTGCTGCATTAATTGTCTGCTCGTCTACTCTGTATATGCTGTTGGTTCACACATTGAAAGGCATCTACACAAAATTGCGGCTCCTCCTTCCCAACGCTGATCTTGTATATGATGCTGTAAACACGCTCTTGCGCTATGCACAATCAGCTTCAGGGGATGTTATGAGATCTAATGACATACCTTCGCTTCAATTTGGTGATAAACGATGGTTTCCCATCACAGCTCGAGCCAGGCGAAGAGCAGCCATGGAGAGATCCCAAAACCAGAAGTCATTCACTGTGAAATTGATTAAGCGGAAGAACAGATGAGGAGCAGCATACGTACACTCTTGACCGACCGGTGCCAAAGGAGCCAATGCTAGAGGATTGATTTGCCAGGCCATCATTTGTTGTAATCTTGGGAAAAAGAATACGAGCGGCCCCCACACCGGTCCTTGACCTGTAGCTTGATGATTGGGAATGTAGTAGGCGATGTAGCCATCTACCCAGCCAACCAATATCTGATTGATGAGTGCATAAGACAAGAAAAAGCTGTCGATTCTGCCAGCGACAACCACGACTGGTACCGGAGCAGGATTGCCGCTGAGTGGTTGGGGGTAAGTACCGGTTGCAGCTTGGACCAGACAAAAGTTGCGCAAGTCGAAGAGCTGACAGCCATTGAATGGAATCGACCCTGCCCATTTCTCAACACCAAGAGGGGAACCGGCTGCTGGAACTTCGATAATGCCAATCAGAATGTGCTGAGGCGTCGCAGGAGGCGGTATGCCTTTAGCAGCGCAGATGGCGACTGCAGTTGACCAAATATCAACTATAGATTGCCAAAGAATTTGTGCTTGCAATGGTGTCGGATTCTGCAGATCGATGCCTTGCGGCTTGAATAGCGCAAGACTCCGAGCATTGTGTAGCCAGAGACCGGAAAACAGGTTGTGCTGTCATTGGCGATGCGATGTTGTTTTGCGAGCGAAGTGAGCCGATCAGCTTCTCCGTGTGCTTCTACAATCTTCGAATCCTGAGCCTTTTCCCGTTCATGTTTATCTTTAGGAACGACATAATGAAGCTGATCCAATGTAAGGAGTGGATGTTCCCTTTGTAGACGTTCGACGTAAGATCCGGTCGGAGTCTCCATCAACTCGATGATCTTGCTGAATTCGGGAATAGGTTGTTTAATAAAGGAAAGAAGTATGCTCGCTACAGAAAGCAGTCAACAGGTGTCATCCAAAAGAGAGCGCAGACTGACACCAACAGAGACTTCGCCAAACATCATCCGCCCTCTCAGGGTCTTTGGGAATTCTATTCCTCGGGGCCCATACAGAGCTTTCAATGACCAATCGCGAAAGGAGAGGCTAGCATCGGCAGAGGCTTTGAAAATGCTGCTCAACGGAGGCGAAGCTTGCAACCTTTGAAGTTCGTCGGCATTGAGGCTTTGACCTTGCGATAACTTCTCTAGAACAGCGTTGAGTCGAGGCTTGGCGTCTTGCTCAGAAAATTCGCGAATGGCTGCATGTAGTTTAGTATTCTCCGGTTGACGAAGACTCCACGCGCCGCCTTGACCTTTGAACGCTCGGTAGATGCCATGGAAAGCAGCATCTTGCAGTACTTCGCTGACAAGGGAAGAACCAAGTGGCTTGATGACGGTTTCAGTCAAGTGTAGACCGACTTTAGTCAATCCGAGGATTCGAAGCAGAGCAGAGTCTAAGGCAGTACTGTAGCTTCATGAGATGGTTGTCTTAAAGCAGAATACAGTAGCTTACGCTGCGAACGGATCAAATTGATAGATCTGCGGCGCGACCAGTCGAAAGTAAAGCAAAGTTTTCTGTTGCATCAGTTTCACGTTGAAGTCGATTCCACCGTACAGATTGTGCATGGCAGGCGAGTTGCTGGAGACGAATGTTGACAATTTATTGTTGGCGATGACCGTCGAGTCCAGGGCATCTTTGGTCACTTCTTGCAATTCTAGCGAATCATCGCGTTTGATTTCGATTCGCCAGAAAAGGTATCCTTCTGAGCACAAACATCAAGATGGCTCACACAGCACAGCAGCACAAGAACTGACCTAAGTATGCCTTGATCATGACTTGTACAGCAGATTCGTGCTCGTCCGACAAATCCCGCTCATGGCACACATTGACTCTACTACCTCCTACCCCATTCGCCCTCATCCTCTTCGTCTTGACCATGTGTGATGCCAGAAGACCAAAGTTTTCACGAACGGAAAAATCAGGGGAGCTGTAAATTGCCGCAAAGCTATGTTGGTGCGATGCGTGAAATCGATGACTGGAAGAATAGAAAGAACAGCCAGCTGCTGGACATGAGACCAGAAGTGATACGTTCTCAAAGGCTGACAGCAAAGGCAAAAATGAGTAAATTGCTCCTCGACATAATACTGGGCAACTGACCTTTTATCAAAATTTGACGCTGACCATCGGTGTAGCTGTCCGCACAAAAGCTTTGTGCCCTTCCATCATTCGTGTGATGCTCCGCATCTTTGAAAGAATAAAGTTTCGCCGGACAGGTAGGACATTGGACGAAGGGCGCAGTCGACATTTCAAATCCTGTCGTTAAGTCTAGCCTATCAGTTACGATGGGAAAACGCAGGCGCTGCGACGAACCAGCTACACCAGAAGGAAAATGCCACCCGGCTTGTTCGGCAAATGTTCTACTAGCGGATTGCTTGTGTTGCGCTGTTGGTGAGCCGGCCGAAGGTACCTGGCGAAGATATGAGTACCTGTACCAGATTACATACGTTACAAAACTTACGAATGCCCAAAGAGGAGAATAAGGGTACGGTATCCAATTCTTACCAGGCACCAACCAGTAGCGAAAAGTCCCAGAATTGGCAACGCTGATAGATACAATACTTCTATCGTCGAGGCCATTGTTGATTGCTTGTAGTAGTTGTTGGGAAGACTGTAAAAGACCGGACTGAGACAAAGAAGGTGACCCGAAATGGCTGGAGCGCTCACCATAGTCCATAGGCAATCCAAAGCAGACTCTTGCTTGAGCAGTCTGGCAATCTTTCGCACTTCGCAATTGGGATCAGTCCAATCAGCGGATCGCACCCATAGTCCCCCAACACCCAGACTGTCGAGCGTGATGCGCACCTCGCCAGTCTTTTGAGCAAATTGCGTGGGCGGAATGATCAGGTTCGAAGCAGCGCCGATATTGGAGGAGAGTAGATCTTTTCTTAAAACGTCCCCAGTTTCTCCGGTTCCGTCGATATAGGCGTCCTTTCCGAGGCCCCTCAATAGGTCTAGCATGCACAATACGCCCAATCTCGGTACACCTGTGTCGACGAAATTGAGCTACCGAAAGATTACAGCGATCAGTCAAACCTACAGCGCAGAGTATTGGCTCCATTTGTAAGGTATACAACTTCGAGAGGTATCTGTGGTGAGCCGTGCGAGGGTGGTGTTTTGTAATCGAGCTTGTCCTTTTAAAAGGAATGAAATGAGCGCCGCATCATCCGCATGACAAGAAAGACCTACCACACCGACTAGAGCATAATTCTGTCCTGAATATCCGAGCCGGTAAAATTTGACGAGTGGTGAGCCGCACGGAGGGTAGAGAATGTTGTTTGCTGCAGAGAGCGGAAAATGCACAGGTCGGTCGAGGTCACACTGCGAGATTGACGACAGTAGTCTTCAAAAGGGACATCAATAAATTGCATGCACAGGATCCAGATCACATACTTGATAATTCGGTTTCACGTCTTCACTGATACAGTGGCTGGTTAAAGATTGTAGGAGGTAGGGTAGATGCAGATGTGAAGGTACAAAGGGTCGCCCTGTTGCACCTGATTTTGCTGGTCTAGGGTTTCCTTCGCCGCGGTTGAGCGGACGCGGACCATACAAGGTAGTAGGGAAAAGTTGAGGATTGGTACAGCCGGTCGCTTGCGCTTCTTCCATCATAGATGACTTGCCTGTCAGTCCAACCTGTCCGAAAGGTGCGGCCACCCAACTTGAGCGAGGTGAACGAGCGATTTGTAAAAGTGGTGGACAATTTAAGGCGACATTCGGTTCAAGTCGACGTTGCAGAGGAGCAGCTTCGTTCAGACTCTGTGCAGGGACTCGAATCGGTAGCTTTCTGCAGCAGACATCGATAACTTACTATCCATAGCCACAAGATTGGCAATCCGGTGATGTCGTCGAAACTTTTGGCATAGGTCAGCGGACTGCATCGAAAACGACCACAGAGGCTGCTCACACTGTATTGACAAAGCATCCAGGTCCATAACGACTGGTCTCGACGTGTAGATTGGCTTCGGCCAAAGTTTGGTGGTCGAAAGGCACAAGATGGTCGAGAGGGTTACTGCGAATCGACGAAGCAGCACCACCGAGCGAAGCACCGGATGCTGTGCTAAGAGCAGCAGGAGCTATCTGGCCGTTTGAAGCAGAGCCAGATGCTTGTCGTGAGTCCAGAGCGTGCGACGTCGAAGCCATGAGCTTAGCAAGATCAGCATCTTCTGCTGTGCGTACTCGCTTTCGCAAAGCGTTCGTGCGCTTCCATTTGGTGCCGCGAGTCTCCCGAGAGGCTTGCTCGATTTCTTCTTCTTCGGCGGCTTCAGTTTCATCGCTATCCAAGTCTGCTGTGGCAGCCGAGCTGTTGGAATCCGAATGATACGCATCTTGCTCTCTCCAATTCGGCAATGTGAGCTGCGCCGCAACAGGGCCAGCCATTTCTTCTTCAGAGTCGATATCCATTGCTCGTGTCTCACTGACGGCGTGGATCTGCTGTCGCTTGGTGCTGGAACAGATGGCCAGATGCACTGGATGGCGAACGGGAGTCAAGCTTTTCAGCAGGTCGAGCACTCGTCTCGCCTAAGCTAGGTCAGGTCAGGCTTGACCCGTCGCTACCGTCACTTCGTCAATCTATTCATCACGCTACACTCAAGATCCAGTCACTATGCATTCTGCTGTCCCCTCGCTTGACAGCACCAATCTCTATCAACCTGCTGATCCAGCTGTGTCGGTGTCGGTCATCAGTCAAATGCTTTCTATCAGCTCCATCTGTCGAAGCAATGGTGGTCCCTCTGGCAAGTTGGTACATCTCAATTACTTCGAGTACGCGCTTTGAGCACAGCTTGCACCAATCTCTGATTGCACCGACATTGCTATCCTACAGGCTGACCAGAAGTGCGCTGACTCTCATGCAGCTATTGTCTAGCTCACTGATAAAGTAGAAGCCGAAAACTGCGAGAAGAGCGAGTTGTTGGGGTTGGGAAAAGACGCGAGTGTTGAGGGTGAAGGTAAGCCTACTGCGGCTTTCTCTCGATTGTGGCTCACGGTCTTCTAGCTGAAGATGACCCCATGGAAGCTAATGGGTCTCCTACCGCTGATTCTGCTTTCGTTGTTTGTGTTCTGCTCATGAACACACGATTAAAGCTTACAGGAACCTTTTGAAACAGGCGTCTGAGATTGAAAGCGACTATGTCAGTTGATGAGAACTCTCTTCTTTTCATGCTCAAGCGTTGCTTAGGGTGAAAAGCCTGTCAAGCTCAAGCAACAGTCGGCCAAGAAGAAGATTGACACCAGCGACAAGCAGAAGAGCGGTAAAGTTTTGGTAGGACCTCACACGCGAGTCAGTGATCCATTCAGCCTATTCTCCTGATTTCACCCTCTGACCTGTAATGCAGTTGCAATCACAGGCCAAATTGAAGGTCAGATCTCTTTTCTAGTCTTTTCTGTTCTTACAATTACAGGAGCAAGGTCCGCGGAGAAGCTCTAGGCTGAAAAAACAGTAGCAACAGCAAATTTGCCGCTGTACGAATTGAATTGTAAGTGATGACCTGGTCTATCGGTACAAATTTGGAGACCTTTGTACTGTTGGTATGTTCTTCCTATCACAGATCGAGCGACTGCTGGGTGCGGGTGCGCGTTTGTACCCATCAAGCTGCGCTGCGTTGTTATTGATGAAAGCAGGAGGAAACATCTACTCTATTTCCTTGAAGGTTTCTCCTTCGAAGATCTCTTTGCACTACGCGCTCTCTGGTCAACACCACATTGTGTTGGCAGTCGGTTATCGCGTTGCACCTGTTAATCGCTAGCGCTCACTTGCAATGAAATATCCTTTGTTCTTTGTTCCCAAACTATTGCCCCGAGCTCGGTCCCTTGCTCTTTACCTCGTGAGGATGTCAGTGAGCTTCTAGACACTGCTATGGACACAGCTGATTGCTTGCTATGTTTTCTATCAAGGAAGACAAAGCTGGTAAAGTGACAACTATTATCGGAGGGTCAGTTCAGCATTCCACTTCTTCGGCTATGACTGATATTGCAATAGTGGTGCTTTCAAAGCTTCGGACAAGGTCGTCCAACACAACGGTTGTGGTAAAGTCAAGTAAGTTTCATCTTTGACTCTTCGGCGACTTTTCGCTGACTTGCTATTGCAGCATCATCAACTTGTAAGCTACGTGAAGCTGTTCTTACCAACTATACTCATGTGGTTTAGCTACGCCAACGACTATGGCAAGCTCTACAGATCACGTGGAAACTGCAAAAGTCAATGCAAGCGTGAAGTCAACGTAAGTTTTCTCCTCTCCTTCACCCGACTCTACTGATTTCAGGTAACAGATCGAAGGTGTTGAAGCTCGGTTCGTTCTCATGAGCTTCTTTAGCAGCGGTCGGCTCATGTCTCGCTTGCCTGTCTTAGCAACGGCGGTACTCTTGCTGGTATCAACAAGGCTTACGGAGATAAGGCTACCATCAAGGATGTTTGCGCTGACAGTAAGACTCGCTTTGCTGACACTGGCTGATTGTGATGATATGTAGTCAAAACTCTTTGCACTCTCTACGGTATGCTATTCGCGATGAGATGAGGCGACAGCTGATGGTCTTTCGTAGATGGCAACAGCCTTTCAATGGTGAATCTCAATGGTCCACTTGCGCGTTATGATGCTGATATCGCATGCAGGTATTCTGAAGGTCTATCACTCTGCTCATCTCTTCTGCCTAACATACTGATACTGGAATTCAGGCGGAGGCGTACATTGGAGGAAGCTGATAGCGAAATTACCCGAGCTCGCTGAAATGGGTATCACTGCTCTTTGGATTCCTCGTACGTCAAAGCAAGATCTTTGCACAACTCGCTGAACTTGCAATACAGCACCTACGAAAGCCGATGCTCCCAATGGAAACGGCTATGGAATCTATGATCTCTTTGATCTGGGTGAATTCGACCAAAAGGGGAGCGTTGCTACAAAATGGTCAGTACCAGCTCGGTCTCCGTTTGTGCAATGTGCCGACAACAGTTTGCGATAGGGGCACTATTGCCGAACTGAAAGAACTGGTCAGCAAGGCAAAAGAAGTAGGTATCGTCAGCTATGTCGATACAGTCTTGAACCACAAAGCCGGAGCGGACTAGTGAGGGTTCTCGCTTATGTCTGCCAACAGACTGATAGCAGAGATTATCTCACAGCAAAGAGACCTTTCTGGCTGAAGAAGTGTCTTGGGACAATCAGAGCCAATCAACAACTGGGAAGTAAGTGACGATTACATTATATTAGACAGGCTCTGATGTATTGCAGGTATAATATCGAAGGATGGACTGGCTTCAACTTTCCAGGACGAAAAGGGCAGCACTCTGACTTTGAGTGGCACTCGTACGTGATTCTGGTGTTTGCTGGGTTTCTAGCTAAATGATGAGACTTTGTAATAGCCATCATTTCCTGGCTGTATGATGCTCGTCAGCCGGACAAGAAAGCCATCTACAAAATGTCCGCTGACTTTGTTTCGTTGTATAAAGCATACTGACTATTGATCCAGCTCTGGAAACGGCAAAGACTTCTCCAAGACAGTTGATCCCGAGAAAGGCGGTTTCGAGTAAGTGTGTCTACCTTATGATCCGGTCTAGCTTATCGTTGGCAGATACCTCATGTACGCTGATCTCGATTGGAATCACCCTGAAGTACAGCAAGAAGCGATCAAATGGGGGGTTTGGATCCAGAAAGAGCTTGGCTGTGCTGGTTTTAGGTGAGTAGATTTATCAGGCAGCCTTCACTGGCTGACTTTCGGGATTTGTTTACAGGATGGACGCTATCAAAGTCAGTCTTCACTGATTTGGTGATTGGTTCTGCTCATAGAATGAGGAAAAGCACTTTTCCATCGCCAGTGTGGAATTGTTCATGAAGGCTGTGCGAGAACAGACTGGTGTTCCACTCTTCGGTGTCGGTACGTTTGTCAGTCAGCTCCGCTCCCGAGCGTGGCAAGCTTAGCGACAATGTACAGGGGAGTACTGGAAGGACTCTTTCCAGACTATTGATGGATACCTCAACCAGCTCGGAACTCAATTCAGCATCTTTGACACGCCGTAAGTGACTCTATTCTCGTAGTGTACACCAAAGAATTGAACATATGACTGACAGACTGCACTACAACTTTGTCGAAGCTGCATCTGGAGGCTCGAACTTTGATATCCGCAAGATCTTTGATGGCTCGCTGGTGCAATATCGCCCGCAAGATGCGGTGACCCTTGTCAACAACCACGAGTGAGCTCATTGTCCTCAATGTCTATTCTCTTGGGCTCAAGATGGTCTTGATCTTCACAGCACTCAGCCCTGTCAAGCACTTGAATCTTTCGTGCCAACCTTCTTTCAGCCTTTGGCCTATGCTTTGATCTTGTTGCGAGAATCAGGCTATCCTTGCGTCTTCTATGGTGACCTCGAAGGCTGTAAAGGACCCGATCGCGGAACTACTCAGCCCATGAGCCAGCCAGCTGACTTTATTCGTGCGAGGAAGCTCTTCGCCTACGGATCTACGTGTGTCCATTGCTCATCTGTCTTTCATATGGCTTAGTATGCTTTCAGATACGATTACTTTGACCACCCCAATACTTGCGCGTGGACTCGCAGTGGTGATGAGCAGCACTCCGGTTGCGCTGTAATCTTGACGAATGGAAGTGAAGGTAGCAAGGTGATGGATGTCGGCAAGGTCTGCTCTAATATCCTGTCTAGATACGAGCTGATCAGTGAGTGCATAGGAACACGCCGGCGAAATCTGGTCTGATGTCCTTGGATGGCATTCTGGAGAAGTCACCATTCGCGAGGACGGTAAAGCAGAGTTCCGCTGCAGTGTGAGTCCACTCTGCTTCACTGCCATTCGTCTCTGAACGATGCATCAGGGCATGAGCGTTTCAATCTACACGTCGAAAGACGCGAACGGTCGAGCTCATTTCGGCAAGAGATAGAGGCCGACTACCGTTAGCGCAGAGGGGGACAGGACATTATATGATGCATATGCAACTCTTATCATCTCACGCGAATCGACGCGCTCTTGTTGTTGTTTTCCATAAAGAGCGACACAATATACCCAGACATGTCAGGCGTAGCGACATTTCCGCTGCTACGGACACCAGAACTAGTGTCTTCCCTCGTCGACATTGGCTTGCAGCATATAACAGCAGACGAGATTGATCGACCTACGGCAGTCAAAGTCGTGCCCATTTATGCTTGGTTCTTGTCTGCTTTGACGCAATTGACTTTGGAAGATGTTTGCGTCGCTGCTCAACTCCAATTGGACAACATGGAAGATCAGGAAATTTACAGAGAAACAATTTATGTCGGCGCGCTCTGGGCTGTCCTGTCCGTCTCTTTGCTGCTTTCTGACTTGCTGCGGAGCTCATGTGGAGTGCTAGGAATCAAGTCATGCACTGGGCCTGCCTGGACGACTTTTCTGTGCGAGATATACGAGATCCTCAAGCACCTCGCGTTCGGCGCGTTCTATCAGCGCTACTCAATTTCTACCTTTTCGAGCAGGATCAGATGCCTCGGCTTATGGCGCTTGAAGACGCTGCTGAAGAAGTAGCAAAGACGGAGCACGATATGGAGCGGAAACATGTTTCGCTGCAAAGCGCGATAGAGAAGAGGCAGTACGCTCTGCCAAACCCATTTTCCTTCTCTTCTGATCCTTTGCGGCAGAACCGAGCTGGATAGTCAAGCAGAACAAGCTTCCGAGATTGAGAAATCCAACTCGGCCATGCGGAATGTTCTCCTCGAAAAGAGGTCAATAGCAGCCAACGCCGCACAGAAAATAGAAGTAGACAAACGAGATCGCTCAGCTCTACAAACCAGACTTGAAAACATGCAAACGGCCATCTCAGCGCATGAAGTCGAGATCGCGCGGCTGAGAAGTCGGATAGTTCAAAGTCCAAACAGAGTCAAGCAGTCATTGTTGGCTCTAGGTAAAGCGGTAGCTCAAATGAAGGACGATATACTAGAAATTGAAGCGAAAGGAAGAGATCACCAGAGTCGAATCAGCGCTTTGAAGAGATATGAAGTGGAAATCAGTACCTTGATCAAGACAGTGGAAGAATGGGAGGCCGAACTAGACAAGGCAGCAGAGGGGCAAGAGAAGCTGATCAAGCTGTCAGATGAGCGTGATGCGCGAAGCGAAGATCTGAAAGAACTGGAATTGTATGCGCAACAGCTCAACAGGCGGATACAGGCTGCGATCGAGCAAAGGGAGAGACATGTGAGACAAGCGGAGGGCAAGAAAGATACTTTGCAGAAGAGAATGAGCGAGATGCAAGACACGCACGAGGCGCTGATGGCTCAGAGGCAGGATGTCGATGAGGAAGCGGCAAAGAGGCATCGAGCGATAGCTATGAAGGAGCGAGAGGTTTGTCAATCATTCTGGGATGGGTCTCTGCTGACTTACTGCAGATTACCGACCTGGTCAAGGCAGCAGAGACAGACATCGCTCAAGGAGAAGCAGCATATCGAGAGTTGAAAATAGAAGTCTGTGAGTCTATTCTTCTGCTCTGACCGTTCGTTGCTTATCAGAATACCAGTGGGTTATTCGACCAAGTCAGTCTTGCCCTGTCCAGCAGGCATCCTTTGCTAATGCTTTCCGCAGGTTGAACAAAGCGTTAGATGGCTTGAATGCGTACTTGGTCTGATAGAAGGGTGTCTTAGTCCTGAAGTTGTTGTATTATTATTGTACTACGGTGTAATGCTAGAGCGCTTGTCGCACAAAGAAACAGGAAGAGAGTGAGCATGCATTGACCGAAAGACCTATTGCGCCTTTGCCGCCTTCTTGGCTTTCTTCGCTTTGATTTCGTCCTCGCCTACAACCTTGATACCCTTGCGTTTGAGCTTCTTGATCCGGCCAGACTCGATGAGCGCAGCATCTTCGTTGTTATCGAAAGTGACTGCTTCTTCCATTTCTGGTGCTTCGCCGAGCTCTTCGCCGACAGCATCCTTCTGCGCAGTCTCTGATGCTGGGACGATCGCTGCGGAAAACCATGCGCCTCAGTCACAGAATACGACAGAGCGACGAGATACACACCTTTGCTTGGCTTGCCCACGCTCAGCTTTGCACAGAAGAAACCCTCCATGTTGACGACATGAGGCAAGAACCTCCTAGTCTTTTTCAAATCATCACCAAAGTCCTTGCCCTTGAAACTCTTGAAACCTTCTCGTCCAAAATCAATACCCGTTTCGACCAATTTGACATGAGGTCTTTTCTTTAGGGCATAGGAAACAACAGCTTCGTTCTCGTCTACTGTTACAGAGCAGGTCGAGTAGACTACGTGACCTCCAGGTTTGACTGAGTCAATGGCGCATAGGATAAGCTGTTTTTGTAGATGAGAGAGAAGGACGAAATCTCTTGCTGTCTGTACAACGGGAAGTCTCCATGAGAGCTGATTACAGCAAGAAGACAGACAGTCGCACCTTGTTGATCTTGACGCTTGGGTCTTTTGAAATGACACCCGTTCCAGAACAAGGCGCATCCAGCAAGACTCGATCAAAACCACCCATGACTTTCGGAAACTCCCTTCCATCATAATTACAGATGATGACGTTCCTTTTTCTCAATCAGCATTGTGCTTCTGACAACAAGAGCAAGGGACTCACTTGCATCCCATTCGCGCTACATTCGCAGCGAGCGATTTCGAACGTGTCTTGTTAGAGTCATTCGCGAACACTGTTCCTGTGTTTTGGAGTAAAGCAGAGATGTAGGTCGTTTTCCCTCCTGGTGCTGCTGACATATCCAGAACTCTCTGCCAAGGAAGAATTTCGCATCAGTTTAAAACTGAATCGAAATGACCTCGACTGACCTCGTTCGGCTGTGGCGCGAGGGCCATGACGGGTAAGAAAGAAGAAGCGGATTGTAAGATATAGTGTCCTGCTAGATATTCCGGTGTAGCTCCTGCAAGTGGCCCAACAAACAATCAGCGCAAGGCTGAATAGTCAGTTCGATCAACTTGCCTATTGGTACACCGCTTTCGAAGACTTGTAAACCGACTTTGGACCATTTGCCTATTGGTTCTAAATTGACTCCTCTGTCAATACGACTTAGCTTGTAAGCTCTGATAGAGCTCCACAGTGAGAACACTGACCGATTGATAAGCGCCTGCGCAAGTTCTCTTCTTCTCGTTCGAAGTGTGTTCGTTCGGATCGTCACTGGTCGAGGTGTATCACTGGCATCCAAGAACGCAACCGCCTGTGCGTCCATCAGTCATTACTAGCTGTAGGCTAAAGCGGAAAGACAAAGCGTACCTCTTCAATCGGGAACAACTCGACCAACTTTTCGGCCAAGAATGTGTTGTACCCATAGTACTCGCACACATCGCTAATGAATTGATCATAGACGTCTGATCTTGATTTCCCTTGAGCATTCAATTGTGCGCCGAGAGATTTCCAGTTGCTCAATGCTCGAACTGCTGATGCCATGCGCGCTTTGACCAGCTATAGCGAGTGATCAGCAAATACCAGTTTATCAGGTGAAAAGGACATACTTGTACAGAAGGAGGACCTTGAGTCTCGTCGGGGTTTGAGAGAAGGTTGAGGTTTAGATCATCAGGTTCAGATCCTTCATCGAAATCAGCTTGAGAATCCATTTCGAGGTCTTCTTGAGCCATTTCTCCGGCTGTAGTCACTCCTTTCAGTCTAGGTAGAGCGAGGACTTCATCATCCATGGCTTGTCTGCTTGATGATGCCCTGCTTCACATATCAGCTAAAAGTCAAAATGTTAGAAAGCGAACGCACTGAGGTATCTCTGCTGCATCATCAGCTTCTAACCCTTCTGAGCCATCCTCAAGTGCGTCCAGCCCGTCCTCGACTAAGAATTCGTCCTCCTCTGCCTCTTCTTCCTCTTCAAGACCATCCGCAGCCATCAGATCATCCAAATCGCCAAAACCTTCTGCTCCAACAGCAGTCTCTTCCTCCAAATCAGCAGGGTCAAAGTATGCACTGCATTCCCAAACACTTCAGCCTATGCTTATGTCATAACACAGAACAGACGAACGCTCTAGACGCTGCAAGCTCCTCATTCTCTTCTTCGAGCCCATCAATCTGCTCAGCCTCTGCCGCAGCAGCAGCGACAGCAGCAGATTTTGCTTTGCCTTCCTTTTTCCGATTCTCTTTGCCAGACTTTGAATCTTTGATCAAAGGCTTGTTCTTTCCACCAGACCGACGTTTCTTGGGCGGTGAAGTCCCCTCTTTGCTAGGCTTGCTCGACCCTGCCAGTGGTGTTGGATCACCTTGCTTCTTATCAGATTTGCGACCCATCTTGTAAAGAGCGGGTATCGTTGACTGGAAATGACTTGCAAGATTCCAAGGAAAAAAAAGTGAAAACCGGTGTTCGGTAAACAAATGCGATAGACAGTACACAGTGGTACAACAGTCCTAGAAGTCTCCTCGTGCATCTTCCCTCTCTCCGCGATGAGCAGCCACAGTCCTTCTTTCCGCATCTGCGCGTTTCGGACAAGTTGTGATCGAGTGACCAAGACCTGTTCACGGCATCAGAACATCCGTCGAATAGCATATAACAATGAATCGTACCTCCACAGAATCCACATCCTCCTTTACCGGCCGCACCAGCATTCGGATCATCAAGTGCAGACAAGAACGGTGGAATTCTTTTACTATGATCAGCTCTCTGTCCCTCCTTGATAGCATTGACATACCTCTGTTTAGCTTCCATCAACAAGTATTTCAGATCCAATAAAGTCTCTTCGGAAACATTCATGTTGACAAAAGTGGTAGCGATACCCGTTTTACCACTACGACCTGTTCGTCCGATTTGATGGACATAGTCTTCAATTTCTTTAGGCATGGTATAGTTGATGACGTGTTGGATTTCGTTAAAGTCGAGTCCCTGAGAACAAGCTGTCAGCGAGCGATCTGATGTAAATTAAAGAGGACGGGACCTTTGATGCGACACCTGAAGCGACCATGACGTCTTTTTTGCCTGCTTTGAATGCTTTAATGGCATATTCACGTTCCTCTTGGGCTGTAAGCGGACCGCCAGACATCAGAATCTAATGACTCGAATGCGTATGACCACTTACTCTTGCTACCGTGAATAGCTACAGCTTCTACACCCTTCATCAACAGATATTCCTGAATATCTACATAGATATATCAGCACAAGCATGAACGAGAAAAGGGGGAAAAGAACAGACCATCAACCTCATTCTTGTTGTCGCTAAAGATGATAACAGGCGGTGGAGTCTTTTGCAAACACTCCAAAAGATAAACCATCTTGGCCTCCTGCTTGACATATTCAACCTCTTGAATGATATCCATACTAGCCGCTCCCGCTCGCCCAACATTAACCAGCACCGGTTTGATCAACGAACTCTGAGCGAAATCTCGAATCTTGGCAGGCATAGTAGCTGAAAACAACAACGTTTGTCGTTGGCGGCGAAAAAACGACATGATGTTTCGAACATCGTCTTCGAAACCCATGTCAATCATTCGATCCGCTTCGTCCAAACAGAGGTATTTGCAACTTTCCAAATTGAATTTCTTCTTCTCTAGCATGTCTTGTAATCGACCAGGTGTAGCGACGACGATGTGAAAGCCTTTGGATAAAGTATGAGATTGGTCGGCCATGTTGATTCCTCCAATGGCTAGCAAGACGCCAATTTGAGGATGGCCAGCTTTAGCTACTGCGTCTGCCATAGAGACTAGTCCTTCGTAGGTCTGACGAGCGAGTTCTCTTGATGGACAGACAATCAAGCCGACAGGTCCTTCGCCTGAAGTGAATGGTAGTTTCTTTTCCTCTTCAAGCGAAAACATGAGCAGCGGTAAAGAGAAAGCGAGTGTTTTGCCAGATCCAGTGAAAGCAACGCCAATCATGTCCCGGCCTGAGAAGGCTACTGGCATACCTTGGATCTGAATTGGTGTAGGCGAGTTGATCTTCTTTTCCTTGAGATAAGTCAAAATGGCAGCCGGAAGCTTCATATCGCGGAAACTAGGAATAGGAGGAGGGATACGATCTACTTCAGTCGGATCGGGTGAGTTGACTTCAGTCAAGATATGGTGCTTGTCGCGAACTTTCTGGTTTTGTGCTGGCGTGCGTTTGCGAATGTGGGCTGGTGGGGTCCATGAAGTCGTTAGAGGCTCAGCGTAGGATGTACCCTGTGCGAGTTCCAGAGCAGAGGCTAGCTTTCGCTTGTTGGCTACTGCTTTGAGGTAGTCCTCCTCTTGTTCCGTCCTGCGTTGTTCAGCCGATTTCAATGCATCTGCATGGCAAGGTGATCAGTATACAGAAGCCAGAACATGGGTTTTGGCAGCAGCTGACCTTTCTCAGCCTGTTCCCGTTTGACTTCCTGAGCGGCAACCAACAATGTCTTGCTCAATTCCTTTTCCTTCAGCTGCCTTTCCCTCTCTCGCACCTCTTCTTCTGCCTCTTGCAGCTTTTTGGCTTGTTCCAAATTGGCTCGAGCAAAGGTTGAAGTGTTTTTACCGACTAGAGCAGCTAATTCTGCCTCGCGACGCTTGTGTACAGGCACATAGGCGCTAGCAGGGGTATTCTCCTCTTCATCGGAATCAAGGGTATAGCGAGGTTGCTCCTCTGGTTCGACTCGGCGGCGTTTGTATCCCGTCGTCGACATGGCGGATCAATGTCAAGAGTCACTCGAACTATTTGACATCCAGATTATCTACATAGCACTACTACATACTTGTTCCTTTCTACTTTCATTGCTGCTGTTGCTGCTGTTGCTGCCCTTGAGGTTGATCCATGGTTTGCATGCCCATCCAAGATAACCAGCTCGACCAATCTGTACATCTCATCAGTCTCGTACCTATCTCTGAGCATTGAGACTGACCTTGTTCACTCGTCAAAGCAGGCAAGAACGTTTCCAATTGATTCGCATCATCACCAAACGAAGCATTCGGCATTGAAGGACCAGCAAAAGGCGCATGTCCAAAAGTGAAGACATTGTTCGGATCTTCTCCCACTTGAGGTACTTCTCCACTATGCTGTCGGTGATCGCTGTTCTGCCGATTAGGTTGATCACCACTGTTCTGTCTTCCCGCGCCACGTAAATTCGAAGTAGGTTGACCTCGACCGGCAGGTGTATTATCTCCGCTGCCAGGTGTACCGTTACCACGAGGCTGTGGACTGTTGTTGTCCTCCCTACTTGCTTCCCATACTGAATCGGGATCTTTGGCTCTCAAACGTGCACCGGCAGTAGGGTTGATCCCGCGAGGTTCCGGACTGTTGGATTCAGGTCGTGGGAAGGAAGTGGTTGAAACGGCTGTATGTTCGAGAATGGAAATGACTTCAGTTACTTTCTTTCGACCAATGGTTTCTGGTGTGCAAGAACGTCGAAGTAGATCTCGGACTTGTCGGAGCGATTGAAGATTGGAGTCTTCTCGCTGACGAACGTAGGTGTGGTACTGTATGTCAAGATGGACCTTAATCAGAGTGATTCTGACAGATAGCACATGACATACCTGAATCAAAGCACACATGAACAAAGAATAGACAGAAACCATCCAGCCTTCCATCACTTGCGGGTTGCGATCAGCAAATTCGATCGATTGTTGCGCTTGACTACAGAGCATCATCCATTGTCCGACGGTGACGTGAAAGTTGAGGTGCTCCGAGCTGTAGGACATTAACATGAACGGTCGAAGCGAGAGGAATTTGACAGGAATCCAGGCGAGTTGTAGGAAACCTGACAGATGCAACATTAGAGGTACCTTGCTAGAGATGAACGCGAGCTTACCAGCGTCCAGCGAAGCCGTCTGTGGATCTTTGAACTTGAGCTGTTCAGGTAGATTGGCTTGCCAGCTGGGGAAAACGACATCAGCTTCATCCTACAAGAAACAAATAGAGCCTACTTGTCAAGACCCTCATGCAAGGAATACAATTGCTCTTCTTTCAAACCCATGATCCCGGCTAAAACAATGTCAGCTTCTTTAGTGACTGCTGAAAATTCCGACTGACAAGGACTATAGAGCAGCTTCAAAATGCTTCCCAAATGCATAGACAGGTCAATCATCGAGCACATCATGAGGAAAGGTCGAGTTGATGTGTTGACTTGATCTTCTGGTTGATCGGGTAGAAATTCGTGCACCGAGGGATACAGGCGATCGCAGTCGGCTATCAGTACAGTCAGCAACATTCATGCAGAACAGAGATGTACTCACTCAGATCAATCATCAAAGGCAGACCATACTAAACCACGTGTCAGTATGAGTATCGACAGCATGAAAAGCACTCACAATCGCGCTAATCCACCTATCAGCAATCAAACAGCCACCCCACAACCTTCTCCTCATCTCCAAATGATGCCTATCTTTGCCTTTACCCGCATCAGCCTCTCTATGCAACCCCAAATCTTGCGCCATCCTAATAGCCAACCCCAAACTATTCCACACTTTTGTACCAATCATTCCACGTTCGCTTTCACCAGAAACAGCAAACATCAACAAAGCTTGAATAGTTTGGATTTCCGATCGAGAAGTTTGGTCTACTTCTTTGCTCACGAGCGCGATGTTCATTTTGATGGTTCTCAAAACGTATTCAGGTACTTGAGGCGTCATAGCTGCCACACCGCAAATGTTCCACAACAGTAAAGGATCGAGGGGTTTAGTGATTAAGAAATCTGCTCTACTGAGTACAGGGAACAAGGGAGCGTGGGTGGTAAGGTAGGCATTGACGAGTTGTTCGATCGTAGAAGCAGAAACGGGCGTCATGAGTTGTTGTTGTTGGTTGTTTGGACTGGAAGTGCCTGATAAACTGGATTGAAGCGCTGATGCATTCACATTGTTTTGGAAAACTTTGATAAAGCCATCTCCTGTTTCTTTGATGTCCCAAGTTTGGGAATGTCGGGAATTGTAAGCTGTAATGTTGTCGATTGGAAAAGTGCTGGTGGAATGCATGAGGTGACTGATGCTGGTCGGACCGAGCAAACGAGGATCGTTCTGGCCAGTAGGAGGAGGTAGCATGTTCTGCCCACTGTACTGCGACGCCATAGAAGGTAAAGCGTTCGCGCCGCTATTGGATGGGAAAGGTGATTGCGCAGGAGGTAAACCTTGAGATGGGAATTGCATGCCGGCGTCAGGTCCTCTGTTGTTGGATGGAAACTGATTTTGTTGAACGGGCGCGTCCTCATCTGGTGAGATTGGCGCTGCGGAAGTACCGGAAGTAGCTGAATTTGGTGGTTTGCCCGTCTTTTTCCATCGTGTTTCGGTAATAGGCAGGAACTAGTACATTCTCAGCTCTGATGTATCATACGACCGTGGAGCTCACCCAGGTACAGGTAAAGTTGTGATTCTGGCAATGCTTGCAAATGGGCGGATCCGCGTCCAGCACAGGATCACAACGAATCTTCTTCCGTCGACAACTGTAGATACGTCAGACTGAACGCGTACAATGACCGAAGAAGCATACGAGTCGCAAGCCCGACCGATCTTTGCTTTCTTGTCCTTCTTGTCACCATTCTCTTCATCCGACTTGTCCTTGAGCGACTTTCGTTTCTTAGGCACCTTCTTGGGTGCAGATTGAGCTGAATCAGAGTCTAGGTTGACAGAATCTTGGGCTTGTATAGCAGAAGTGCTGGGTTGCGGAGCGTGTAAAGGGACATCAACCGGATTTGGCATGCCGTAAGCAGAAAATGAGGACATCATCATGTCGGGAGGCATTTGCATGTATTGGCCATACTGCAACTGCGGATGCTGCTCATGCATGGCGAAGGGCCCAGCTGCAGAAGCTTGCTGCTGTTGCTGATCTCCATTTGGGGATTGCTGTGTTTGGTTGTTGAGTATGCTAGGATAGGTGTTTGCTTGGTTCAAGAAGAGGTTGTTGTAGCTGTTGTTTGACATCTTGCAATGCCGCTTTGCTTGCCCTATGCCGAGATAGTAGAGACTGCCGAAATAAAGGCCAAGTCGGAGCGGGAGAGCGCTCTTTTCGGCAGAAATAAACGTTATCTGGCAACAGTGACTCGGTTGCAAGTCTCTATGCGACCTGGTGATTGCCTAGAAATGACGAGAGGATACCGCGTGAAAAATCCAAAAGCAGACGGCCGAGAGGAATGCCGAGGCAGACGTCGCAGATGGAGGAGCCTGGCAAAGCAAGACACAGGCGGCCTCTACAGGGTTAGCAGGTGATAGCCGGACCTTCAGAGGGCAAAGGGTGTTGGAGAGCCTTGGGACAGGAATTTGCTGAGCTGGAGGCACCTGAACAAGCAACAGCGACTCACTTGCTCGACCTTGCATGCAAATACCCACATGATACGTGCTATCAGATACCACAGAGACCTTTGATACCCACTGCTCTGCTATTCCTACTCAGACTCTCGGGTGTCTTTGCTCGAGAAGGCATCATCTCGCTACCTTAGCGCTTTCCTAGGCCTTCTGCTTCCACTGTCAAAACTATGACAGACCCTGTGTTGCTTCCTGGCAGTCCACCAACTCGTGTAACCCTCTTGCAAAACGAAACCATGCCGCACAGTTCTCCTACTCAGAAATCACCCATTAGCAAGCCCTACACTGGTCCTGCTACTCCATCTGCATTACCAACGAGCTCGATCTCACGTCCAAGTACAGCAGGAAGTGTCAGAAGACCCAATACAGCTTCAATCACAGGAAGAAGTTCAGTTCCTTTGACGCTCTCTCCTGCGCTTGGTGGCTCGCTTTCTGCTTCAAAACGCTCACAAAACAATACCGCACGTACTATCGCATCAGATAGCGGCTCTTTCGTTTCTGCTTCGTCTACACCGGTATTGAATGAATCACCTCGGATGCAATCTACTTCTCTCGGCTCCCCTTTCACTGCCAACAGAAGACAAAGCAGACCAGACGACATCAGCATTCGTAGACACAGTAAAGCAGAAGATAGCCCGGTGACAATCTACGAAACACCGACTTCCGTTCGTCGATCCTCAATCATCGACCAACGACACTCTCGCACTTCAGGCGAATTCGATCACTCCCAATCCCACTCTTTCGCATCCTCATCCAACGATGGTCATCAAGTAGAAATAAAACCTTCTAGGGAACCTTTGCTCGATTCCTCCTTTTCTGATCGAGGAACGACTTTCAAACCTAATTCATTGGCTTCGGTAACGCCTAAACGAATACCAAGCATGATAAGTGAAAAACCATCACCACCTAAACAATCTTCTCCCCTTCATCAGTCCCCACGACCGAACGAAGCAAAACATAGGGAAATCATACCAGTAAAGAAATACTACAAAGGCGACTACCTACTAGATGAAAAAGGTCGGAAAATTAGGAATTATACTCTACACGAAGGCAACAATTCTTTTGCTCTCAGAGGTCATTTGATCACTTCGAAAGATTCGATTTTACCATTCATCGTATCCCTTGCGATTGTCATTGTGATACCGGTCGCCTTTCTGGTGTTTAATGCAGAGTGGTTGACCGAGCATTGGGGAGCGGGCGGGAAAGTCTTGTTGGTGCTTTATTGTTATTTGGTATTGATGGTTTGGGTCAATATGGGAAAAACAGCTTGGTCCGATCCTGGAATCAGTACGTTCTTTCTCTCCTTGCAGTTCTTCAGAGATTGATGGAGAGTGATTAGTACCGCGTAATCTACATATACCGGATACGGAATTGATAGCTTGTCCACCTGGTAGTCCGGAAGATATGGGTAATGGCATGGCGGAAAGGGCGAAAAGTCGGTATGTGCGAGTGAGGAATGGTGTGGTTGTCTCGAAATGTCAGACACCATCCTTGTTTGCTCTGTGTAGGGCTGACAATGAATCGATGGTTGACAGGGTGTCAGACTTGTGGCTCGTCAGTTGCTATGGCTTGTCCCCGGCATCAACTGATGATCAGTCCATACTTTGACAGGTATCGACCGCCTCGGACGTCTCACTGTCGATTGTGCGATAATTGTGGTGAGTACGCTCACGAAAGCAGAAGCGCAAGGCTAATATGTGTTCCCTAGTCGAGAAGACCGATCATCACTGTACTTGGCTGAATACTTGCGTGGGCGCCAAAGTCAATATTCTTCGAACACCTCATTGCTGTATACTGATGGACATTGGCAGAACTACACCTCCTTCTTCACTTTCGTCACAGCAAGTACCCTGTGTGGCTTCTTCATCGTCGGAATCTCCGTAGCGCATATCGTCGTTGCTTCAAACGAGAGACCAGATGGCTCGATTTTCCAAGGCTGGACAGAGATTGGTGCTCTGGCAGTTGCTATTGCTGCTCTTCTTGTGCTGCTGCCTCTGTTGGGACTGCTTGGCTATCATATTAGGTCAATTCTATGCTTCGAAAGGAGAATCGCATGCTTATTTTCAAACAGGCTTGTGTGGGTGGGCAAAACGACTATCGAAATGGTGCATATCCTTCTCACCCAGCTATACGAGATACTGATACCTCTGAGGCAGCTCCGACCGCCAGCAGATCAGAAAGATCATGGTTCCCTGTTTGCGATGTCCAGCGCTTTCGGCAACTTTATCGCTACACTCTGTCGACCTCAATCACCGAGCTATGTCGCGCTTCACAAGTCTGCGCGACATGATACCCGCGCTGATCCTGATGTTTGATGAGCATTTGGTACTTTCGGCTCTTTCGTTTTTTAAGTATTTTGTTTTGGGTTTGTGTGGTATTTTGGACAGCAGCATACTAATACCGTGTAGATGAGATGTACTTGCATTATTTTGCTTTTGCCTTCGAGGAGAATCACTGCCCGTTGTCCACTGTCGACGAACTCGTGTGACTTTAAGTCAGCACATGGCAATGCAGAGCCAGGACAGGGCTACAGAAGCCTCAACAGACAGCAAAGGAGGGTATCAGGACTGTCTGTCATGCAAGGTCGTCGGAGTTGGTGCTTTCGCGGGAGTTGGGACGTATGCAATGGTCGAAGCGAAGCGGCTGCCTCCAGGGGCGCAATTTGGCAAGCAATGGACTCCTAGATCTCTGCGCATCGTTGCTGCAGGTAGGCTCAGGCAGATGTATCGCGGTAACAGCGCTGATGTCTAGACTAGCTTTCTACCTGGGTGCTGTGATGCGTGCTCTCGCGTGATATATATCTCTGCTCTATGACCCTACACGCATGAATCTATTGTCCGCTGCTACTATTGTCCGCTCTGTTGGCGCACATCGAACCAGTCTTTGCCGATACTGGAACCTTAACGCACGTGAAGCGCTGTGCCAAGCAAGGCGCACATCCCTACATCATCAGCTCATGCTACTGCTATCAATAAACTCCCCTCCTCGATGCTTCCGTCGCCCTGTCGTCTGTCTCTGTGAATGAAAGCAAGCTTCGTCTGTGAGCAGCTTTTGTTTCCATTGCCTCAATGAGCTCAATTAATATCACAGACTGCTCTGCGTACCCGTCTGGCTTGCATGATGCGCTACTGATACCAGTGTTGAACAAAGCTAGGCAAATTGAGATGGTCAGGCTTGATGCGGATCAGAAAGGCTCATCAAGCGGCAACAGATATGGAAGATCAAGAGCACCGCACAGACCACAGTGTAAAGCCAGTACAGGACGTCGCTGAATGATCAGGCTCAAGTTAGCAATGCATGAAAGGAAGAGAGATTCGCTGCCAAGCTCGATAGACCATTGACCTGCGTGGAAATTCGGAAGGTCCAACATACGGACCTCTCAGCCTATGCTCTTGGCTCCTGCGCTCGAGCCGAATACGTGGCTGCTTCCATCGAAGATTGGCGCGCTCTTGCTCTTCCGCCAAGCTTGGCTCTTTTCCGCTCATGCTCAATCACTTCTTCCCCTTTGGTTCGACTTGCCTTTGGACACGTTGCGCGCAAGGTTGTGGCCTTGCACGCAGTGTTCATCAGCCAGATCGCTGCAGAAAGTCACACAAGCAGACATTCGACTCTTGATCGTATCCTCATTCTCGCAACCATGTTCTGCTCGTCAAGGTTGCTCGAACAGCATGTCTCCTGCTTCCTGCTGTTCGCGAAGATGTATACCAGCTATACACGGCTGTGCATACCAAATATCGCTTCCGATCTTGTATGCGCTGTATCGTACATTCTGCTGCAAGATGATCCTCATATACTGGTCTCAGCCTACCTTGCGGCTCGTTCCTCCTACAGCGACTTCCGTGACCTGTCAAACCTCAAGCGGGTGGTCAATTACATGAACTTGTCAAAAAGATAGAATCTTCTGCCTCGTCTCAATCAATCAGGTTCATGGTCGAGCGAATCTACAATGCTCAGCTGGTAGATATGGACCAGTTATCCTGCGTGTGAAGTCGCGAAACTAGACATCCGAAAATCCTTGTTCCGAATACTTTGTGGTCTTGTGCCCGAGCAAAACATAAATCAAACGCTACCTCGATGGCAAGCCGTCCTAGGGCAAAAGGAAAGGCGATTGGAGAGGTTGGGAAGTTTGAAGTGAAGAGGCTGCCACGATCTGAGACAATGTCATGAGGCAGGCCGTGAAGTCGATGTATGTTTTTGATCAAGAGCTCGGCGAAGTCTTGAGCTGAATCTGTCTTGTTGCAAGGAATAAAGTGTGCTTGCTTTGGTAAACGACAGACCACGACGAGGATGGAGTCGAAAGAGGCTGAGAGCGGGAGATCTGTGATGTGGTCGAGAGAGATGGATGCCCAGTTTCGTTTTGGTACTGGCAAAGGTAGGTACTTGCCGTGAACTTGATGTCTTGGTTTCTCAATTCTTTGGCAGACGTCGCAAGACTTGATATATTCAGCGACGAATGATTGCATACCGTTCCAATGGAAATTCCTTTGGAGAAGATCGAGTGTCTTGAGCTTTCCCCAATGTCCTGCTTGAAGTCCATCATGGCAACAAACAAGTTCTGAAACTTTATCTTCTGCAACAATCAAGTAGTCAAACGGACGCGACTTCTGCCAGCAAACAGCACTTGAATAGCTCAAAGGCCACCTAGCAAGCGCTAACGTACAACTCTGGTCCTGTCATATTCCCACTATGTTGGAGCGCGGATGTCTTGCACATCCGACGCTTCCCTTACAACACCTCCGCTGTTCTCTCGTCTCACACCACCATCGTGCATTTCGGTCAAGCAGACGCTACCTATACCTTTGATACCAGTTCTATTGGCAGATACCCTGTCAACGTCTTTGACAGAAAATGAATGCAGCTACTGCCTCTGTAGCTCCTGCAGATTTCATCTCTCCAACACTTCCGGCCTTTCTTACTGCTCCTGCTCCGGCCACAACCTCTGGGCCAGGCTTTCCCTATGGTGGAGCGCCCGGCAGTTCCTCGAATGCAGCAGAAAAGCCTTTGCCATTCGGATCCTTCAGCTTCAGAATTCCTATCCTCTATCCCAGCATGCACTTCAAGAATATAATCTCATCTGCCGGTTCGTCAGACCTGAAGCTGGTCTTTAGCGACAAATTCACTTTTCATGTACACAAGACCTATCTATCCACTGCCAGTGTCGTCTTTCGCGACATGCTTGACATGTCAAGCGGTTCAGCGGTAGAGGAGGCTGAAGTCAAGATGAGCGAGGATGCATGGACTTTGGACATGCTGCTGCCGTTTTGCTATCCTGGTTCACCGTCATACCTTGTCGGATGCACTCGGAAGGACTTGATGGACTGGGTGAAAGCAGCTGATAAACTTGGGATTGTGCGAGCTGTCGAGGCATTTGGAAACGCTTTGTGTCGAAAGTAAGTGATTTGACGAGTACATATGCTGTACTGGTTCTATAGCAGGAACTGGCTTTGCGAGTCTGGTCTAGAATTGTACACCTTGGCCTGTCAAATCGAGCATCAGACCCTGCGTCATTATGCCAAAGCTGCAGCCGCTGCTTCGCCAAGTCTTCTCAGTCAGGTTCGGACTCATGTCACCGCCATGGGCGCGACCAGCTATGCTGATCTCGTCCGTACTCTTAGCCCGAGGTCGAGCATTGCTGATGTACTTGTACACAGCTCGAAACAGCCCAAAAGAATAAGAACATCCTCATGCCGGCAGATGTTCATCGTCATTATCAAATATCTGTGCTCGGTATCACAATGCCGGACACAGAAAGACTGACCTCGCGCCAATTCTTTACCGATCTGAGCGCCGACAACCAGCGAAGCGCTGTGTCTGGCAACACCATCATCTGATAAAGTTATTAGGCAGCTCAGTTACGGAAAGTGCAACGTCTTCCAACATGCCGTTGTCTCCGCTCGCGTCCGCATCTAGTCCTCTGTTTGCCCGTAACTTTGTTACAATTGCCAGGTCTGTCTCTGCTTTTGAAGTGCATAAAGTTACAGAAGTAAAGACATGACGATTACAAGCTTCTTCTTCCCGTTTCCTCCTTTGATCTCGTGCAGAGGAACAGCGCTCTTTCGAAATACAATTGCTGTGATAACCCGATGCAAAGTAGACGTGTCTTCATAAAGCTTGACAGCATGTAGTCTGAATTGAATGGTGTGCTTGAGTATACACTTCGATGCCACGACAGGCTTCTCGGCTTATCATAATTCTCTACACAAGCATCATGAGTACAAGTTGATCAAAAGCGCTTCAATCACGAAACTCACTCAACTATCCATTTCCGGTATGGCCTGGCACGTGGAGGCTTTTCCTGCGCGACCGAAGATTCAGAGCTCGTTGCGGTGGATGACATGTCATGACGGCCGTGTTTCAGCTGCTCGAAAAGGTCGTCAAGACCGATTGCTTTCATGTCGTCTGAGACGGAGAGGGATTGCATGTCGTCCTCAATTTCGTGCAGTGTCCTGGCGACACCAGGGCTCAGTCCAGCTTCATCCACCCCTGCGATTTTCATTTCTGGCGATGTCATAAGCAATGTCGGAATGCGAAGCGCGCGAGACTCACCGTGCCGTTGCTGTGCCGTTGCGTGTAAAGCGGAAACTTCACGCAGGACTAGTTTGGCCCATTCTATCTCATCCGCTATGTACTTCTCCTCATTGCAGATGTCTTGGACGTAATGGTCCACAGATTTGAAGGCTTCTCTTAAGAGCTGGTAGTCTCCCAGGCGGAAAGCAGCTGTTGCCTGTGCTCGATGTAGAGCCGCGTTTGATATTGAGTCTCGAATTGGATCAGATCTGTTGAAGTAAAGAGGATGTTGCTCCAATTGATCGATCATATGTAAGGCAGCTGCAGGGTGTTCGAAGGAATGGGGGAGTAGTTGATCGCAAAACGCGCGAAATTGCTCTCCAGAGTGTATGTAATGATAGGCTACGGTCGAGGGCTTTTAGCTGCGTTCTACAGAAGTCTGAGGAGAATATACTGACTAGACCCTACTCTGACACGTAGATGTTGCTCTTGGGGTTGTGCACCTTTGGCAGGTATGCCTGAACAATTACGTCAACGTTGTACAGGTCGACGCGAGCAAGACTTACCATATGAGCTGATTTGCGTTGGCTCCAAATCGGGCCGTATGGCACCTTCGACGTCAACTCGCGCAATTGGAGTAGTTCCAGGATCGAGTGTTGGGTCACCTAGATTCATCTATTTTGAGCTGTAGCAATAGCTGCTCAAGCCGATTCCTTACGAAACGGGTCGATTTGAGCCTGGAGCTGTTCGAATGAAATGTTGCGCAATGGGTCGATTCTGGACTGGAGCTATTCAAATGAATGTCAGGTAAACACCGTGACTCTGACTTCTCTAACTTACTGCCATTTCGATCATAGCGGCTCTCTTCGCTGCCTGTGTGCCTGCGTCACCGCAGCCCTTCTTGATCTGCGAATGCAAAGGGTAATTAGCACTGCCAAAGATCTCGCCAATGCAACCCACAAAGTAACATCCAAGCACAGTGAAGCGATCAAAGGTGTCCGTTTGTATTATGCGTCGAAGCAGATGAGCAGCTGTGATGCAGGTCAGCCTCGGTGGGTGTCCAGAATGCCATAATCGTTCGAAGAACATACGCATAGACGAGTCCATCCGAGAGTCAATCTTTGAGCGCGTGAGCATCCGTTGGAATGTTGGCTTTTGAGAAAGCCTACAAGCCCGGCCACGGTCAAGCAGGAATCGCCGACCTGTCCTCCTGCAATTGACTCCTCTGCTCTTACGATAGCATGGCCAGATATGACCGTAGCTTCGAAAATGCGCTGGCGCAATTCGCCATGGTAGAACGCGTCAACGACGTTCTGTGCGTCCGCGTCGGTGATTGGATCAACTACAGTCGTCTGAAATTGTTGGAAAAGCTTGAGTGCTCGCTTGGCGTCATCGAGACCAAAGCCTTCCAGGTTGAGGTGGTGGGCAGCGCGAGCCAGAAACAAGAAAGTTTGCGCTTGCAAGTAGTAGGTCATTGCGCTGAATTCGTCTGCATGGACCAGGGCCTCGCACAAGAGCAGAGCACGCAGGAATTGCCCCCCTTCAAACGCCTTTTCTGCAAGGAAGGCATGATCTTCTATCGGTGTCATATTCGCACATGTGACGCCGCGCAGAGTGTGTAGCTCTTGTGGGAAGAGACCTCTTGACATGGTCGCTTCTTGCCGTCTTCTTTCGCTTCTTTCGCTTCTTTGTGCATGACCAAAGGTTGATAGAATCTTTTCTTACTCGTTCAGGTAAGCGTCTGCAAGAGCGCTGTGATAGCGCTAAGCAAGCGTACTATGCTAGTCGCACGAAGCATTCGCACGTCGCAACTCGTTTCAGCTTGGGCGTACTCGCCTTTCACTCCAAAGCGTACACGCTTTCCGTTCCAAAGCGTACCCGCTTTTCGCAAACGCAGCGTTCACGCCGCTTCATGCCAAGATCTGCAATACACTTAAAAAACGCACCTTCCAAGAATGCCTGACAAGACCGCAGTGATTTGTTCACGTCGCGATGAACATGCGATAGATGATAGAAGCGCTTACAACGTATTTCCGTATGTCGTAGTCCCAAATTCTTTGACACAGGGCTGACGAGGTGTTCTTTATCAGCCTGGAAACTTCTGGTCCAACGGCGTCGGACTGGCTCCTGCAGGCGGGAAGACACGCTTCTAAGTCAGTATTCAGCAGATGAATTACATGTAGCTGAATCCTGCGCTTGCAGTGAGCTCTGTCTCAGTCGTGAAGAGGCCACAGAGGGTTTCATTACTTTGGGTCTAAACCATGTAAGTTTTTCTGTCTGGTCGTCTTCAGTTGAATAAACTGACCAGAGCTTAGCTTTCACTACAGATCACCAGAGGACAAGCCTACAGAAGCCTTGACGCGACCAATTGGACCAAATGTTACGCGCGCGAAAAACTGCCCTTCGATACACAACAACCAAAACCGGTTCATATACGCTTCGGCGAATCTCCTGCAAACGGTTAGGAGCTTACTCATGTGCTACACTTATTACAGCTCACACTTTCTCTTCTTAGTATTCGCCATTACCGTCTGCACAATAGGCTATTTCCGAGATCCCGAGGTTCAGCTTCACTCTCTGCCCAGCGTACGCTCTATTCTAAGAGACCACCCACTACTCCAACCCTCTGCTTTGTACTTCGCCTCGAAATTCCCTGACTTTGTGCGCCTCTGCAGCTACTCCACGGAAGAAGACATCTTTCTCCTTCTCAGTTCAGCACTTGCGTGCGGATCTCACCCAGTGCGCCCAACTACGAACGATCAGCTGCGTGGTCTCTTTCAGGCTGCTACATTCATCTCCTCTTTCGACCAAACGCTCAGCAGTTTTCAGTACTTGGAGACGTTTATGAAGGAAGACGATGAGTTAACGGCGTGGCATCGCCTAGAATGCGTTGCTCTCAAGCTATGGAAGGAAGGAGAAGACATGCTTTTGAAAGAGATTGAGGACGACAATGAAGGAGGGAAAACGTTAGCGTCACCCACATTTATGGAGCAGAATGAGAACAGAGAAGGAGGTAGTGCGATTGGTCCAAGACTAGGAGGTGTTGCGGAAAGCTCAGGGGAAAGGTCAGAAGCCGGCAATGTAGAGGATTCGGAAGAAGGGGAGAGGAGCGAAATGGAAGGCTCAGGAGCTGGGAATGTCCAAAAGCCTGAGATCAACTTAACAAGTGAGGATCGATATGAGCTTGCATCAGTAATCAAATTGACATGGTTCATAGCATTGCGTTTGGCTGCTCAGAAAGCCGACACAAGCCTGAAACAGCTGCCTCAGAAATGTGAGCTGCTTGTCCAGTGTACCAGCCACAGATTGCTAAGTGCTACCTTAGTGAGATTCATCTACTTCCCCCTCAAAGTTGGACAGAAGAAATCAGAGGATCATCGCTACGGCTCACAGACAGTCCTTTATGTACCTATTCACGAGCGTGAACGATTTCTGGACTGCTTCAACTCTACCATTGCATTGAAGATCCTCACCGACGCTGGAGTTCCTTCGCGCTACACGGACCCGAACACGAAAAAATCGAAGAATCTGCCGAAATCTGAACGCATCAAACAACTGTTAAAACTCCCTATGAAACGCGGTGGGTATTATCAACACGGAGCCAGCACTGATCCAGACGCAAAGATGGTTGATGCTGAAGCATCTAGCTTTCCAAATCTCGACGCAACTTCATCTTCTACATCTAATATCATTCCCTCTCCTTCGATTGTCATACCTTCGGCTATAGTCTCTACAAAGCCTGATCCTAAGCAGCCGATGCTATCTTCTACCATCAAGTCCATGCTCGAACTAAACGATAACGACCATGATGGCACGCTACATGAGGTCTTTCTCGGGCGATTTCTCAATTACATTCGATCAACCGTAGACCCAGCGTTGGGTAAAGTCTTCCTAGAAGAGCCAATCATCGCCATTGCGAGCTGTCCGATTCCAGAACTGAAGCGACTCTTCAAGTCCTTCGTACACATCGATAATGGTACACAGCGACTGGTACTGGGATGCCTCCAACAACTCGATGTCCAACCCGACTACATCGAAGACTGTCTAGCCAGCACTGTCAAAGTGACACCTGCCAACCTCAAAGACCTTTCTATCGAAATGAAAGAGCTATTGACTCAACCTGGAACGTATTGCGGCGTCTTGCATACCTCAGATGAAGTTGAAAGGGGACATTATGCTGGTGTTGGAACTGGCAAGGTTGGACCCCTTGGCCGAATCAAGGACCATATAGATAATACGCATGCGCAAGCTATCAACCAGAAGTGGGCTCCAGCAAAAGACCAGCAGGTCTGGTATCACACATCGACTGTACCGGTTCACGATCCTCGAGCGCTCCTTCAGTCATGCCCTACCTCCGTTGCCATAATCAAAGCAGCCAAAATCGGTCATACGCATTTGTACACTTCCGACTTTCAGCTCCTCCAGTTCTCGCAATACCTCTTCGAAACATTGATGATGCTCGCATTTGGCGGACAAGCTCGTCTCAACCGATTCAAAACTTTACACAATATCGACATTTGGAGATCGACAAGTTCGCGTCTTGAGACCAATTCGAACGGTGGTGAAGGCTATGCAGGCGGTGGAAACAACTTGGGCAAGGGTGACGCAAGGGAGAGCGAAGATATGATCAACATGTTCGACGCATCTCAAGGTGTAAAGGTAAGTTGCACTTCCCCCAGTCCTTGGTCGCAGATCATACTAACACTAGACAGTACTCCTATCATGCGCAGGATAAATCCTGGTGCCTGGACTACTACAGCCAGCAGGGCAGGCAAAGCTTGGGCATTAAAGATACAGAACGTGACGCGCAACATAAAGAATCCGCTCGTCTCTACGTGGTGCTTCAATCCTCGCCGGACACACAAGATAGCTACTATCGCTACAACCCTCCGGCAGGTTTGTATCCGCTCCCCACCACGCTCAAATCTTGGAACGATCTGCGCATCTACGTGGTGCGATCCGACAAGGACGGTACAAAGCTACCTGCATACCCGCTATACCGGCGTTCAGCGACTGGCAATCATATGAATCAATTCGTCGAGTGGGTACTGAGATCATACGAGAAGGTGCAGAACAAAAGTAGCGGGTAGATGCGAGCGATGCTCATTTTTGGGGCCAAGGAATTTGTCTTTAGCTCATTTCCACTATTGTACAATGATTGAAGTGCCCTTTCTTGATGACTATTCATTACCCCTATCGTGAGACTTCCCTGTCGATCCTGAGCGTTTCACACATCTTCGTCTTCTATTATATACTGCATTGCCTGGAAAGACTTCGGGTCAAGCGCTAGCGAAATCTGTGTCCTAAGCCTTACTCGACAAGGTGCTCTAGTCGTTGTTCACTTTCCCGAATACGTTCAGCGGCCGCTCAATGGATAGCAAATGAACACAGACTGACCACATCCATGAAAATCACATCGACGAGATTTTGTATGGTAAGCTTCGATCGATGTAGTCTTCTTGGTATATGGCAAAGCAGGGCGAAACAGTCGCATCTATCATGTTATCAGCGTCTGGTGCTATCAATGAAGCGGAAGCCCACCTGTTCTGCAGGACGGTACCAGCTTCAATCTCTAGCAGAAGCTCTGCAAACTCGGCTTCGGCTTTAGTCCAGACAGAGCACGTCAGCCCATACGGAGAATCGTTGATGAGCTTGAGCGCTTCTTCATCTGACTTGACTTTCATGACACCAACGACTGGCTCGCTGCTTTTCGTATGAGATGCGTTCAGCTGCAAATTTGTAATGCTCACGGTGTCTCTTCGCTCGTGACCAAGATGTCATGGTTGACATCGATGTATACTTGCGGTGCTACATATGTTGTCCCCTCCTTCGCAGCGCTGAACTTGCTCTCGTCAATCAGAGCTTTGGCGCCCTTTTTCACTGTTGGAAGGAACAGGCGCTTCAGCTGCTGATATCCAGCGAGAGCACAGGTACTCACAAGCGTTTTGACCATGAGCTCGAATGTTCTTTGCCGAATTCAGCGAATTGACTCGACCCATAGTTGTTTCTTGTTTCCACGGGTCTCCCAGCTCCAGATTTCCGACGACCTTGGCCAGCTCCTCACGAAGGTATAATACACCTTCTCATGCACATACACCCTCTTTACCGCTCAGCAACTTTGACCGGAATTGAAGAATCCATCATCCGCATCTCCTCGCCCTCTACGAAAGTCGGATCCGCATCTCCTCGCACGTATGCAGTGTCCTTGCCATCTAGTTCCAAACCAACTCGCTTAAATCCTGCACTACTGACACCACGAGCGCTGCTTTCCACTCTAGAACCATTCGCTACTGAACCAATAAAGGTACCGAAAGCAACACTCTTGTCGGCGACGACCATCTGCTGTACATTGAGATGTAGAACTTGCCAGGAGTTCTTTGGTAGACCGGAAGCTTCAGTAAACGAGCTTTCCTTTCCGAAGAGCTTGGAGTTTGAGCCGAGCTTTTCACGAGAAGTTTTTTGCCTGTAAATAGAGCGGGAATGATGGAGTTGACTTGAGTCATGCAGGGAAACGGTAGATTCTCAGTGATGCGGCTATATCAAGAAAGTGAGCGTTGTGTGACATGATGTGAGGCGCTAGAAATGCACCTCATAAGCTAGCTCCAGGCCACGATCTGGCTCTGTAAGATAGAGGAGACAGGACAAGCAGACTTTGTCTCGGTGCTGAACCTTCTTCAGTTCAATGATTCTCTTGTACTTTTAGGATTGAAGAGTAGACTAGGAAACGGATAAGATGGATAGGCTGCGACGGGCTAGTCATAGAGATAGCGCAGAAACGAAGCAGAGGAGCCAAGCTCTTGCATGTATTCGATAGACTGTGCATTTCTTTAACACAGCGTTTCCGGCAGTCTCTGGTTCTCACAAGCAAAGGAAGCGAGCAGGAAAGGACAGTAGAGCGAATAAAGATAGAGCTACAGCCTGAGAACACTGTAAAGACAGGACTTGACCTCACTCGAATTGAGCGAGGAACTTGCTAGAATGAACCTCGAAGCGCCCTTGCTCCTTAAGAGCAGCGCGAGCGGTATATAGAGAAAATGCATCTTGGAGAGCTACCATGAACACTTTAAACACAATGACTGTCGGATAGAGAAAGACATTCGTCTTGCACTCCAACGACCGGCTCAACAAGATGATACCCCCACGAGACAGAATACCCACTTGCCCTACAACAAATATACCCAAACTACTATTTCACTAGCAAGAAGAGAGAAAAGCAGCTTGAATATAGACATTCATGAGCCTAAGGCTGGAGAAGGTATGCTTGAGCAACATCTGGTAAGCCAATCCTTCCCCTCTTCTTTGTCAAATGCAGCAGTAGCTTACTCCGGAAAGGCTATAGGTGATACCTCAATAGAAGGTGAGGCATCTGTAGACCCAACTAATGTGTGGACCACTAAGAGCGTGCCGCAAACAAGTGTCTATGGTGTTTCTGGGCAAGGCAAAGCGTGAACGATCCATTGTGCGTAGAGTAACATCTGACGCCCCACAGTGCTTCTTTCAACAACAAGGGCAGTCGGCTCCGTGATCTGCTTCTCTGTCTTTCTTTTGGGCTGCATCGACTACTCGACCATTTGCTCAAAGCGTGTTCCCGCAGATGCAATAGTTGACCGCTGTATATCTCGCTTTCATCGTACTACGTTTCGTCGGTGAATTGAGAGTACGCTTTGTTGTCTACTGGCATTCAGCTCGACTGTCAGCAGGGATCGGCAAATTGTGAAGCAAGTAGGAGTGATTTCATATCATAGCATAGACTAATAAAAAAGGAACGCAATTCCCGTAGAGTCGGTCTCAGCTAATCTTCGTCGCCGTGAGTAGTAGGGCAACGGTCAACTTGGCCAAGCCCGTCAACCAGACTGCACCGAATAATTAATGGAGTCGAGAGAAGCTGTAAATGTGCGCACATGACACCAGCGACCAAGTATTTGTCCACCTCTTGCAATGGCATGGTACGGTAGACAACTGTTGTCATGGCTTAGAGATAGAGCGTATAGCCAACGTCTTATAACTTGCCTTTCCCACCGATCCTACTACTAGCGGATTCGGGAAACGATAAAGATCCAAGTGGTGTCATGTTGGTGCCAGCAAAAGAGAGTGCTGATGTGCACATGTAAGTCTAAGCAGGATACCAAATGGAGATAACATGCCTGAGTCCAATTGAGACGTCTTGTCGGTCCAGCCCACATACAAGCCATCCTTCAACTTGTACCAGGAGACGCTATTGGAATGTGTTCAGCATTAAGCTCCAGAAACAGCGACGATCCGACATACGATGCATCTGGACCGACTGAAGCGAAGAGACGGTCGCCATTAGACACGTCCTCAGTGATGGACAGCGGGAAGATAGCCTGGCCGTATCGCCCGTAGGGTGGCTGAGGCTCGAAACGATAGATGCTGAGCTTGAATGGGACAAAAGACATTGCGATGGGGCGTAGATTCTGGTGCTGGAAGAGATCAAGGGGTACGAGAGAGGGTAAATCCTTTTCGGGAACTGGATGTACATATACCGTCTCGTAATTGCGACGCATAGACTGATTTAGAACGCGCAAGCCACGCTATTGTCGGAGAGTGCTGACTGTTCATCAATCATCGACAGTAAGCTACAACGTAATGAAATATTTTATGCTGCTGACCTAATTTAAAGAATGGTCGGGGCCAGGCGCTAGCGATAAATTTGTCCGGGGAGATCAAACGCATGCGCGGGGATGAAAGGTCTTTTGCCAGGGATATAGATACAGTCGAGCCTTCCTTCCTTTTGTTGCCGCGCAGGTCGACCTGCAAAGGAGTAGAATTCAACTTCAATTCACTAATTGTGAAAATCTCCACTGGAGCTAGACCAAGCGGCTGATCGCTGGAAGGGCAATCATAAGGGTAGGCGGAGACTGGTAAGGAGATGAAAGTGTTCGAAAATGCCCTCTGTATTCTAGAACGGTTGTAATCTCCCACTTCTGTCAGACTCAAGCTTGCCTCGCTTTAATCCACCCTGCTCCTCTCATAGCTAGGATGGAGACAACGACCCCCTTGTTATTGGTGTAAGGGCAGTCTGGCAAAAATTGGGATCCGCCTGCAAAAAAGCGGGCAAAAGGCCAAAAAGTGGTGGAGAGGTTGGGAATCTGTTGGATGAATTATTAGAACAGATTAGAGAAGTGATCGGGTGACATTCCGAACCCAAGGCCTCATGCATGCTGAACCGTTCAGATTTAAGATGCTAAGCAAGCGCTCTACCCCTGAGCTACATCCCCGAAAATCGGCTGGTAGACCAAGATTCGCTAAAAACAACTATATTCTTGTTCTCCAACACTTGTATGTTTCTAGTCAAAATTAAAAAGAAAAATTTCAAAACACATCCTGGATTACGATCATCTCGCTCTCTGCTTGAAGCGATGCCAATTGAGATGCTCGTTGATCGTTAATACATCGGTCAACGAATCGTCAAACAACTGACATCCAGTTTCGATAGTTTTCGTCAAGCTTTGTGCGTACATGGTCCTTGCAATGCTATGTCATGTCTATGCCTGCCTCGCAGCTACAAGCGCACCCTGCTTCTGACCCAAATGCACATTGTTGACGATACTGGCTGGCGCTGGAAAGGTTTGAGCATTCTTGAGACCCGCGGCATGCAGAAGATGAAGTGGAAAAGGATGGTAGAGCAGTCCACAGGCACCTTCGACCGTCCGAACAGCTAGCCATGCATTTTTGCGTAGGAGAGAAACGACTTTGGCCGAGATGTGAGTCTGACGCTGTTCGTCGCTTCCAACGCTTGCCTACAACAATAGCATGAGCTTGGCTCGTTCATTGGATATGTACTTACACCTAGATAGACCACATCAAATTGCTTGAATGCAGCTGGAGTACAAAGATCAAAGTCTTGCAACAGCACATCCATGCGGTCGGCAGCGGCTGGATCCACGAGCTTCATCCACTTCATGGCCAATTCGTGAGCTTCAGCCTCTCGATCGACCATTGTGATTTCAAGGTTGGGATATTTTTGAGCCAGAAGGAAAGCTGAAAGAGGAAGAGGGCCTGATCCAATAAAAGCGACTTTATGAGAATAACCATCGCCCAGATCACAGCCGCATGACTTCAGAGCCGCAGTCTCATAGTCGGTAATGTCAACTGATCAACAGTCAGGTATGCCAGGAAATTCAAGCTGAACACTGACCGTAGTTTTTGTAGTACCAAAAGTCGTCGACTTTAGCTTCACCATTGCCGATCCGCTTGGCCCAGTACACCTCCATACAATACTCTGCAGTCAAGCAGCGCTCAATCACACCGTTGATATCGCAGTCGGGAGCTTCTTTCTTCAGATCGCGAATGAGATTGTTTGTAGGCTGGTTGCGGGCTTCCAGACAGAAAGTAACCAGTCGAGTGAGGGTCTTGTTCACTTCGGGAGAAGGATCAAGCCTGTCCAAGGACAGAACTTCTTTGCATAGGTCACGAGCGATGGAAGGGCTGGCTGGAGGGGGCAACATGTTTGGATAGAGCAGGAAAGAAAGCTCCAGATTGGCTAAAAGTACTAGATGCTAGCACCGCACAGGAGGACCACAACCAGAAACTGTCCTACAACGGTAACATAGCAATACCAGTCATGGTTGCGGGCTCATGCTGACTGTACCGAGATTGTGCACTAAATCACAGCTGTTTCCAAAATGACCCGGGGCGAACGAGAAGCAGCCACTCAGCCAACGGAGAGCGTGAAAGGAAAGAAAAGATGATGTGAGGTAATACACCTTCCGCTTCCAAAACAAAGAGGAATGGATCATAACCTTTAGGACGGCACAGCCCGAGGAGCCCGAGGTGATGGCCCAGGTGATTTGAATGGCGATGCAGAAGGTATACCGGCTGTATGACGAGGTGATTCATCGCCAGAAACAGCGCTTTTCCGGTTGCAGCAGGAAAACCGGCTGACGAAAGGAAGACAGCGTATCGCGCTTGTACGACAACCATGATTTGAAGGGTTGACGATATACTCGTTTTTGGCCTTGAGCGATCCATACCGAGAGTACACCTGAGTTTGCAAGGGGAGTTCACAATGGTCAGGAATACTACAGATACACCCGACGCAGACCACTGCTGAATGCAGGCTTTCGACACACAGGGCAGTGCTGACGTGGTATTAGCGACGATCTTGCATGGATTTTGAGAGCTCTGACTGACCGATCTTTCCATCGAAAATTTGTTACGAGCGAGTTCTAGGGCTGTCCTGATACAGTGCCGACAGAACATGTGACCGCATTCCGTCACTTCTGGTACTACTTCACGCGTAAGCTGAAGGCTCAAATAAAGTAAGTACGCCTACGGTTCATTGGCTCCGTCTGACATATGACACAAGTTGGTCCGACGAAGACTTGCTCAATGGTCTTCTTCTCAACTTCCACTTCCTTGATTTGTACAAGTGCTTGTCGCGATTGAAGCAGCGATTCGGCAATCATGATCTTCCGATCTTCTGATCCTTGCGGACGAACGTAGGGTGTTGGTCTACCAACTTGACCTGATAATACGTCTATAGGAACGAGAAGTTTGCAGACGAGAGCCCTGAGCAGATTCAGCTCGCGAACTTTGATACTACATAGAGCGTACCGTGCGGAATTGACATAGTAAGTCCAGCCATACTGTTCTAATCGGACCAAAGAGCTAACACGAATGTCCAGCGAGTCGAGTAAGGTATTCAAATCCGGATCGAGAGCGATGAGACACGTATGTTTCGAGTCTGATAGAACGAGGTGCATTCGCTGGTGATCTGGCGAACCTAGAGGCGTGATATCTTTGATCCGTAATACTTGCAAGATGGGTCGAAAGCGCTTGATAGAATCAAAAGGTTCCTCGTGAATTGCTTTGATTGTACCTTGGACGAGTCTGTCTGGTCTTCAACGGGACTCGAGACTACGTAGAGTCATGTGGACACACCGACTTTCGTAAAGGCCTATCGGACCAATAGGTCGCTCTGCCACCCAGGACGCCATATCAGGGCAATGTACAGCAACCAACAAATCTCGCAGAAAAGGAAGGACAGAAGATTCTGAGCTGCTGCGGCACGCTGCCTTTGGCTTCGAAAAATCTGCCTCGTGGTCAGACAGCACAATCATACTCTGCACGAGCCAAAGAGCTAGGATCATATACTGTCTGCAGCTGCATCAATGCGCGTGCTGAATGGCGCGAATTGAACACGCAAAGCCAAGTAGACTCGCAGGAAAAGGCAAAGCAAAGGATCGGAGACCAGAGGCTTGCGACCGCATCTAAGGGCAGTATATAGAGCATCGCAGCAGCGGGTCATGCCGGCTGTATAACGCAGTGATCTTGCTGCGAGGTATGGTACTTTCCTGACTGCCGCAGGGACAGCTGGCTGATTAAAGAAGGAGGATAGCATACTGCGCTTGTACGACAGAGTTGAAAAGCTTGACGCCGATAGCCTCACAAAGCATCTACTCTGGCGATGTGCATGTATACTTTTGGCGAGCAATATCGCATCTATTTGACAGTCTTGCGGTTGCTGATCTACTTGTTATGCAAAGGCTTGTATAGGCGAGTATGAGCTCGTTGATACTGGACCGGCACCGAGAGAGGCGTCTCGAATTCGTAGGCAGCTTGAGTGACAAAGTCGGCGTTTCTGATTACACTGTGATCAGCTAGATCATCGACCGCATCGAGAGACACATACCGAAGAAGCTCTCGAGCGAGGAAAATGACGTCTGATTCGCCCTTTTGCAAGATCTCTTCCGCTTGTTTTGGCTCGGTGATAAGACTGTACAGCTTTTAATTTGATTTCCTTTGTGGTTGATGATCGAACATACCCAACACAGCTAATAGGCAGTCCAGCAAGCTCTTTGTCCTCCTTGAGCTCTTTAGCATACGGAACTTGGTACGAAGGCCCAATGTTGATCTTCTGCTTCGAGTAATTTCCTCCGGAACTGACATCGATCAAGTCAACACCCGCTGCTTTCAACTATACACCATGTCAGATACACCAGCAAAATCAAAGAGAGGGGCTTACCAATTTTGCAAACTTGATGTTCTGCTCAGATCCCCAGCTGATGTATTCGCCCTTATCATTCTTTTCACCTTGCTCATGCCAATCTGTAGCAGATACTCGGTAGAATAGTCTGCAGCCAAACTCGGATACTTTCTAGCGAGGAGCAGGGTACTCACGGCTTGGCGTCAGGCATCACTTCTCGTACAGCTCGAACTATCTCCAAAGGCAGCTTGACTCGGTTCTCGAAAGATCCGCCATAATGATCTGTTCTTTGATTGCTGACGGGCGATACGAATGAATGCAGTCTTGGTAGAGCTATGAGCTGTGATAAGGATGTGTGAATTGTGCGACTTACAGATAGCCATGAGCGCCATGCAATTCAATGACATCGTATCCAGCTTGTACTGTTCAACAAAGCCTCAGACCAATACAGACAAGCCAGCATACAAACGCACGAGCTCTCTTAGCAGCGGCGACGAAGGCCTCCTTGAGCTCTTTAAATTGTTCGACATTCATTTCTTGAGGCGTGATGTGCTTCTCGTCAAAAGGAATCGCAGAAGGTGCCCAGGTATCTGTCCATCCACCTCTATAATCCTGATCAGTACATAGAAACCATCAGAAAGAACCACTAACGCTTCTGGTGGTGCGGTGCTCATGCTCAACGGGATCGGAGGAGGACTGATCAAACCATCCATAAGCCAAGGAGCGTAGGTAGAAGCTTTTCTTCCAGCGTGAGCTAGTTGAATCCCAGCTACAGCGCCTTGGGAATGATGAAAGTCGACAATACGCTTCAAAGGGGCTATCTGGTCGTCATTCCAGATGCCGAGCTTGGAGAGAAGATCAGCATGGCTTCAATGTCGATAGAGCTCACACGTACATCCTCGGGTGAGATGCGACCATTCTTGAGCACACCGGCCGCTTCAGTGATGATACATGCGCAACCTCTAATAGCGAATTGTCCTTGGTGAATGAGATGCCAGTCTGAAGCCTTGCCTTTATATCACCAGGGTCATTCATTATCCGCCCAATAAGCAGATTAGACTCACCTGTGCCCGTTTCGCAAGAGTATTGACACATTGGACTGACCCAAATGCGATTCTTGAACGTCACATTCCGAATCGTAAGTGGTTCAAACAGTTTTGGTGCCTCAGCCTTCTTGTTTAGCAGCTCTCCAGATGGAGGAGCGGTGTGCGGCGTGTAAAATGGAATACCAGGTACGGCCGTCTGTACATCTCCATCAGCGTTGCTTCGATCGTCATGGCACGAGCTCACATTGACTGGGTATTTCGCTCCTGGCTTCTGCGGAGGATGACCACACGCTTCAGCATGAGTCTGCGAGCTATGAGTAATGTCCGGTTCGACTATCACCGGCAGTCAACAATTAGTCATAGCCCTTGCTTTGTACTGTTACGAGCGCCCACTCTCGTTCTGTGAAGCGACTTGAGCGTCTTTCTGTGGATGTGCCATGTCTGACAGCGATCGCGAGTGGATAAGTTGGCTGTAAGAGCTTGAAGAGCGGCTGATTAAGCTCAGGTCGAGTCGACCGAGATTGGCAAGGCACGCATAGCCAGCACGAAACCGTTGGATCGCTGCTGCCATATAAATCTGCCTCTTCGGACTCTTTGAACGTTTGGAGCAAAGCGCAAACAAAGCATATTTTGAATAGCCGTCCGGCGCTCATGCACGATCAAATACTCTGTACTGTTGTCCCTTTCCTGTCCAGCTATTGTATCATTTCTGTCTTGTTTTTGTCTCCTGCTACAGCGTTCTGTTGTGTTTCGGCAATGCTAGGCCATCTTTCAGTCTGTTCTTACCGAATTCTGCACAGGTCACGTCCTTCTTGTCTGTAGGACTGCGCAAAATCTATCAAAGTCTGTTCTATAACCTATGCTTTCATCTTGCGATGCGGAGACTTGCGTTGATTGAAGCAATGCTTGCCCAGCGATTGATTGCGAAGAAGTCAGCTTTACTGTACTCTGACTTTCTGTTGTGAGCTATCGTTCTTGCTCATCTCCTCCCTTTGATATTAGATATTAGAAACAAATGCAAACAGTGCTCACGAAGTTTATACGTCGGTCCGCAGCGCAGATGGTGAAGTAGCAGTATTTCAGACTGACCAGCAATTAACCAATACAGCATTCATCGAGTCCGGACAGCACCTCCATCCCAGCCCGGAGCAGAAGGCTATCGAGCGGACCACACAAAAATGATTCCAACTCTAAGCGGGAGCAGGACGTGCAGGGTGAATTGGATCGTGATTTGGAGTCAGCGCTGGCCAAGGACACGGAGCAGAAGAGCAAGCCTGGGCAGGGCATAATCTGGGAAGAGGAAGTGGAAGATACGGCTTTGTTTGAGTAATCGCTAGCGCTGTTTAGGTTATGCAAGTGTTGAGTGTTTGGTGCATGAGGTGATGTGCTGTGCGTTGGCAACGTATCGTTCCACGTCCATGCAGCAGATAGGCAGACAGACACCGTGACGACTTCGCGGGTGTACCTGACTTGCAGAAGGACCAAAAAGTAACGAGATGACGACCTGCCTACTGGCCCGACGGCAAAAAGAAACACCTGATAGCCTGACGGGGGGCTCGAACCCCCAGCCTTTCGATGGACGCTGTTAAGAGTCGAATGCTCTACCGATTGAGCTAGCCGGGCTTAACCGAGAAGACGAGTTGACGGCCGGCTTCCTGGGTGCCATCTTGGTTTTTGCGATACACAAAAAGTAGAAAAAAGAAAAAACTCGGCCGATTTTGACCGATCGGAATCCAGGGGACGGTCCGGAGGTGCTTCAGGGTATCGCAGCAGTCTGATGGGCAGCCTGGACTTGATCTGGATCATATCGCACGTGCAAGAGGTTGCGCCTGAAAGGAGACAGATCTTCGACACCAGTCAAGGAGTATTCGCAGGCCCATCGTGGGTAGCGCAGAAGGCAAGAAAGAGCTGTAGGGTTGGTAGGACGAGCAGAAGAGACTTTAGGAACCTTCGATAGTGATCAGTGATTTGTGTCTTTTTGGTACGTGTCTGGTAGTGATTGTTCCCTTGAGCTCCCTTTGAACGAAAGTGCTGAGGAGCAGGTGTTCTAGAGGTTGCCGTAGGATCAGCGTCTGTTGGAGTGTCCAGAGATAACATGCGCCGGATAGACATAGCAAGCATAGTCACAGCAAGCTCCAGATTTGGCGATGCAGCAAGCAAAGGCGGCGCAATACTAGGCGATCTAAATGACGCTGCTGTACGAGATCTTGAAGAGACAGGAGACGCCTTGAAAGCTTGCGTTCAATACATTGACGCGCTTGTAAAGCCCAGGAGAAGCAAGGCAGGAAGGCGCGAGACTGAAGAGATGCTCTCTGCAGATCAGAGCAGACACATAGGACGCAGCTCGAGTACGTTCAAGCAGAAGATAGCCTGGCGAGTGCTTGCATTTCGGCAGGTTTCGAGGCTTGAGCACGAACGGTCAAGTGTAGATTCGCATCGCATGAGGGTTTTTGAAGCAGACACAGGATTCCTCTTGAGTACGAGATGTTTCGGCAAGCTAAAGTTGCGCTGTGTCGCTACTGAACTGATCGAGCTGGCTGATTGAGGCGAGAAATACAAATGCAAGAAGGAAAGGATTGCGAGAGCGCGAAAGCTCTTCTGTCAACTTCCACAGAACTTGATGAGGGCCGTCGGTATATGACGGTCACGTGCCTCTATTGTTTTCGCTGTTTGGAGAAGAGCTTCGTTCCTTGTGATGCTTGCTTGCTCCCAAACAGTCTGCAGGTCGACAAAATCTGCTCAGCTACATCTATTATAGACAACAGCCCGTTTGCTACCACCGCTGGATCTGCCTCTGCCCGAATCCTGCTTGTCTCTTTTGTTCTTTTGGCTCGCTCGAGCGTGAACATCAGTCGTCCATCATGCCACAAGAGCTATCTGCAGAAATGCGTGCGATCCTAGCAAAACCGCAGAAATATCTCGCTGTAAGAGAAAGCAGAGTAAGCGTCGAGTTACGCTGATGCATGACAAGCAGGCTTTCAAAGGAGGCCAGCGTCTACGGACGGTATACATCGAGAACAGTGCTGGCTTCTCCTTCCACGATGTGTCAAGCTTTGGTCAAATGGTCGCATTCGGCGTGCATGATGCTGTCGAAGCTGCTTTGAAGAGCGGCCAACACCCCTCTCTAGATACGAAAGAGACCTGCTGGAGGTGGTTGCTCTCTTCTTTGTATCATACAACAACACATTGCTCATTCGACATGCACAGCTTCTACGCGCCAATCCCCATGCCGAGGCAGCAGAAAGAATTCGCCAGCAACTGTTCCCTCACCAGAAGCCAAATGTTATACCGGAGCGTCAACCAGACGCTAGATACGGCGATGTATATTTGCTATCGATATCAAGCCGGTGTCACTACTGATGTTCGAATGATAGAATCGCAAGCACAAGACTGTATCGCCTTTCATAGGGAAGATCCAGATTTTGAAAGAATCTGTTATGCCAGACTCAAAAACACATGCCAACGCTCGGAATTCACAGATTATTCTCTACAACAAATCAAGAACCTATGTCGCGCAGGTAGAGCGAAGAGATGCGCCAGAAGCGTTTGGCAAAGTGTTTGATCTGGTAGCGGCTAAAGGGATCAATGGTCAGAAGGCTTTCATGCAATGCGTTGTGAAGAGTCCAACGGAACTTGAGATTCGCTTGGCTGATGTATTGACGGAGCAGGAATGGGTGAGTAAATTTGCAGAATCTGGTTTCGGTTCGCTGAAACAACAATGCTGCAGTGAATTCTTGGGCTGCACGAACAAGCTCGATACTGTCAGGGTCGCCAATGGTGCGCTCTCTTCATCGGCCCAACCTGCTATACTTGCCTTGTTTTGGCGAAACGGATGTCTAGCCAACGCAACACTCACCTGCTTCTGTCTTGATTGCGATGTGCCATTGACTTACAGAAGGCTCGATGACATTGCAAACGTGCCGCATGGCCAATCTCTCATTGAAGAACTCGGGAATGTTCTCATTGCTGTCTAAAAAGCAGTCGAGCGATAGAGCCTGAGTTTCGTGAACCCTCACATTGGTAGCTTGATCCGCCAATAAGACCTGCGCCCGAGTATATACACGCCTGCAAAAGTCCCAAAGTCTGAGAAAATACAAGAGATGTCTGTTGCTGATGGTGACCGATTGGCTAAGTTTAGTATCTGCAATAGCACATCAGCGATCCGTCATGAGGTACAGAGCTAGACTTGCCGCGATGTGTCGTGTCTGCTAGCATCCGAAGAATGCACATTCCTGGCCACTCATCCGCAAACGCCGTGGTCTGCCGTATCTTTCGTCTCGGACTGAGCCCTTCGATCGAGATGAACAAGAGAGGTCTACTCACCAGGTACACAACACATCGTACATGCCGTATCGACTCGATTCCCATTGAATGGCCACATGTGTTCGATCACCGAACGCCTGTGCTAGCATGAGAGCGGAACTGACGAGGGGTATACACTTGCCTGGATCAGCGTTTTCTCATCCTCCGCAATGTTGGGTTTATTCAAGAGCCAGAGACTAGTCAATGTCGGGGAATGGTCGATCATAAAGGCTGCCAACCAACCAAGGTCACCGCTGTAATTCGCGAGAGCCAGCTGCTTGATCGTAGGAGGGAGCGACGTGAGTGTTATTGCTGGCATTGGGATACCTACGAGCAGTAGCCCGCTCAGCTCGCTCAGCTTGGCGGGCCAATCTACCAATATCGCAGGCAGGATAGTTGGTTCTTCGGCGTCCAGCCAAAGCTCGAGGATGTGTAGACCTTGACAACGGGCGCTAATATCTGCGACCAGAGCCGGTGGACTGACCCGGAAGAGGCGCTTGCAGACCAGGTCGCGCAATGTTGGGCCGGTGACAGACAGAAAGCTGGATAAGCTGAGAGGTGTCGACGCCGCAATTGCCGATCTGGAGTTTCTGTAGTCGTAGGCTGGGAAAATGACCAATGCCCGCTGGAATTTTGTAGAGCGCTAGATGTTGTAGTGCCGGTAGCTGTCCAACAATTACTGCTATCTCACCCAACAATAGACACCTGCTGTCACCGCTTATCTCTGGTGTATGATCCAGAACCAACCTGCGAAGCTGTCGACATGACTGAAGCGCAGTCTGAGTTACGCAAGCCTCGTTTGCGAAGTGAGACATTGCGCAAAGCGACAAATATGCGAGATTTGGAGTGAGATCTAGGAGAGCTACAATTGTCATTAATATGGACGCAATTTCGCTAGCTTGCTTGAGAGAATTATCTTCTTCTTGGTCGCAGCCATCATAATACCGGATCTTCTCTACATATCGTCCTGCGGATGGTCGTTGTACGAAAGCTTGCAGAGTCTTGACTGCATTCGAGCTGTTTTCGAGCGATATCTGCTGATACAGCGGACGGCAAGATGCAATGGCGGTGATGGACTTGCACATAAACAGGCAGGTGTATCTGTCGCCCTGGTCTGTTTCCAGCATTATCTTTTCGATGAGCTCCGGCGACAAGCTTGCCAGCCTTGATGCATGTTGTCCCATCGTAATGAGGTAGAGCAACGACGAATGCTCCCACTCACGAGTGCGAGATCTGCCCTTTCAAAGCTGGTCCCTGCCTCTACAATCCACTCTCTCGCACTGCAAGTCGACTCTTGACCCAACTTGACCGTTCGTGCTCAAGCCTCGAAACCTGCCGAAATGCAAGCACTCGCCAGGCTATCTTCTGCTTGAACGTACTCGAGCTGCGTCCTATGTGTCTGCTCTGATCTGCAGAGAGCATCTCTTCAGTCTCGCGCCTTCCTGCCTTGCTTCTCCTGGGCTTTACAAGCGCGTCAATGTATTGAACGCAAGCTTTCAAGGCGTCTCCTGTCTCTTCAAGATCTCGTACAGCAGCGTCATTTAGATCGCCTAGTATTGCGCCGCCTTTGCTTGCTGCATCGCCAAATCTGGAGCTTGCTGTGACTATGCTTGCTATGTCTATCCGGCGCATGTTATCTCTGGACACTCCAACAGACGCTGATCCTACGGCAACCTCTAGAACACCTGCTCCTCAGCACTTTCGTTCAAAGGGAGCTCAAGGGAACAATCACTACCAGACACGTACCAAAAAGACACAAATCACTGATCACTATCGAAGGTTCCTAAAGTCTCTTCTGCTCGTCCTACCAACCCTACAGCTCTTTCTTGCCTTCTGCGCTACCCACGATGGGCCTGCGAATACTCCTTGACTGGTGTCGAAGATCTGTCTCCTTTCAGGCGCAACCTCTTGCACGTGCGATATGATCCAGATCAAGTCCAGGCTGCCCATCAGACTGCTGCGATACCCTGAAGCACCTCCGGACCGTCCCCTGGATTCCGATCGGTCAAAATCGGCCGAGTTTTTTCTTTTTTCTACTTTTTGTGTATCGCAAAAACCAAGATGGCACCCAGGAAGCCGGCCGTCAACTCGTCTTCTCGGTTAAGCCCGGCTAGCTCAATCGGTAGAGCATTCGACTCTTAACAGCGTCCATCGAAAGGCTGGGGGTTCGAGCCCCCCGTCAGGCTATCAGGTGTTTCTTTTTGCCGTCGGGCCAGTAGGCAGGTCGTCATCTCGTTACTTTTTGGTCCTTCTGCAAGTCAGGTACACCCGCGAAGTCGTCACGGTGTCTGTCTGCCTATCTGCTGCATGGACGTGGAACGATACGTTGCCAACGCACAGCACATCACCTCATGCACCAAACACTCAACACTTGCATAACCTAAACAGCGCTAGCGATTACTCAAACAAAGCCGTATCTTCCACTTCCTCTTCCCAGATTATGCCCTGCCCAGGCTTGCTCTTCTGCTCCGTGTCCTTGGCCAGCGCTGACTCCAAATCACGATCCAATTCACCCTGCACGTCCTGCTCCCGCTTAGAGTTGGAATCATTTTTGTGTGGTCCGCTCGATAGCCTTCTGCTCCGGGACGCCTGTCCTATCCCGCCGGAACGGTCGGTCTTGTTCGAGACAGTAGATAGACGCCTTTGTTTCGGATCCGTTTCTTCTGCACGAATTTCTTCGCTGTCTCGTAGGGTGCGCTGACTGCTTTGCGGACTCGCATGTTGTTGTTGCGGTCGATCGGAGGTATGCTGTTTCTCTAGATCTGCTTGCTGTTCTCGTGCTTGAATGATCTTTGCTTTCGCTTCATCTACAGCTTCTTGTTCCTCTCGACCTATAATCACTTGTTATTCCAGACTTCTACATAGGTGGTGCAGAGCTTACTTCTATCCGCATCTTCGTTGCCAGAAGGCAAGACTTTGTGAAGGTAATTGACGGATCGATAAAGCAGAGCTCCGAGCAATGCGCCTGCGCCAGGACCTGAGGAGATCTTCAGCAGAATACTAGCCTGAAGCCTAGCTGACTGACCAGCCCAATATATCCAATGGTAGCCATTAAATTCATGACCAATCACTGCAGGAGCGAAGGCGCGCATAGGGTTCATGGCAGCTCTGTTCATGGCTTCAGACTACGACTGGATCGATGTGAATTTAGCTTACCCTGTGAAGCTTGCGCAGGCCAGACTGGGAAGATGTCAGCGTCCTCATTCCTTACTTGACGAGGTAACTTACATGTTGAGGAAGATGCACACTGGACGAGTGACATCAGACATGCTATACTGGTAGACAGATAGACTCACTGCCGATGAGTATAGGCGAAAGATAAGTCGCCTTTGTTCTTTGCCGAAACGAATACAAGGCAGTAAAGATCAACAAAGTCGTAGCAAACATCTGAACAGTCGTCAGGTTTTCATGCTCACTAATCACCACGGACATACCTCCAGAAAGAAACCCTGAGCTGCAGTGGTCCCATGTCCCAATCGTACGAAAGCAGAGAATTTACCAGGAATGAGTACACGGATCACTGCGGCTGCTATGAGAGCGCCGAATGTGTGCGCTGCCATGAGCAATAGGCCGCGGAGGGCACTGCATGACCCGACGAGGAAGGAAGCTAGCGAGATTGCTGGGTTGAAGAAGGCCTATAAAAGTGTCAGATAAGGACGAGAGATACTGTTTTGAGGCATACTCCGCCTGAAAGAAGGATGAGACGTAATCTGTGCAAAAGGGGCAGTTGACTAGCTGATCCTGAAGCAAATCCAGACCAATACCAGAGCTGCTCAACGGCATGAGCTCTCTGACGACTCATCAGACAGCAGGCACATACTAGCCAGTCCATTCGAAGTAGCGATATAGATGATATCTTGGTTATTGAAGTATTCCGGCGCTTGATCAAGAGGTACGTTCTCCCTCGTCGACACTCCATGAGCAGCAGCAGCTACACCAGCGAATTGACTCCCAAAGAAGAAGATTGACCCGACTAGTTCGCCGCAGAACGCCAGCAAGTGATGTTTCAGAATTGCACTCGCTTGACGCATATGCTTGTTTTGGGCTGCACGACCTTCTGGAGCGAGGAAATGCCAGAATTGGGTAATGTAGCGTCGCCATTTAGTATTGTTGCCCTTCATGATTGTTTGGGCGCAGATAGTGCACAAATTAAGCTTTTGCATTTTTTTCTACAATGATGAAGTCATCAAGGTCGGGAGTGCATTTCGCCTTGAATGGGAGCTGCTATGGCTCGTATAACGCTGTGAAAGGGTAGGCCGCTCGTCGCGCTGTCATTCGGCTGCTCTGAGAGTCTCTATAGCTTGTTCCGAGTTCTTTGATTCATTCGCCTTGATTGACCCGCCGTGCACATCCACGTGATCGACGGCCGCTGCTCTGTCCCTCTTTCAGACACGGAGTATTGCTGCTCGCTGTCCTACTTTCTGGCTTTTCGGCTTGAAGTGGAGCGGCAAGTGCGTCATTGTTGCTTGCTAAAGTCGAAAAACGCATTTTCCACTTTTACTCCCAAACGCTCATCACGTAAAGATAATTCAACATGGCCCCTACCGAAGCAACATTCAAAGGTTACGCAGTCAACAGCCCCGAAACATGGGACAAGTTCGAGGTGAGCTAGAGCACTCTTCGCACCGATCTTCGGACTTGTGCTGATTGTCCGTGGGAAGGTCATCGACTTTGAGCCAAAACGCATGGAAGAGTATGATGTCGAGATCGCCATCAACTGCTGTGGTGAGTCCTTCTACTAGTTTGTTGCTGCGTCGATGCTCAGTTTACGTTAAACAGGTGTTTGCGGTTCCGAGTAAGCAACAATTGCCCTGCCTTTCTCTTTCATGAAGCCTAACATCTACTGCAGCGTTCACACTATCACCGGTGGATGGGGCGAAATCATTACTCCCATGATCAGTACGTCGGCCTCATGCGAACCCAAAATAGTGTACTGACAATTTTCAACAGCTGGTCACGAAATCGCTGGTACCGTTACTCGCGTAGGCAACAAAGTCACCGAGTTCAAGGCTGGTGACAAGGCTGGTGTTGGTGCCCAAGTCTGGTCTTGCCTCGACTGTGATCGATGCAAGAACGACAACGAAAACTACTGCCCTAAACAGTCAGCCTGCAGTCCATTAGTCGTTGTCCAGCTTACTTACGGCATGTGTTAGGGTCGACACTTACAATGCTAAATACCCTAACGGCGACATTGCTCACGGTGGTTACTCATCTGGTGTTCGCGCTCACGAGCGATTCGTCTTCAAGATTCCTGACGAGCTTGAATTCGAACAAGCTGCTTCCATGTTCTGTGGTGGTCAGTCGATGCTCCAGTATTTGCTTGACACAAGCTAACACCAAGCGCGTACTCCCAGGTCTGACAACCTACTCTCCTCTTGTTCGCAACGGAGCTGGTCCAGGAAAGAAGGTCGGTGTTGTCGGAATCGGAGGGTGAGCTTAAGAACATCTTCGAACGCTTACTTTGCTGACTAATACGCGCAGCTTGGGACACTACGCCATACAATGGGCAAAAGCTCTTGGCTGTGACGAAGTTGTTGCTATCTCGCACACTGCTTCCAAGAAAGGTGAGCTTCATCCCACGACTCATCTACAGTTTGTTGATGCCCTCGCAGACGATGCCATGAAGATGGGCGCGACCAAGTTCGTTGAGACTGGTGGTGCAAAGGAAGGACTTAAGGGCGAAGTGTCTGACTTGGACATTATCGTAGGTTCTAAATATCACCTTCATCTTGTACGTGCTGATGCGCGCCCTCAGATTACGACCGTCGACATGGCTTCTGCTATTCCTCTCACCGACCTTTTGTCTGTCCTCTCCGTTGGCGGTGTCGTCGTCTCTGTTGGTCTGCCAAACGAGCCGCTCCCAACCATCATGGCGCAAGACTTTGCTGCCAACCAATCTTCCTTCCAAGTCACTCACATGTGCGTTTTCTCTCTACACAATTAGCATTTACTGATAGCCTCTATAGCGGAAGCAAGAAAGAATGCATGGCCATGCTCAAGCTCGCCGTTGACAAGAACGTCCGCACTTGGGTTCAGCTCATGGACATGAAGGATGCCAGCAAGGCCGTCAGAGCGCTCAAATCCGGTGCTGGATCAAAAGGTGACCATGATGTTCGTTACAGACAAGTATTGCGCCAGGATTTGGTTCAGTACTAGATTGCTTCTCGTAAAAAGGGAAAATGTTATATAGATGAGCGGATGCAATGCATTTAAGCTCCAAATTATCGTTTCTTGAATCCAACGTCGACCACTCGAACCATCTTGTCATGAGCACGACGTTGACTATATATACCAAAGCTAGTACACCTGCTGCCTGGGGTGCTCTAGCGCTCGTGCAATACCTGACGGAGGAATTTACCCTCGGAGCTGGTCTGACGACGGAATTCGAAGCAGAACATGCAAATGGAATACCTTGCGAGTTGAAATCTGAAGGGTATGGCATGAAGAGAACAGCGCCAACGAGGTTAGGATGCTCATGCTGCTGTTGTTAGAGCGACGTGCAACACACCTCAAGCTGCTATCAAATCTTTGGCAGCTGCGTTTGCTGCTCAAGGACTGTGTGGGAAGGACCATACTGGAACACAGCAGGTCAGCTCTACCTATACTCAGCTGCTGTGTGAATGCTGATGTGATTTGCTGCAAAACAAGGTTGATGGATTCTGTCAACTCGCTAGCGAAAAGATTCAAGGCGTGACGGACTTTACCGCCCTTAGCTCTGTGGCAGATACGCTCGATCAAAGACTTACTCTGAGGTCTTTCATTGTTGGGCATCATGTTACTGCGGCAGACTTTGCAGTATGGGGTGCTATCAAAGGTGAGTTTATTTCGTGCTGAAAAGTGTAGCTAGCTGAAGGTGAACAGGCAATGTACCATTCCTGGGCATCATGAAGCGAAATCTACATCCTCATCTCGCGCGCTGGTTCTCTTACATTGATACTTTACCTTCTGTCAAAACTGCCATCTCAGCCTATCAAGCTGCCCAAAAGAACAAGATCAAAGCCCGCACTGCGAACGCTTCCTTCGAGCTCGGTCTACAGAATGCAGTACAAGGCAAAGTCGTCACTCGTTTTCCTCCCGAGCCTTCTGGTTACTTGCACATCGGTCATGCCAAAGCTGCTATCCTCAACCAATTCTTCGCCAGGCAGTATGAGGGCAAGTTCTTGATTCGGTTTGATGATACCAACCCGAGCAAAGAGAAGGTGCGCATTCGGCTGAAGTGTCGCTTGTCAGACTTGATCATGTTGAATGTTTTGCTTAGGCTGAATTCCAAGATTCAATCCTAGAAGATCTCTCATTGATGGGCATCAAAGGAGACGCCATGTCCTACACGTCAGACTACTTTGACCAACTCTTCCAACATGCCATTACAATGATCAAATCCGGCAAAGCCTACACAGACAACACAGCACAGCAACAAATGCGTGACGAAAGAATGAATGGCATCGCTTCTGCACATCGGGACGATTCTGTCGAATCCAATTTGGAGCACTTTGCGCAGATGCAAGCTGGCTCAGAGGAAGGCGTGAAGTGGTGCTTGAGAGCAAAGATTTCGTCAGATGATCCTAACAAGGCTATGCGCGATCCAGTCATCTATAGATGCAATCTAGAGCCACATCACCGGACAGGCAACACGTGGAAGATCTATCCTGGCTATGATTTCGCTTGCCCTATCGTCGTGAGTCTATTCCATCTCAGGTCGCATATGACATTCTGAATATGAAGCTACGTACAGGACTGTCTAGAAGGAGTCACCCATGCGCTGCGTACCAACGAATACAGAGACCGAAACCCACAATACTGGTGGATGCTGGATGCGCTCAACATGCGCAAAGTCGACATTTGGGATTTTGGTCGCATCAACTTTACCTATACTCTTCTCAGCAAGCGTAAATTAAAGGCTATGGTCGAGGAGAAGCAGCTTGTGGGAGGTTGGGATGATCCTAGATTCCCTACTGTTCGAGGTACGTACTGGTCTTGCTCTTCCATTTCTGGAATTGACAAAGACTCATATGACGTACAGGGATCCGGAGACGGGGATTGACTATTGAAGCACTCAAGAGCTACATGCTGGCTCAAGGACCTTCACAAGCTCAGACTTCGCTCGAATGGGATGGTATTTGGTCTACAAACAAGAAGGTCATAGATCCAGTAGCGCCCAGACATGCTGCTGTGCTCAAGGCGAACTCGTATGCCTCTTTTCATTCTATGGTCTAGTTGCTGAGAGAACAACAGAGTGAAAGTGATCATCTCTGGCTCGCCTGAAGAGCATAGTCAAGCTGTGCCGAAACACAAAAAAAACCTTGAACTAGGCAACAAGACGACCGTCTATGCACCTGAGATCATCATAGAGCAAGAGGATGCTGCTTCATTCGAGGACAATGAAGAGGTCGGTCGAGTTGAAGAGGTGCTCGGCGTTGGCTGATATCTCTTTGCTGCTGCTGCTGACAGATCACACTGATGGATTGGGGCAATGCAATTATTCGCAAAAAGGAGATCGACTCGCATGGACACATTACATCAATACAAGCGGATCTTCACCTCGAAGGAGACTTTAAGAAGACTTCGAAGAAAGTACACTGGCTCGCTTCTTCTTCCTCTGCGCCTCTCATACCTTGCACTCTCATCGACTACGACTACCTCATAACCAAGAAGAAGATTGAAGAAGAGGACAATTGGGAGGATTTCATCAACCCAAAGACTGAATACCGGACTGATGTGGTGGCCGACAACAACGTCGCTCAGCTCAAGAAGGGCGACATCATTCAATTCGAGCGCAAAGGATACTACATTGTCGACCGAGCATATGGCGAAGGCGGCCAGCAAAGCCTGGACTGCATCTTTATCCCCGACGGAAAAGCTTCCTCAGTCGTTCTCAAAGCACCTCCCCCGCCAGCGAAGAACCCATCTAAGGTTCCTGCTGCTCTATCTGGGTCGTCGAGTGCTACTTCAGGCAGTCTGCCGTCATCTGCGCCGTCAGAACCTGTTACTACTGTCCTTAAGAGCAGCGGGTCAAATGGTTTTGACATTCCAGTCACGACAAAGATGTACGCTGTGGATCCACCGGTAAGTGCTTTCAGCCGGTGAATGGCGTGGGCTTATCTGAATGCAGGTTGGAAAGCCTTCGGATGCAGATCTGAAACCAGCGGAAAGCACGATGTACAAGGTCACTTCGTTGTATGAATGATAATGCACACTGCGCTATCCTCTGCTATCGAGAGAAACCTATGAACGTACTTTATATGCTGCAGACTCGGAATCGCTACGACACTTCTTGCTCTTGACCATGACTTTCCAAATATGACAGCAGCAGATGAAGCCGTCAATGAAGCCGCACGAAACAACCAGGCCCGGTTCGAACTAGACTTAGAATTCGTGCAGTCGCTGGGCAACCCGCAATACCTTTATTCTCTGTCTCATCAAGGCGTACTCGACGACGTCGCCTTTGTTAATTATCTCAAGTACCTGCTGTGTGAGTCGGCAGCTCAGAACATGGCTTCTTCAGCTTATTTCCGTTGCCTTGAATCACAGACTTTTGCACGCCAAAATTTTCTCGGTCAGTTGAGTCCTGGTCTAGCTGGTTATACAGCTTAAGACTTAGATGTTCGTTGACAGATTCGTGCACTATCCTCAATCTCTACATATCCTCACTCTCCTACAAGAGCCTTCTTTTCGTGCCGCAATGAAGAACGAAGGGAGTCCGTTCTCCTTCCCTAAGCTGTTCTGTTCCTGCCTGAAAGCTGCTGCAGTGGCTGCTGAAGTCTCTAAGCGGATGATGACTCATTTCCAAACCTGGAGGGCTGGTCCCACCGAAGAAGCTACCGAAAATGCCGAACAAGCTGTACCAATAACGAATGTAACGTGATTGTATTACTTCTCTTCCACTCTGTCTCTTTCCTTTTATGCGACTGACCGCTTCACATCGAATCAGGCCCAGAAGCAAGACTTTACGATGCTTTTTGACCACGCTTTAGCGAGCGGGTTGATTCGCGTCCGATCTTGGACTTCTCACTTGGGCTTTCTTGCATGTGGAGCGAAGATTGACAAGGTCTCCTTTTTGCCTCTGCCTATGCTGTTCAGCGTACTCTTTCGAGCGGCTGGAATGGATAGCTTTGCGGATTTCCAGAGTAGACCGAAATGCCTTTGTGATAACACAGCTATGAATGTATATTTTGCATCTCCGATCCAATTGCGGTACATTTCGGGAATTCGCACAATGTCACTTGAGCATTCTTTCGCCATGACAATTCAGCGCCGAGACTGCCCACTATGTAACGACAGCATTGACACGCCACGGGGCAAGCGAGGTATTAAGCGCCATACTTTGCAGCAGCCATAGCCTTGAATTGATCCACTTTCAGGAGAAGAAAAGCATAAGCGAACATCGCCGGTTGACGCATCAGAGCACTGACTGATATCATTCTCCTTCTTCCGATACTCTGTCCGCTTATCCTGCATCTCAGCTTGCTTCTCTTCCTGTTGAGCCGCTTTTCTGCCTCCTCTGACCTGCTGACTCCTGTCTCTAGCTGCTATCGCCGCTTGAAAGCTATCACCGCCATCCTTCAGCCCTAGCGTGCTTTCATCTAGCTCTAGACCCATATTCTCTTCCTTCCTATTCGCAAACGCCGCATGAGAACCCCTAGCTTCCATTCGCTTTTCCTGTAAACGATCTTTTCCAGTCGCTCTATTCGAATTCGCTTCCTCTCTATCCTCTCGTCTATCCTTCTTCTTGACAGCAGACTTGTATTTGTGTTCCGCTTCACGCGCTTCTTCTTCCTCTGCACGACGGGCTTGTAATTCCGCTAAACTTGACGGACGAAAACCCTGTTCCGGTAGAGGTCGAGATGGACCTTGCACGATTCTATTCGAAGTTGAAACGGAATGCTTGATTCGTTCGGCTTCAAAGGACTCTTTCTCGCTGCGTTTGATGCCCCATGAATGTGTGGTTGTAGTAGGCGCTTCGATTGAAGGGTTATAGTATTTGTCTGTACAAGTATCGACCTCAGCTATCAGAAGAGTCTGAGAGCTTTGTACGAGACTGTACCATCTAATTTGCCCTTATTCCACCGCCTAACAAACTTGTCAAAGTATTCCCTTGCTTTCTCTCCAGAAACGCTGTCGAATGATTTCCCCTTTTCTTCCAGCAGCCAAACACGAAAAGGTGAAGATTTGAGAAAGAAATCGTGCTCTTCTATTTCTGCTGCGTTGTAGGGTAGAGTAAGAGAATGACGTTTCTTGTGTTTTCTTTCGCTGTCTGACGGAGAACGGTCTCTGTCTCGTTTTGAGCGGGAAGACATGCTTGATCGCAGGAGCGGTGTAGAATAGATAGCCCAGACGGAGACAGAGCAGAGTCTAAGCTGCTGATGCGAAGTGCAAAGAAAGGCCAGAGATGCTTCGAAGAGCGAGACCACAAGGAAGCACAGCGAGCAGGTATTTCTCTAGGCAGCAAGGGTATCGAGAGGCAAGCCACTGGTATCACTGCAGGCTCGGAATGACGCAGATGCCAGATGCTCGTTTCTGGAAGACCGCAACAAATATCTCTTGCTTTGCTACAGCGTCATGCTACGAACACTGCGCAATACTACGATGCCAGCGCTGGACACATTCACGGTTGACTGGTCTGGGTAAAGTTGAGAAATGGGCGAACACAATGCCCACGTCCAGTCTGCTTCGGGTCAGGCGACCTCGCCTAGCTTTGGGATCTCCTCCTTTTCACCTCTTCTTCCACTACCATAGCCTTCTGACCAAGTCTATTGCTTTCATCTCTTACGCGTGACACACACGGCTGCATTTACATGCCCAACGTACAAGACGGTAGTACTTTTCGATAGCCGTTGAACGCGTCTTTTGTCTTGTCGTGTCTCTCTTGGAAACAAACACTGCTCTTCTTGGAACAACACTGCCAGTGCGTCAAGAGCTTGGGTCCCTCTTCCGCCGATCAAACACCTTCTTGAAACAACTCGTCTGAAAAGTCCTGGTCGACTTCTCCCTCCTATACACTCATTATCATATCACACATACTTGGGTACTCCGTCGACCGAAGACACCTGACAAATACCACACGGCAGCGCCTTGAACACACTCATCTTTACGGAATCTCGAAGAATCCTCTCGGACTTTACGCGACGCGATCGTATACTCATCGAACGCGATATAACGACTAAAACTTGCTCAAATACACTCTACGTATGAACATTGACATGTCTGCTGGGTAGGTCGTTCTCTTACGCGTTGCTGTCCGATGACTGATTACAATTGATAGCGCCCTTGACCGAGCTCTTGAGCCCTCCCTTTTCTCCGACAACTCTGCACCATTCAGTCCAGCTCACGGCCGCAAACGCTCCTACACCGATCTATACACGACCGATTATCACTCGCAACCTTCTTCCGCTTGCAGTTCCAGCAAATACTCTCCATCGAGCAGCAACATGTTCGGCTCTCCCCAATCACGCCTCAGCTCGCCTTCGTCTTCCGTGCCATCACATTCACCTTCATCCAATTGCATTTCCCTTCCACCCATCAGCGAGTTCGACGACCGCTCGATGTACGACCAAGGCAGCATGTCGCCCTTTGAAGCGCTCTTGGCTACTCCAAAAGCCGATTGCGTCAAGACTGATTTGAAGAGACGCAAGACTGGTCCTTCTGATCTATCACCTGCTAAATCGCCTAGACGATCGCCTAACAAGCGCGTTGTGGGTAATGATGGTGAAGTCTGGGCTCCAGATGTAGAGGATGCTTTCATGACAGGTTTGTCCTCTTTGCCTATCCTCGAGAATGACAAGCTGATTTTGAGTAGCATTGACCATCGTACCAAAATTGGGAAGACGCAAAGTTCTCGTTAACAACAAGCCTTGTGGTCGCAATGAACTCATTACGGATTACATTCACCGCAAGACTGGCAAATACCGCACTAGAAAGCAGGTCTCGAGCCATATTCAGGTGTTGAAGAACCTCAGGCGGGATGATGAGCATTGTGAGTGTGCTCGATATGGATGCGAAAGCTTCTGACACGTATCGCAGTCATGTCTTTGGTAGCTGATGCGGTAGAAGGGGTTGACGATACTTTCACGCCCGAAGCGATCGCTCTATTTGGCGGAAGTGTTCAGCTCTTGCCTGGATCGCCTGGATCACCAGGTGGACCGACTTTCAGCTACCCTGAGAACCGCCTTTCTCCTCTTCTCGGCAACCCAACAACCGCTCCCGATATGATGTACCGCTCCAACTCGATGGACCAACTCTCACCGGCAATGTCGGACTGTTCATCTTTCTCTCCAGCTCCTTCTGCTTTCGGCTCTCCCTATGTCCCTTCAGCCAATCTGGCGACTTCGCCAGCTCTGGCGTCAGCATTCAAGGATTCATTCTCCTTCCCAAGCTCGCAACCCGAACACGTCATGGTCCCTCTTATGCCTTCTCACCTATCCATCACTGGTCCAATCATCGGCACAGACTCGACCCACATATTCGCTCGTCTCAATCTCGACAAGACCTGCGATGCGATCAGCGATACCGTCCAGCTTGAAGATTTATCTTCTTACTCGACCCGCTTCCCTGGCATTGTCAGCATGCACGATTATCTACCTTGTCAATTCTTGCATGTCAAACTCAACTTGTCGTTACCGCAAGCAGAAGACAAGGTTGATGTGAAGGACATTGCGATTCAGATGTTGCTTTCCGCTCAGCAGGAGATGAATGTTACTGCTGTGACTACGGTGTATCAGGATGGCGCGACAGTCAGCCTGGACAGTGAAGCTTTGCCTTCTGGTGAGTGACTTCGTGTATTCAAAAGAATTGCGCTGATGATGTTACAGCTGAAAGATTGTCATCACCTGATGGTTCGCCTGAAGACTACTCGCATAGATCAGCAAGGCACCGCTATGCTTATGCTGCGCCATTCATGAGCACCTTCTGGACAAATTACCTTGGAACATCGCTCGACGGAAACGGCATGCCAGTCCGCTCCGCTCAACGCAACTTTGCAAAAACCACTGCTCAACGTGCTACACTACGAGCCGACATGGCAACACTTACTGCTGTACAAGAGTTTGTCGTTCCAGCTGAGGAGGGCGCTCCAGCTGTCGAGAGTGGTCTGTCTGCTGGGAGTGGCCTAGGCGATGTCGTCCTTGTCGTTCTCTATGAGTTTGAGATTCTCGAGTCGGTTGGAAGAGTCGCTCCGCCTGCTTCAGCCAAAGTCTCGCTCCTCTCACGCAAGGCGAATGCTCAAAACCTGGCCATGCCAAAATTGGCTAGACCTGCTACTGCTCCAAGAAGGCCATCTATGCTGTCTCATAGGTTAGTGCTAATGTTTCATGTGAATAGACTGTGTACTGATGTTCTATATAGCTCCACCAGCTCAAGCGATCAATCCATCCCTAGCATCAAGCTAGAAGACAATGATGAAGCGGTTCCAGTCTCTTCTATCGAGCGACCGACCCGACCACTTCTTGGCAAGCCCAACTTGTCTCTTCGCATTCCTCTTCCGTCAATGAACGTTACTACTCCTCTGCATACACCTCTACCGCAAGAGATGGGAGGAAATGGACCAGCCGCGCCTCCTCCGCCTGGACCAGGACCTTCCTCTCCAGCCAGTCGTCGTCGTCTCGCTCGTCTGTGGAAGCAGCAATCAGGCGACTTCAACCTCGATTCACCAGCTCTACAAACCACTTTCAGACATGAAGAGCTTTCGATGCCTTCGCACACTAAAACCGTTCAGCAAGGCGTCAATCAGCTTTCGTGGATGACGGCAGACGCTATGAGCATGCCTACGCCCAACTTTGGCTGCTACTCGAATGCCAATTTCGGCTTGGCCATTGGTACACCTTTCCACGCGCCTCAACCTCAGTCGCAACCTACAGAGCAGGACTCTTATTTCGCTTCCTATGTCAATTACGATGCTTGAAGACACACGTTGCAAGCGGGTGTATATAGGGTTGTCTCGCCTTGGGACGTTCAGAATTCAGCATGCTCGTCCTCGTTGTTTTATCTTGTCGTTATAATGCATCATCATGTTCGCACGTTCATCGCTTGCATCAGGAAGCTCTGTCACGTCTCGACTCTACACTTTGTTTATGTCTTTATCAATGATGCGTTCACCTGGAACCACGGAATGAAATGTCTCAAAGCGTCTTGAGCAGCTTCTTTAGTCCGAAGCAAGGTGACGCTGCCGCGGCTGCTAGAGCTCCCTTGAAAGCTTCAGCGTCAGATCCTATTCTGCTCGATTCAGATGAAGAGACAACATCGAAATCATCAAAGAGACCTCTGAGCCCTCAGTCTCGCGCTCAAGCTGGTCCTAGCAAGAAAGTCAAGAGCTCTGCCTTGCCTTCAACAGCTGCTGCCTTCGCCCAATGGCGATATACTGAAGATGTCAAACCTACTTTGCAACAAGTGGCCGAAGCAGGACCCTCGAAGCTGCCTGATGACTCTCATGTTCCCTTGTCTGATGACTTCTTGACATCTCTATCACCTCCAAAGAGCAAGAAGGAGCAGAGGCGCCATGACAAGTTTGTTGCAAAGCTCCTGGGTCCAAAGAATCCTCTCTCGCGTTTGCATGGTTACTTGGACAAAGAGAGTGTCTATGCTCCTGTTGAAGATTCAGAAGAGTCTTCTACCGTGCAGAAGAAAGCCAAAGTGGACCTTAAAGGCAAAGGAAAGGCAAAGGATTCATACACGCCGATGGAGAGGCAATGGCTCGACATTAAAGCTCAGCATCCGGATGTGCTGCTCATTATGGAAGTAGGTTACAAGTTCAAATTCTTTGGCGATGATGCGGTCGTAAGTTGCAGCCTCTGGGAACGACATGCTATCGCTCACCTTGACCTTGCGCGATTACTTAGATAGCAAGTAAACACCTCAACATTGCTCACTACATGGATAAACATTTCCTCAGCGCCATGGTACCCCTTCCTCGCTTGCACATTCACATTAAACGTTTGTTACAAGCTGGTCACAAAGTCGGCGTCATCAGACAAACCGAGACTGCTGCCTTGAAGAAAGTGGGCGAAAACAAGACTGGTCCTTTCGAGCGTAAATTGACCGAATTGTATACTTTGGCTACTTGGGTGGATGATCTCGAAACGGAGGATTTCGCTAGCGGTGCTGCTCAGAGCGGAACAATCTTGTGCTTGAGTGAAAAAATGTTAGGAGGGAAAGGGACGGACGAGAAGGTTCAGTTGAGCTTGGTTGCTGTGCAACCTTCTACCGGTGATATTGTGTATGACGAATTTGGTGAGCTTTTGATTCCTAGTAGGTCGAGCTCGTGTTGAGAGCTATGTAATAGGCGATGGCTTTATGCGTAATGAACTCGAAACTCGCTTGCTGCATTTGCGTCCGACCGAAGTGTTGATTTCGAAAGACATGAGCAAACCCAGCTTGACTATGATCAAACATTGTACCGATAACACCAGGTCTGGTTTCGGTTCGCTATTCGGTGTCCAGCACTTAACCTGTTATGCAGTGTCTCTCCCACCCGTATCGATAAAGTCGCCAAGAAGCTCGTGTACGACAAAGCTCTGTCCCATCTTACGGAATTCTACACTTCAAAGACAAACGAAGAGGACGTTGGAGAAGACAAGTCCTTGGACATGATCGAGCGCCTTTCAAGTCTGCCCGAAGGCGTCACGTAAGCGATTGATAGCGCTCTAGTGGCCGCAACTTACAAGGCTTGTAGTATGTCTGCTTCTGCATTGATCAAGCATCTCAAACAGTTCTCCTTGGTCGACATCTTCAGGCAAGGCAATCTTCGACACTTTAACGATACTGTTTCGATGGTCTTGAATGGCAATACTCTGCAAAAGTAAGTCTTGCTTCCTGCTACTTCCAATTGATACTGATAGTCAGACTAGTCTGGACATTTTCTCCAACGATCAAGACCACAGCGAGCGTGGAAGTCTTTTCTGGCTACTTGACAACTGCAAAACCGCATTCGGCAAACGTCAACTTCGGAGATGGGTCAGTCGTCCTCTCACGGATATTAAAGCGTTGCAAGAACGACTAGACTGCGTCACCGAGATTGTGGAAAGTACAGATTACCGCCTTGGCAAATTGCGCGGTCTCTTAAGCGGTTTACCTGATCTGGAGCGCGGCCTAGCAAGAATACACTATGGTCGATGTACGCCTCAAGAACTCTACAAAGTCTTGTCTGCTTTCTTGCGCATCTCTTCCGATTTCAAGGAAGCTGAGGCTGCTGGTTTCGAATCGCCGCTACTGAATCAGGCTATCGCCGCTTTCCCGACCATCAAAAGCAAGATTGTCGAGCTGCTCGGTGAAGTCGATCAAAAGGCTGCCAAGGAAGGTAACAAGGAGAACCTGTTCAAGACGGAGACTTTCCCTGAACTGGACGATGCGAAGGATGTAGGTCGAGGGCGTTCGTCTTTCCATCAGGCTGATATTTTTCATTTCAGAATGTAGCGTTTGTCGATATCGAGCTGGAAGGGAAGCTCAGCGAGATCCGCAAATTCCTAAAGAAGCCTAGTATGCAGTTTGTCAGCATCGCAACTGAAGACTACCTTGTAGAAGTGGTGCGTCTTTAGCAAGTGTCTGTCAGCTGGCACTGAATTTGCAATATAGCGCATCAGCGAGTCGTCGAGAGTGCCGTCGTCCTGGACCAAGATCAACAGCACGAAGCAAGTGTATCGATACAGAACAGACGAAGTCCAGCAATTGGTTGATGAACGTAATCGAGGCCTAGAGAGACTAGCGAATGGTATGTCATAGTGCCTCTCCGTAGACAGGCTGTACATTAATGTCCCGCAATAGTCGCGGAGAGCTGTTATCAGACCTTCTTGAAGTGAGCGAGCTTGACAAGAGCTCAGCTGCACTCGGCTAATGTTCTTCAAGACGCCTCTCAGCGGAAAGCGACAGCCTGCGCAGAGTGATCCGCAAGCTATCAGACGTAGACTGTCTCATTTCCTTGGCTACGAATGCCCTGCGGGAAGGCTGTGAGTCGCTCGATGCCATCTTTGCTGTTACTCATTCTCATCTTTGACAGACACCAAGCCGGTACTCGTCAACGATCAGATACTTGATATCGAGCAAGGTCGACATCCTCTGGCCGAAGTGCTCATGGACGATCCATTTGTGCCTAATGACATCTGCTTCGAAAAGGGCAAGCTGGAATCTATGGTCTTGACCGGGAGTAATGCAGGAGGCAAATCTACCCTAGCCAGAATGGTTGCGCTGATCGTCATCATGGCTCAAATGTAAGTCGAGGCAAAGCAACAGATACCTGGATGTGCTAAGGTCCTGTACGTTCAATCGCTGCAGCGGCTGCTATGTGCCTGCTGAAAGTTGCAAGATGGGGGTCTTCGATGTGAGCTTTGTGCCATCAGCTCGACTGCACCTGCTGACGCGTATCGTAGGCTGTATTTACGAGAGTACGTTGCTATGCCAACCGAAGAAGTTCAATTATTGACATATAAGGCAGATGGGTGCTTCCGATGACCTGTCGCGCGGAAGAAGTACTTTCATGGTTTGTCGAACAGCGTCTTTTGCGTATTCTCCAACTCACTTGTTGCAGGTGGAACTATCCGAGACCAGTGAAATCCTGAAATTGGCAACGCCTAAATCGCTCATTATCCTTGATGAGCTCGGTAAGCTAGTACCTGCCAACCTGCAACTCAGCGCGCTGACGTATTAGTTCAGGTCGAGGCACTTCTAGCTTTGATGGGCTAGCTATTGCCTTGGCTACCTTGTCGTATCTTTCGAAAGAAATCCGAGGTCACACCATCTTCATCACTGTATGTCTCAACGCTCGAGTACGACTTGAAAGCTCATCGTTCACTTCTAGCACTATGCTCAACTTGTGAATGAAAAAGGCTTGCCTGAAACTTGCCGCGCACATCACATGGACTTTCTGGAAAGCGAAGGCAGCCAGACTGTTCCGTACGTCCCATATTTCCTTCGTTTCTGACACAGCTGACACAGGCTACAGAGATATCACATTTCTGTACAAGCTGGTGCAGGGCGCCGCTCTTAGATCGCACGGGTCAATATATGTCGTCTCAGGCATTAGGACGCAACCTGATCTGTGTTCGAACAGGCTCAACGTCGCACGAATAGCTGGCATTCCAGCTGAAGTGTATGGCGAAGCGTATGAGAAAGCCCACGAATTAGAGCGCAATACACAAGACCGCCAAGTAGCCAACTCATCAAAAAGGCTTCTTGATGCTCTTGAAAGCGACGGCATGACCGAAAACGCCGCTGATGCAGGCGATGCTCTGCTTCATATGCTCGATGTTATGCTGCCTGAGCAATAAATAATACAATGCGCCGTATGCTACCACAATTTGCTGTCTACTGCGATTTTCGCTTCTTTCTCTTAGGCTCTTCCGTGCCCGCCTGATCATCCTTCGCAGCTTTTGACTTTCGCTTACCCTTGCCCGATTGAGCCAAGGCAACGATTTGGCTAAGCATCTCGTCTATAGGTTTAGTTGCTTTGAAGGCTGGGCTACTTTGCAACTGCTCGCGACATGTCGTCGCCTGCTGCACATAGGCTGTCTGCCATGAGGAAGTTGCTGCGACGTCTTCTGATGAAGGCTTGGTTGCACGGCCGATGCTAAGAGCGACTCTGATCAAATCCTTGAGGCGAGCTACTGTAAATTCGGTTTTCTCTGATGCCAATGCAGACCTGATCATGCCGAAAATCACGGTACTCGCTATATTGGCCAGCTCGATGAGCTCAGAGCCGCTCTGCTTCGTTTGCTGTGGTAATGTTCAGCACATGCCGTACGATTTCGAACAACTGCATTACCTGAGCAGCAAGAGCTGAAGCCATTGTCTCCAGTAGCTGAACATTTTGTAGTCGGCGATAGAGGTTCACCGTCTCTTCTCCGCAACCATTTATAATGTCGCTACGCAGAGACCAAGCTGCCAGAGGGAATTTGCTGACAAAGTCGCTGATTAAAAGTGGCGACACTTTGGAGTTCTTACGAGTGTTCAAGTCATTGAGAGACGAGCGATAGATATCGACCACTTCTTTTGAAGCGTCCGGCAAGACTGATCGGCAGATGAAGGTACTACACAGACTGCAGATTTTGGTTGTTCCTGGATCGGGACTTTTAGATGCAGTGCTGTGGAACGTTCCAAGGGCGGATAGAGCCTTTTCAGACGAGACGCCGGCTGGATATCCTCTAGGCTTCGTAGTTGCAGCCTTCAGTATGCGATTTGCTTTGCTGATGAGCTCGACTTCGTCTGTCTCTTGCGAACGAGTGGCGACGTTGAAGAGGGCCAAGACTATCTTGACGACAAGGGCATTCTCATATTCTCGCTTCAGGTATATTTCGACCAAGTCCAGAGACCGCTGCTGCGAAAGGAGATCCGCTGATTTGGCATCTATACCAAGGATCAGCACGAACGCATAGCGACTTTCGAACAAGCTGACCTTTTGCTGATTTCCGATCACTAGAGTGGGCCTTGAATGCAGCGGCTAACTGATCGTCCAAAGCCATCATCTGGTCGTCGTCCAGTAGAATCTCGCCCTCATCCGATTCTGCCTCTTCATTCGCAGCTATGCCAGCCATGCCCAAAGCAGCAGCGACCTTATCCCGCAATTCGGGATCGGCGTCTAGATCGATGCCTCCGTCGCTCTCGCCATCATCTCCGGCCGCTGAAGCTTGTGACTCGCTATCCGACTCGCTGTCCGAGGCTGCTGCAACTTCATCCGCCTTGCCATTCATCTCGATATCCTCCTCCTCACCCTCGACCAATTCATCCTCATCCGGTGCGAATTGCTCGCAGAGTAACTGGATTGCCTGTTCACCCATCTTGGACGTGTATTCCGCAAAGATTTGATCGACCACTTTGAGATAAGCAGCGTTTCGCCTTAAAAGGACAAGCAGGAAATCAAGCAAGACGGCGGTCGGTTCTGCTTCTTCGCCTTCATCGTCAGAGACGACTGTCGGTGTTATGTGCGAATCTTCGGATGAAAGCGAGGTGATGACATCGGAAAGTGCCTGTTCCTATAAATCAGCCAAGTCGACCACATTCGCAAAGGCATCAGCGCACCTCTGCCAGCGAGGCGAAACCACTTTGATCTTCGTACGACATCACAAGTACAGTCAGACAGAGCAGATATAGTGCCTTCAATCTCATTAGCTTGCGCATACCTCGAAGAGACCAAAACATACCGGCTTTTCAGTCTTTACACCTTCGGCTAAAACTTGAACGGAATTTCTTCCCTCTTCGATACCTTCGGAATCAGGCTGCAGTCGCTCGATGCCTTTCTTCTGGTCCAGCTCGACAAATTTTGCAATCGTGCTCGAAAGATTATGGGACGCCTTCTTCGGGTATGCAGTGTTCAAATCAGCAAGGACAGATAACGCTCTTTCGCGACATAGCGCTTGTATAACAGGCGAAAGGATTGCGGTAGGCGTTTTAGCTTTCTTGCTTGGTTTGGTTTGGTAGAACCCGTACGTCAGTAAAAAGTTTAGCACATCCAGCGCCCATTCTGGTTGGTCTGTTCCACGCGCTTTCCGGACGAGAGAGCCGAGTTGTTGAATAGCGAATCGAGAAGTCTTTTCTGACGCTTTTCGTTTCAGTTCTGCTTCTTCCGCATCTTCTGTTTCTTCAATAATAGCAGAGGCTAGCAGTAGATTCTTCATTAGTTCGATGTATTCAGCGATGCGCTTAGAATCGAGATTCGCGAGCAGGCCTTCGATAGTCTTGGTCTTGGTCAATGTATCGAAAGGTATGCATTCTTCCAGCCCATTCTCGAGGTTGAGCAACTTTTTGATGATTTGCATTCCAGCAACTTGGGCGTCTTCTTCTGATGTGATGAGCTGAGGTAGCTTCTCGATCTATCAAAAGGTCAGTGGGGAGAAGTTAGGGCTGAAAAGATGAGCTTACCACTTCTTGGGCCATCCCACGTAGCATCTTCTTCCCCTTTGACGTTTCCGAGAGATGGTTGACCAGCAGGCGTTGGACATCGGGCGTAAGTAAAGCTGGTTTCGCCGTGACCGGAAGAGCTTCGAGTGACAGTAGATGCGACAGGATCTGTAGTAAAAGATGTTTCGATGCCGTGCTAGAAGAAAGGGATGCGAAATTGTCTGATATACAGATCTGGTAGAAAGGCTGGAAGCTTGAGCTGGTTGCTATTTGGTCGAAGATGAGAGGGAACACAAAGTGTAGGCGACCACTGCTGGTGTCTGATGAAGAGTCGACAGTCTATAGCAAGGTCAGTCTGATTCCAAGGTGAGTACGGGACCGTACACGCAAGATCTTTGCTAGGGCTGGTCGAGCTTCTGAGCTGAAGATGTCCTCCGAGCTGAATCGAGCCTTGACAATGGATTTCCAGCTCTTGTCATCTTGATCTGACAGCAAAAGAAGGATCCAGGCCAATTTTTCAGGTGACCAATCTTTTTCTTTGCCTTCGAACAAGACGATTTGGATGATCTCCCTCCAGCCATCCAGGGACGAAGCAATACATTGAGACAGTAGATCCAAAATCACATGACCAGCAGATTCTTTAAGCCAACTCTTGGTCTTCCAAAGATCATACAACTCGCTCGAGATGGTCTTGAGAGCAGAAGTCGACGCAGTAGCCAGACCAGCTTGAATGAAAGCATTGAGGCCAAACAGACGAGCGAAAAGGTGATTGCGTTCTTCGTGGCCTTTGGACGAAGCAGATGTTTGATTGGCAGAAAGTAGTTGAGACAGCAGTTGATCAATTTCTTGAGCACTTGGCTGTTTTTCTTGCAGCAGACCGGTCAAAGCGACACTGAAGCCTAATCTCGAATAGTCTCTGGGTGATGCTAAGCCAGCAAACAGTCGAGATAGGGTGTATGATAAATCTTCAGCTGAAGTGCTGGCAAGCTTGGACGACGCTTGTAAGCGGGTATCTACGTTGCTGCTCCATAGAGAGGAGTACACATCAGCCATAACGAGAGCTTGCGATCGCCTGTAAGAAAGGCTGTTTGTGACAAGGCAACGAGAAGATTTTTCAAAAATTCATGATGCATGCCGCGAAGGGCCATGCGGGGTCTTACATGGTCAAAATAGCACGCATAGTACCCTTGTCACTGTCTCAAAGTACCATTGAGGCTTCCCACCGCATTCGATCACAATAGAGTCTTTCTCCCGGATGCATCCCAAAGACGATGATGCTGCAGAGGTCCCTTCTTCGTAGTCAGCTTGCGCATTTTGATCGCATCCTCACTCTCTTTCCCTCTCATGATCGTGAACGCTTCTTCCGCTTTCGCAGCCCAAGCTTTTGCATGTTGTAAATCGCACCAAGCCGCGCATGTCTGGAAGGCATCTGTACACAGCGGTTCTAATGTATCAGCGCGGGCAAAGATGTATTATAGCTGCGTACCATAATAGATAGAGCTCTTCATGTATTGCAACTCTTCCAATTCGACCAATTCCAAAGATCTCCGACAAGCTTCCAAAGCCAATTCAGGGTTGGTCTGCAGAAGCATAGGCTCAGCATCTTGCAGCTGTTTCAATTCTTGTCTGTTGGCATTGCTGATTGCCAGCTCTTTGGCGGGGAGTGAACAGGTCTTACAGGCGCACGTAAAGTTGTTCTGGCTTTTCAACTCGATGGTGCGGTAGGCTGTATAGTTTTCGGCGTAGCAGACGTTAATTTCTGCGCCTTTCGTGATGGGTACCAGAGCGTGGATGACTTTGACGGAAACTTTAGCTTCAATCAAGTGAACTTGAGAGTGTACTGACGCTCTTTTCCTTGTTTGGCATCCCACTGCAAAAGAAACAACATAGGCATCAACTTACTGGAAGGGCAGAGCGAAGTGGTTTAGACGTACATAGTATAATGCATTAGGTGAACAGCTATGATTGAACCTTGAAACGAGATGAGCGAAAAGATGCCTCAAGCCCCAGAAACAACATACCTCGAAACGATCAAGCAGATGGAAGCACCAGTTGTCTGAGTATCATCCACAGGTGTAGCATTCGTACTAGCCAGCCCAGCATAAAGACCCTTCTTCGGATGATTGTTTGACAAAGCCAAGAAAGCAGCTTGATCTTCAGCAGCGAGCTTGTCTACTTCTCCTTTGATGTAGGCTTCCGTGTTATTGGCGAGACGGACGATAGGTTTCTCGGCGAAGAGCAGCGTACCGGGCAGGATATCACACACTGCAAAAGCACCTTGGCCTGCCGTATCGCTTTTACGAATCTCGAAGTATTCGTTAATGAAAGTCATACTGCGGACTTGATGGAACAGAGGGAAGAAGCAAAGGAAAAGAAAAGGTATGATTAGGTCTGCGTCCTGCCGCAGCTGCAAATGCAAGGCGCGAGCGGCCGCAATCGACGATTGAGTGGAACAGAAATGAACGTGTCATGAATCAAGTCGCACGAGGCAGAAGACACCTCTGTAAAGAGAGCAGACGGAACCAGCGAGAGCCATTCTGAATCCGCACTTGGACACAGCGAAAATATACAGACATGTCAAGGCGTTGCCCTTGTCGCTTTGACAAAGACAGGAGAAGAAAGACAATCACAGAGCTCTTGACGCCTGAGAGCGCCGGATGACAGCTGGAACATACGCTTTACTAGCTGCTTTAGGTACTCGACGTCCGGAAACGAGCTGCCTCGAGGTTGTATTGAAACGATATCCGCGTCTCAGCCGCGCTTTAATACCCACGCTCTCAGAAATACCACACCAAGGCCTAGTCGCATATACCTGACCTTTCGCTGCTGCCTGCCTGCTATGATGTACCGCTTTACAAACGAGATTCAGCAAATGATGTCTGTTTCAGGCGAGACTCGACACCCAGGCGCATCACAAGCCACAGCGCAATACATAGAAGATGTCCTTCGCATGCAATTGCTGTCCATGCTCGCTCAAGCTAGAAAACGACGAGCGAAACTAGCAGGCAACAGAGGTCTGACAGTCGAAGATGTCTTGTTTCTTATTCGCAAAGATCCTTCTCAGCTACGTCGAGCTACTGCATACTTGTATTGGAAAGAAGTTCGCAAGCTTTCTCTGGATGGAGGTGAATCACTGCCTGAGAACGATGAACCGCCGGACATGGCTACGATTGATGCGCCTGAGGAAGCTAGCAAGCTCCATGCGTCAGAGAAGCGAGCGAATACTCTGCCTTGGGATCTGATGACTGTGCTTGGTGCTGGATTGACTGCTACGGATAGTGCAGAGCAGTCGGAAGATGAGGACAATATAGAGCTAGATACGGAGAGTCGGAAGCGTCTCAAGGTAGACTATGATCAGCCTAGTCTGTGTATGCGCTAATCGAAAGCAGAGAGGGGATGAAGCAACGAGCACCTTGAGCGAAGAAGAGTACAACTATTATGCAGAGTGTCGCACTGCTTCCTTCGTATACCGCAAAGGTATGTCCTTGCTACTCTTTGATATTACAAGCTGATCGATGATCGTTAGCCAAACGCTTCCGAGACTTCTTGGGGTAATTCCAACCCATTACATGTTCGGCTCTTTCTGATCTTCTATGATAGTCTCGAAACAAGAGACGCAGACGAGATCTTGGACGTCCTCGGCCTAGTAGCAGTTGAGATAGTCCGCAATTTAACAACCGAAGCTCTCTCTCTCAAACAAATCACCGACTCTCACTTACCTTCACCAACACCCATCACCGCCGCGCCAATGTCAAAAGACCCCAGTATTTCACCAGGTAGATATTTAGACAGCGCACCACCTTCTACTAGACCGCCTTTAGGACCCTTTTCTCCGATTCCTGCGCCGCCGAAAGTAGAGGTTGTGAAACAGTCGCCGTTGGATTTGCAGCATGTGCAGGATGCTTACATGAGGTTGGAGGGTAGGAAAAGAAGCTACGGGCGGGCGATGAGCGGGAGAGTTGGCCACAGGGATTTGAGGAGTTTGGCTTGATTGCTGCAAGTTAAGGAAGTCAAGAGAGAAACAGATGGGAGTTTGGACAAAGGCAGCTGGTAGACGAAGCGATCATAGAGCTCTGCATTGTGTGGCTGCGGACGTGAGTCAGCACATCTCGCTATTGCCATCATCTCACCAAGTATGCTTCAGATTATTCAAGGACTTGTCGACAGTAAAACCAAACGTCGTCGCTGTACACTGCTTCCACCACACAAGTACTCTATAGCTTCTCGGAGCTGATTCAAGTCGGCTCTAATGGCCAGTGCAATTAAGCACAGACCACCTACTCTTTGGCGTCAAGCTTTTTCTTTTCGCTTTCGCTTGGGCAACGACATGGTCTTTACACCTCCAATAGTCAATGTCGAGCTGCGAAGCAAAGATGAAGATGAAGCAGGCTACTCTATGGCGTTGCCAGGCGGATGCAAATTCACACAAAGAAGGAGACGATACCTCAAAGGCCCTTCTATACTGATTGGAGATGCTGCTTGTGCTTCAGTGAGTCTTCACTCGACACTGCGAGGGTTTGTTCATGTCGTAAACAGCAAATTTGGACTTCAAGCCATTCGACCGAAACGCTCTATACTGCTTATGATCGAGAGAATGCCCATATTGTAGTTAAAGGTCATGTGAACTCGAAGCATGAGGTGGGCAGGATGGTCATTGATGCTGGAAATCGAGAGAAGAGCGTTGTTTGTTTGCCAGCTGGAAGCGGATCGAAAAGTGTTGGCTCGCTGAAGGAATTAATGTGAGCGCCCTCTGTCCTCTACTATTAGCCTTGAGCTTATCAGAATGCGACAGGGGCATCAAGTCTTTGTTCGCGTAGGCACTCTCATCTATGGGCGTTCCGTCTTGGCTCAATAATCTCGATCAGCCGTCGGACGCGCGTCTTCAAGCACGAAGGAATACATTTCGAGTGGACCAGCGTACCGGTGAACGAATTCTGGCCGGATCACGGATCTTACTACCTATTGACGAAGAAAGGCTCGCGAGAGGTTCTAGCCAGCACAGAACGACTGGATACACGAGGGTGAGTGTTCCCTCAGGCACTATTCTATCAAGCTGATGAGTACACAGGCAAGATGACAGCCGCGCTGTAGGTGAAGCTGTTGCGTTCAGAAGATGTAATTGAGCGACTGCAACTAGTTTGAACCGCTTTATTTTGTCGACAGTGTCTTACCCATGCTGGATGTAAGCCTCTCGCTAATGAAATTGTACGCTTGATGTGCTGACATCGGACACAGGCGATAATTGTTTCGCTCAGCTTCATTAGTCATTCGACCATCGGTCTGTAATAGCATGTACGAACAGCTTGCACTGTAGATAGTCCAATCAATGGCTAGTAGAGTAAGAAGCCGATCGGGATACAATCTTTGACTTTAGCTGCCACTTGCCTACGACACACCATCTAGACGATACAGTGCTGACTGCTTTGCGCCTTTGCAACCTTAAATCAGTCTATACAGCAAATTACCGATCAGCTTAGAGCACTGACTACGTACTTACGGTCAAACTTTGAAAGGCTCGAAGGCATCTTCTCGAGCGGCTTTTCTTTGCACCCGTGTTGTTCCTTTTCTCTCACGCTCTTCCCATGGCTGTGTATCGCCTTTCTGTGTCCGATAACCCGCCCAGGCAGTGATACCATTTCATTCATACGAGCAAGAACAGCTCGCATTGCATCAACCAATGCCTTTCGTTGATATCAATTCGGATGTTTCGCTATGGTATCGAGTTTCTACTCCGTCCGGTACACTCGACGATCTGTGCCCTTACAAAGTATGTCCCTGCGAGATGCGACAACCGACAACGGCTAATGGACGGCTTTACAGCCTCTTCTCTGTCTCATGCACCCAGACTTTCTCAGCGTGGAGTTCCTTGATCCATTCTTTCATCATGAATGGCTTGAAGAGACTTTTACCATGGCAAGCCGAATGATATACTTAGCCTTTTCATGCAGGCTGACAAAGTTTGCAGATCGCTTTCGACCAGCGCGGGAACGGCAAGACGATATCGCCTATAGCATCAAGTACCGACTACTGGGTGTTGGCCGCGGACCTAGCATTTGCTCAAGCGCAGCTGAAATTACCTGCCTTTCATATATTTGCGACTCAACAATGCTCAAAGTAAGCATTTAGACTTTTACTAGAAGGTCACCTGATGTGTTGCAGTCAAATTGCTTTGCGATTCTCTCTTCTCTTCCCTACCAATGTGCTCTCTATGGTTCTAAGCGCATTAGGCGACTTTCAGTGCGTTCGGCGGCTGTTCGGAGGGCATCAGCTGACATCTCATGCAGAGATGTGCCTTGGGCGAGAGGCGCTGCGTAAGTCTGCTTGTACTTGTATAGACGGCACTGATCGAGCAAGATCAGCATTGCGCTTAGACCGGTATGTGAAGTGTTTCAGCCTCTGAACTACCTTAGCGTCGCTTCAGGCTTGGCTAGAAGCTTCGTAAGTTCTCTTCGTTCATCTGATGATGCGATGATAATGGGTCTGGTAGGACGCTGGAAGAAGTAGAAGAGATCAATTATGAGCTTTCTATACTCTCTTCGACCTATGTGAGGCTATTTCTCGGTTTGCCGTGCTTAGCTGATTGTGAGGGAGCAGATCATGAAGGATATCGACTTGCTGGATCGCATCATTGCTCACTACCAGACTCGTTACCCACGTACCTCACATATGATCCCCATCGTGAACGTTGCTGAGACTTGCCATAGCGAACAACTGCGCCGACTTTCAGCAACTATGGTGTCTGCGCGAGACAAGATATCAGATCGCACCTAGAGCACTCGCTTTCGTCACTAGCCCCTGCCTCATCATCCAGCCAGACAGTTCTCTCATACACTCCCATAATCTTGCGGAAACATTGCAGAGCGAGCTGGTCAATGCGAATTGTGAAGTGCATATAGTAGAAGGTGAGGACACATGCTCATGGCTGACTGCTCAGCTCATAATTCTTGGTGGTTCCTCACAGAGGCACCAGGTATGCTGTGTCATGAGGAGCGGACTCTTGTCTTGGCTGAAGACCATTACAGATGGACTGGCTTTTATCGAGCCATATTGCACCGAGACAATAGACTACCTGTCGTTCTTCCTAGGTCAGTCGTTCCCGCCTTTGCATTGGTGTAGCTGAACAGATGACAATAGAGCGGCAACTAAGCAAGCCTGAACTTATGGACGAGCCCCCGCCCTTGACATCACCTCCAACAGCACTAGCCAGGTCAGTGTCGTAGTGTCGCCGTTCCTGCTCGCACTGACTTCATGTCCAGACTATCTTTCATCAAAGACAACCCGTCGATCGCCCTACGTTATCCTGAACCCAGGTCGTTCTCCACACAAACCGCCGTAGATCAGAAGCGGCATGTCGTGCTCATGGATCAAGTATTTGCTCGGCAAAAGACTGCCTTTTCGCCTTTGGATGCGAATGGGAAACCTCTTAGACCGTGAGCTCGTCCTAAAACTCGGCCGGAGAAGACTGATGCGAATTGTCTCTAGCTTTCATGAACGTGAACGGAGCGCCATGCAATTTCGGCATCTGAACTTCTCTTCAATATCTCTCAGCACAACGACTTCAGTCAGCTTCGAGACACGCAGCGGAACTGACGACTCTATGCTGAACGACGACATTCTCGCGCTATCGCTCAAGAGCGAAGCATATCGAGCCGACCCGGACGATATCAAGATGGATGAAATGATGCTTCAAGCCAAGTAATAAGAGGACAATTAGTAATATGACACACTTGTATACCTAGTACATCATGCATTGCACTCTTACTGTAATGCCGCTATGTCGTCCAGTGTCCGAGTGCCCGATATCGCTTCTACCACGTGTTCACTTTCGACATAGCCCAGCACCTGCTCCACCTCAGAGCTGCAAAGCTAATCAGTGCTTATGTAACCTGGCAGCAATGAGACTGACCTGTTGAGACCTTTGATTCGATCGATTTCCTGCCAATTGTAGTTGGCCAACCCACGTCCGACATCCACCTCCACGCCTTCCTCTTCTAGCGCTCTCAGATCACCGACACTACTTTCCGCACTCCCACTTTCGAGTTTTCTCACAGCGATCCTAACAGCTTGACCAGCGGCGAAATTCCCTTCGACGCTCACTATGCCCGCAGCAAGCAGCCTTCCACCATTCCCTTCATTTGAAGTATGACGGAAAATTGCGCGGTAAGCACCGTTATCAATCACTATCCGCCCTCTTGGTGCTAGACCATGTAAAATCCACCAACGTCTATCCGGCATGGGACTATCAGGTAAAAAGATTGTATGCGTGGGAGGGTCAGATAGAGTGCCTAGTTCGAGATCTTCTGGATTGGATGTTGCAGAAGGTAGAGGTTGAGAGATGATTTGTAGGATGTGGTGCGGTTTGGCAGAGTGGGAAATGATGGTCGCTACTCCTGCGCCGGTTGCGAGTTCTGCTGCTATGATCTTGGTTTCCATTCCACCTGTACCGAGAGAAGAGCCTAGTGTTGATGTCGATACTGTGAGGCAACAGAATGATCACCACTAACGCAAAGTTAGGGAAGACCAATGTGCTCACCCATTTTTCTAACAGCTTCTATACTCCGAACTACAGTCACAGGCCGAGCATCAGGACTCTTGCGTGGGTTATCGGTATACAAGCAATCGACATCGGTGAGTAAGAAAAGGTAATCAGCCTTGACCATGCCAGCTGTGATAGCTGAAAGAGTGTCGTTATCGCCAAACTTGATTTCTTGTACTGCTATTGTATCGTTCTCGTTCACTATAGGTACGACACCCATGGCGAGAAGGGAAGAGAGGGTCTTTGTTGCGTTTAGGTAGCGTGATCTCTAGACATACTAGGTCAATTTCAGCTTGCAAAGGCAAAAAGAAGGTCAGACACACTTCTGCTATGTCCATACGAGTGAGCAGGATCTGAGAGATGGGCTGCCCGAGTTGCGTGAAGAGATTGTCATATAGCGCTATCAGCCGGCCTTGTCCAATAGCAGCAAGGGCCTGCCACAGCAACAAACGACTTAGTACTTTGTGCATAGGAGTAGCACTGTCCTGACCTGCTTGTCCGCCAGTGCTTTCGGCTTTTTGGACATGCCCATCCTTTTAAGACCCATGCCGATAGCGCCAGAGCTGACAAGAACGACACGATGACCAGCAGCACGAAGGAGACATATCGTTTCCGCTATGTAGGACAAGACAGACAGCTGCGGCTGCAGTGTAGATTCTGATACGATAGACGAAGTACCCAATTTGATGACGATGGTCAGATGCCGCTGTGCAGGACTGCTGCTGCTGCTGGCTTGAGGCGCTGTCATATTCGCTCTTCTCTCATCTGCTCGAAGCTGGTCAAAAGGGCAGCGTCACATAATTTCCCGGAGTTGGACTCAAACAGCGATGATATGCAATTCTTCTTGTCGACTATATCTACCTGTGCCCACCGTCGTGATGTCTTACAAGCAAAAGCTCCGCCCTGGAGAGGCCTTGCCTCGCCTTCTTTCAGTCATCTACCAGTGCTCCAATACTATCATCTCCACCTTAGTCGCGTGTTGAACGTCTCGGGAGGATCCTAGTAGTTGTACTTTGGATGCATGCTTTGCCCTTTCTTTTTAGCTGTCAATCTCGCGATCCGAATCATGTCAAGACACCCATACTCTTGAGCTGTCCGATCGTCAGATTCATACCAGCAAGACCGATCCTGGTCTTCAGCTCTCTGGGTATCTGGAAACGATCTGTCCAAGTGATCAACTCCCCCTCTGGTCCTTCGTAGATTTCCGCTGTCGAGTAGATGATGAACAAAATGCTTCGAGCCAAGTCAGTATGAATGCATACCTGGCTGTTGAGGAAGTTTGGGCCATAGTTCATCGTCCGAGAGCCTGCGTTCGCGACTCTGCAATTCGCCGACTCCGCCGATTGGACCGGCCCTCTGGAGATATCTGAAACAGTAGCTTTCGCTCAGCACATGATCCCAGAGCAGTGGGTCATTCATACCTGGTAAGACCAGCGGACTCTTGCTCCCAAAAGCCCAAAGTGCTCATCTTGTACTGCCGCAAATACTGCATACATCTGCCGCTCGCCAGATCCCGCTCATTCGAAAAGCGGCGCACAATGAGAACAATAGCGAGACGCTCCATGCCGTCGTCTTCTCTCATCTGTTCCATCAATTCACGAAACACCGCATCCGCTTTCGAAGATGTGAAGACGGATCCGTCGAGTTCGAATACGATTCGGCCGACGTGTTCTGGATGGAGACTAGAGCAAGTAACTTTCACTCTGCTTTGGTGAGCGAAGATTTCACTCTCTAAGAATGACTGTATGCGTTTTGATAGAATTGGCAAGGCGGCTACTTGGGTTCGAATTTTGTAGGCAAAGCTTGCACTACGACCTAGATTTCGGTGAACGAGCTCGATACCGGGATATTGCCGACTGAAGCAGCCAGCTTGCCCGCAAGTGATGCGCCAGGAGTGACCGCCTTAGATGGTCGGGTTAGGAAACCTGTTGGCAAGATTGCTGCGAAGGGTTTGTCACGCCGTACCAAAACGGGAAATAAAGACTCGCGCACCGATGACTAACATCATCCGCTTCAAAGCCTGGTCCCGATTCGCCAAACTTTGCAAAGCAAGGCTCATCCCACCAGATGTCGCATTCTCCCAGCTCTTCGCGTCCCAGATAGATAACACCAGGCTCTTCTTGCAGCATAGTATAGCCATAAGGATTTTCTCGACGATCCGCATTGACGACGAATCGAGCTTCGGCCGCACCCATCCTCTTCCACTCGAAATTGGGTAAAATGATGTACATCCGCACCATGCTCAACTCTAGCCCAGTCTCTGGGTTGACCAGTAGAGGCTCACTCCAATCCCAGGCTTTTTCGCACCATTCTCGAATTCGAATTGCAGCAGTGTCTTGAGTGGACGGTTGACGAAAGTAAGTCTGGACCAACACAGCTCCTTTGCACGCTCCCGGATAGGCCCATTGTCTGAATTTTCGGTTTACGCTGTTTTTGGTGTGACTGAGGTAGTTTTTACCGTCCATCGTGAAGCTATTCAAACCATTGTCAGGCTCTGGTGCTAGCTCTGCGGTGTGGGCTGACCTGTGCAAGCTTCCCTTCATATCTGTTGCAAAGTTGTACACGATCTCTTTCTGGCCAGGTATTCGCTCGAGCAGGCGCATGAAGCTAGCGACAGAGGTGCCGCTTTCGCCATCTGCCTAAGGACATGCATCAAGCGAGAGCAGACAAAAAGACGGCTCCTCATACTAGTATGGGAGCTGGAGAGGGAATAGAAGCATGCTGTACAGGTTCCGCAGCTACCTCAGGGAGGGCAGCGCTCAGGGTGTGCAAGTCCATGGTCAAGTGAGAAGACGAGACTGGCCAGAAAGAAGAAGGAAATACGGCAATCAAGCAACAAAAGGAGTTGCATTGAATTTGCATGGACCAAACAAAGACTCGAATGAGTGCACAGAATAGCAGGCATGCAACGCAGCAGCATAGATGATCGCACGCTATAGGCTGCATAGCATTCTGAGGCAGCTCAGGTGGCCTTCCGTCAAGATGCCACACTTTTACCTTTTTCTCCTCAGTCGTCCAAGCAGCGATAAGATGGGAAGGCAAGGTACGCAGCTCCGGGTAGGCCGCCGAACAGATCTCATGCACTGGGCCTGCATGAATAGAGAAGTCGGTGGATCGTCGCGCATGCATGCAATACTTACAGCAAATCAGATATGCATGACTGTGCAGGGAACAAGGCTACAGAGGCTTCTTCAGGCTTCAAGTTCATTGAGCCAGACAAGAAGTCTCATTTCCTTCAGTGCACGTGGACCTCAAGGCAACAGGCCAAACGCTCCAGACTCTGCGATTCTCTCTCTTCAAGCTGCGCCTGCCTAGCCTGTGTGTCCGGTCATCGCGTACCTGCTGCCAGCTCTTGTGTCCGAAATCGTATGAAGCTGGCTCTTAGCCATTTGGGCCAGAGTAACCTTGTGACGCCTCGACTTGCCCTGCCGTACATCAATCATTCTTCGCTTGCAAGACGCCTTGTGCACTTCGCCAGATGCTCAGACATCGTGGACTTGCGTACACTCCCATGCGCTATTGCGCGATTGCACTTCTTGTCCGAGTGTTCAAAAGGATTGACCTTTGACGGACTCTATCAAGTCCGATTTTGCATTGTTGCGGGCAGCCTGCAACAGTTGCAACTCTTCATCTCGTGGTTTCGATGTAGCATTCCTATACATGCCTTTGCTGGGACGCGTCCGAACGCGACCGTTGGACTTTTGCTTATTGTTGTTTTGTGTTGAAAGATCTACTCTGGTCCTTAGCTGAATCTGCCATCTTGCTGTCTCTCTCTTGATGCATTGAAGATACCCTCACTCAACGACCTGTGGGAGATTCAATATGGAAGGGCTAGGCATCAATTTCGATCCGCCTCAATCGCCTGAAGCACCTGCGCCTAATCCGCTGGTCACTCGATTGCAAAGAGGTGGATCCGGTCATTTGGCTTCTGTGTTGAAGAGACCTTTGCCTGAAAGACCAAGAGCGCCTGAAAGCTTACCGTCAACAACTTCATCCGGCAGTCAGCGCAGAGCTAGAATCGATGAATCAACACCTGTTGATCTTGGCGATGATTTATACGAGGAAGAGCAATATCGGGAATACGATGGAGATAGCTCGACCGAGATGGATCATGGCGAAGTCGAGATCTCGCCAGAACCAAGATATGCTCCTCAGAAAGTGCAAGATGACAGCCTATCTCGCTCAGCTTCCATTCACAACATGCGACATGTCCAATCTCTGAACCAGCTTTCCAGCATTGTCAGATCAGCAGAATTGAGGCAACACTCTCGCTGCACTTCTCAGCAAGACTTTCCATCTCGCTACTCTGGAGCTACCGCTATGCACTCTCGCTCTCAGTCACATCAAGGTGTATCGACATCCAAGAGCTACAATGATCTCAACTACTTTCCGGAAGAGACCGTCGTTGTCGAAAGTCGACCCGCTCGAATGCGATCTCAGACCCTTAGCCGGCCTGTATCAATGATGGAGCTGTCTGAAATATCGAATTTGCATGCTCGACAACGATCAAACTCTGTTACTATCGAAGCTCATCAACCGGATCTTATGCATCCGCATGAAGCTTCGCCTGCAGCTTCATCCCAGGCGACCGCCTCTTCATATACCTCTGCTGCTGAGATGGCAGCTGCTCGGATACACAATGCTCAGAAACGATCCGTCTCTATGTCCACAAACAATCCAGTGATCAGACCAACCGAAGAGATACCGATTCCAGGCAGCATCATCGGCGAACCTACACTAGTCTCTGCATCTACCGGTCCACTTCAGCGACAAAGCACTCTTCTTTCAGCGGGCGCGAATCCTATCAAACGTCAGCGCGAACTTAATCGTTTACTCGCACCCAGCAACAGCAAAAAGACGCTAGCAGAAGCTTCAGAAACCCGTGCTCCTTCTTCTGCTGCCTCATCATCTGCGGTATCATCAGCTGGCATCAGCGAACAAGGGTTGACTCGAAAGCCTAGTACAGTCATACTGGAGCAAGCAAAGACGAAAGCTAGAGTCGAGCTTGACGTGGTGCTGGATAGTAATCTTGTCGTTGAAGGAGGATTGTTGAAGGGCAAGATGGAAGTCAGAGTGAGGCCAAAGGATGGAGAAGTGTGGATTGGCTGTCCCAAAGCAAGAATCGTTGGGTTCGAAGGTACGGCTGGACTTTCTCGAGCATGCTAGTGTGCTTAGAACGTTCCATCGGTACAGAACTCACAAGTGGAGCAAGACACATCTTTTATCATCATGCTGTCGTTGTCGACAGTGCCGACGATGCAAGCGAAAAACAGAAGACACTGCCTTGCTTTTCTTCCGATCCTGACGAAGAAGGATTCTTCAAGGGTACTTCTGGTGCCCACTCTTTCCCCTTCTCGATGCGGCTACCAGTTGGTAAGGGTGCAAAAGGTTGTTTGAAGAGCAAGCAGGGTGTGGTTAAGTATATTGTCATCGGGTAAGTCTACTCTAACTTTATCACTCCCGAGGTTTGATATCTTTGGTCTAGATCGATGAAACTAAAGAACAAAGATGGCTCTGCACGATCAATAGCTCACTTCTACCGAGATGTCGAAGTTTTTCCTTATCTCAATCCTGCTCTGACTCTCGCTTCTGCTCTCAAACCCATCACGTCTACATCCAGCAAAGCCATGTTTCTTGGCGGCTCGGGCAAAGTGGATATCAGCGTCAGCGTGCATCGGCCAACATGGGTAGCTGGCCAGCGGTGCTACATCGACATTACAGTCAAGAATGGAACCACCAAACGAATCAAAAGCTTAGCTATTTCTGTTATTCGGACAACGACCGTCTTCAGAGTGCAAGGAGAAGCCAAAGAGCAATCCGGCGATCCGCAGACCAACACTACACGCAAGAAGGTCGCAGAAACAGTGCTAGAGGTTGGCAAGAAGGGAGCAAAGGGCGATGTGACGGCAAAGGGCATGTGGCTAGGCGTGGACAAGGATGAAGAATCAAACTTTTCCCACTCAATACACATTCCGGTAAGGACGAGATAGTCTTCTCCTTTCGTAATAAGCTGACGAAGCTTCTGTTAGGCGGATGCACTCACTATCACCCGCGGTCAATACATTGAAGTTTCCTACGTCCTGAGGATCGCTGCTAGCGCTTCTCTTTCGACCGACATCTCTGTCGACCTCCCCATTCGAGTGATCAACTTTGTCTCGCTCGATCCACCTCCTGGGCATCTTGCTCCAGAACTCGCGTCTCCTATTATCTCACCGTCACCAAGACAGCAGCAATCTCGAAAGCTGGCGCGGTCGTGGAGCATCGACGAGTTACGAGCACCGAAAGCATCGACTTCCGCCGTAAAGCAGGCCCACGCTCTGAACGATCGTGCGATCTCTATGGACTCCCTGCAGCTGTCTGATCTCAACCGCATTTACGACCAAAGTTACGGCATGCAGCGAACCGAGTCAGAACATACGGTTCCCTTAGGCTTGACTGGCACCGCTGACATGGCAAGAACGCTCTCGATGCCCTCTCATCAACATGAGCCTCATCCAGTTGTTGTGCAAGCACAAGAGCGACAGCTGAAACACCAAATGTCGCTCGACTGCATCGGATCAGCTATTGCTAGTGCAACATCTCGCCGAGTTGGGCATCATCGTAGTATGAGCGGGCTCAGACAAGAGATCAGCGAGGAGCCGACGATGCAGCGCATACCGGAAGATGACCAGTACGAAGACTCGCATCTAATGCAGCAACGCGATGCTGTCCAGCTTGATGATCTGGACGATATACCGGACGATTTTGAAGAGCAGCCTCGTCAAGACGCTTTCCTGCTTGATGAAGACTCCGAAGACGAGATTGACTGCGTCCTAGAATCGGCTGCAAGTCAAGGCATGCAACGCCTTCCATCTGGCTCGTCTGTCTCATCAGTACCTCAGCATCGAGTAGTAGTCGTGCAGCCCTCAACCGCATCACCTGTTCGCGCCAGAGCAACATCCATATCTCAGCTGCGCTCTCCCAAATCCCCTTCCGCTCGATGTGTGCCTCATTCGCCTAGCGCTCGTTCTCCCAGTATGCGTCAAACAGGCTCGCCAACAAAGAAGTCATTCGATATCGCCAGTGCTGCCTCGCCGGTCCGCGCTCGACTGACCGTAACAAATCCTTCTGCTCCAAGTCCACCTGCGCCCCGCGTACTGAAGTCAGCCATGCGCCAACAACCTTCTCTACCTAACCTCAGGAAGCAACCTTCAGTTGATACCTTCACTCTGTCGCATCCACCTCGCGCTCACGTCCGAGCTCGATCAATCGCTTCATCCCACCACGAAGCAGAATTGCTCTCACCTCCAGAATTGTCACACAACGAGTCCGACTATTCCTCATCTGGCAGTCCTTCATCAGCAGTATTCACTCCTCCAGGCTCGGCTAACCCACATTCACCAGACGTCTACACCCAAGCATCAGAACAGAATTATTCACATTATTACCCTCAACAACCAGTTCAGAAGCTCAACATCTCTACTATGGCCAACCTCTCGCCTTCCTCGGTCAAGTCTCGTATAGCAGCACTCGAGAATGCGCCGAGAGTCCCAACGCGGAACAGAGGTCTCCGAACGAGCGTATCGAGCGACTTGTCGTCCTTCAGAGTGGACACGAACGAGTTATTGGGAAGACAGAACAGCATGATGAGCTATAAAGCACCGATTTGGAGAGGTAATTAGAGTCTTGTGGGGCAGAAGGACATTTCGTTTTGTTGTAACCTTGTTCATAGTGTAATTCTCGTTTAGAGCATTGTCCCTTTCAATCAATCGTATGATATCTTACACATTAGGTACACTTCATCGCTCCTGACCCATCATATTGTCTCATCCCGATTACATCTGAGGCCAGACTTTGCTCTCTAGCTTCAAGGTTCGCTCAAATAGCTTATGCGACACCTTCTCGTCGAGAATATGAATATCGACGTAACCTTGAACGTTTGTTGCTAGCTTGCTAGTGAACGAAGCGAATGCCGGGCCTGTGCAAAAAAATACGTCCCGTCAGACTGAAACCAGTCAACACGACGTATCACGCACTAGTCCAATGAGAGACCAATTTCTGCTGCGGTGTCATCCCATTGCCAAAGATGCCACTCATCAACGCTTGATCCGAGCTCTGCTGATTCGCAGGAGGACTATCCTCCTGCGAATCAGGAAACGTTCCATTCTCAATCATCTTTTCTTTCACAACGCTCCAACCATCATAATATATTTGCGCCAATGACCAAATAATCACTAGGCATTCGGGGAGTGTGCAATCTGCTCCTGCTGCAAGAAGGAAATCGACCGCTGCCCAATTTTCGGGTGTGAATTCGTTCGTGGAGTCTTGCTTGTTGGCATGCTTGGAGTCGGATTCATCGAAGCAGATGTCGGCGATCCCGACGTCGTTTTCGTCTTCCACTGTAAGGTAAGACCACTCGTCAATACTTCCAAAAGTAATGACAAGGGTGAAGCTCACGTTCGAGCAGGATATGACCGAGAAAGTCGCTCAGGTGGTGCATGGATTGAACGGCTTCGCATATCAAGTCGACTGTTCGCATTCCAGCGCAAGACATAAGCCTTAAGCATATTATCGGCGAAGAAAGACGAACATGAATTCTGTTCACTGGGAGATAGCTATCAAAAGGCTGTAGAAGTCTAGATGGATAGAACTGACTGAGGAAAGTTCCTCTCGTCCATAGTAGTGACTTTGGTCAAAGTATAACCCAAGAGCTTGATGAAAGCTACACGGGCGTGCAATCGATGTTGATTCACCCAATGCATTAATTTCTTGGGCGGAACAGTCCCATTACCCTATCATGTTGATCAGAGCAGTGACCCGAGAGCGAGGTCAGACGCACCATGGCGCTAAAGAAAGGATTGAGGGAAGTCACTTGTAGATAGAGGTCTTTGTGTTCGGCTAGGATTTTCTGGGTGAGTAGAGCGGATCGAGGGCGTTTGGACATGGATGCGTATTCCTCCAAAGCCTGTGAGAATAGTTCCCAAGTCAATATAGAATGTCTGTGCATGAAATTGGTGAAGACTGACGGAATCGACTGAATTGACTGAGGTCCCAACCATTTTGTGCTTTGTTCTGTGCTTTATTCTGTGCTTATCTCTGGACAAGATTGGCCGCTCGTGTCCACATCGAGACAGGCGTCCCGGATGTCGGTATCAGCTCCGACCTTGCTTGACGCTTCCCCAGATGTTTCTCTCTCGAGCGATAGTCATCACCACTTCGTATCGCCTCGGAACTGCTGCCACGTCTCCCTGCAATCTTTGACAATCGGACCACGAACTCGGAATTCGCTCAAGATACTTTGAATCCAACAGAATAACCCTTCGACCTTCGTAAGCCTTATCAGGCGATAGTTCCTCTCTCGCAACATGGGCCGTTCAATGATTCCACTCTTGATAAGTGGTATGCTTATATCAGGAGTAGCCAACTCGATATTCAGCAAGGTCAGTCCTAATCTCCTCCGAAGCCACCCTCCCTCCGCGTGTGACTCATTCCGGTTACTAGTTCCAAGACATGCAATGCGTTGGAGATTGTAATACGGATCATCCGAGAGTGTTTGAACAGCCTGTATGGCAGACTGGTGGGTATTCCTTTGTATCCGGTGTTGATTTGGTGACTCATTGCTTGAATAGCTACCATGTTCTTGGGCGAGATGCTATGTCAGTCATTATACTACCCGTATCCACTCTAGGCTGACGTTGTTATAGGTCTACTGGCATTCCGGCTACTACTCTCACCGCTCAACCCATTCCGATCCGCACCTCCATCGGATTCAAAGGGGAAATACAGCAAAGTCTCTAACCCGCTAGATTCAGGTATAGACATAGAAGAATCTTACCTCCCTCCTCCCCGGATGGACGGCGCGACACCAGCTAAAGTCACTGGTGAACGAATCGAAGCAATTCATGGAGCCAGCGCCGAACCGGTCGCTTTAGCAGTAGACAACATTATGCCTTGCGAAGATGAACTCCTCAAAGGCTGGAAACAACTCCTCTTCGCTTTACCTGCTTTCTTTGATATTTGCGGAACGACTTTGATGAATGTCGGATTGCTGTTCACGCCCGTCTCGATTTACCAAATGACTCGATCAGCCTTGGTTCTGTTCGTTGGATTCTTTTCAGTCATTTACTTGAACAGAAGATTGGAGAAATCTCAATTCGCTGCTTTGGGTCTGGTGACGCTAGGAGTGTTTATCGTTGGGATGAGTGGAATGTTCAAGCCTGATAATGTTGGTCAAGAGGCAGAGGTGGAAGCTAGTAGAGTGTTGTTGGGCATTTGTTTGATTCTGTTTGCTCAGGTTTTGTGAGTCTTACCGATCCCCTTCCGAAGAGGTATGCTAAGACTTGGCCTTAGTACCGCTTCGCAATTCGTTATAGAGGAAAAGATCATGACTCGTTACTCTGTCGAACCTCTCGTGCGTACGAAGCACTCGATGCATCAGTATCATACTGATGTCTGAGTCCTTGCGTCGCACAGCGCGCAGTAGGATTAGAAGGATCTTTCGGTCTCATCACTACGCTCTTCATCATGGGTATCGCCTTTATGCTCGTCGGCCGAACACCAGCTGGTCGAGGTGGTTATTTCGACGCTCCAGATGGTTGGCACCAGATCGTAGAAAACCCAATGGTCTGGAATAGCTCCATTGCTATCTGTATCAGTATCGCTCTGTTCAACTTTGTGTGTTTCTTCCTCCTCTCTATCGGGATTTGTTCCTGATGTGGTCACAGTTCGGATTGGCTGTAACAAAGAGCGTATCAGCTACTGCTAGGTCTACAATCGATTGTTGTCGGACATTAGGCATTTGGGCAGTCTCGCTCTACCTAGGCTGGGAAGATTTCCAAGCGCTACAAGTCGTTGGATTCGCCGTTCTCGTCTATGGGACATTGTGAGTTTCCCCCTTCTCAACCGTCAAAAGAGTGATCTAAATTTAGAAACAGCGTCTTCAACGATATAATGCGGTTTCCAGCTTTTTGTTACGGCGCCTCTGAACCTCTTCCAGCGTCGTCTGTCCGTACAGAAGGGGTCCGGAAGACGGCGAGCGAGGATACGCCTTTACTTGCTTAGAAGTGTTTGGTTTGGGGTCGGCATGCAGCGTCGTCGTCTTGTGAATAGGCATGGCATTGTAACACTATAGTCTGTGTAGCATCCACAATGTATTATTTCTGCATCTTTTTTGTCCTCTGCTAGTTAGACAGACGCGTCTCTAAACGCATGACGCGCCGAATATTTGCTTTACTGGCTGGCTGCGACCACTTACGCTGAACAATTAGTTCTCAGACTATAAGCTCAAATTACCTGCGCTGATCTGCACAAGACGACAAAGCTCTGTTGTACGCTGCAACGTAATCTCGCGACGCAACGCAAAACGAGTCGAACAAGCTCTCTTCTCGCATATAACATGCAACATGGCATCAGGCCAACATGCATATGCGCTGCTCGATGAAAATCTCCCAAATGTGCAGGAGCAACCACGCAAGAATGGTCGAATCCTGCTCGTAACCGCTGTCACTTCTGGCTTGCTCGTGTTGATCGCTTTATCAATCTACTCTGCTCATTGGATTCACCACATCGTAGCGGACGATACACTGTCACCGGATCGTCGAGTCTCTTTGCAGTCGATCTCCAAGACGACGCATGAAAGCTTTGCGATAGAACAAGATACACAACCACCTCTGCCTAAAGACCTGGATGCTGGCGATGAGAGATATCTTTCCTACCTGACGCATTCTGGACTACACAATCAACGAATAAATCTTTCAAACGCGCTGCTACTCGGTGCTTTGCTCAATAGAACAGTCCTTGTGCCGTACGTGAGGCTTGGTAGAGCAATAGGTTTTGGAGATTGGGAAGGTATGCAAACAAACCTGGAAGAGGGGGAGAAGGCTATAAGGGTGAAAACCTGCCGACCTTTGTATGAAACTGGGAGCAGAATGGAAGGGTATTGTGCGCACTATGACGAGTACACTGGTAAGTCCGTCGTCGCAGAGTGCTGTTTTGGACTGACAGCTTTCAGATGTTTCATATTCTTATCTGTTCAACTTGTCGTCTCTTGCGCCCGTCGTCAGTATGCAAGAGCGAACGACGCAAGCAAAAGACTACCTTACCTCCTCGACCGGCTTGGGCTTGGCTGGAGAAGATATCCTTACATTTCCGACCGATGAACGCTACGACTACGAGTTTTTAGAAGACACTTCGCCATCGGACTCTCATTATTCCAGATCCATCGACATTGCGTCTTTGCTGACACCGGAAATGCAAGCGAAGAAGGTGCTAGCCTTCGGTTCGCTGTACGGACACCGAATCAAGCTCGTGAGACCGGAAAGTCTGGCTGTTCAGCAGCAGATAAACGAAATCTTTACTATCGAGAACAAAGTGGTCACGAGTCTAGCGAATCAGGCGATCAATGTCCTCGGCGGAAAGAAGAACTACATTGCGATTCATTGTAGAGTAGGCGGGGCGCAATTCGAGGTAAGTTGCGTATCTAATACGTTTGGCTGAGTAAGCTGAGCAAAAGAACAGGCAAACGCTGAAGAAAATATGCAATATATCTTTCGGCAGCTGTTGGCTCATCCAGTAAGAATCTTGCAGCTGTGAACGCGCTCGCTAATTGGTATGTGCAGGCTATCAACATAGACGAAGCGACTATCGAGCGATTTGTGAATGGTGAACTGTCAATTTCGTCCATTCAAGGCGAAGCATACCAAGATCCGTCCAAATCAAGCAGCTCTAAACAATGTCAAAAGTTGTCATATTCCGATGATCGATACGCTCCCCTGAATACACCGCTTTTCATTGCTACCGACTCTCATCACCCTCGCAAGGATCCGTACCTGAAGATTTTCTTCCAAACCTTCCCTTGCGTCTTCATTCAGAGCGACTTTGATGAAGCTACAATACCAGACATGGCGCTCTTCGAAAAGATATTTAGCAAACAGGATGGATTACCTCTTCGATCGTTTTTGGTTCCGCTGCTCGATGCGCAGATAGCGAGCAAATCTGGTATCGGGTTCTTTGGGTAAGTGCAGATCGCTCTAGAGAGGCGCATTATTCATCGTTGCGGATAGAACAAGGGGCTCGACCTTTTCTGGCTATGTTGCGACATTGCAAGCTTTCTATGCTGCAAAACTAGACGGCGCGTAGATGCGGCATTGGTAGAGAACAGGAGCACGATTGGGCAGTACGGGGAAGAAGTGAAAAGTACAGGGTTCCATTGTCTAGAGAAAGTGTTTGGGTGAGGATGTTATGTTGGGTGTAGGGAGAAGTGGTAAATTTGTCGATATGTAGAGGGAGGTGCAGATTATTTCAATGGACGTACAAAGGGGCCAGACCAGCATTGCGACAACGTACAAACAATGTCAGATGACAAAGGCGAGACGGACGCCTGTCAGCTGATTTCTCCGCACGGCGGTAATAAGGTCTATAGGACAGTCCAAAATATCAGGCTACAATGCCTCTTGCTGGCTGCTACCAAAGCTGGACATTCACTTGAGCACAAATTAATCGGAAGGAGAGACCGAGAGATAGGCAAATGGAAAAGATCAGAGAAAAGCTCAGCAAGTCGCAAAGCACTGTGCAAATCACACACTGATATTTCAACAGCTGGAAAGACAGCAGAAGAACGCGCACTAGACAAGCAGAAGAAGATTATTGCACAAGATGAGAAATGGAAGGCTATGCGAGCGCAGACAATCTTGGGACCAAATGATGGACGTGGAGTGCCTAGTAGGTACTTGGCAGGCTATCCCGTTCGTGACTGATAGAAGCAGGCACTGGAGCGAACACCGGATTGTTCCACGGTGTCGCGTTTGGACGAACGTATGGAAGCGGCGGATACGACGGCGGAAGCGGAGGAGTCTGTGATGGAGGGGCGGGAGGAGGTTGCTGAAAGGACAGACAGAGGCGAACCTTTCTTACATTCACAGATGATCGAATCATGCTCATGACCATGTCTTCCACTCCGTTTCGCCTTCCTTACACACTTCGATGTTCTCACCTCCAGCGCCGAAATAGCCCATACCAACCCAATTAAGCATCTCTTCTCTGCTGAAAGGGCCAAACGATTTACCGATTTGATCAGCAGGAACTTGAGCATTAGGTCTCCATTTGTATTTGTATGATATGTTGCTTGGGTGTGCAGGTACTGGAGCGGGCGCACGTGAGATGAGAGGACGGGCGATAAGTGACGAGCTTGGTTGAGGTTCCGGTTCGGGCTCTGGTGCTGGTGCCTTGGCGATATCTGGTTCCCAACCCTAGACAGGACATGAGCACTGAAAGATGGAATCGCAGAAGGAAAGCTTACTCTGGGCACTTCTCCTTCCAGCCGAAGAGTCTTGACTACACTATCATACGTCTCTTCGTAGACATCCGTTTCGTTGAACAAGTCCAGCAAAGTAGAAGCAAGTGAAGTAAGCTGGTTGATTTGTCTTGTAATTTCCGTGACACCATCATCCGAGCTATCCACATCCATTCCTTTGTTCGAGCGAGACCTTTTCGGTTTAGCTTTGACAAGCTTCTTCTTTTGCTCGCCTAGCCGTTGTAGCGCGCCCATGATGGTTTCGCCATTCTGCTTTTGTAACAGACCAGTCTCGACTAGTTCCTTCAAGCATTGAGGTCGGGATTTCTTTGCATCTGATGCGGCTTGTGCGGCTGCAGCGGAATCTCGCGCGGCTTTTGCTCGAGCAGCTGCTTTGATGGCTTTCTTGGAACTGAAGTCGTTCATCCAGACGTCGTGTACTGCGTTTGGGTCTTTCGAATTCTCGATATATGCTATAAGCATACGATCAGTATATACGCATAAATCAGAGGAACATAGACGTACTGCCTTCAGTATCAAACTTGCCCTCGTCCATCTCATCCTTCATATTGAACCCGCTGAGCACATAGCCCATACCCTTTTTCGTTCTTCTGCTCCGAGGCGCATCATCCGTATTCGCAAACTCATCTCCAGAAGCGAAATCTTCCTCTTCAGACTCGGAAGCAAGCTCTCTAGGCGCTGAAAACTCTTGGCCTGCAATATCGCCCAATTCTAGGAAATCGCCTTTGCTCTCGCGAGATCCTTGCAAGTCTAGACCGCCATCGACAATCTTGTCTGTGTCGTCCTTCTTTGGCTTGGCTTTCGATTCAGCAGGTGCAGAATTGAACATGTCCTCATCATCGTCTTCAGCTTGCACGCCTGCCTTTGTAGTTTCCTCGTCCTGCATTCGCATCTGTCAGAATAGCACCAGGGTTTTTGAAGCTGTTGGACCCACACTATCTTCCTCGTAGCCGTCCAAGCGCACGCCTACACGGCCAGAAGGTAATGACAGGTCCTCTTCAAGCTCGTCTGGTTCTGGGTCTTGCGCACCAAAACGCACTCGTTTGCCAGGTCCGATACCTCCTGGTCCTGTACGGTCATCATAGGAATCTGAAGTAGATCGTTTGGTGCCTCGTTGATTTGCGTTCATGATGGATGTCGGAAGTCAACATCGCAACAAGTAATACGCTTTATTGGGTCAAGTGGCAGCTCAGCCAACAATCTCCCAGGCTGATGAGACATCCCTGCAGTTGTCCCAGACCCATCCAACGCAATGACACACTCACTGCAGAAGCCGTTCAACACAATTTCCATCTGACGAGACCTCCTCATTTCATCCTCGAGCGGCTTCATTCGGGTTAATCTAACCAAGCACGCAGATCGCACTGAATCCCGCGCCTTGCAGCAGCATCCCAAAACAACATCTCCCCGAACTGGAGTGGACCAGCTTGAATGAGTCTAATTGGGAAATAGCTGTGCACCTTGGCGACTCTGAAACACTTCAAACGCGGCAGTCAATCTTGATCCGACAGAGCTTCGTGTAGATGATCACCTGGGAAACCGGCAGGTGCTGTAATAATCAGGCGTTCCAAAGACTGCGGCAGGAATCGAAAGACATTGCTACCCTCCTTGTGTTGCTGCTCGAAATTCGCTCTATCGAGAGTGAGAATTTTCAATCCAGAAAAGAAATCTTGGGCAAAAGTCGGCTTGCTGGGTCGAACAAGTTGCTTCAAATCACCCCTTGACGTGATCCTGCCATCATCACGCTCAGTCAAGACCATCTCCATGACCCTAGAGCCCGTAAGCAACGCCATCTGAAGTCCCACTACGTTTTCATAGGTTGAAGATAATTGTATATCGCGTCGTCAGCAATGCAAGGGCGGATCAAATCCATCATTTCGCTAAAGCCGTATCCTTCAATTGCCTGGTGAGTGAGAGAAAGTTGATGGATCCGAATGCTCGAGCGTAAACTCGTAACAGTTTTGGACTGGAAAAAGTTGATGAAACGCCTGACGCTGGAGGTGTGCATTGCCGCATGATACTCTTCCAATTCTTGTGAGGATGTCTTAGATACGCCGCCCTCTTGCACACTATCAATATCGCGCAGGGAGAGATGTATCGCTTGCAATTGGACTTTGAGAGCAAAAGGTCGGAGACTTTTCGATAGAAGCGTATAAGCTCTGGCGTCCATTTGGCGCTTGACAATGAGATGCAAGGGTATACATCCAGATGAATTGGTATCACAGCGCAAAGCTTGCTCAAAGATGCCGAGAATGAGTTCTGGGCACAGACGTTCAAAGTGCGAGCGCTCGTGAGAGCTGGTCATCTGCGATAATAGAGTCAATATAGCAACGCGACGGGAGAAGGCTGGCAAGGAGAGACGCACCTTGTGAACAGAGAGGTACGCTGGCCAATGCCTGAGATCTCGGATTGAACGAACAGCGAGCTCGTCTTCTCTCCTTCTCCTGGGTATACAGTAGCAGGGGTATCAGAGCAATAGCGGGCGAGCTGTGTGATCGTTCAGCAGAGGGAACTCGTCGAGAGCATTGGCTGACGGGAACAAAGCTTGCTTTCTCCGAAGCAGCACAAGGATTAAGCCTGGCCTAAGCAACAGTCCATGGATGCAGTGTGAAATACAATAGCGGCCCAGCCCTTTCATTTGCCCTTCTATGCCCCTGGGTAGAACTCACGAAGCGTACTATTCGATCACACCAAACCTGAGATGATAATCAATCACAAGTCAGAACGAGACGAACCTTCTTAGTCTGTGCTTTAGCTTCAGCATCATGTTTGCTTCTATTCGAGCGGTACAGCTCTGAAATAGCCGGTTCTAACGCATCATCGGCTATACCAGATTACCGTCAGCTTAAACTAATGATTGAGAAATGACAACCGCACTGTTTGGTTCTGATAGTAAAGATGCGAGGGAGAGCAAGACTTGAGAGATTTTGGTAGATGGTTTCCAGTTGTCGGGTCTGGGACAGAAACTGTTAACAAAAAGCTCAGAGGAGCAAAGATGGACATACTTTGTTAGACCGATACAGATGTTTCCGTCCTCTGTAATGTTCATGTGGTAGATTTTGGTGGTCTGTCGGTAGCATTCAGCTAGTCGCAGAGACAGAACAAGGGAATTTACGTACGAATTTGATCTGTAATGGCAGCATGATTAGTAAATGGTCGATGTGCAAGGAAGTCTACCTGCCATAGGTGCTTTGAAAGGCTGTGAAAGGATTCATAATTAGAGAGCTATAGCAAAAACCAATCCTCTTGGACTCACGTATTCTACTGGGAAATCAATCGTCAAGCCAAATTTGCCTCCAGCATACGGAGAGTCGCTCTGTTCGCGTCATAGCTGTTCAGCTAGCCCACCTAGCTACAGCCCAGGAGCACGAACCGGTCCCGTGATGTAACCTGACCATCTTGTTTAAGGCAGAGCATCAGCTTGACAACACCAACAGCAGAGAGGACTTACTTGAGTATGTTGCTCTCATCAGGAGCTACAGAGACATTTGGAATTGGATCCGCGCTGATATCATTGTACTCCTGCGCGCGTGACACAGAAAAAGCAATGAGCTGTCTGTAGTTTGTGTTGGCTCATGGGCGAGGATAGGCCACCTTTTGGATTCTCCTAGTCGCTGCCATACTTCTGCTGCTGCTGTAGATCAAAACAGTCGACTGTATTGGAACAAGCTATCCTTTTGGCGTGGCAATGATTTGGTCATCCGCACACGGCCAAGTCTCTCGCTCTCTGTCTCGAGCTACTCACCAGCAAGCTCCTGTTCTTTTTCCATTCTTCACTCCTGACTTTGGGATCTCTACTGCGTTTCCTTGCACTTCTCTCTTTAATTACCTCACAATGTCACGTCGACGCTCTACCGAAGGACGAGGCGACGTCAGTGGGCCAACCTCAGCTTTAACATCCTTCCTACGCGAAAAGGGTATCGCAGTACCTAGGGGCAACCGTTTCGCTCGAGCAGAACAAACGCCTACAACACCAGCAGAAGCAGATCCAGACCCAAACGAAGACGCTACTGTTCCTTTACCCGACTTGGCCAACTTACCACCTACACCTGAAGCAGGTCCTTCTTCAGCTCCTTCCAGTTCTAGAAAACGTAAAGCCGATTCATCAAAAGCTGAAACGTCTGCAAAGAAGACGACGGCCGCTCAAAAGAAAGCAGCAAAGAAACAAGCTACATTGGATGCTGAATTAGCTGAATTAGGCGAAGTATACAACCCGCCCAAAGGTCGTTATTCAGATCGGACACCAGGAGCGAGCGTCTACTGTGAAGATTGCGGTGTCAAGTTTACTTTGACGAGATACACGCCTAGCTCAGCTGATGGGAAAGGAGTCTTGTGCACGAAATGTCAGGAAGAGAATGATGTCCCGGATGATTTGGGTCAGGCTGTTAAAGAAAAGGAAAAGAAAAAGGGCAGAGCTGTGAGAGCCAAACCGACGCCTGTTGAGAAACCGGCAAAGATCGTACCTACGTTGCAGCATGCCTGTATTGGGGTCAGTGAGAATTATCCATGCCTTGATTAGGCTAATAGAGATGGTTGTTGACAGCTGATTGGCAAACACATTGACTCGGTCGAAGAATTGGGTGAAGTTGGCTCTGGTAACATGGACAAGGTCAGTGAAGCGATGTCACTTGGGCTATCCGTAGTCTCATCGATGTTGTTTCTTGACAGATATGTCAAATTGTTTGCAAGAACCGCGGACTATCAGATGGCACCATCAAACTCTTCCTCGATTTACATTCACAGCAACTGACTCTGTATGATTGTGCTCGTGAGTCGCATTATCAGTTGGCTCGGGAGAGTCTGAGCCCCAGGTCTTTTTGCACAGAACTCAACACAGACGCTTATGACCAAATCACCTCATTTGCCCCTCGGATCAAGCATCTCACGCTCAACTTCGCAGGTGGTCTCAATGACGAAGGTCTTGATGTCCTCGGCAAGAAGCTCAAGCATCTCGTTCGCATTGAGCTTTATGGTCCTTATCTTGTACGAGTGTGCGTCCGCTGTCGATCAGGGTTGATACATCATCTGACTGGTCTGCCATGTTGTATAGTGCTCAATGGGATAAATTCCTCGACACCTTTTTGGACGACGGTCGTGAACCTCTAAGCGGTTTCTTGGTCCAACAATCACCCCGATTGAGCAATCAAAACATCACCAAACTGGTCGAAAACTTTCCCAACCTGACCGAACTTCGTCTTTCCCAAATTCAAAAGCTCGACAACTCTTCTTTGGACTTGCTACATGCCCTCAAAAGCCTTACCCTACTAGACATTTCCAGTGCCGGTCTCACAGGCGAGAACTTGACTGACGAAGGCGTCATCCCACTCATCAAAGCTGTTGGAGGGAAACTCGAAACGCTCAACTTGTCCAGCAATCAGAATTTGACCGATGGTTGTCTCACTCAAGGCATCAAATCCGCCTGCCCTAACCTGCGTGTACTCGGTCTATCTGAACTGGACCTTACTCCAACTGGTGTCAAAGATTTGTTCTCGAGCTGGTTTGAAAACACCGGGTTGGAAAAGTTGGATTTGAAAGGGTGCTTGGATTTGGATGATGAGGCTATTCAGGCTGTTGTTGCTCATTCGGGCAGGGAATTGAGGGATCTGGATCTACATTCGGTCGATGCCAAGTTGACCGAAGTCGGGTTGAAAGCTGTTGCTGGCGGTTGCCCGGAGCTGAGAAAGCTGGATTTGGGTTTCGTTAGAGCTTTGGACGATTTCATCCTAGTGAGTGAAAGTTGTGTCGTCTTGATGTGTGAGCTAATAGTCTTTTCTGCCGCAGAAAGAAATCCTGGATAATTGCCCCTTGCTGGACAAGCTGAGCATTTTTGTGAGTAGTGTCTCCGATCGGATCCAGCAGGTCTCATCCATAGCATAGGGCTGCTCTCGTCTCACCGACTCTGCACCTCTTCGTAATGGTGTCATTGGGATTCATATGAAGGTGGAGTGATTGTTTGCAGCAACGTATCATCCCAATGCATTCCTCAACGCATTCTTGTGCAAACTACTGGACTGTCACGTGAATACTCTCCCTGTCTGTGCGAATTCCTGCTGATGTTGTCACAGTAGTAGAGTTCTGCTGGACGCGTTTTAATCAGTCAACGGCTCAATGACCTTGTTTACTCCCGACATCGACGCGTCTATTGCCCTGTCAAGAAAACACGCTGAACTCAGCTTGAGTGTATTTCTCTACTACCGCGTCGATCTGTTTCTGCACGATACCCGCTTTCTGATTTCGTTATCGTCCATTTCGTCTACCCTCGTTTCTCGTTCATTCGTCGTTATGCCCACTTACAGCCCAAAGCTGTACTCGTCTGTTGGCCCGGCAGCTGCTGAATACCCCCAGAGATCGACCTTTGATACCCTCAGAAGACGACCATTGCTCCTTCTACTTGCGCTCTCGTTGATGTTACTGCTGGGCCTATATTCGCATCCTTCGCATCAACAGAAGCTGCTGCAGGTCTTCAATAATAATAAGCAAGAGTGGTCAACGGATGGATGCTTAGAAGCGATCACACATCAAGGAGAAGTGCTGGAATCAACCTTTCGACAGATGTTTCGAGATGCTAGGCGGGTCGCACTCATAGGGATACCGGATCACTCAAAGTAGGTTTAATCATTGCAAGCTAGCAAAGCTCATCATTTGTCCAGTAAAGGAGATTCTGCAATAGCGGTCGGCGAAAGAGCGTTATTACAATCGCTCGGCATTGATGTATGTACCTTTTTCCGACACGCTAAACTCAAGGTTCTGAGCCTATTTGCCAGATCATCTACGATTGCATCTCATTTGCAGCAAGCGAGCCCGTCCCGTACCAGAAGCTCTACAACCGAACAGAGCTTCAAGACGCGCTACGCGGGGAAGACAAGGTCGTCATTGCCTTTCACGGTGGGATGGCTCCCTTGCTATACTTTGCGAGACTGACTGCGTCGGCATAGGCGGAGGAAATCTGGGAGATCTCTATTGGCCAGAAATCGAGCTTCGCTTGGGCATCGTTCGCGACTTCCCTCGTAAGCTATCTGATATCTTGCCTTGACTTACTTGACAGCTGCTGTAGACTTACCAATCGTCTCTTTCCCTCAATCGATCCACTTTGAGCATCAGGACAATGCAGACTCGGTCGCCACGATATTTGGCTCGCATCCAGATTTACAACTAGCTCTCCGCGACAAAGCAAGCTACGCCTTTGCGCTACAACATTTCGCGCCTTTGGGCACCAAAGTCTTCTATACACCTGATATTGCGTTCGCTATTGGTCAGCGACATGATTTACGGCAGAGGTTCAAGCCGCAACATGACCTGTAAGGTCCCTCCTCTTTCGCAAGCGTGCTATGCTGACTTGATTCTTAGGCTGCTCTTCCAGCGTACAGATTTAGAAGCGACCAACTGGCTGAACGACAGTCTGCTGGATGGAGTGAAAGTGCAGAAAGAGGTTGAAGGTCGATCTACAATGGCATCTGTAGACTCTATCATTGGCGAGTGTGTGCTCTGTCTCGCCTCTAAGAGCCTCGCTGACTTCACTCTTCAGCTGGATATGGACCGATATCTCAGCAGACCGAAAATTAGACTCAAGTCTAGCTCAAATATCGGTTTGTCATTTGCTGACTGTCTCAAAGTCATCGCTGAGAGTATTGCAGCACTTCCGCATGGAACAAGGTGCTGAATTTCTATCGATCAATGGCCGCTTCGCCATCATAGATCGATTGCATGGTCAGTCCATCTGCATCAAACTGTGATTTATCTGACTTTTGTCCTAGGTCATATCATCTCTGTTCTGCTTGGAATACCTCACGTCCTCGTCGACAACAACATTGGCAAGCTCACAGATTACTACAGCTCCTGGACAAATACATGTAATTTGGCCCGTCTCGCTAAATCGCCCTCCGACGCGGCAGATATAGCAGCTCACTTCTTTCGCAATGAGCAGAGGTACGTTCATCGCCTTTTGGTGCTGTCAGAGCTAACGCGTAATGCAGATATACAACTCTACCTTGGAAGATTCCAGCACTCAGATAGTACCTCATCTAGCAGATACTAAGTACTCTTCTCTGCCTGTATATAATAGCATTCTTCGTTGTGCATCGTGCCAAGAACAGGGGTTTAAAGGTTGAAAGCATGCATTGACAGTGCGAATTTTGCTCTTGCGGTGTAGCAGCCAATAATACCAGATTCGTGATTACCCAAAGATGGAAATAGACAGTGCACGAGCTGTACGCGCTGCTCTCTTGCCCGTCGAGCGCAATAGACTGAGTCACGGCGCAACAGCAACAATTGGCGCAAATGGCCAAATCTGGCGGCTCACAATTCTCTGAAGCTGGACCTTCAGGCGAAGGACCACAAGCTCAAGGAGCATCTGGTCAACCCAATGAATCACAAAAGGAAGCAGAAGCGGAAGGGAAGCGAGAAATTATGGCTCAAATCTTGTCAAACGAAGCTCGGGAAAGGCTAGCGCGGATACAACTTGTCAGGCCGCAGAAAGCGCAGGGCATTTCGGATCTTCTGCTGAGGATGGCTCAATCTGGCCAGATTAGAGGGAAAGTCTCGGAGGATCAGCTTGTCGGGATATTAGATCAGGTTGAAGCAATGGAGAAAAGCAAGTCGGCAGGTCAGCAACAGGGTACTATCAAGGTATGTGAGCTACAGTCGTGTGTACATCTACTCACGTCCTTTGCAGTTCAGCAGGCGGAAAGGAGCAGATAGCGAGGACGACGATGATGAGCTGTTCAAGCCGAGCTACGGCACAGGGAGGATACAGGTAGGTCATGACTGTCTGTCAAGGCTTTTAGCTGACTTACTGTCGCAGAACACGAAAGCATCAAGTAATCTTAGCGATGATGATGATTTTGATCTATAGCTTAAGATATGTTCTCTCTCGTCTTTAGTCTTCTCGCAAGACAGCTTCCAAAAGTGATCTGCAATCTCGATTGTTGATCCTCTGTTGCTCTGTTGGGTGCGATATGCCTGTTGCACCTGCCTTTCGTTTCTTAGATGATCTGTCTTTCGTGAATGCCTACGAGCCTTCTCTTGGTTATCCTTCTTATAACATCAACCGCGGATTGCTGCATTCTGTCGCATGCACGTGCCGATGCAGCATGCTACGTGCACACGCGCGGTAATCAGATGTTACTTGATGGCAAGCCAGATAGAAACATTACAAGTACAAAATTCTACAACCAGTTCGGCAACACTACTGCTCGCTATGCAGGACAACCAAGCAGCCTTTGAGCAAAACATTAGCTGTATGCAAAAAGGCAGCCTGTTCGCTTACCCTCATCGCGGATCGGGTCGTTCCCTAACCTTCGTATGCAACACCCGCGTAAGTATGCACATACACTGGAACTTCACCCCTATACTCTGTTTTCGTGGACTCGAGTAGAGCGAGCGCCCGGCGTTTGCCAAAATCGACCTTCAGGTTACGACCATAGCCAACAGGGAATTCGAAGGCCCACTTGCCTTGTGGCACCTCGGGCGTGCCTCTTGGTAGAATATTGTAATATTCTGAGGATTCAACAGTTCCATTAGCCCCCTGGGTAGTGACTTTATATACCAAGCTTGTAGGGCGACTGGCAATAACCTTTCTGTATGCGCTGTACTTGGTATGTTGTTGAGGCCAATATCCCAGCTCAAACAATCGAGCTCCCGCTTGTTCATGCGACAGGTCTCGCGTCTAGATACGGTATGTCAGCATGAGACCCATGTCTAAGAAACCGGCAGTTGTTGACACACCACCTCAGCATTCACACGAGCGACCTCAAGTTTCGCAACATCCTCCAGCGCGGCTACCTGAGAGATAGTCAGCGGAAACACGAGAGTGCAAATTGCGTGATATCGCACCCGTTCTCTGATTAATGTTTGTCTAAACTTGGGCAGCATCGTAGGTTTTCGCAAGAAAGAGATGGCTATCTTGCCACGGCCGGTGATGTGATGGTCCTCGTTGAAGAAGCGTTCGGCGACCTTGATCAAGTAGGCCTGTCTGCGCAGCTCGTTCTGTCTGAGCAGCTCCATCTGTCCTAGCGTCAGCACTGTAGGTCGTCGCTGTGCGTTCATGATGAAGGAGGGATAGAAGAGATAAGCCAGCCAGATGTGGTTGGGGTATACGACGAAAAGAAGAGCAATTCGCTACCTCTTCGCGAGAGGGACAAAGGGACACAGAAGGCATCTTCCAGAAAGCGTCGTGCTACCAAGAGAAGGCGATTAGGAGCTTGGTATTTGGGTATGCATAGAGCAGATAGATTGGAGAGGTTGGTAAGGCTACATTCGAAGTGGTCTTTCAACAGCCTGGGGAAGCCAAGATTGATGAATTGGTCGAAGTCATTGCCGCACGAAGGAGAAGTAGACAATATCCGACGTCTTGCCGTTCCTGCTGACTTCCTTGACCTTCACATCAACTTCCCACTTTCCTTCTGCTTCTGCCAATACCCCTCTGACCAGGTTTACAAACTCTTCCTTCGACTGCCACTGACCATCACTAGGTGGCTCGTTCGTAGGTCTGAGCCTATGAGACCCGAATATGATTGATCCAGCTTGAGTTCGAACGAGCTGAAGAAAGATCCGTAAGACTCGGATCTTTGTCTCTGCGTTGAACAGATGAAGGAAAGCTGAAGCATGAAGGACGGAGACATGACCTTGCAGTGGGGTGAGCGAGGTGAGGGTAGACAAGTCTGGCACGGTTGAGGTGGATGACGGCGAAAAGAAATCTGGGTCGAAGATGTCTCCCGCTAGTAGAGCTGGCTGTACGTCGACAGCTGTGAAGAGCTCTTTGCCTAGATCCAGGAAGTCTGACGAGAAAGCAACAGTCTAGCTATATCCTTGCCCCTGCAGCGAACGAACTTACCTTGATGCAAATCCGAACCAATGACTCGATCGACTGGCCAGCCGTCGAGGACAGCTTTTCGCACATCAGTCCCGACTATTTCAACCTTTAGCTCGCTGATCAAAGTACTCAACGCCCGAATACTGACAGAAGCAGCCCAAGTCAAGAAATATAGCTCCAGCCACGTCTTTGAGCCGCACTACACGTTCGTATGCAAAGTGATCGCTCTGCAAAGGATCTTGAGCTCAAAGATAGCAGGGAGGCAGGTAGCTGACAGCATTGAAGCTGCGGGAGACATTACGGTCAAATGGGATTACAGCAAAGCAGGACAGACGAACTCAAGGAAAGAGAAACGAGCGATGCAAGGATAAGGATAGAATGAATAAGCACGACGCTGGATGTCGAGAACTCGCGCTCGAAGCTCGTCAGAATCGCTCAATCCCGTCAACCGCTTCAGAAAGTCCACTTGAGCCGCTGTGGGGGCGTAGGCTGCGTCGTCCAGATTCATACGAAGGCGATCAGGTATATTTGTCATGATTCGAGAGAAGTGGCCGTCTACGGTTAACCGGTGACATATACGAAGTGAGGATCTGATTGACCACGCGTCTGTAGCAACAGTCTGTATAGTACATGCATTGTCATCTTACTTGGATCCATTGACCTGCACCTTGTCCACTGCTGAATCCGCTCCGACTACTGCCTGATCTACAGAAGCCTCAAGCTCTTCCGATGACCGCACACTTGCAGTGACCGCGCTAAGAACTGCCTTGAGCGAGGCTGCAGTCACATCCTCATCGACACCGACACCCCAAACACCAGCATCTTTTGGTCCAGCTCCAGGCTGGGTGAGTTCGACGTATGACGCGGCACGAGTGTCTGATCCAGTGCCGATAGCGTGTTCGTGGTATTCCCTGACTGACAAATCGACGTTCGCATACTTCTTGAGGGCATCGAGGATAGAAGAGATTGGACCGTTCCCGCTTCCTTTGATGGTCTGCGGTGTGCCATTGTCTGTAATTTTGCCAGAGAACAGACGAATCTTTTTGCCATTGCTGTCTTCCTGCGCTGAAGTGTCGAGAGCATAGTCGACGAGGGTATATTGACCTTGGTAGCCTTTTCCGAGCGAATAAGCAGTGCGGAATGTTCGCTCAATGTCTTCCGCTGTCATTTCTTTGCCTGTTCGGTCCGCTACTTCTTGCACGACTTGATAGAAGGCTACTTGCATGCGACGAGGTAGATCCAGAGACAGGGCTTGTTGAACGAGGTATGCCACACCGCCCTTGCCTGATTGCGAGTTGACTCGAATGACTGCTTCGTAATTGCAACCAATGTCTGCTGGGTCAATAGGGAGGTAAGGCATTGACCAGATTGAGTCATCGCCCTTCTTTTCTCGTGCTGCGAAACCCTTTTTGATGGCGTCTTGGTGAGACCCTGAGAAAGCGGTAAAGACGAGTTCGCCTGCGTAAGGATGTCTAGGGTGGACTTTGATCTCGTTGCATTCTTCGACTGTTTGGATGATGGAGTAAATGTCGGAAAAGTCGAGTTGAGGGTTGATGCCTTCAGTGTACATGTTGAGAGCAATGTTGACCAGGTCGACATTTCCTGTGCGTTCGCCATTGCCGAACAGACAGCCTTCGACTCGGTCTGCGCCCGCTAAAAGACCGAGCTCTGTTGCTGCTACACCAGTACCACGGTCGTTGTGCGTGTGAAGGGAAATGATACAATGTTCTCGATGATCGATGTTCCGGCAGAAGTGTTCAATCTGTGACCGCCGATGCTGGAGTCAGAGCTCGTAAGCCCACTTCGCACAAGACACTCACCCGATCAGCATAGTTGTTTGGTGTCGCTACCTCTACAGTCGCAGGCAAGTTGAAAATGATAGGGTGTTCTTTTGACCGATCTTTGCCCTCGAACCAAATCTTTTGCACCTCGTTACAGACCCGAACAGCAAACTCTGGTTCCGTCTGGGAGAAAGTCTCTGGCGAGTATTCGAATTGCCATTCTGTCCTGTCGCCTCTGGCTATTGCTTCGTCTGCTAATTGCCTAACGAGCTTGACGTGCTTGAGAGCGAGTTCTATTGTTTGTTCTTGAGTGTTGCCGAAGACGACTTCTCGGAAGAGAGGAGAGCAGGCGTTGTAGAGATGGAAGATGACTCGAGGCGCATCTCTGACTGATTCAAAGGTTCTTCGTATGAGCTCTTCTCGCGATTGTGAGAGGACCTGTCAGGGTGGCGCCTCTGCATGAGCCGCAGCCCAAGCTTAGAGCACTCCTCCTGACCTGTAACCATACGCCCTCTTTCTCGCCCATCTTCTTCTCTATCAGGCCTCGCACAAACCCAAATTCCGTATCGCTTGCAGAAGGAAACGCTACTTCAATTTCTTTGAACCCAATCTCGACCAGCTAACACTACTGATGAGCCCTCGATACATGACACAGAGGCTGCTGCCCACCATTTTATAGAATCTCGTTTTCTGCTCGACAGTCATTGGATTCACGTTTGACTGGTTCCCATCTCGCAGATCTGAAGAAAGCCACCTCGGTGGTTTCGTAATGCGCTTGTCTGGCCATGTTCGCTCCTTGAACTTGAATTCAGGGAAAGGCCTAAGGGTTGCATGCAAAAATATTTAGCGGCTTTCCAACGATTAGCGAGCAAAAGGCAGTTCACTTGTATTTCTTTGAAGGCTCCGACTGTCAACGCCGAGATCAGATCTGTTGCGCGGCCCTGCCTGTCATAAGAGCGTACGAGCATGCATGAACCCATATTGTCGTCTGCTATCCTTTGACGAGGTACGGTCGCAAAATTCCTTCTGACGAGTTGAAATGTTCGTTGATGTAGTTGGACAGCACACCGCTTCATGAGAGCCTGGCCCTCTCTCTTCTGTCGTGACTCAGGGCTCCTCCAGATTCTCCTCGGTACCTTTCGGAAGCTTCGTAAGCCTCCGCAGGATGCCTAAGTGCCTTTCGGATGAACAGTCCGACTATCGCTTGATAGAGCAGCCCGGGGTTAGCCTTGCGCAGTCAACGAATACAAGATCGCATTGGCATACAAGATTCTAGCCAAAAGAGCGTCAATTCCAAGTCCTTGGGTCAAGCGATCACTGTATAACATGAGTAGTTGGGCAAGCGTTAAATTAGCCGATGGGAACGTCGTGCGTCTCACCCTCTTGTACCCTAGGTATAGGTAGAGTCTGATGCGCTGTGAACAGGTCAAGGGAGGCATAGGCTACGGCGTGAGCTTGGAATCACGTCAATGACGTTTCGTGACTGATCAATAGATCTAAGTTTGGTACTGCCAATTATGCAAAGACAGGTGAGCAATTTGACGCGCACGCATACTACAAAGGATCTAACACGAATTTAGGACCGGATGGCGTGAATAGAGAATTGGTCGAAACATGCAAGGCTGCTATCAAAGCTGTAACTACATTTGATCACTTTGGGCTGTCTGGCTAATTGTTGTATATAGGGTTACCGGTAAGCTCCCTCGTAGCTTGTTCAGACAGCATTGACGTGTGATCGACTAGTCATATTGATGGTGCAGAAGTCTATGCAAAGTGAGAGTCCCTTGATTCTCTCTGATGGCATACCCAATGTTAGCGTAGCGAGAAATCACAAGGCGTAGCAATGCAAGAATGCGGCGTTCCACGCGACGAATTGTTCATTACTTCAAAAGTCTCGCGTAAAGAAAGCGCAAAGGACATTCTGGCTACGCTAAAGAAGCAACTTGAAGAGCTACAAACGGACTATGTGGATCTGTATTTGCTTCATAGTCCTTTGATTGGGGATATAAGCGAGGTTTGGAAACAGATGGAGGGTGTCAAGAAGGCTGGCTTAGCCAGGTAAGCATACCCCTTTGATCAGGTTCACTCGCTGATATGCGATTGGCAGGTCTATTGGTGTATCGAATTACAGAGTCAGGCATTTGAAAGAGTTGCTAGCTAGCTGTAAAGAGAAGCCGGTTGTCAACCAGGTAAGCTGAAGCTATCATGACTATGTCAATACTCATTCATTATCTCAGCTGGAGATCCATCCGTGTGCGTACATCGGGTTCTTTGGATAATGTACCCGCTGAGAAAGGTCCCTCAGACGTCATGGGAGATACCCAAGAAGTGCTCGACTTCTGTCTGTCCAACGACATCAAGCCTCAAGCTTATTCACCAAGCGCACCGGTGCATAAATTCGCCGGCGGTCCAGTTGATGAAGTTACAGCTCGAGTAGCTGGTGAACTATCAACTGCATCTGGTAAAGAGGTCAATCCTGGTCAGGTGCTACTGAAGGTCCGTCTCATCTCATCGTCTTGTTGATGTGACTATCGCTAAGCAATGTTGTAGTGGGCTCATGCAAAGGTCTGCTTTGACCTATATCGCGCGCTTTTGGCCTAACGAGTAGCAGGGAGCAATCGTCATTACTACATCAACAAAGCCAAGCAGAATGAAGGAACAACTTGAAGCAGGTGGATTGCCTGAATTGACCGGAAATCAAGTCCAAGCTATTCACGATGCCGGTATTCAAGGAGGGGTTCAGCGTATCTACATGTGAGTCGCTCAGGCACTAATCAGGCAGTAGGCTAATTCCCATACAGGGCGGACACGGTTTAATGTACTGTACATTGCATTTCTGCTTCAAGCATGTGCTTCTGCCTATGAACCGAATTTCGCCTCTCGCTTCTGCTATGGCAAGTCTATACATTCCGATACAGATCAAAGGTTGGAGAACCTTGGCTAGCGTGTCGTCGACAAGGTTGCGAAGCAGATTCCTCTTGAAAGGAATTTCCGCAAAAGGGTCTAAGCGTTGCTAGGTTTCCGTTGATTCTGATCTCCCTTAGCTACTCTCTCCTTGCTTATAAGCGACCGGTTCGATCTCTTTTTCTCTCTCATCTAATTCAGAGCAGGTCTCTCTATACATTCTTTCCAACACATTCCCGAAAACATGCTTGCTTCTATCATTTCCATTGCAGTCCTCATGGCTCCTCTCGCTTCGGCCCAAAGGAGCATTAACATAGTCAATGGTTGCAGTGAGACTGTCTGGCCTGCCTTGTTCACAAAGTGAGTTCTGCAAAGCAATTTCCTGCATGCTCTGATTGTTTTGATCTTCAAGCCCGGACGTGCTCGCAAAAGGCTTACAGCCTGATGCTGCTTCTGGCTGGGAGCTCAAGGCCGGTGAATCGACTCGTATTGATGTGAAGGCGAATTGGTGTATGTTTTCTCTTGTGCTTTGACTTGCAAGTGCTCATCATGTGTCAAGGTGGTCGCTTCTGGGCGCGCACGCAATGTGAATTTGGCGATAACAGCGTCTTGCCACAGACGTGCACTACTGGCGGCTGCAACGTGATCTTTTTTTTAAGCGAAACTATGAGCAAAGCCTGATCATGCGGACAGGGGGGTCTCGAATGTGATCTCAACAGCGGTACTGGTGTTGCTCCAGTTACTCTTGCGGAGTTCTGCCTCGACACACCAGATGGAGGAGATTGTGAGCCATCTCACTGCTCAGCCGTGTGTTTGTTTTTTGATCTTACGGTGACAGACTACGACATTAGCAACGTTGACGGTATGCTATACAGCTCAAGCAACCCGAATCTCGTCTCACATGCGCTCTAGGGTCAAATGTTCCCATGACGATCGAACCCTCCTCTGACTGCAAAGCTCCTTCCTGTGCGACTGACATCAACAAGATCTGCCCTGTATGCTTCATCCAGCTCATGCTAATGAACGACACTGACCAGCTTTCAAGGAGGAGCTCCAGGTCAAGGCTGCCGATGGATCAGTTGTTGGCTGTCTTTCTGCTTGTCAAGGTAAGCTCTCACTAATGAAAGCTGCTGCAGCATGCTCATACATAGCTTGTAGCTGGTCTTGACCCCGTGAATTATTCCTGCTTGTTCACCAGCTTTTGGCTGACGTGTCCGAGCAGTCGGGACAAAGTTGCTGCACTGGGAAACACAATCTGCCATCTACGTGCCCAGCCAGCGGTGTGATGCATTACGATGTCTTTAGTGAGCAGTTAATCAAAGCCCGAAAGTCAAGCTGACATGTCGACAGAGGGTGCTTGTCCCGAGTGAGTCGTGGATCCTTTGCGATCAACAGCAGCTCAGATAGCTCTAGGGTCTACGCGTATGCATATGACGAAGGCGGTTCAGACGCTGTTCTGTTGAGATGCGATAGCTCTCTCGAATCAGACTAGTGAGCTTTTCATCGAGATCCAGCGAAAATGTCTAATGTGTTTGTAGCACTGTCACTTTCTGCCCCAAGGGATCTGCCAATGGATCAAGCCCTAGCAGTAAACCCTCTGCTGCGCCGTCTATCAGCTTGACCAGCCAAGTGCCAACCAAATCTGCCAGTACCTCCGCGAATGAACTCCCTGAAGTATCCTCTGCAGCCGACTCCAGGCCGACTGTCACTTCCTCCTCAGTAGCTGGTAAACCCTCTAGCCCTGCTAGCAAGTCACGCAGACCTCGTCCTACCGGTCACGTAAGCATCCTGCGATGAGCTATTAACAAGCATGCACTGATCTCACCTTTCTAGCACGACTGCAATGACAACCGCAAGGGACGTGGACGACACAGCAGGACCGAGTAGAGGTGCTTTGAAGAGTCGCTATTGTCTGGCTGGTCCGACATAGGTCATGGAGATTGTAATTCGGTACAGCAATGCATGCTAGTGTTGCTGTCTCACATGAACAGTCCTGCTCTACGACTCAAGCATCACAGGGCGTCGCAGTAACGAGCAGTGAAAGTGGTCATGCTCACTTCGAAACAGCCGTACACTTGACGCTGAGCAGTACCATTTCCGAAGAAGCTTTACGCCCCTTGCAAACACTACAAGAATGATACGGCTAGCAGTGCGAATACCGTGTGAATCCCTGTGTTCGTTCTCGCCTGGCTCCAAATCGTCGGCCGCATTTTCGAGTCTCATGTCGGCTTCTTCTGATCGAGCTATTGCGAGGCTTGTGTTCTTCCCTTGTTGTGCTTAATGACCTGTCTTGAGGCTCATTCGCGCTTCTCTCGTGGTCTTGTTACGCGCAGCGCGCAGCGCGCACTTCCACAAATTGTTCTTGCTTCCATCCAAATCAAGTTTTCCGCCAGTACAGAGGAAGGCCAGGTCAATAAGCTAAACTTCCAATGAGCACTGCGTAAACTCGTAACACAGCTTGGTACACCGCGACACATCGCCTCGCCTCCTCTTTACGCAACCATGTCTGTCTTTCTCAGTGCTCTTCCCTTACAATCATGGTTCTGGACGATCATATCTTCGTGCGCGACGCTACTGCTGACGACGCTTCTGCCATCACTCAACTACACAACTCTGCAATCGAAGAGGGACTCTTGACCTGTAGCATCTGGAAAACAGAATCAGAGACTCTACAGTGGCTTCAGCATCTAGAAAGGCTACAGTATCCACGACTGGTTGTGCACGACAACCATACACTGACTGGATTCGGGACTTTTGAGCCAGTCTGGGATGTTGGCAGCGACAACGGCTGCAAGGTTAGCCTTGACATACCCGTGTTGTGGTGGACTGATCGATTACAGTATTCTGTCACCCTCAACATAGTCGTCGAAGCACATTATCGCAGGGAAGGTCTCGCAACAAACCTTTTCGAGCATCTCTGTTGCCATCCTTTAACTGTAGAGCGCAAGACATACCGTGTGGCCTGTGAGGCTCTGTCCAGCATTTATTATTGTCAGGGTATCATGAACATGATAAAGGCGACACATTGTCCATCAACAAGGCAGCAAAACCGTGGCTTGATTCGATTGATTTTTACTTCTGCGGAAGGCAAGTTTCTGCCATTCTCATTTTGAAAGCTGCGAAATTGATCAGCACTTCAGTCTCAAGAATGTTGCGGAAAAGGAAGGGGTGCTTTGCCATTTGGACCATTACAGCAAATTCATCAGCCCTGCAGCAAGTCCTTTTGCTTCGCATGCATCATCAAAGTTGACAACATGCTGCAGCCTCACGTCGCTGGTCTCGGTTTTCCGTCCTCAGACGAACCCTCGCCATATCCACCAAAAGCTTTCGCTCTCCCTATTCATCTGGACTCGATACATGTCCGTGATGCCAGGATGGAGGACTTGCCTCAAAGTGAGCACAACGCGCGCGAGTTCTTGCCTCTGCTGACTATGAATAGTTGTTGGGATTTGGAACAGTGCCATCTTGTATAGCGATGTACGGATTGACAAGCTAAGACGCTACAAAAGGCTCATTACGACTTAGGCTCTTGCTCTGACTGTTCCAGTACAAGCATCAGAGCGAAAGCAATGGCTTTCCGGTCTATTGGCCGCCTCTCTGCCCGTATGCGAGCTGTCATATGTAATGTTAGAAGCACTGCTAAGAGGGGTCACAGTGTCTTGTAGCGGTCATCGACGGGTCCATAGTCGGTTACGCCTCTTTGAACTATTTTTCGTCAGATCCGTGCTTCAGTCGGTGAGTCACTACTCATCGTTCGATGCGGAACCTAATCTTGTGTCCAGCACATTCGAGCTCAGTGTTTATGTGCGGAGAGAATTGATACGACAACGAATTGGCCAGCTGCTCGGAGAATCTGTCCTGAAGCATCCAGCTGTACGAGCTCGTGCCGTGCGTGTCGTAGTCGCGCAGATTCACCACAATGTGAGTGAACTCATCGGCTTGTAGCGATTCCTCTGACGCGCAACGCCCACTCATAGAACGGATCAGGATCTGGTGCTGCACTTAAGGCAGGCTTCGACTGCAGTGTCTCGTTAGTGCCTTACCCTGTCATTGCAAACTAGCTGATGCATCGCTGCCAGAATTGCTCACGACTTTTTCAAGGATGGCGAGCTGCAGAGTTACTCTTGGTATAGTCTGATGTTGCCTGGATGAGCAGACAAGCCATTGCCTTCGAGATGTAATTACACTTTGACTTGATGTTCAAGTTGTACTAGATCTACCAGCCGTACTGTGATGCGACTTCCCTTCTAAAAGGTGACAACGCTACTGTATAGACCGTCCCTTCACAAGATGTCATGACCAGACTTTACCGCGTCGCTGCCTATCCTCTTCGACACAAAGACGAGATGACAGCTTCTCTTCAATTGCAAGTGCTGGGCTATGCTTGCCTTCTCTTTCTGTCCTCACTCGTCGGCAGCCTGTCTTCGTGTAGCTTCCTACTCTGGCTCCTGCGCTGCGTTCAGCGTTACCTATCTGTACCACTGGTCAATGGCATTTCTCGTCGGTGCTCTGTCTTTTCTCTCCAGACAGAGAAATATTGTCAGAAGCATGAACACCTGGTCATCTGTCACTCTAGCCGACGGCAAGGTCGTGCGTCTGTATTGCAAACGAATTGTATATGCTGGATGAGCAGTCTTACAGATTTTTGGCTCGATCGCTTTTGGCTTCGCAACAGTCCACTTTGGTAAGACTGGTCCAGGAGGTGTCAACGAGGAGCTGGTAGATATCGCCAAAGCTGCTATCAAAGCTGTATGTTTGCTCGGAAACAGCTGCTTGACCCATACTGACGAATTCCCACCACAGGGTTATCGGTAGGCGCTACCAGGTGTGTGTTGCAGTGGATTCAGATCTCTTTCTCCTAGACACCTGGAGGGAGGTCCGTCAATGCAAAACAATGCGATTTTGAAGCTGATACTGCTTGACAGCCGAAGAATATCTGACAGAAAAATCTCAAGGTGTCGCTATCACAACATGTGGAGTACCTAGGAGCGAACTTCTCGTCACTACCAAGCTCAGCCTCCCGGAATTAGCCAAAGATGTCGAGGCGACTTTGAGAAGACAGCTAGACGACTTGCAGACCGATTATGTGGATCTCTATCTTCTGCACAGTCCTTTGCTAGGTGATATCGCTACTATGTGGAAGCAAATGGTCGATATTAAAAAAGCTTGGTCTGGCACGGTGAGCGCAACTCAATTCATACTACCTGAGTGCTGGTCGATACCTGCTTTTAGGTCGATTGGTGTCTCCAAATTTCGGCTCAGGCATCTCAAAGAGCTTCTAGCGACTTGCTCTGAGACGCCAGGTAAAGTCGATCATACGTATTGGCCAAACTCAGCTGACCTAAAGTAGTTATGAATCAAGTCGAGATTCATCCCTGTCAGCACGGTGCAGCTGAGAGTCTCAACATAGCTGATCTGATCCACAGACGTCATAGAAGATACGCAAGAGCTCATAGACTTCTGTCTGGCTCAAGACATCAAGCCTGCTGCTTATACATCAAGTGCTCCTATCGCTCGCTTTCCAGGTTAGTGACTGCCGACTGCCTTGGTTCAGCTCTGAACAGATATGCAGGCGGCCCTGTCGATGCTGTCGTTGAGCGAGTAGCCCTCGAGCTCTCGACTGCTTCTGGCAAATCTGTCACTTTGCACCAGGTGCTGCTCAAAGTTGGTCGTTGACCATATGTCTCCTGCCGCTTCTGATGTTCAATCATATAGTGGGCCCATGCTAAGGTACTTCAAAGTTAGCTCGTCGGTATGCTCTTCCTCACATTTCATGTAGGGAGCTGTCGTCGTGACCACTACAAGCAAGATTGAGCGCATTGAAGAGCAGCTTTCTACCGGGCCCTTTCCAGATCTGTCTGCCGAGCAAGTGCAGGCTATCCATGCTGCTGGCGTTGAAGGCGGCATCAAGCGGAAATACATGTAAGGATTCATCCGTCTGTGAGTATCGATCTCTGACAAGCAGAGCAGGCATGAAGTCATCTAGCTAGTAGCAGACTACGTGACAGTATCACACGCAAAAGGTGGTATGCTGATCTGCGAGTCTTTCTTTGGTCAAGATGCGAGAAAACGGAAGGATTTCAGACGATTGCAATGCATATATGACTGCTATTGCAGTGCTACCACTGGTCTTCTGCGCCTTGAACATCCTCGCCTTGCCTTCGTCCACCCGCCCTTCGGATGTTGCCCGAATTTCTCCATGATGTCTTGGAAGGGAGTGCAGCTCTCTTTCTCTCCATCACATCATTTTCAATATGGGAGCTTTAGATATCGTACCTGTCAGTATATGAGAACAGCATAGACGACGGGAGCTGACCACAGCGTCCCAGGCTGGCGTCATTACTGGTACTTGACTTTGTCATGCTCCGGGTGAATTGTAGCTGATGCAGGCGTTCGCCGTTGGACAGGCGAAAATGTGTAAGTGCCCACTATGCGCAAGGAGGACTCTGTCTCATGTTCCTGTACAGCAAGAAGCTCTTTGCTTATGCTAAGAAGGAAGGCGTGAGTCGCTACCTCCCCTTGCACGAGCGCGGCACTGATGCCCCATGGCTGTATAGTTTGCCATCCCTGTATGTGTCTGTGCAAGTAGGAAGTAGACATCTCATCTTATGCTCTGGTAATTTTAGGCTTTCGTGAGTCCGGTTGAGTTGCTTGTACGACAGCGCTTATGATCCTCTGTTAGAACGTCACCTCCTCCTCAACTGCTGTTGCCGCGCTCGAGGGAGCTCGGTAGGTTCTTTCGACAAATAAGCGGTGCTAGATCTGAGCGGTGCATACAGTGATGCCAAAGCACCTGTGATTCTCCAGATGTCTCAAGGAGGTCGGTGATAACCATGGAACAATCAGCATGCGCTGATTGTTCTCGGTTTCTTGACAGGCGCTGCTTTCTGGTAGGAGCCGGTCCACGCCAAGTGAGATGCATCGCTTAGACATGATATAGGGCCGGAAAGGGAGTCAAGAACCCTGCTGAGACACAAGCCGCTTCAGTCGCTGGCGCCGTAGCTGCAGCTCACTACATTCGGTACGCACAACTCCGAGAGTGCCGCTTTCCGCACTGACCTTGTGTCTCAGCGCTATCGCACCTGCATACGGCATGTAGGCTATTGCTCCACAGAGCCAAGCCTCAGACTGATCAATCGTAGCCCGGTCGTTGTCCACACCGATCACTGCGCAAAGAAGCTCCTACCTTGGTTCGATGGAATGCTCGAAGCCGACGAAGAATACTTTAAGAAGAATGGCGAGCCACTCTTCTCTTCTCACATGTTGGACTTGTCGGAAGAGTCGAAAGAAGAAAACATTGAGATTTGCGTGAAATACTTTAAGCGCATGGCCAAGATCGACCTTTGGCTCGAGATGGAGATTGGTATCACTGGTGGTGAGGAAGATGGCGTTGACAACACTGGCGTCGACAACGCTTCCCTGTACACTCAGCCCGAGGACATTTGGGACATTTACAAGGCTTTCAGTGAAGTCTCGGACATGTTCTCCATTGCCGCTGCTTTCGGTAATGTGCATGGTGTCTACAGTCAGTCCTTCATGTCTATACGTCCTGTATGTTGTTGATAATGACGGGCTGACAGAGCCCGGAAACGTTCGTCTTCACCCTGAACTGCTCGAGAAGCACCAGAAGTACGTCAAGCAGCAACTATCCGGCAAGGACGTGCCCAACTACCCTGTCTTCCTCGTCTTCCACGGTGGATCTGGATCCGCCAAAGAGGAAATTACCACTGCTGTCAAGAACGGCTGTGTCAAGATGAACGTTGTACGTTCCTTGAAGTTGTTTGCATTGCTGCGTGCTGAGATGACTTCGATGTATAGGACACTGACACTCAATGGGCGTACATGGAAGGGTTCAGAAACTGTGAGTGCACAAGATGATGTGCTTTACGCAAGCTCATCATCTGCGTCCGCGCACAGACTTCACCGACAAGAAGGACTTTGTCGCTACTCAAGTCGGCAACCCAGAAAAGGGACCTGATGCACCTAACAAGAAGTACTACGACCCAAGGTGAGCTCCCTTCCTTGCATGGCTATGACTATCTGATGTATTCTTACAGAGTATGGGTCCGTGAGGGTGAAGTAACCATGGTCAAGCGTGTCAAGGAGGCAATGAAGGACTTGCTGTACGTGCCCTCGTTTATTAGTCAAGTATTTGGCTCATTGATCCCGGGTTGTACAGCTGCGAGAACCGCTTGTAAATGTTTGTCGAAAGAAAGTGATGATGGGTAGCCGAGCTTGCAATGCGATTCGTCTACATCATTATTATTTTGGTCCCTTCTTCGGCGTGTCGCGTATGATGTAGAGCATCCCGAGAAAGACGCTTACGTGACACCGACACGCGTGCTGTGTTTACTTTTTGCGAATTCCATTTATGACAGGACCTCCTTTCGGTTCATCTAGCACATTCTCATTACAACCCACGACTAGCTTGGCGACTTCATTTGCGTTCGCTGCTTCGCCTCTTGTTCTCCGTTGACTAGTCTCCGAAAGGCCAAACAAACACTTTAACAGTCTCTTGCGCGCGCCTAAATTTCAAAACAATGCACGCTCAACGCCAATTGCCTCTTGCGCGGCAGCTCGTGCCAATCTACAACTTCCCTATACCGCTATCTACTGGCCTGTACTCGTCAATGCCTTCAGCTCCTATCAATTCGCGCTCTTCGTCCCCTTCGAGCTTCTCGACGCTTCCAGCTGCCCAAACATCAACACAAGATGCAGCACCAAGTCCTGCTGCAAGCGAGTCGTCCGACAATGGGCCGTACGGACTGGTCGACATCAGTACAATGGACGAAATGAAGGACACGAAAAAGCGCAGACGCACAACACCTCAAGAATTGGCTACCCTAGAGAACAATTTCCAGCAGAACCCTTTGCCTGACTTGCAACTACGGCAGACTATTGCCAAGAAGCTCAATATGACGCCTAGAGCGGTTCAGATTTGGTTTCAAGTCAGTGCTGGTCAAAACAGTGTCTGAGCGTCTCGCTAATGCTATGCATGTTGTAGAACCGTAGACAGAAAGAGAAGAAGCTACCAGTCAGCGATCGTGTTCTGGTCAAGCTACCGTGTCCTTCAGAATACAGCAAATACTCGTTACGCGACCTACCACCATTCTCTGATGTCGTACCGTCGCGTCCAGCATATACTGTCCCGGCTGGACTGATGCCACAAGCACAATCTTCACGACCGCAAGCTGATTCGCTCCAGCTGCCGTCCATAGCGACTCTGACGGTCAACCGACCATCTATCGCGCGCGCCAATTCAGCACCAGCATCAACCTCCTCTCTCTTCCCCTATCCTGCACACGACTCTCGGACTGTAACGGCCAGACGACCAGCTGAAGCTCCGTTAGCAACTCCAGCTCGTCCGACTATCCGTCGCCAGACCTCCCAACCTTACTCTACCAACGCAAACGGTCAAGCCTGTCTCCCACCTCTGAATCTAGCAGATCAGCATTCACCTAAATCAGTAGGACCCTTTGGACGCCCTGCTCCACTGAAACGCGCTCACTCAGTCTTCACCTATTCGCACATCTCTCGTCCTTCTTTCGACGACGAAGATGAATTCCCTTCACCCGGTAAAGTCAACGAACATTCACCCGGATCAGACGCTACGACCGCTCTAGTGCGCAAGAGGCAAAAGTTGATGCAAGAAGCTTCCTTCAGTCAGCTCAACACGTCTACTTCACCCTTTTTGTATGCCATGTCTTCTTCGCCTTCTTCTGGTGGCTTGAGCAAGGAGTGTGGCAAGTTGAGTTTAGGATTCTTGTTGAAGGCGGCTTGCGAGGTTGGGTCGAGTGAAAAGGCGGAAGAGATGGAAGTGTCTACCGATGATGAGGTCTTGCTTGATGCGAGGAAGAAGGGTGGCAGAGGTGATGAGAGCTTTAGCAGTATCGACAGTGCGGATGAGGCGGATGAGAGTCACAACGAGGCTGCTTTGTTGCTGGGTTTGATGAGCGGACGATGGAACCAGATGTGAGAAAAGCTTGGACGAGATTGGAAAGAAGGAAACGAAAGTCATTGGGAAATATCGGCAGTGAAGAATCACAGCACTCGAAGCATCTTTGTAATAGCATCAAGCATAAACCATTGCATGTGTCATCACCTTTTGGAGTTCAGATCATCTTTGCGCTTCAGACTGATCCTCGAAGGAGAAGACAAGCGAGCAGTTTGACTAGGAGAAAGAACGACAAGATGGAATGTCTTATAGTGGCACCAAAGTGAAAGGCAATATAAACAGTTTCATTTTTACGTATCACCACTTTTGACTGACCAGATTCCGCAAGTACATCAAGCACAACTTTCTCAACATTTCCAATAAGCGTTCCAATTACTGCACAAGTCTTCTTCTTCCTCTCTTCGAATCACCAAGCTGGACTTGACCAACTGCCGAGCGCTGATGGCAATCTAGGCGTGCTGAAAGTGCCAGGTGTCTGCGGCCAATTGGAGAATGGGTGACTCTTACTTTCGCTGAGTCGCTCGAGCTCTGATCCGACAGTATCGTAAGGGTCGCTAAAAGACGTGTTCCAAGCATAGTGACCCATTGGCGATCCAGGTGGTTTGCCAGGAGACGTTGCGTATGGTCGACAACCAGGTGGTCCAGGTGTACCTTGCATGAATTGCAAAGCGCGAGAAGCTTCACGAGCTTGTGGGTTGGGTGCTGATCCCCCTCTGGTCGATGATGGGACAACTGGTGTTTGCATCGTCTCATCGACTGCTTTTGCGTCTGCTGCGGCTGGAGCTGAAGTTCCACGGGTTGCTGGCATTCCTTCGTCATCGCCTCGCATTGTATCATCCTCTTCTCCATCATCCCCTCGGATATTGCTGGTTTGCATCGGCGAAGCTACCGGATTGTGGTTGCCGCGCAGTGAAGAGACAGGCGACTGTGTGACTGCGCTAAACATGTTGTAAGCTGGTCCACCAAATTCAGCAGCTGAAACTTCTGGAGAGCGGAAAGTGTTCAATGGGGTACCGCCTTGACGAATCTGAACAGGAGGAAGAAAGCCGGAGTAGCTTGGTGGGGGAGGAGTAGCGTCTCGAACAGGCATACCAGCAGACACAGCAGGGACAGGCGAAGCGAGCAAAGCAGCTGCCAGTTCCTGGTGAGAAGGAAGATCATCATCTCGGCTGAAAATGGCTGATGCACTCGCGCTGCCCAGCTTTGGCGAACCAAGGACATGCCTCTTGATTGGTTCGACAGCTTCATTGCGGTTCGGTAGCTGAAACTCTTGAACAGCATTTTGAGTGTCTCGCATGGTCGAATGACGTCGGCGATGGCTTCGGCGAACAGGTGCAGGTGGTTGCAAAGGAATGTCAATATCGTCCGCTTCTTCCGCTTCATACGTCTCTTCCGCTCGTGTCGTTTTGGGCTCGGGCTCGACAAAAGTAGTCTGCGAGCTGGAAGCCGAAGGCGGCTGAGACAGAAGGGATGCGTCTCGTTTCTGCCTCTTCTTAGGCGGAGCTGTAGACACATAGGACGTGTCGCTCTGAATACTGCCGGTTTCAGAAGGTGCTGGAGAAGGTGCCGCAGAAGCTGATTCGCCCGGAGGGGCAAGCTGACTCGTTGAAGCAGTACTTGGGACTTTGGCGTTTGCTTTTGCTTTTGGTGCAGCTTTGGATTTTCTCGCTCCACCCTTTTTGACAAATCCACCATTGTGAAATTGCTCCTCGCAACCTGGAACGACCGTCCACAAAGCTCCTTTTCCTGGTTGACTGGCATCTCGAGGAGTCTTCATGAAACACTCGTTGAGCGAGAGGTTATGACGGATCGAATTTTGCCAGCCTGCATCTTCTTTCTTGTAGTATGCATAGTTGTCGATAATGTAAGTGTAGATGTCGTTCAACGAGATGCGCTTGTCAGGTGCATTGAAGATAGCTTGACCAATCAGCGCGGCGTCTATAATAGATGATGAGCATATTAAAGAATAGCAGAAATAAAGGACGAACAGCTATAAGGTGGTTTGCCTGAACGGTCCCTTTTGGTAGTCTTTGCGCCATCTGCCTTCTTTCCACCCTTCTTCTTGGGTGCCGACTGTTCGTTGACACTGCCATTGAGGCTGGGCGTTGGAGCTCTACTTGAAACAGAAGTCGCCAAGGTGGTATACGAACCTTGTTCGGAGCTCTGAGACGATCGCATTGACGGATCCAAAGAGACTTGAGAAGCGCCCAAACCAGGTTGAGCGAATCGTTGTCCGTTTGCCCAATCGTCCGCTTCTTGATGAGACATGGCTGAAGGAGCTGGACTGATCCCTCTCCGCCCAAGTTCAGGGTCAATGACTTCGTACATGTTGTTGTTCATAGGCGCTTGCTGTGCATAGTAATGCTGTTGTACAGGAGCGTACGATTGAGGTAAAGGCTGGTATTGAGGCATTGAACTGAAATTCTCCGTTTGTTGACCGGCCGCTGCTGCTGCGAAAAATGCTCGAAATTCTGGAGCTGCTGGTTGAGACGGTGGACCAGCTTGAGCAGACTGTGAAAAGGCAATTCATGAGACAGCTGCGCGGGCCAGCATCACATTGAGCGAACCTGAGAAGGAGACGCATTGTCTGATCGCTTTTCACTCAATTCTGCCGAGCTTCCAGCACCACCACCAAGCAAGCGTTCCATTGCACCTCTACTCGATCCATTCAGAGCTTGGGCCGAGGCTGGACTGCTAGACTCTTCAAGCATCCCGCTTCTTCGGGTGTTTGTTGCGGACTGTTGATCTGTCGCTGAAGCGCCATCGAATTGCATACCGAGACCAAGAAGCTCATGAGCAGCATTACGAGTGTCGTCTGAAACAAGGTTTGGTTCACCGCGATTTGGGGCGCGAAGCGGTGTTAGGCCTTCTTGACTTCTCTTGCGCTTCATTCTGTTTGCTTCTTCCTTGAGTGGAGTTGATCCGTTGGTAGGCATAGGTGATACGCTGCGATGCGCAACTTGTCCGTGCGGGTGCAACATGTCGATCACGGTTTTGTGTGCTCGAGCGTAGTTTTCTTGTGCAATCTCTTTCGTGGGCTGTTGATGAGCAGGCGGAGTCAATACAGGTGGTGAGGAAGAGCTAGCTTGTTGATCGTGTTGTACAAGTTGCGGTACAGGTGAAGAGTTTGACCGCAAGGGCGTCTGATTCATGCTCCAACTCGCCGGTTGAAGATATTGATCGATTGGTCGATTCGGATAGGCTAGAGGGATAGAATTGATACTAGCGATGCGTTGATAGAAAGAGTTCAAGTCGGTAAGGTTGCTGACTCCGGATGGTACTTCGAGTCCACTCTGCTCGACTTGATGCAGGAAAGAGTTGAGAAAGGCCTCAAAGTAACTATCGACGAAAGCCATGTCGGCGGTCAGGCTTGCGTTCGACGACAGAAATGCTTCCGGAACAAGAGGAAAAGAGAATAACAAAGAAATAGAGCGGGCCAAACTTACCAGGCAACGTCTCGAGTCCAGCTGAGATGTCAAATCTTTTAAACAGGACCGATGCATGCCTGTATAAACCGGAATAGCAGGTCAGCCGCAATCGGAGGAGGGGCAGTTGGACGACCAAAGAGACTCACACCAACGGATCCAGCCCAACTTGTGCTTGAGAAGGCTATGGCGAGGTCCAGTCAGACGCCCGTCCGTCCCTCTGTGCAGGCTCTGGTACTCACTTTTGTCTGATGGGGATTGCCTCGTCTCTGCGAAGGCAAAGTTCCAAAACAAAACAATTGCTTCGGCTGTGTCTTCCGGAGGCCCTGTCGAGCCTTCTCGAGCAAGGGCTCATCTCACGAGAGCCTGCGACCCACGTTAAGCACACTAGTAAGTATCCCTACGGATCTGCCAGCTTTCCCATTCCCACACTTTCATTCACCCTCATTTTTGGGCGTCGACCGCGTCATTAACCACCCGCGTCTTTCGTTCGGGCTCATCATGCCAGCGGAGCAAGATCCAGCCAAGTTGATTCGCAGCAAGACCTTTGCTCAATCCTACAAAGCGGTTTGTTCACACTCTGTGAAATGTCAACGGTTAATGACGTGTTGGAATGGTATAGCTCGCGGGAACACAAAGGGCTGTCGTATGGCTTGGATTGGGCGCATTCGCTTGGTCAGCGTTGTGGGCTAATGACCAGCTAGAAGCTAGGTGGAAGAAACAGGCTGCTGTTGAACCTGCTGAAAAGGGTAAGCTCAATGCAAGACTTTATCCGCAGCAGTGTCTCAAGAATTGCAATCAGCTTGATGAGGAGCTCTGTAATATGATGTGTTCTGCACTGCTTTGGTTCCTTTTCACTATTCCCGCTTCTTCTTGCTTGCAAGCTTTCTCATCTACCCGAGCTCTCCGTGACATCGTTGCCGTCGAGCGATCTAGCACACATCTTGCCATGTTTGGGCTCCTTGCTACTGCCTTGTGTACACGCCTTTTCCGGCTCGCTTTTCGCAATCATCATCCGTCGCAGCCTTGGAAGGCCAAGACCAGGTTAAGCAGGTCAACATGATGCGAATTGCAAGCCAGATGCACATTCTCCTCTTGTGCATCGAAATCCGACCAGGTTTTGTTTGCAAAAGCGTCATATCACAAGGAGTCGAACACATCTCGCTTTGATTACTTTCATCTAACGCTATACACATGCACCAACGCAAGCAACATCAGTGCTCTGAGCCATATTGACACCCTTGTCCTCTCGACGGCACCATTCTCTGCCATGACCATGTCTCCTTTCACCGAATCATCTTCAATTGGCTCAGAGTAGATCTGAGCTGCTCCTTTTGTGCTCGTCGCTCTGTCTATGTCGAAAGTAGTGCTCAGTGCTCTATCTTCTTCTGATTCCACCGCAGCGGAAGGAACTTGGCTGGCCGTAGCTTCATTTACTTCGTCCTCCTGACTGCGCAGCGGCACTGGAGCTTCTACAACTTTCACCACAACAGCATTGCCCATCGTTTCTGCATGCACGCCATCTGATGTCGGGTTCGAGATGGGCGGCTTAGTGTGCCTAGGAGATATGAAACTGATGCAACACAACAATGCAGACGGCACTCACTTAGCATACTTTGGAATTCCATCCTCAAAGGCGCAAGTACGTCCAAAGAGAGTTGCAGGCTGAAACAGATTCAATCCCTCTAGGTAATTGAATTGATGTGTCATCTTGTCTCTCGCAAAGCCTTCAGGCATCTGTCCCTTGAACAAGGAGTAGATCATGAGGATACCAGCTTGTGCAAAGGCCTGTCAATGACCGTATCGGCCGACAGCACGAATCGTGCAGGAGCCTCGCTGACCTCTGCGTTGCTCATTTTCGAATATGGGTCAGCGACAAAGGCATCAGCGCTGATCGCTTGTTCCCATTCTGTATCACTGGAGTAATCGGCGGCGTGTAAAGACTCGTGAAATAGCATGTTGCCTGATGCCGGTTCAGCGTTCAACCAAAGCCAAACGGTTCTGTCACTATCCGCAGAGCAAAGGTCAGGTCGCATCTAATTATTCGAAGCCAGCTGACCCTGGATAAGTGAGCCCATGTGACGTGCCTTGCGTAGGATAGATATTCGTCTGATTGACCATACGGCGTACGCCTATTGGGACTCTGGCAAAGTCTGCGGTAAGCGATTCTGGCGAAAACGGAGCACTGTCGCAATGGCAATATCGCCAAGTATCGTCGCAGTCGTCAAATCGCTGGTCGTGGGCCAGCATCTTGCCTGGACAGTCGTGCTTGCCATCATCATTCATTCGATTCGGGCATTCGGCTGATTTCTCTGGCACAGGGATCAGAGCATTGCCAGCCATGGGTAGTAATTGGCGCAAGCTGAAAGCAAAGAAATTCTCTTGCTGATAGCCCTTGGCTGCCCATTTGGCTTCTTTTCCTTCGCTCTGGAGCAGAATAAGAGAGAAGACGCTGAAAAGCAACAGGAACTCCATGCTGCTCAGCGAAGAAAAAGAAGAGGGGGATGAGAATCAGCAGAGGTCAGCCGGTCAGAAGATGTCATCCAAAAAATTACTTCCGAAGATCAACAGCATGTCCGAATGCGGACACTGCTGGTGTGCCCGCTAAGACGAGCTGAATGACTGCCCTCGATGTATCATAGCACGGGGCAAGTCGCGACGAACACGAAAAATGAGGCGAAAAGACTAGATGGCCGTCTTTTCACTTTTTGAAAAGGCTTAAACAGTTTGAAATTCAATGGATGCGGTATCAAAGTGTTGGTAATATGTACGACTGGAACTGCGTCGGGATCAGCTACTTGCAAGTGTCAGAAGTGGGCGAGCTACCTTAACGATGTCACGAAGACTGCCGTGTGATGTTTGCATGCTTCTTGGCTTCTTGCATCAACGGCTGCATACCTATTCAGTAAAGCCCGACAGTCTACTGGTCAAGCTTACTGCAAAGAACTTGAGGAAAGGTCCAAAATTAGCACATGGAAACTTTCAGCAAAAGAGCGTATACCTTTTTGAAGACTTTCCCACTAAGGTTTACGTCAGTGCGTGCTAGACTGGGAACAGGAACAACGTACTCTGGAGCTGAAGCCAACGCAGCTAGAAATTCCTGTCCCTTCGCAGGAGGATAGCCAACAGCAGGAAAGGTGACGTTAATCATTTGCTGTCTGAACTCGTCGCCTCGCTTTTGTTCTAGGGTCTTGAGAAGGTTTGCGATCTCGCCAAGTACCTAAGTGACACTCAGAGAAGCCTCGCTTCGGCAGCCAACGAGCCTACATTGAATGACTGGGCGTCACCATAGTCAAAGGACTTCTTGAGCGGTATCTGGAAGCAGAGCTGAAGTATCTGCTGATAGAAGAATTGTTCAAAGCCAGGAATAGTTTCCGCCGGAGGTGTCTTTCCGTTCGATGCTGGCGCTTCTATGGGCGGAATCCAGACTGAGGCTAGTTTTGTGAGCAAAAGCAAACCAGCTCGGGTGTCTGCCGGGAATTCATGTGATGTAGTGTAATGCAAAATGCTGTTGATGAAGTTTTCGAAGTAAGGCTTGTTAGCTGCCACAACTTCGTCAGACTATTGAAGAGATGTAGACGGACAGACACTGACTTTCTGTAAGAAAGATGCCTTGCATGTTGGCGTTGAAAACGGCCATGATGATGTTGAAATAAGCACGACGAAGTTCCGAATGTTGGAAAGCTTCATCAGTGCCTTGGGGTGTTGATTCCAGATGTAGGTATACACGAGCGAAAATTTGGTATATGATAGCGTTTAATAAAGGTATGCACTCCTCCTGACACTCAATCAGCATGTTAATACACGCTCAAAGTCGGGACTTACCTTGTACTTGTTGATCATGAGCGAAAGGAAAGGTAGAAAGTCGATGAGCTCTTGCGATTTCATTTGACCAATCAAGCATTCGATGAGCGGCTCGATGTAAGGCAGCACACTTTTGCCCAGAGTAGAAACGATAATCTTGAAAGCTCCGAGAGCCTGAACGAACACGTCAGTACAGCTCGATGTCAGCAGGATACACCTACGGCTTCTCGGATGATCAGCACTCCTCTCATCTGTTTGAGAGCATCTATGATGGACTGAGTTGCTGCTTTGAAGATTTCAACCCATTGGCCATTAGCCGGCGCTGCGGTAGCTGAAAGGACAGGAAAGCCTTTCGCGAGATTGCCAACAGCGAGAATGTAGTGATGTAGTCGAAGAACGGATTGCAGATCTTCTACCGACGAAATGGTTGTCCGGATGTTGGCTTTGACGCCGGACAATAATTGGTCCATCAAGACCTACTCGACTTGTCAAAACAGCCTCCACAGAGTCAGCGATACTGACCTGAAGAATAGCAGCCTGTTCTGTGGGAGATCGCTGCATGCTGCTGACCAGCGTGCCGACGCATTCGAAAAGGTAGAGCTGACTGTCAAAGCGACTTGCCCCATGGGCTGCCTTGACCAGTGGGTCGCCTTCTGTCGAATCAGCTTGCGGAAGTGGTTCTATCTCGATGACGAGTACGTCCTGTAGCAAGAGAACGCAAAATCAGCCAAAGAAGGCATCGTTGAGGAAATCTGCCTACCTGAATGGCATTAAGTATCTCCGTAATGAACTCAGCCGAGACGTTCTTCTGTATCTGATCCTTGGCATAGAAGATGAAGCGGTGGAACAGGTAAAAGCAGCGCCCTCGAGCAGCTTTCGATTCTTGGTGCAGACCTCTGCATATGTAAGCGCGAATAAGCGTTGCAGTGCGCCTGTCCGATAACCCTTACCTTTGATCCAAGAACGCTTGAATGACAGTTGGGATAGGCGCAGGATTGATAAGGAAGAAATCATGGTATCGGACAATACATTCAAAGTATTGAAGCGGGACAGAAGGATGAGGGAAGCTCGAAATGGAGGATTGAGTAGTGCGCAGAACGAGTTCACCGAGCGTTGAGAGCGGGTATTGCGCAAGCTGAGCGAGCTCCTCTGCTGATGTGCCGGAATTGCGCTTCTTGCTTGTGCCTGCTGACAGAACGACGAATGAAAGAGGTACGACACCATTACCTGGAGAATATTAGCTAAACCTATGAGGAAGAAAGCGAATTCACCCTTCATCGCCTCGCCATACAGATACAATACATAGAGAACCAGCTCAACTTGCTGCCAGGAGAGATTGGACGTGTTGCCAGCATCCAGGGCATCCAACACACCGCCGATCAGAGCCTTGACGTTGGCATTGAATAAGTCTTCGCTTAACACCGCAATTGCATCAAAGAGCGTCTTCAGGTTCTTGCGCATCTCGGCGAACTGAACGGCCTCTTCGTCATCTTCATCGCCGCCCCATTCTTCTTCTGTTGCATATTGCATCTTGCGGATGACGACTTGGAAGAGCATGTTCAGAAAGTTGGTCTTTTCTTCCGTCATATGACCAGCATTGTCCTTTTTTTTTTCCTTCTTGAACAAGCTCAACATGCTTCCCGCCATGGGCACTACCGCCGATGCAGTATCATCATACTCATCGCTCAAGAAGCCCAACAAGAGATCTTGCAAACTCATCAACAGCGCTCTCGCTTCACTTCTTTCTCCTTCGCTCAAAGCACCATCTTCTGCAATCTTTGCCAATTCTCCACCAACGACATTCAACAATTTCGCCAACTGTTCCCTGAAATGCTCTTCCTCTTCTGAACCCTTTTTCGGTAAAGCACCAACCATTTCAGTCAAGACAGAATGCAGGTTCAGGAATTGGATGAGCTTCAATTTATCACCGCTTGGCATGCCTTTGGCACAGGTCTCGATCAGACAATCCGCCACTGCTGTTCTTACATTCATCGAAGGTAGTTGTAGCGCTTGATACAAGACGGGAATGGACTCTGGTGAAATGATGAGGTTGATATCGATCCAAGAAACAAAGTCTCCTAGGGCTTTGATGGATGATTCGACTAGATCAGAATAAGTTCGGTCGGTAGCTGCTGGTGCTAGACATTCGGATAAGATGGAGAATAGCGTCAAGGCGATTTTAGGTGCGTCTCGTTCTCGGATAACATCGCGCATGATGCCATCTTTTGAAATGCGATTGAAAGGTCGGTTGAGTCGTAGACCGGTATCGGATAGCTCGGTGCTGATTTCGTGCAAGAGACGAAGGTAGAGATCTGCTGTTCGTGGGTTGAGAGGTTGTTCTGGTCCTGGTCGAAGTAAGGAGGAGAACGAGGTAAAGAAGTCGGGCCAGGTGGACTGGTAAGTCTGGTAGAAGAGCAGGAAGAGTGTTCGGCTGATTTTGTTCTTTAGATCTATCTGACTGTGAGCATATGTTGGGCTGGGGAAAGAGTGAAAGCAGCATACAGACGTTGGTACCTTCTGCCTGACCGTTCAGGAATTCCCTCTGGACATAGTCGAACAAGCTGCTCTGTAGACTCGAGGTTGCTTGTTGATCCAAATGTGGAGACCTTTGCGTGCGCAAAGCAAGGGGAATTGATGGAAAAGACAGAGCAGAGCATCAAAGACAGAAACAGAGAGGGAGAAGGGAGAGGGAGAGAAGAAGAGAAAGCAGCATGAATACGTGATTGTCGGAAACTGGTACAGCATGGCTTTGACTCACCCATCATTGCCCAAAGCTTCATCTACCACTTGCAAGCAAAAGAGCCTAGCTTCGCCAGGATACGCGTCTGCACCATTAGCGAGAAACAATTTCAAGCATTCTGCATAAGTTTCCAGTGGGCGAGACTTGATTTGTTCAAGAAAAGTGTAAGCTTCCTGTCTTTGCTGTTGTGTAGAGTCACCGGCCAGTGCTAAAGAGACGGCTGAAGCAATAGACGCTTGCGGGCTCGACATCGTTGCTTGGTGTATAGAAATATATTCTTGACGAGCAGCAGTCACCCTCCTCAAGAACTTTGCTAGACTTCAAATACCTTGCTACAAGTGACGACCGTCGTCCCTTTCCACGTTTGGTACAAAGACAAGATGCAATCCAGGATAGAGGAGCAGCGTGAAGGACACAGCAAATATTCTCATCTCAATGCCGAGCTGGTCACTTCGCTCGCTTCAGCACCAGCTGTAGCCGTGTCTACGCACCGAGAACGCCTAGACCACGCCCATAGGTCTTCACATCTGTTGAACAAAGTTACAGACACTGCAAAAGACCTCTCGCTCTCTTACGATGATCACGTCTCTCGAGTGAATGAAATTGAAGCTCTAGCCGGTTCAGGCGTCAAAGGAAACGAAGTGACTGAATTTTACACTCGTTTAGCACATTTGAAAGATTGGCACCGTCGGCATCCTCAGCCACCCATCTCTGCCTCTAGCCAGCTAGACCTTGGTCAAGATTGGGCAGAACTAGAAGGCGCAGGGGTCACGGATGGGAAAGATTACCTGGACCGTCTTTTCAGCGGTGAAGAAGCTCTAGGAAGATACTACGACCTCAACACCTTGCATACCATGTTTACCAACTTGCCTGGCGCTCAACGACAACTCGCTTACCTCTCCTTTTTGGATCAGTTTGATCAATTCGACGTTATTGCAAAACAGCGGAAAATGCACGGCGAAAAATACAAGCAATACCTCGACGCTCTGTTCGCCTACTTGATGGACTTTGCGAAAAGAGCTTTTCCATTAGCAGATGTCAAGCTGCTGGTGGATAATGCGAGAACAGAATTCGCAGACCTATGGGAAAACAACAATGTGCCGCATTGGAAGCAGGAAGCCACAGAGAACGGGACTAGCTCAGAAGGGATCTGGTGTGCTGCTTGTGCGTGAACAAGGTCCTTTTCAGTCTTTTTGGGTGTTAGTGACATTGGGCGACGCACAGGCCAAAAGATGTATAGCAAACAAACAGTCTACAACGCTCATTTGACTTCAAAGAAACATCTTAAAGCCTCTGCCAACACTGGCGATTCGACACCACAACCCTCATCTTCCGCTGCAACAGTCACCGGCAAAGATAAAGAGCGCAACCGAGAAAAACACCTCGCTCTTCAAGAACACCTCATCACCACGCTCCTCACTTCTCCATCCTCTCCTCTTCTTCCCATCCGAGGGGAGACGAAATCCAATGTTGAACGAAGAGCTTCTTTGACCGACAGAGAGCGAGCTCAGGAATTAGAAGATCTAGAAAGAAGGGAAGCGGAAGAAGCTGCTGAAGCTGCTGCTGGTGGTGGCAAGGAGAAAAAGAAGGATGAGTTTGTTGATGAGCGGGAAGAGGAGGAAAAGCTTTACAACCCGTTGAAATTGCCGCTTGGTTGGGATGGGAAACCTATTCCTTATGTCAGTGATTGCTTCCACTGTTGCATTACTGTGCTGACGGACGAGATCAATGGCAGTGGCTATACAAACTTCATGGTCTCGGTGTGGAATACTCATGCGAGATTTGTTCTGGTAGAAGCTGTTCGATCTTTGCCCATATACTTTCGGCTTTAGCTGATAGTTGTATGCCACCGACGAACAGACAATGGCCGAAAGAACTTTGAACGTCATTTTCAAGAAGCCAACCATACTTTTGGCATGAAAGCATTAGGTTTGCCTAACACCAAGCACTTCCACGAAATTACAAAGATTGAGGATGCAATTGCTCGTGAGCCCACTTCAACACCTTCACATAGTGTGCTTCTGACTCGCTTGTGCGCAGTGGCTGAACGACTAAAGGCTGAAGGCAAGCAAGAGATTTTCCGAGCTGAAGAGATGGAAGAGCTAGAGGATGAAGAAGGCAACGTGTACAACCGAAAAGTGTACAACGACTTGAAGACACAAGGTCTTCTATAGCGGGAACATGTAGTATACAAAATGTACTTCATTGCAACTTGATCGTGCCATTCGGAAGTATTTTGGCTTGCCAACCGGTTTTCAACCATCCTTCGCCCAACACAAGCCCATCGAATTCTTTGCTCGGCTTAACCATGCCCGGTCCATCGACTAACAACTCGCCAACCATCTCCTCCTCGTCCTGTAACACGACTTTGACCTGAACATTGATTACCGGAGGACCAACATGCATCCCTTCATTCCCTTTTGCAAGCGCTTGGAAATCATGCATAAGACTAGCTGTGAATGGAGAAGGTGACATCCAGCTCTTGGTCCCATGCACTGTTGGACCTAATAAAACCCTAGCTGCATCCACTTGGTTCTGCGTCAACACTTCGCTGGGTCCATCCGCGAATGCCACCACCGCTCGAAGGTTGGCGTGGCGTAATTTCGACAAAGGCGAGAAAGACGCATCCCATATAGCGTGCTTTGCTAGAATCCCATCGCGTAAGGAATTCAGTTTGTTAGACCAGATTTGGTTGTGGGTCCAGGCGTTTGTTGAGCGTTGAAGATCAGCCGAGAGATGCTTGATGATCTGTGCAAGCGAGATAGTGGGGACGAAGAGACATGTTGGCTTGATACTTTGAATAGTGCGAAGCGTTTCTGCTAGTTCGGAAGTCGTCCGCGAGGTGAGTGCCGATTTGGTTAGAAGGGAAGAGAGATAGATGCTGAGTCCGAATGGAGAGAGGACGGAGTAAAAGGAAAGAATGTGGTCTTTTGCTGCGAATTTGTAATGGTTTGAAGCTGTAAGGAGTTGCGAGACTGCATGAGCTGAAGCTGTCAAGCTCTGTCACTGCTATCAGCTTTATCTCATTCCGATGAGACGGCACCAACCTGATTGGTCAGATCTAGCAGAACAGGTTTCCCATTAGGCGGCATAACAGCAGCTTGAATGACCACAGCTCTAGGCTCCACGGGGAAATCCGTCACTCCCTCACTACTCTCCGACATACTGGATAGCGTAACGGCTTTCCCATTGGCCACAGAGTCCACAGAGATGAGCTTGACATCCGGTAAAGACATTGTGCTAAAGTATTTCGAGGAAGAGATAATTGCTACCAGAGGTTTGCTGATTTGGTTCAATAGAGATAGAAGAGCTTCCACAAACGAAGGCTGAAGAAGGACGAGTTGTAATCCTTCTACGCATACAGCTGCAGCAACCAAGTCTTGCGCGACTGCGTGACGCTTCAGTCATACCTTTGATATCTAAGAGGGAGAAACACACCTTTCTCATCATCCAGACACAAGAGAACAGCTCCCGGATGTTCCTTTGACACACCCAAACTCTTGAGCTTCCTAACCAGCCCTTCATCCGGCTTGACTATATGTTTCACGCCCTTGACAGAACCCTGACTACTCGCTACCAATAATCCAGACGTAGCCAGCGCATTGGTCCATACGGCGCTTTCGCCTCTATTGCGAACTTTGGCTGATTCACCTTGTCGACCTAGAAGTATCGGGTGCGCTAATGGAGACGCAGGTCGTAGGAGCACGTGGAGTAGGAATAAACCGATAGTGCCTATGAGTAAGGCTACTGTCACACTGTCTGCTTGAAGGGAAGCCATCGTCGTGAGGGGATAGAGAATGGCCGAAGCGCGAAACTCTCGGTGGGAGGAGTGGGTCATTAGTTTTGGCAGCACACGGGTCTAGATATGTTCATTTGTGCTATGCAATTAGTGCTGTTTACTACTACTACTTGATCAGTGACTTGTCTTTCCGCTCTTCTTTTACTTTTCGACCATGCATAACCAATCCTCGCTATCTCCCTCGCTGAAGGTCCCTCGCTCACTACAACGTCTTTCCTCTCCCAAACTTCTTCTCCCACCTTTCCTCTCTATCCGCCTCTGTCAAGTGTTTGGCCGCCTTCCAAAACTGAACACAACTAATGACCTGCTTGCCAAAACAAATCGGGAACGACACGACAGCAATGACTTGAGGCCAAGTGATTCTTCCAATGCAATACCACACATTCAAAGGAACGGCGTGTCGGACTGTGGGAGGTAGGAAAGACATGAGTCGGGGGACGGAAATGCCGATCGGGGTGAGGTAGAATTTCATTAGGTATAAAGCGACGAAAAAAGCTTCGTTACCGAAACAGAAGAGGAAGAGGGTGGCCTAGTGGATGAAGGTCAGTGAATGAATGAGCGGCGACGAGTTGGAAAAGCTCACATTGTTGGTGTAATACGAATTGAGAATCCTCGAATGGTTCTTTGAGACTGATTTGTGCGACTTGCTACCAGCAACGAGTGATCTGTCAGGCCACACGAGCAGTCATCAGATATTACTCTGGAAACGACCAGTATGAACTGACGAATACATATGAATATAATGACTTGAGAAATCCAAAGTGATCAACGCTTGAAACCCAAGCGCATATTTCGGGTACGCCGACGACAAGAAACAAAGCAAACATGACGTGGTGCATCTATCAGTGACCATATCCAACACGCCTCCAAATTTGCTTGATTGGCCTAGAGCACGTGCAGCTTGACCATCTACTGCGTCGAGGAGTTGGGAGATGGTGTAGAGGAGCGTGCAGTATTTTGGGTGATAGGACATGAAACTTAGTGATACGGCTGCGAGAATGACGCGGGTGTATCCTATTCAGCGCAACGAGATGTTAGAATTCTCCTTCTTACGGATAGAGCGTAGGAGCTCACCTATGAGATTTGGCACAAAGAGGAAAACATTCTCGTCCGCTGCTCGAGCGAAGTGCATGAGCATCTCTCATCTATCCGGATCAGGGCTAAACGCACTCTTTGGCTTTTCAACATGATCATCTGAATCATTCACAGCAGCTTGCACTTCTACACGACAACAGTCAAGGGTCAGCAATTTCTTCAAACCACGCAGCTCGACGCAAACTGACCATTCGACCCTCGGCCGCTGCGTTTCTTCATCTCTGGTGAATGGCAAGACGGTGTATAGTTGAACAGGCAGGGTATTGAGCAAAGACAGCAGCCCGGATTGGGGAGATCACCTCGCTGTCTAAAGTTGAGCTGCGCGCTCAAACAAATGGAGGAGTTAGCGTTCGAAGATGATTTGCTGTCTGCTACTCAGGTGAGTCTCTGTCCTCTGTTTCCAGAGACGAGACGTTGATCTGTGCTGCGAACAAGTCGACATTTGTTATACCTCGCATCTCACTAGAAGATGATATGGACCAAGGTGAGTTCTCTCTCTACTGTGCCACGCCTCCGTGCTTATAAAGGCGTAGACATCAGTCCTGCTGAACGCGAAATGCAACTGCGACAAGAATTGTTTGATGCTGCTTGGACGGAATGTTCAGGTCATATAGAGGTAGCTTTCTCCCCCTTACTCTCCTCCTCTTCCTTCTTTATCGTCTTCTTCTCTCTCACTCGCTCGATCTCTAAAGCCCATTCTCTAGGACATCTTATCGAAACAACGTTCAGCAGGCCTAGACGAACTCTATACTTTTATCCACACACTTGATAGAGAATCTTATGGTCTTGTACAACGAGTGAGCAACAAGTCTCCTCTACCTTGTGCAGTAGTAGTCGGTATGTCTATTTGTTCCTCGCTCTTTGGCAAGGTGTATTGATCTGAGTAGATTCAAGCGGATCAAGAGCCGAGGGCATAGTCCAAGTCTTCTCAGAGCATGAGGAAAGGGAGGATATCGTCATCTCACTCTCTTCTCGAGATGGAAGCAACCTGAAAAGCTTGATCAAGAGCATTACGTCAAAGGTGATAGGCAGTATGGCTGATGAAGAGGTCCGTTTCCGCTCTCTTTGTTGGCTTGTCCAACTCACGGAGAATTGCCAATCGGACAGTCAGTCAAGAAGGCCGGCAAGAAAGCGAGCTTGATCTCAGCGGATGATATCAGCCTGCTCGAATTTTGGTACACGACTCAATACCCTTCGTCACCAGGTTGGTCTCTCCCTCTACACTCATGCACGACTGACAACTTGCGGTAGACAATGCGAACCTCATCCTCCTCTTCCAGCATTTCGAATCCTTCGACCCCGTCTTGATAAGCGATACGATCTACCTACTTTCTTCCCTCGCAATCCCAATCACTTTGATCTTTCACGTCGCTACTTCCTTAGACGCTATCAAATCATTACCCTTCTCAGCTCGGAGTCTGTTACGACTGCAAACCTTTCAATTGGATAGAGGATTAGAGACTTTGACGGATCTGTTATGGGGATTATGTTTGGATCGGACGTTGCCCTTGGCTATTGGCGGGGAGGTGTTGAAAAGTTTAAAGAGCGGTTTTGTGGATAGGGAGAGGAGTATCGAATTAGTGGTCGATAAACTACATGTCAGCCGCCTTTCCCTTCTTCAGATTTTGGGCTGACGAGGAACAGTACCTCTACATGGATCACTACCTGTCTTTTCCAACTTCCATGGTTCAAGCCTCATCAGAACAACTAGCAACAATCTCGATTTTGAACCTCGCAAACCAGATTCGCTCTTTGCCCTCCTTTCAAAGTCACGTCGCGTCCATCTTATCAGCACGAGATTCATCGCAACTAGCTCAGATACAAGAATATATGACAGACGACAATTTGTTGTTATCAGCCGTGCGCGAGATGCAAACAAAGCGGAAAGAAGTGGAAGCGTCTCGAAGACAGACTGTACGCGTGTTTGAAGTGTTGCAGGGACAATGGAAAGCGAAGCGTATGACAAGAGTTGAGATACTCGAAGCGACGTTGGAAGGGTCTTTGAGGGAGAAAGCTGTAGAAAAGGCTGATTTACTCAAGTACGTCTTATCCTCTGCTCCAACACACAGGGAGTTGATTGGACTTGCAGGAAAGCGAGAGATGATGTCGTTATGGATTTCCTACTAGCAATCGAAGCGGAATTGTCCGATGATGCACAATGCGCCAATGTAGTCCAACAGCTCGCACCGGTCAAAGACAAGATGCAAGAACTACTCGATGGATTCGAGAGTGCTCGACATGGACGCCGCCATCTTGTCAACGGGAACGAGCTAGGCGGGACAATGCAGATTCCTGCTGATCGAGAGTTCACCAAGCTCGCTTCGAGTCTTGCTGGTGCTTTGAAAGGCTTGTTCGAGTGCGTCTGTTACCTTCAGCTGTTACAAAGCTAATGATCGTGACAGAGATCTGGGCCCACATACAGACCTGATCTTTCACGAGCTGTTTTACACGGACGAAGCTAACGTTTTACAACATGTACTTCCTGCCCTCCAGCTCAACTATATTAGCTTAACTCTGTATAGGCCTTCCACCCGAACATCACCCAGAACCTAAAGACTTCACTCTCTGAACCTCATCATCCAGATCCAGCCATTCGAGATGAACTCTTGCAAACAGACCTCGTCATCGGCTATTCCCTCTTCAAAGACGCTGGCAAGCTGATCAACCTGTCTGATTGGTATGACGCTTTCGCCGATGCCTTGAGGCGGACTTCTTCTGCTCCTTCGACTTCGACTTCTGCTTCCACCTCCACACCGAACAAAGGCAAGCGGAAACGCGCAGAGGTCGAAAAGACTGAAAAGGAGAAAGAAGCGCAAGAAAGATGCTTCCAAGCGCGATTCATTGTCCTAGTATCCGAATTGAATCGATACGGCTTCTTGACTGGTACCAAACGGAAAACAGAACATGTAGCTAGGGTTGTTTGGTAGTTGGATCTGATTTTGGTTCGCGCTTGGGTCGTTGACCTAGTAGACCGCCCATGAGTCGATTGTTCCGCCCATCGGTGTTGTTGATTCGGGCTCTGGGTCGTTCGCTTGCTTCTGCTTTCTGTGCTTGACCTGCATTGGCTGTTGGCACTGGTTCGACAGGGGTAGAAGGTGCAGGTTTGGCTTGAGCGGTTGAAGCAGCTCGAGAAGGCGCTTTCTTCTGCTGGGGTGGTTTGTTAGGCGGAAGTCCAGAAGATTTGCTCTCTGTTACTTGTTCCGACGCTTTAGACTGCTGCTGTTTGGGAGCTTTGGCTTTCGGCTTGTCCGATTCTGGTATAGGCCCTTTCGGCGGTCTGCGTTCTCGTTTCTTGTCGTCTGTTTTTGATGTTTCAGAGCCTATGGCTTGGTTTGCGGTAGTTTCGGAAGCTGGTTTAGAGGAATCGTAAAAGACGTGCTGCTTTGCTTTCGGCACTGGAGTAGCCGACCGACTGGCTTGCGCTGACCCAGGCTGCTTGCCTTTCCCTTTATTCTCTTTCGCATTCGACTCTTTCTGATGCCTCTCTTTTGCTTTCCCTGCCAATCCGCTAAGCTGTTGCATGGGAGGTTTCTTTCCACCACTAGACTGCGAAGGCTTTTGTTCCATGCTCTTCGGACCGGTAGGTGCATCTGCTGGTGCTTTGCTCTTTTGTATAATATGCGGCGCTTTGCTTCGTTGACCTTGGGATTTGAGGTGCTCGACTAACGGAGTGACTTGTTTTGGTCCTTCTGCTGATTTGAGCGATGGCTGAGCATTCGAAACACCAGCTGAAAAGATATGTGAGCATCTATGGACGATGAAGCAGCTTTGGTCTCACAGATGATAGTTCCGCTAGGTCCAGCTTCTTTCGTAGCCTCTTCCGCGGGTACTTTAACTGGATTGAGCGACTCCAAGAAAGCGATATACTCCGGTTCTGGGTATTGATAAATCAGACACTGCCTCCACAGCTGGTGAACAAGCACACCTTTCTCTATTGTGCCCTGCCTCGGATCTGGCTTGCACATCTTTGGTGTCTTTTGGAACGGAGCAAACTCGACAGAAGCTTGCGTTAGGTTGCCCTGCTTGTCTTGAAAGACATGATTGTTGTAATTGGCATGAAAGGAAACAAGATCTTCCAAAGACTCAAAGTTGACATAGGCGGTGGATGATCTGTTACCTTTCGACTTTGATTTCGTCAATTTGCCTGCATGATAGTCTCTCCAGTTGTAGCACGGCTTGCTTGCTTCTTGTGTGACCAGATAGGGCTCAGCAGAGGACCAGAAGATGGATTCTGGCAGATTGGCTGGCAAGTTGCGAATGACGACCTTGTGAGGCAGAGCGCCTGGTCCTTTCGAACTTGATAAGGCTTGATTGCTCATTATCGGCTTCTCTAGGTGGTATCAGCCTTGACGCGGATATCAAACAGGTTCAATCTGGTATCATGAGGTTGTTCGAGGTCAAGTCTCGTTGAGTACATAATCCGAGGTTATAGACATCTGCTACTATCATACGTGATGTTAACACAAGCATATCACCGCACCGAATTTAAGTCATTGCCAGCATGCTGATCGTCTCGCTCAAGCCCGAAAGGTTTCATCGGGCCAAAGCTATACCAGTCCAACAGCAAGACCAGGACTGGTCAGCTTGTAGCAGATGACTCGGCTACTTGACTATGAGCATCTAAGCAGCACGTATGTCAGATTGCGCAGCTGGACACCAGGAATAGAACAGACCTAGATTATAGCTCTTCATCTCCAGACCTAGTCCAAGCTTTGCGCCTCTCCAGCTACTCCTCCGCTACACTTTCGCTGTTTCTCAAGAGACTTTCGCTTTCCGCCGAAGGTGATTCGTCGTAGACAGTAGGTGTTTGGACAGTGTCGACGGATTGGTCTGGTGGCACAAGGAGGAGAGAAGCTACGGCACTCCCAGGATCGACAGAGACAGATGATGAGAAGCGGCTATCTGCCTGATGCGAAAGCGATCTGACATGAGCTGACGGGGACTCAGCAGATGCTTAACGGTGATTTAGATGATGAGCTTACAGACCAGATCTGCTACATGTTCATCGGTGACTGTGAAAGAAGGCTCAGCACAACTGAAGTGCAAGGTCCAAACGACTCACCCTCAATCAATTCCCGCAACAAGAGCCAAGTCGTCGAGAAGACTGGCCAACCTTGCTGAAGATAAGTCCATGCATAGGCGCTATATGTCGTCTGCAGCATTTCCAGTTCCGCTAAACCAGCTTGAAGCGCTTCCGTATCCGCAAACGATACAGCGTCAATTTGCCGATATTTGTCATGGATGGTATTGACGTAGTACTCTATCGCTCCAAATACAGGGACAGGCCAAACATGACCTGTGCGGTTAAAGCATGTCCAGACTTGATATTGCTGTCTGTCGACACGTTGGATGCTGGAGCAAGCCCTCTTCTGTAGTAATTGACAGTTATGGAAGCAGAAAGAGAACAGACATGAGCATCGCTTTGGCCTGTTGATCACTTTTGCAACCCTTTCTAGATCACCCAAGACGCTTCCGACATCAATGGACCAGCTGCCCAAAGATCTGATCCAGCGACTGCCAGAATTCGTTGACCGACATGTCAAAGCAGCAGAGAGGGACGATTGGCCAAGCCTCGTCAAAAATGACCGTTTCAAGGACCGCAGCAGCTCGTCAGATCCGGCTTCGGATGCGCTCAAACTCATAGTCTATCGGCGTTTGTTAGCGGAGCATCAGGAAACAATGGTCGCTTTGTGGAAGCGAGAGTTAGCGATTCAGATGGACGACAACCGCATGGACTTTGACCGAAACTTGCAACCGCTCTGTCTCTCTTAGCAATATACCTTCTTGTCTACCAATTCCAGTCGAGCGTTACCACAAGAAGACGCTGAAGTATCCCTGTGCTTGGCTCTATATGTCAATTTGGCGTATGTTTGCAAATGCATTGCCGGCAACGCGTTACCTAGTCATAATTGGCTGCACGTCCTGGTAGAATCGTTGGGTAGAAGACCGGGGATGGTAGATGCGTTGTTGGGAAAGTACAAGGATCGCCCGGATGTCATACAAGGCTGGTCGGGTTGGCTCACCATTTTCTGGATGTACGCGACCGCATCGAGGAACGAGCAACACCTTCGATCCGAAAGGGATAGTTTGGAACTCTGCTTTGTCCGAATAGCCATCCTCTTTCGATGGCCAGCCCCGAAAGAGAACATGAATCACATTCCTTCTGTGCTACGCGTCGATTTGGTCAAAGCACAGCGACAGCCTACTTCAGCCGAACGATTCGCTCTGATCTATGCCCATCCTGAGATCAAGGCCACAGTCGGTACTTGCGACTTTGGTTGTCAGAACTGTTTGGCCTATTTCTCGACTGATACGATAGAAAAGGCTCGGATGAGGTTGGATAAGAAGATACCCAAGTTCAGTTGCTGCAGTCTGTCCGTCGCATACCTATACTGACATTGAAGAGGATGCTGACTTTTTTCTTCTTTCGTATTGAACAGATGCAATATCTCCATGTACTGCTCTAGCGGTTGCCAAAAGCAAGATTGGGAATTCCATAAGGGGAAATGTGCAGGCAGGAGCAAGAAGAAGCAAACGAAGGGGGACTCGAGCAAGTAGGCAGGGCAAAGACAGCATGGTCACCAATCATCGATCAGTAATCACTGGCTTGAACTGAAGGCATCTTGGAAGAAGGCGCTGACGCTGTCCATCAATCGCTGTGAGGTATTCAATCGTGTATAGCATGTAGACAGAGCTGTATCAAATAATGACCGAACGAGACTGCCTTAAACCAAAGATCCCGATACTGGCTTTGCTGCTGGAGTGGGTAGCAGGGCGTAACTTGAGGCAAACTGAAGGTACCCGAGCTGAGTCGAAGCGCAAGAAGCGCAAGAAGCGCACTGGAGAAAGCGAAAGCAAAGACCGCAGATGCGGAAATGCGAGAAATGCAGTGCAGCGTTGCGCAATGGATATAGACTGGAATGGATACGCGACAAGACATTCAAGAAGATTCCGAAGACCTTGGCATGCCAGCTCCCGATATAAAAATATGCCCTAGCCAGAGCTTCTTGAGTTTCGTACTTGCCGAGCATCATCGCTTTGTAGCTTTCCGCATAGTTGCATTCACATCTTCGGAAGCACGATAGACACCTGAACTTTGAGCAAATCTTCATGACTTTGCGCACTGGTCTGATGCCTGGCACGGTATCCAGCTGCTCGATGTTAGCGCGGAGCAGTCCCAGATGGCAGATGCTTACAAGGTTAGAAGCAATGTACTCTGGATAGAGATCAGCATGAGAAGAATGTAAAGTAAGGTACACTTACTTGAGCAGACGCAAATCGCAGCACAGTTGTGTGCATCTGCATCCCTCTGGAACTCGTCGCATTTGAACTGTACATCTCGAGACTTGCAAACAGCACTGCAAACATGGCCGAATAGGACAGACGAGGTACAGGCGATGAGATTGGGGATGCCAAATGCTGAGACAGGAATCAGCAATTGTCCGAATTATAGCGGGAGACGTACAGCGAATAATCTCCATGGCGCAGCAGCTCTCGTCGACTTTGTCCCATTTCTCATAGGCTTCTGCAATACCTGGAGCCTTGGTATCCGTCAATTGATGCTGCATAGCCACTTCTTTAGCGTAAGCCGCGCCTTCAACCTTCATATCCTCTCTGAACTGAGGCTGCTCTTGCTGAGCGGCCTGAGGCTTCGAATGAGCCTTTTTCGGTCTTGTCGTAGTACTTCGTTGGGGTTGAGGCATGATGATAGTAGCAAAGATGAGATTCCGATCTATGGAAACGAGAGACAGATGGAGATATGATGGACGGAGAGTGACGAGAGAGAACGTATGAGATGGAAGAGTAAGAGATAAAGAGGAAGAAGAGCAAGGTCAGAGCTGCAGAAGGTTTTTCGATGGTGCATCGCCTCGCCTGGTATGGCCAAAGATCTACTGGTCGCCGTATGTTCTGAGCCGAAACATAGCTTGAAATGCTTGCTAGAGAAGAGGGAGAGCCTTATCGGAATGTAAGGCGTACTTCCTGGAAAGACTCAAACGATGCATGACCATTGGATGTAGGCATGCGAGTAGGCAGCATTGAGGCAGACACAGAGAAGTTTATCGGAGACTCTGTAGAGAGCCACTTGACACATGATGAGAGAACATTTTTGAGGGAGTTGACTCGTTGCACCAGCTCCTCCGTCTTCGACATACGGTAACTTCTGCTTGCTTTGCGTCCTTTTGAGAAGCTTCCTAGGTGCGCCTACGTGCGCTCATCCGCAAGCCAAGACCTCCTGCCACCCACCGGCGCACGTTCTTGATATTTAGGTCCCACTATCAAGTTCCGCTGGGCTGCAAAGTCTGTTGCTGCAAGACTCTCGACCGCCAGCAACATGCAAAACAGCTTGCGAACGCTAAAGAGCAAATTATCGCGTGGTCTTCAAGGTCCAACAAGGGAAGAGCATGCTCAAGGCAAAGGCCCTTTGCTAGATGTCTTCAAGCATACATGGGTGAGTGATCAGTCTGTGTTATGGGGCTTGGCTGAATGCAGATACAGATGCTGGGCTTTACTTCGTTCGGTGGTCCCCCTACGCACTTCAAGATAGTAAGTTTGCCCTTCGCTGGCAGAGCATCGCTCATCCGTTCGCACAGTTCCATGAAACCTTTGTAGAGAAGCTACAATGGATCGACGAGCAAGCCTGGCAGGAAATCTTTGCAATCTCGCAAGCGCTTAGCGGCCCTGCTTCCACGAAAGCTCTGTTCGTCATCTGCACTGTCCGCGCCGGCTTCCTTGCAGGTTTCATGGCGCTCTTGCTCTGGTCTTTGCCTGGAGCTGCTGGAATGTATGGGCTTTCTTTGGGTAGGGTATAGCGTAAAACAACTTTGCTTTACTCATATCTTGCAACGTCTCTAGGTATCGCTCGAACGCCAGACGTCCTTCCTGGTCCTGTCTATGCTCTGATCTCTGGATTGAATGCTGCAACCGTCGGCATCATTGCGCTAGCTGGAGTTCAATTAGCAGAAAAGGCCATTACCGACAGGCTCACTCGAATCCTAGTCTGCGCAGGCGGCATAGCAGGAATCCTGTACAACGCTTTATGGTACATCCCGGTATTGCTGTTTGCTGGCGGTCTCTTGACCATGGCGTACGATCTTGGCTTGTGGAATTGGATCTTGGTCAAGCTGCACATCCGAAAACCTTTCAAGCCGGATCCAGAAGTTTCACCTCAGCCTGAAACAGAGATGAGCAAGATGCCGTCTGCCAATGATAATTCGCCAGCTCAACTACGAAGAGTCGGTACAGCTACAGCTGTTTCTCAACCTGTTATACAACAGCCTCCTCAGCAAGTCTCAGAAGCTCGAACAACACCTAGCGAGAATGTCATTACCGTCATCTCGTGGAAAACTGGTCTGGCTATTATTTCAGCTTTCCTCGTCTCTTTCGTCATCATCATTACGCTTCGCAATACCCTGAGCGACCCGCCTCGACCCTTCGCCTTGTTTGGAAACATGTACCTAGCAGGGTGAGCGTGCGTCTACACAATTGCGATTCACCTTGATATATCTTTGTTTTCGCAGCACAATCATCTTTGGCGGTGGACCGGTCGTGATCCCTTTGCTTAGAGACTACGTTGTATCGCCTGGTAAGTCGGCAGACATACAAAGCTTCCTCGCTGACAAAAGATCGCAGGCTGGGTCTCTTCGCGCGATTTCTTACTCGGTCTGGCCATCATCCAAGCTTTCCCAGGACCCAATTTCAATTTTGCCATCTTCCTCGGATCGCTAGCTGTCAATGGAACCGGAACGCACTCAGCAGTTGGCGCTCTGATTGCCTTCCTCGGCATCTTCACACCGGGAATAGTCCTTGCATCAGGCTGCATCGGTCTCTGGAAAGAACTTCGCTCTCGTCGTTGGGTTCGCTCGCTTCTTCGTGGAATCAACGCTTTGGCTGTAGGGTTGGTCTTTGCTGCTGTGTATCGGTTGTATCAGATCGGGCTGGTCGAGCCGGAGAACAGGAGTGGTATACCTTTGGGCACGGATCCGTGGTGGATAGGTAAGCACTCGCTGAATACTATCTTGCCATCGCGAGCTAATATCGCTGATAGCCATGACGGCTATGAGTTTTGTAAGCGGACGATGGTTCGGACTACAACCCTTCTTTGCTATCATCCTGGGAGGTATTAGTGGGCTGCTATGGTTTGCCATCATCGAGTTGTAGTTGCTCATAGGTATGATTCCCTTATTGATTTAGCCATTTGGTACTAATTCTGTGGCAGATCTGTAATTATGCTTGTACTTTTATCTGTCTATCGTCGCCCGGGCTTCTGTATCCCTCTTTTCCGATATATGGTCTCTTTGGGCTGTGCTACCAGCCTGTAGGCTAATTCTTCGAGCTGTCTTCAAGTGACCAATCAGAATGCCTATCTGCTGCTCTCGAAGGTCGAGACGCGATAACTATGACTCTGACTCTGACGATGATCTGGACGATAAGCCGGTAATCGAGCGAAAATCTCGCCGCTCGTCTGGCGGAATCGAAAAGTCTTCGCAATCGCGATATGACACTAATGCCGTACCGACAATCCTTCGGTCAAATGGGCGACTCGACTGGCTTAGATTCGTCTTTCGAGGCACTTGTAAGCCTTGCTTGCGAAATAGAAGCATTCATCTTAACATTGTTTCGCTAGTTCCTGTTTGGGTTCGTATCTTTTTGGCCCTGTACGATCTTGCTGGCGTTGCTGCGCTTGGGTATTCTCTTGAACAAGACTACTGGAAGATCAAGAAGGTAGCTTCCGCTTCACCAGTTTATAACGTTTCTCATCATTTTCCCCAGACCGCATTGCTTCAGAAGGGCATGAAGCTCAACAAGCATTTCGACACACCGATCGGCATCATGGAAGGTACAGCTAACGACGTTCGCAAAGCTGTTTTAGGATTACTTGCTGTCTGTGGGTGAATGCCTTGTCAGCCAAGTTGCGGCTCAATGCAACTCTTTCTAGTGGTCGCTTCTCTTGCGCTTGTCATGTGCTGCGAAGCTATGATCATCTGTATGCCTGATTTGGAGCACAAGACCTCGAGCTTGCGAAACAAGTGGATGCCTTCGCTGAGACAGTCTCTGTGGTCCGTCCTCATCCTCTTCGCGACGATCTGGATCTGCATATACGAAATCGTTGCATTCGGAGGTCTCGTGTACTGGCCCGAACCGCTGCTGAAAGTGTACGCTATTCGTGACTGCCCGAGAGCTGACTGACGTTGACTCACAAACGTAGCAAAATCTCTGTTCCGGTCGGCATTCAGCCAAGACTAGGCGTGCACATCAACGCAGCTGTCTGTACCTATGTGCTGGGCAGCTGCATCTTCCGATGGTGGTCGCGAGATTCACCAATCCAATTCAGGCAAGGCGCAGACTTTCAGGGGCCCAAAGACGGCAGAGGCGCTGATGTACAAACGCCTGGCTCACCAGGTCCGTGGCGACAGAAGCGTTGATGATTAGCGTGTGCTTGTTTGAAATACATTCATCCCGATGAAAAGTACTGTACAGAAGCACCAAACGCATGCAAAGGTTTCGACCTGCCCACATCTAGCGTAACGCCGACCGAACACAGACAATTTGCCAACTTTGTTTCCCAGGCCAATCCGACCTCCTACTTCCGCTCTCAGCAATATTACCAGTAGAGAGTCTGAACGTACAGATGAAGTGGACACCCTAGCTTTGATGATACTTGTCACATCTTCGTCCGCATCCGAGACTGAGCGCCAAAACGAGCGCGCCATACCAGAAGCATCTTTTCGTTTCGCTTTCGATCCTCTTGCATCTCTTCTGCGTTGCAACCATTCTCCGCCTACTGATAATTCGCTCAAGAGGGAATGGACGTTGAAGTCGTATCGCGAACAGAGAGCTATTGAGCGACCTACTTGCGCGGCGTATCTATTTAAACTTGTTAGGCGCGATAGTTCAATATATGGAAGGCGTACGCTGCTGAGAAGTGACCCATTATTGGGTTGACGGTAAAGCTGTCAGATGTAAGCGAAGATTTATCCATGAGCGCAGCACGGACGTAGCTATTGTAGGCGGCTGTGAGAGTGACTTGAGGGGTCCAGATTGTTCAGGTAGAGTAGTGAATCTTATGCCAGTCGATACTGACCCAACATTAGCTCGCGCCCATGTGTTGAATTAGACACTTACAACCGGCCGACTTTGTCTTTGCGGAAAAGAAGACTTCTCCACCCGCGCTGAACCTCCCTCTGAGTCCTTCACCTCCTTCTTCATCCCTCGCTGAGAAGTGATAGAGCGCTCGACAACCTACCAACCCATCATCGAGACTATAACTATAATCGCTCGCCCATGTTCCAGTGTTATGCTGGAGGTTTAGTACGACGTTGGCCAAACCTTTCTGTTGCGTTGATGGAAGGAGCGAAATGAGCGAGACCATGCCTAGCCAAGTGCGGGATAATCTAGCAGCGGCCAAACCGTCCAATCTTCCGGTCGGAGCGTGGAAGCAACCATAGAGGAATGTACTTCTCTTATCGACCCTTTCACCGCCTTGCAGGATGATAGGTCGTTCGCGGGGTTCTGTAGGTAAAGCTGGTACAAAGAAATGATCCACTACCCGTTTGAGCGGTGTCGAGGAAGAAGAAGCGAGATTGAGGGGTAAAGAAGAGGAGAGGTAGCCTATTGTGCCTGTGAGAAAGGTTTGTGGTGCTGCAGATGCTGAGTAGGCTCGTAGGACGGCTGAAGAAGCAAAGGCGTCTGAAGGGCTTTTGGATACGCTGAGTGAGAGGCCTGGCAGAAGCACTTAGCGTCAGAGTCTGTTGTTGGAAAGAGACAGCATACCATCGGGAACGGGAAAATCAAGAAGAGCTAATCTTTCACGTCAGTCCGACCCGAAGAATGCATGATGACAAGACTTTACAGCGAGATGAATGCGTCAAAGTGCTATACGAGTCTTTGCCTTGATGCCAGCCATCCTCTTCTAGCCACTACATATCTCTTTCAGCTCTGATATAGCCTTAGACACGCAACTCACTTTGCGTAAAGCGAATTGTGAGAAATAGTGCATATTCACGCGATTTCTCTTTCCGATGGCTATATCAGTCAGATCTCTGTCCTTCACACTGCCCTATACGCACTGACAAAGGCACCCGAGTGTCAGATGCACTTTGACAAGAGGTAAACAAAGATTTCTCAAATCAAGACGGCCAAGGTGAGTGAAAGCAAAGGGGCTGCGCTCATTCTGAGCATGGCGCGAAGCAGAATCGCTACTAATGAGAGCGGTCTGCTCGTTATGGACGACGTACAAGATGCGGACCAAGTGACGAAGCCCGAAATACTACACAAGCTCGGCAACAGTATCATAGTGCGAGAGGCGATCAACCAAGTATGTGCTGTACCCTAAATGGCAGACATGGCGCGCTGAACCGTTGTATAGGTTTCTTCGATCTTACAGGGGGAGATTCTTCGCATTTTAAGAGCTACTGTCTCAGACTATCAGCTATCCGATGTTGAACGAGCAACCCTTGATGCGCTATGGGCTGCACCTTATTCCACCTCAGGTACGCTAGCATGTGTGCAACTCTTCGCTAGCTGACAATGCTGTCAAGCCGCCAAGACTTTTACCTCCCTAGGCGTGGACGACGGCAAAGAAGCAAAGATCTCTTTGACGCCAGCTATTGCGAAATCGTTGAAATTACCGAGAAGCTTTTCAACGCCCGCTCGCTTCCTCTCAATTGTCGCAGAATGGTTGGTCGCTACGCCTTGGGTACGCCCCTACGTCAAACAGGCGGGCCATGAGCGAGATTCATGTTGCACTACCAGTAAGCTGGCTTTCGTCCTTTATCCTCACATTGTTACTCAGAGATTGTTCCAGTCCACGCTCCTGCTTTACTAGGCGTAACCGCGACCGACATTAGTAGGGCCCTCAAAAGCTCTCAGTACGAACCGGACGTGATTGATGGGATGATTGAATATGTTTCGATGTAAATCATTGACTCTAGTAGCATTTGTGTACATTATCATTCGACACCTGACCTGAAACCTATTCGCAGTATGGCCTGAGTGTCATATTCTCAGATCAAGACGGCCAAGGTGACTGAAAGCAAAGGGCTGCGCTCACTCTGAGCATGGCAAGGAACGTGCGTAGGACATCGTATGACCTGTCAGAAGCGTCGAGCTGACGAGGGGCAATGGCAGCGAGTCTTGATTCCAAACACGCCTCAATCTGGCGACGAAGAGGTGCAAGATGAGGAGCCAGAGTCTCAAGCTCAATATGCTGCTTCCCATGCTGCCAAAGCTTTCCTAGGCGACTCGCAATTGGCAACGCAATTCCATGGAACGCAATTCTCTGCTCGTTCAGCTGTGCCTCAGCAAGAGGAAGACTCTAATGTTTCTCATGTCTCTGAATCCGTGCCTCCGACTGCTTCAAATCTCTCTGGTGCCAATCTATTCCCCAAGACCTTTCCCGATGATTCAGGCGAAGACACTCAAGCTGGTATGACTGCTCTAGCTTGCTACGCGTTCAACGCCGGTACCTTTTCCGCCGAAGCAGAAATGCAACGTCTTGCACAAGCTCATCTAGATGCTGGTCGACTTTCTCGCTCTCATAGCGAAATCAATGGCGAAGTATCAATGTCCATCGATCAAGATCAAGGTATCGACCCTTCCGCTACTTATCCCCAAGGACCCGAGTCATCGTCAGGTCAAGAGATTGCTCGGCTCGTTCAGCAGCGACCGCAACCTTGGCTTCGTTCTTCGCTCGGCTCGAACGCTTCCGACCTTCGTGGAGACCGATCTGGCCAATCTGAAAACCTCTCACACGACTTTTCTACCATCTCTCATGCTGGCGATATCTCTGCTGCTTCTCTACCAGATTCTCCAGGCGATCTATCTCATGCACCGCATTCAACAGCTCATCAGAAGTTGAACCGCACCAATACCAACGCAAACATCACTTTTCCCGAATTGCCTGAAGATCCTTTCCTACCCAAGTCTGCTCATACGTCTAATACCACAAACAAAAGCACCGACTACCTTGTGGCTATTCCCATGACTACTACAAATACGCCCAAAAGAGCAAAAGCGAAACGTCGTGTTAGTTGGCAAGATGGCCAAGATGGTCAAGAGGGTGAAGAAGAGTCTCAATCTATGAATTTTGGCTCTCGCATGCCTCCTGCTCCGCCCAAGCCTAAATCACCACTCGTCCACCCCCAAGCTTCGCCTCAACTTCCGCTTCAAGCACCATCTGCGCCTATCGACGAGGCACCCTATTTTCCACCTATGCATAAACCGGTCCCCCCACCAGAAGAAGAAGAATCTCAAGAATCTGTTATACTACGAGGAACGGGTGATACGACCATGACGAGCGAGAATGAGCCTATGGAAGAAGCTACTCAGCCTGCGCCTCATGATGAATTGCCTAGTCTGATGGAGAGCTCTAAGCATAGTGAAAGCATGCGCAAGCAGCAAAGGGAGAGGTTTGCTAGTATGCCATTTCCTTCTGTTGGTACAGAGCAAGCTGATTTGGAGACAGTGTCTGCTGGGAGAAGATTTGTTTCGCCCGAAAGAGAGGCTATTTCTCGTCGACAATCTTCCTCGCCTGATCCAGAGCTGAATGCGCTCGATATGCGCGACACTCAAGGCATGTTAAGCACCATCCATCAAGCCACTGCAGGCTACGAAGATTCTCAATTGCCCGATCCGCCTACTTCTTCACCTCCTCCCTTTTTGCAAGATCAACTTGATCATATCCCACCTAGCGTAGAAGAACTCGTGCAGCAAATGTCTTCGAAAAGCACTGACAAGAGCGTAATACCGGATTCGGAAGAAGCAGCGAAAGACTTTTCTGTTTGTATCACTCCGTCCCAAGATTCGGCTGATGTACCTCTTGCTCGATTGGCCGCTAGTCCCAAAGTCGCTCCAGCCAAACGAACCGCTTTGACCGAAAACAAGCAATTGACTGTTCGATCTGGAACGAATGCCGGTCCATCTTCACCTCATCCTTTGAGCAAAGCTAGAAACCTCAAACGTCATTCCTCGCCTTTGTCTGAACCAGAAAGCGATCCTAATGAACACCCTCTCACTTCAGATGACGATTTCGAAGAGACGAATTATGAAGAACCGCCTGCCACTGCGAAGAGGAAGTCGAGAGATGGTGTCACTACTTGTCGACAATCTGGTTCTGCTCCAACGAAGAAGACTACGAGAACGTCAGGAAAGAAAGGCAAAGCTGTGGAGAAGAGCAAGCCGCCTGTATCGAAGGCTAGTTCAAAAGCGTCTACCTCGAGCAAGCGAGTTGAAGATGCGGAAGCGGATGAGAGGCCAGCGAAGAAGAAGGCTAGAACGTACAAGGGTCGCGGTAGCAAAGGCAAAGAGCGAGCTGAGCCTGAGGTCCAACAGCAAATGGATATGGATTTGGTTGGAGAGATGGTAGATGAACCAGAAACGTACCATGAAGAGTCGGTGGTTGAGACGGCTTTGGAGCAAGAAGCTTGTGGGATCGAGAAGCCTGCTATTCCTGGTCTTCCCCTAAATCGAGTGTTTGCGTACTGGAAGGACGACAAATCCTACTACCCGTCAGAGATCATTGGTGTGGAGAAGGATCGCCTCGAAGTCAAGTTCGATGATGGCTCAGTCACTTTCAACTCGTACAAAGATGTGCGACGATGCGAAATCAAAATTAACGACCCGATCTTTTACTGCGGCATGGAAGAGACTCAGCATCAAGCGCAATACCTCTACTCTCTTCAGCGCGTTTATCGAGTCGAATGGGCCGACGAGAGTGGAAAGGTAGTGCCTGCTGGCACACCGCTCGGTGCAAGAGTCATCTTAGCCTGTCATGCGAATGCGGAACACACGGCTAAGAGACGTCTTCTTGTTGGCGCTATCCGTGTACCGACTACTCCGAAAGAACACTCTTCTGTCTTGGCTGATCGAAAACTCACTTCAGATCAGCTTGCCGCCTTCAAAGCATACGCTGAACGTAAAGCAAGCGCCCAGACCTTGATCATCAAGCCTCGCGAGACTCGTCGTGGATCTTCAGCTGTGCCAGATCGCCGTGCGCCTTCTGTTGCTGCATCTGATCGCGCTAGCATGCCTCCTCCCGCAGGACCTGGTCCCACGCCTACCACTAGCCGTCAGAGCACTTCCGGTCGAACGGTCAGCGTCAGCGGCAACTTGTTCAAAGGCTATGGTTTCGTCTTGACTGGTTACGAAGATGGAGATCCAGCACCTCCTTCTCCTGATGCGCCTCCAACTGTCGGTCATTACCGCTCGTCGAACAAGCAGATAGTCTCTGAGCGCATCAGAAGAGAGGGCGGAGTTGTCATTGATGACTTGGGCGAAATGGTGCGAACAGTTGAAGGCGAAGATGGACTACAGCTCGCATTCCAAACTTCTGGCAAGCATCGCAATTTGAAAACTATCTTTTGCCTTTCTGACCGACCTCGGCCTCTCGAGAAGTACTTGATGGCTCTTGCGCTTGGTATACCCTGCATCTCGACTCGCTGGGTGGACGAAAGTATTGAATCCGGCTCGCGACCAGCTTGGGATCTGTACATGCTCGGCGCTGGCTTCTCCATCGACCTCGGCGGACATAGCTTTGGCATGCAAGGTCGACTCATCCAGCAAACCAGCTTTTCTCTGGCTGATGTCGAAGAGCGTCATGAACAAATGCGCATCTTCAAAGACCTCAACTTTCTCTTGATAACTGCTGGTCCTGTCAACAAGTCGGTACGTACATGTTCTCCCTGAGTTTGACAATCTCTGATGAGTGCCGAGCAGAAAGCTCCCCTTATCCGGTCTATCGTATCAGCTTTAGGTGCTGCTCAATTTGAGACCTGTACTGAGAAGGACAACAAGATTAAAGACAAGAGCGCCAAAGCTGATCGCATCATGGTTGAAGAGAAGGCCAACGTCCCAGCTTCTCTGCCAGCTAGCAAGCGCAACATTCTGGTCAACATGCAATGGTTGAAGGAATGCCTACACTCTGGCCGCTCTCTACCACCTCTGAGAATGGAAGCATAAACGCACGTATATCACTCGCATGCCTGTATATAAGCATTGTAGCCTGTTTGCACTCATGACACGTATCGCATTGCTTCTGACGCGCTCAAATGATTACTTTCGTCTCTTTCCACCAAATGAGGACAATAGCACTTCAGCTACTGATAGCTGTGCTACTATGTGCAAGCTGCGGCTGTCTCGCAGCAAGCACGGAATACTACCAAACGCTGAACGTCCGCAAAGATGCATCACTCGCTCAAATCAAGTTCGCTGTTCCACTCGGCCCCTGTACATCTGCTGACAGCAGCTCTCGCTCTCTTTATTAGAAGTGCTTATCGCAAGCTAAGCAAGAAGTTTCATCCTGATCGCAACAAGGAGAAATCAGCTGAAGAGCGCTTCTTGAAAATATCTCAAGCATATGATGTCCTCTCTGATGAAGAGATGCGTCAAGTTTACGACCAGCATGTACGTCTCCTCCTCGTTACTGCACCTACTCGGCCATGCTCATGTTCCATGATAGGGAGAAGAGGGCGTGAAGCGACGTCAAGCAGGTCAATCTGCAGGCGGGCATAATCCAATGGACATTTTTGCCAACTTCTTTGGTGGAGGAAGGCAGCAACAGCAAGAACGAAGGGGACCAAACATGGTTAGCGAAGTCTTGGTAGATTTGCAGGATGTGTTTACGGGAAAGACGTTTGATGTGCGTCTGTCCATGTTTGGGGAAGTCTAAGCTGATGGAAAGGATAGTTTGAGATATCGGCTAAGCGATTGTGTGAACATTGTGGAGGATCTGGAGCGCAGAAACCATCAGACATAGTAGAGTGTGGGACATGTCATGGCAGCGGTGTCGTTCTGGTCAGGCAGCAGCTAGCGCCAGGCATGTTTACTCAGATGCAAGCGCATTGTAACAAGGTCAGTCAGGCTTTGTTTCTATTTATCATTCTGCTAACACAGTCTTAGTGCGGAGGAAGAGGCAAGCATATCAAGAAGATTTGTAAAACATGTCAAGGGCAACGACTCATTCAATCACCAGTCTCGCTCTCCCTCAGTATAGATCGCGGTCTACCCGATGACTCTGAGATATTATTCGAGAACGAAGCGGACGAACATCCAGACTATGTCGCAGGCGATGTAGTCGTACGCGTGCGGACAAAACAAGAGACAGGCGGATGGTCAAGGAAAGGACCCAATCTATATTGGAAGGAGGTCATCAGCGTGCAAGAAGCGTTGTTTGGGTTTCAGAGAAAGTTGGAGACTTTGGATGGGCATCATCTGACGTTGAGAAGAGATGGAGTCACGCAGCCTGGATTCGTGCAAGTGATCAAAGAGGAAGGCATGCCTTTGTACCACATGTCCGGTCATGGGAATCTATACGTTACGTATCAGGTATGTCTGCGCATGTCTGATTGGAAGGCTATACTCAAGTCAGGTAAAGGTCGTGCTGCCAACGAAGCTCGATCCGAAGACAAAGTCAAGTGAGTAATTAATCGCTCTGCTAAAGTCTATTCTGAACCGCCTACAGAACTACAAACAGCATTCGGGTACTCATCTAAACAACCCGCCGATATTCACCTAGACCTTTGAATTAATCTCCGGCACATCGTCAATCTTGGCTGCTTCAGGAAGCATCAGCTGGCGGAATAGTATGTGAAGCCTGTCTTCTTTTGGCCGCTTCTTTACCAGCTGTCCTCCACCTTTTCCTCCGCCAATAGACAAATTCTCATCTCCCGATACAGGCTGCATACCCAAAACATCTCGCAGAAGGACAGCAGCATCAGGCATGACAGGTTGTGTGCAATGGCTAATGATGCGCATCGTTTCGGTAGTGTAGAAAAAGGCCGAATGGACTTCTCGAGCAGAAGCTGAGGGTAGCCAAGGTTGAAGGGTAGCAATGTGTTTGTTGGCCTAGATATAGACGTTAGATGCTGCTTCCATAGAGCTGACTTAGATCTTACCTCATACAAAGCGAAGAGGACCGCTTGCATCGCCCGTCCCGGCTGGAAGGTGTCCATGTATGAGCGAACAAGCTCTATTCGCCCTGATGAGCTACACACCAGCAGCAATGAAGCGCTGCTGACCTGGAAGCTCGTCGAGCGATTTGTGTATCGCTTCTGACGCAGGTAGAACCTTGTCTGGCATTCTGAACATGTCTGATGCTGAAGGTAGGCGCTTGATAAGCTTGTCTTGCCGTATTCGCTGGATCAAATTGCCCATCTGCCCAATCAGCTCGACATTGTACGTTTCGATGACTCTTTCCAGCGAATAATCTGGACCCGACAGATCAGCCATATCAGATGAGCAGGCAATGAAGACTGACCTGAATCAGAAGCAAAGTTCCCACCATGTCGCATCAAATACCAGCGCACTCCGTCCACGCCTATCAATCGTAATAGTTCCTTCGGGTCGGCGACGTTGCCTCGACTCTTTGACATCTTGAATTTGTTCATGGTCCAATGCGCATGCGTGAGAATGGTTTTTGGTAAAGGTAGATCGCAGGCCATGAGCATTGCAGGCCAGTATATAGCATGAAAGCTGTTTGCGCGTTAGAAATGAGCAAGAATCAAGAAGTAAGACTGACCGAAGAATGTCTTTACCGATCACATGCATGTCAGCGGGCCAGTATTTGTTTTCAGTCTCTTTCCAGGGATATCCAGCAGCAGTAAGGTAGTTTGTTAAAGCGTCAATCCAGACATAGATGGTATGATCCGGGTCGTCTGGTACTTTGATACCCCAAGACAGCCGAGCTGCTGGTCTGCTGATTGACAGATCCGATAGAGGTGTGGATCTGAGAGATTCTAAAAGCGAAGCATGCGAGCCGGACGGGACAACGGCTGCGACCAAATCAGCTCAGTCTTGCTGGGGAAATCGAAGCAGCTACCTTGTGGATTGGCTTCTAGCCAGTCTATGAGAGGCTGTTGGAAGGAGCTCAAGCGGAACTTGTAATTCTCTTCTTCAACCCATTCTACTCGCTGACCAGTTTCTATAGATGCCTATGGTGGTGTCAGACTAGCTCAGTGCCGTTTCGATGACTACACACCTTGTACTTCACTCCAGAAGTAGGGTCAGTCGTCTCTTCGACTTGGGTAGTGCTATAATATGCTTCGTCCGATACTGAATACCAGCCTTGGTAGCTTCCTTTGTATATATGGCCCCTCTCTTGCAGTGTTCTCTATCACATCATATATAAGAGATAGCTCAAGCGGCTGTGAGCTAAGCTGACCCATATATGCTGCACAGCATCTTTGTGTCGCTGTTCTGTCGTCCGAATGAAGTGTGGCTTGTCTAATTTCGCCTGATCCGCTAGCGCCTAGTGATAGATCTTAAGGATTTGGAATGCTGCACGAAGTCTGCAGACCCACCTTGAAGTTCTGACTGACTCGATCACAAAGCATTATCGGTTCTTCTCCAGCAGCTTCCGCGACGCGCTGAATTTTCAGCCCGTGCTCGTCCGTGCCGGTGACCAGTAGTCCAGGAGGTTTGTCGTGTCGTAAGGCATCGTATCGCTTGTAAACGTCCGCAATGACCATAGAATGCAAATGGCCGATGTGTGGGTCTGTCAATTGCCTTCAGCAGGTGTACCGTGATCTGAAGATAGTCAGGCACCTGCATTCACATAGTAGATAGGTGTCGAGATGTAATATGGCTTCGCAGAGACGTTTCCAGTCGTCAAAGTGCGTGCTTGCAAGCAGATGCTGAGCAGCTCTGTAGGCAAGACTCTAGCCCAAAGTAGCTTTGATCCATTGCTGACAGCTGTCCGAAGCATGTCTAGCTGTCCAGGCCTTTTAGTCGAGAGTAACGTTGTCGCAGGACAAAGCCGGGAAATTATATGCGTTCGCTTATGTGACAAGATGGGTGCAGTGTATCTCGCTTCCCACTAGTCCCATGAGTACAGATCACAGATCTCAGAGCGTACCGCAAGTGTTTGCTTAAACATCGCACGCGGTATGGAAAGCTGCAGGGTCATCAGCGCTTGAGCACGGTTGGTTCGGAGCCGCCACGGTATCCTCATACAGCAGCACTTATAGCCAGAAGTGCTTCTGGTTAAGACCCTTCGCAGCTGCTGTGTGTCGTACTGGTAGCGGGCAACTTTGGCGTCTTCACATCTTGCAGTCTTGCGCTATATTCCAATCTAGCGGTACTCGAGTGGACAAGAAGGTCTGCTCGTTGCTCGCTTTCAATCAGTCTTTCAATCTCTGCTTCTCTTTTGCAACGGAAATTGAAACTCGGTCGCAAAGGACTTTCGCTATCTGCAGGCGTATTGGTCTTGCAAATGGCTGCAAAGTGACGCTGTAACAGTCCAGGCCAGCGGCTTGTTCAAGAAAGTCAAAGAAGCTGGTTCTTCTGACGGAGCTCTCGACTTCCTCAGCACACAATCTACATAGCTTCAGAGACCACTTTCCAGAAAGAACCTAGCTGCTCGTTGGCTCCTCTCGAGTAGCCTTCTGATCAACGCTGGCGGCTTTGGCTTTCAACGACTCCATCGTCGTCTGAAACGCTATTCAGCCTTCCCTTTGTTCTTCCCGGTCCTGGCTAACCGTTTCAATTCGTGCTGTGCTATTGGTCTGTGCGTGCGATGAACCTGACTTGTGCAAGCGATGGAAAGCGGTGAAACCGGCACTATAAGAAGCTTGCTCTGTAACTCTCTTCTCTCTATCTCAAACATCTAGCCATCTCATCTCATCTCATCTCATCTCATCATGGACGGCAGCGATCCAAACAAACCTTTTCGAACTCAGGTAGATGCGCTAGAGCTGCATTCCTTACCGCTTTCTGACAATCTTGCTCTTCGCAGAAAGATGTCGCAAATGACGTATGCCACAAATAACTAGAGGAACATCTTTCTAATCGCATCGATTCGGATAGGCATATGAAGGTTACTTGAGAAGCGCGCAACATGTCCCAATCACAGGCGACAGAAAATCGACGGGGCTGACACAAGCGCAAGTTGACGATCAGAAACGACGAGAGGAAGAAGTGCGCCGGCAACTACAGCAGCAGCAGGAGCAGTATGAGCAGCAGCGACGACAGCAAGAGCAGCAGCGACAGGAATTTCTGCGACAGCATCCAAATGACAGACGTCAGACAGCAGCGATGCAACTCGGTCAGCCTCGTACTTATCCTGCTCCAGGTGGACCAGGTGCCCATCCATTCGGTCAGCCTGGACCGCTAGATCGCCTACTCCCAGCGAATCCAGCTCGGCAACAACAGATGACCGCAGCTCAGTTAGATGCCTGGCGCAGAGCACACACAGGCAACCAAGGCAACCGCTGAGATTTCCTTGTTTCCTCCATGCGAACTCTTCTTGTACATAGCCAGAACCATGCAATTCTCTATTTGTTTGTGATTTCAGGCCTTAGAGCATCTCTTCAGGACATTGTACGGCCGCAAAAACACGAGCCAAGCGCTATCAGACTAGGCGTAACCCATACATTGCACAATGATAGCGGCCAAGGCAGCAAAGTTTCCCCTCTATGCCTCGTCTGGTCACTTGACCCGATCAGCCGTCAGCTAGACTCCTCAATGAAGGCGAGTTTTGAATCAAAGCATGGCATCGACGAGAAACAGCCTATCATTACAGGCCATACGATCTGAATGCGAGGACGGATGGTCTGACAAAGACGATGGCAAGGCAAAGCCAGAGGCACGGAAAGATCAGACTAGAGACGCAATGTGCAAGTCGGCATAGAGCCAGTCTTTCGATGCATCTCAAATCATCATGTGAAGGGAAGAAAGGCTGTAAGTCAGAGCGACCCGACTGCGAGACCAACATCAGCGAGCTCAAGAGAGAAGGGCTTGCAGACATACGCAAGTCTGTTAAGGAGCCTCCAAGCTCCGTAGTCCGCAATATAAGCCCATCACTGATCGCTAGCAGAACATCTGAAGGGCGATTCCATACGCTTCGACATTGCCTCATTTCGCTGCTGCTCTGCTGAGTATAGGTCGACATCCTTACATCGCTCTCCCGTCGCTCTCCCTTTGCATCCTGCTTCGATCATACGTGACTGTCGGATGCGGAGCACGAGGTACGACCTTGTGCGCACGTGTCGCGACGAGCAAGCAGAAGCAAAGATCGTTGAGCGAGGTGTGCAGGAGACGCTTTGATGTGCGAGCTGGATTTGAGGTTTGTTGGTGCCATAGAAGAAAGCGGCTGGTACAGTGCGCTGCACGCAAATACCGCTTCTACCAAGCCAAATAGCAGAAACAGCCATCCGTCGTTGAGCGATATTAGGAAGAAGAAGACGCTCAGCAGAGCAAGCAGGAAAGCAGGAAAGCAGAAGGGTCCTTTGACCCTTGAGGACAAAGCGCGTTGACTTCTCGATGTACCGAGTAATAGTTTGCTCCGGCTAGAAGCTGTTCCGCACCAAAGGAAGGAAGGACTCGGGACCAGACTCTAGAAAAGGGTCTCTGCGACCTGTGTATAGACTAATAGAGCACGTCAGCATCTTCTGATGATTCCTGTAATCACATACGAGAGTTTGCGGTCTTGACCCACAGCCTAGATGATTCACCGGGTACTTTGAAAGACTTGACGATACCGATGACAATCTTCACACCGTGATGACAAAGGTGACAATAACGATGGCGCAACGAGAGAAAGTAGGGCTTTAGAAAGTGTTCTTCGTCCTAACCTGTTCGTGGATGTAGTGACGCTGTAGCAGGGAAGAGTATGACTTAGCTTGGCTTTGCCGGAATCATCCAAAACATAGTGCTTGCTTCTGGCTTGACTGTGAGACTCGTATCTTCCAAGGAAAGGACAACTTTACCTGCTCGACACCAGTATATTACCAAGAAAAAGCGCTTCTTTGCCAAAAGGTAGACAAAGGAGAGGTAGATGAAGTTTCAGAGTGATAAGCAGACAAGCTCCTGGCGGTTCTACAGTGGAATAGCGAGAGTGGCTTGCTGCCGAAGAAGAGAGGAAAGAATCGGTCGTGCGAAAGAAAGAGACGGACGTAAGCCAGAAAGCTTAAATGCAGCAGGCCAAAGCTTGATGCGATCTCAATTGTGGGATGCATCACAATATGTGCTACCTTGGAAATCATCTGTGCAATGGACATAATCACTAAGTCAAGAGTAGGGCGACCCAGAGTTGTGGCCTGCTCGGACCTCCAAACGTCACGCAGAAATCAAGCTAAGAATACTTGCGCGCAGGGACACTGCCAAGCATGTAGATAACAGAGGAATACTATAGCAGTACACAATGGGCGTCTTGTGAAAATAGCGAAAGATGCTCAAGACTGCATATTTCAAGATGACGAGGAGGCAACAGAGCTCGAAGGACAGGGCAGAAGACACGTAGAAGCCGCTGGTAGACTACTTTCACTGTATAGAGGCAGCATATGCAAGGAGAGCATTTCATGTTTCCCTTGAAAGGACGGAAGATCTCTGTCAGTCTGATTGATGGAGAGCAGCCATTCGATTTGGGTGTCTTGCAAGAGAACGGTCAGCGGCGCAGACAGCTATGCTGCTGATTGATGTATCTGGCCTACAACGCTAAAGATGCAGGTCGTTAAGAGCCGAACCTTGGATCAACTCGATAAGGTTTCTCAAGCAAAACACAGGATGGCAAGGCGAAAGCTGGCTAGAGCAATACAATGACTGTCATGTACAAGATGTATTCAATGCACGTAAAGGAAAGCCGCTACAAAACAGATTGAGCGAGCATCCCAAATCTATCTCTACCAGATTACTCGGTCAAGCTCTGGAACTTGCTGATGATGCGCTCGTTCAGCTTGTTGAGCTCTGTCGGAGGCGAGATCTCATAAGCCACGACCAGCTGATGGATGAAACTACTCACTGTTGTCAATGTCTTCTTGGCCTTGCGACGGGCTCTCGAACTTCATCTGGCATGTTGCAGTCGCATCAGCACGAAACATGCAACAAAGTTTTGACACTGACCTGCGATAGCGCATACCACTCATCGTTGGTCGCTTCCCTGATCTTTGCCCAAGTCATTTCACCAGAGTCGACAGCCTTGAGCGCTTGATCGTAGTACGACATGAAGTTGCGCAACATTCCATTCGTCTTGTACTGTCAAGCTCCAGTCTGTCAGCATGCAATATGCAAAGACATAGGATGGGACTGACGAATGGACAGTATCGATCATACTCTGAAATACCATTCTGCTGCAAAAAGTCGTCCTTGACCAGACGCGCCACATCCAAGGTGACCTTATCCGGCTCTCCGAGAGCAGACTTGCCAACCAATTGCACAATTTCTGCCAACTCGTCTTCCTTTTGTAGCACTTCTTTGCACTTGTTTCGGAAGTCGACGAAAGCGGGTTCAGTCTTGGCGTACCATGGTTGGAGGACGTTGACGTATTTCGAGTAAGAGACGTTCCAGTTGACTGAAGGGAAATGTTTGCGTTGAGCTAGCTTCTTGTCTAAACCCCAGAAGACCTGTGCACATGTTTCTTGTTCAGCTTTCGAATAAGCACACAAGTAGAATAAAGCGCACCTGAACGATACCAAGAGTAGCAGAAGTGACCGGGTCAGAGAAATCACCACCTGGCGGCGAGACACTGTACATCAAATCAATCACGGTCAGCTCCCGTCGGAGCTTATAAGTGAGAGAAGACGCACGCTCCAATAATCGACACGGTTCCCTCCCTGTTTGGGCTGCCCAACAAACTAGCTTTACCAGCTCTCTCATAGAAACTAGCCAACTTTGCTCCCAAATAAGCAGGGTAACCCGAATCAGCCGGCATTTCAGCCAAACGTCCACTAATTTCACGCAACGCTTCAGCCCAACGAGAAGTAGAATCAGCCATCATGGCTACATTCTTTCCTTGATCGCGGAAGTATTCGGATAGCGTGATACCAGTGTAGATTGAAGCTTCTCGAGCAGCGACAGGCATGTTGGACGTGTTGGCAATCAGAGTAGTGCGCTTCATGATGGGTTCTTGACGACCGTCAATGTCGATGCTCAATTCCGGGAACTCCATCAACACCTGCTCGATTCCAACCGCTGCATCAGCATAAGCTGAAAGTAGATTGCCAAAAACGAACCTCAGCCATCTCGTTACCTCGCTCACCACAACCAACGTAAATGATGATGTCGGAATTTGAGAATTTCGAAACAGCTTGAGAAATGACCGTCTTGCCGCAACCGAAAGCACCAGGAATAGCAGTCGTACCACCTTGAACACATCTGTCCTCCTCACATCATAAATAATCACATAAGGGATTTGTTGCATCGAACGCACGGGAATAAAGAGTCCAATACACGTTGACCAGTCAGTAGAGGGTAATCGGCTTGTAGCTTCTCTCCCGTTGGACGAGGTGCTCGAACAGGCCAGACTTGCATCATGGTATGTTGCGACTTCTTTCCTTCAAATTCAGTTTCCAATACCACGTCCTGATGTCAATCTCTTAACACCTTACCAAATGATAGTAAAGCAAGAGATCATACCTCAACAGTGTAAGAACCCTTCTCGGCAATGTGGGTGATAGTACCCATCGCACGAGGAGGGACCATAATCTTGTGATCGTGCAAAAGCGAGTTTTCATAAACGGTACCGAAAATGTCACCTCCCGAGACGTGGTCGCCTACTTTATAGTCGGTAGGTGTGAAATCCCACTTGATGGATCGGTCTAGAGCGTTGGTATTGATGCCTCGAGGAATGTAGATGGATTCGGATTTGTCGGCAATGGACTTGAGGGCTATACGTGGCGTGAATATACAGCGTGGGTGCATAGACATGCTCAGATAGACGCACGTCGCTGGATACCATCGTAAATGTTACCCATGAGACCTGTCAGTACCAGATACGTTCAGCCCTACACTGCGCACGATAGTCAATTCACTGACCTGGACCCAACTCGACGGATAGAGGTTTGCCAGTTCTCAGCACAGGATCACCTATTGACATGCCAGAAGTCTGTCCGAGAACGAAAGGGTCAGCAATCTACATGATTCATCTTCTCATCAAAACGGACCTCTTCGTAGACTTGGATCGTAGCTTTATCGGACTCGATACGAATGATTTCTGTTCGTCGAGAAAAGCTCTAGCTGATAAACAGCGAGAAAGCTGAATCGACCAACCTCCAACAAGCTCATCGTGTCCGACTCTGTGAACCTCCCACATGAACCCAAGCACGTATGCCAAGGTGATGAGAGTACTCACTTGACCAGTTCGTACATAGCAGCACCAGCCTATACGGACAGACTGTATTATCAGCATCTAAGCTGAAGTGGCATAGCGTCTGACCGCACCATATGTTCTGCAATCACGACACTGCGCAATCCAATATCAGGATTACAGCTATAGAGCAGCGTAGCAGAGGTACGTACGGTCCAGAGACAGAGAAGACTGAACCAAAGACCTCTTCGTTCTCCTAACGCACATGTCCATATTAGCTTGTTGCTACAAACGAGTATATTGATCCTTGCGCACCTCATCTGTGTATACACATAGCTTGTATTAGCCTGTGTGCCCTGTTGAGCGAAGGAGGTGAAAGGGGACGTGCCGCTGATGCGTTTCGTCTTTTTGGCATTCTGCATCGCTCCCTGTGAGACAAGTAGCCGCGTTTAGCTACAAACATAGCAGTGGCCACCTTGTCGCTCACAGCCATGTTGAAACTGAGAAGCGGGTGGATGTCTAAGAGCAACCAAGGTGTCGACCTCGCCCAAGCAAATATCGATGACACGGCCAAGTTCTGAGCTGCAAGACAGTACAAGGCCCAAAAAGAAGCTCAAACTATCCTCCTCTTCTTCTGATTCTGTCTTCCCTGATGAGACTGCTCTGTTCCAATCTGCCTCTGTCATCTCGACGAGTTTCAACTCTGTCACAGCTCTAGACACTGCTTCAGTCACCGTCTCGCATGCTCCCTTCCCTTCTATCGTCTTCAATGAGCTCTTCAGTCCTGAATTGTTAACCAAAGTCAAACATGAACTGCTCTCCCAGCCTTATTACCACCGACAATCAGATCTCTTTTCCTACTATGGCACCAACGATCTATCTACATCCATCGATACACCCATAGCTCAACTAAGAACCAAGTTGTATTCAAGCGAATTCACAAACTTCTTGACCGATGCAACGGGCGTCGACCTCACACCGGGCAAAGTCGACATGTCTTCCCATATATATAAAAGAGGCGATTGGTTAGGCTGTCATGATGATGATATCACTTCGGCTGAAGAAGGGAGGAGGATTGCGTTCATCATTTATTTGGTTGACGAGGATTGGTCTGAGGAAGATGGAGGGGAATTGGCATTGTTTGATCTGTGTGTCTAATTTATTACTTTTGCCGTATCATACTGATGTGGTGTAGTGATGCGGGAGGTAATCCAGGCAAATCAAAACATTCCGTCGCACCTAAATGGAATAGAATGGTCAGTCTTCTGAATCTGCTTCAGCTTAGTCTAATGTACGGTTCTGGACTCGACAGGCATTATTCGAAGTCACTCCTTCCTCATTCCACGAAGTCCGAGAAGTGACTACCTCACAAGAAGGTCGATTCAGGTTATCCATCTCTGGCTGGTTTCATGGTCCTCTTTCCAGCCGACTGGCAATACGAAACTTTTTGTCCCTGACACCCAACGCATCGTCAACAGAAGAACTCATCAATCCCAAATACCGAGATCCCTCTCAACGCGATCTGTTACTGGCCGAATTCATCGAATCCTCTGTATTGACCTTATCGGACTTTGTGAACCCGAATCTGCTTTCCTCTTTGGATGCTGAATGGTCTGATGAAATTGGTCCGGCTTCAGTAAGGAGGTTTAGGACATTACGAAATGGAAGAGTGTTGGAGAAAGTTAGGGACTGGTTCGCCAGTGTGGAGGGATGGGACTTCATCAAGAGCTTGACTGGGGCTGGAGGAGAGGAGAAACCGAGGTGTAGGGCTATGGTTAGGCAATTTGGGCAGGGTTGTTATGTGAGTCCTTTTCTCTCGTCTTGCTTGGTCTCTTCGTCTTCCTACAAATTTTGTTTAGCTCTCATCTTTGTCTAAGCTTCTTCTCCCTTCTGTCTTGTTTCGTCTCCGGACAAAGCGCTCAAAGCTAACGCATGATCGATAGACAATGATTCACGATCACGCGCTCGATCCATTAGGTCTAGATGCGATCCTCTGTCTCGGTCCGGGAGAATGGGATCCATCATGGGGAGGAGCAGTCGTCTATACCTCTTCAGCCGATTCCGATTCAGTCTCGAATACGGGAGCTCAACTCAATGCAAAGCAAGCAGCAGATGATGCTGATGGAGAAACAAATGGCACCAATGCAGGATCAGGAGAAGAGAGCGAAGAGGATGGGGAATTGATGAGAGCTCAAGTCATTCGAAACACCCTCACTCTAGTCTTGCGGGATAAAGGTACCTTGCGCTACGTAGAACGCGTCAACTGTCGAGCAGAAGAAGCAAGAGTGGACATAGAGGCTCTGTACAAAGTTCAAATGTAGTCACTCTGAGTCGTCGAAAATCCGACACCCCTTGTTCTTGGTCGGCGGACATGTCAGAATTTGCGCTGCTGTCAAAGGCGCGCGGTTCAGCTCTTCATTGAGCTCGTCTGGCCCTCCACACTCGCCTTTGCGCGGGATGCGATTCCTGTTGCTTTGGGATCATGGAAAGCTGCGCGTCAAGATCGCTCATACTCGTTTGTGCTCGTCTCTCTTGCTACGTGTGTAGCTCAAAGAGCATGACCTGACAGTCTACACACTGGCCTACACAGCCTATCTCGAGAGTGGGAAGGTGAGCTATCTTTGAATTATTCAACATGAGCAAGCTGACGGGTTTGTTTTCAAGGTCCGAGTATCATCATCCCCCCTTCGGCCATCGGTCTAGCAGGAAAGACTGTCAAAAGTCGGCGCGCTTCACCAGAAATCTATCCCTCTGGCTCTTTCTCTCATTTCGCCTATCCTCGCTCTTTGATCAAATAAAGACATTCCTAGGGTTAGCAGGAGCTCACTCTGCGCGAAGCCCGTATACGGACAGTACGCAAGGCTTTCTGCCGTGCACTGGTGCAGCTTTATAGCGCATCAGCTCACAGCGCAGAACCTTGTTCGTCGCCGTCAAACAGCTTTACGATACTCTGGTCTTTCGTCTTCCATTATTCTATCAGCAATACCAGCTGGGCTGGATTGATGACCCCTCTCAGGAGGGACGCAATCCAGAAATGATCGGTTTTTATTCCGTGAGAATATGAGGCGATGGTCTAGAAGGAGAGCTGTGATAGGTTTTGATCATTCCAAGTGTTGGCGCTTGAAGCGAGATCAGGGAGGAAAGCCGGAGGTTGGGAAGGAGCGCGGGGATCGTTGTCGTCCTGCTTTGATCGAAGCGGACGATAGCTTTAGCTCACTGCGCGATGGCCACACTCCTTGGCTAACTCGATGTACGTGTCTTCTCGGTATCTTTTGCGTTGTGCTGATGGTAAATGTAGTCGGACTACTCTGACTCGCAGCCTCTTTACTTTTGATTCTTATGTGATGAAGGCGAGTTTGCGACCCTGCTATGGCTTTGCCTACAGCTCGGGATCTATCTGCCGATCTGACTAGAGTCTGTTCTCTGTGCATGGCCAATGCTATAATTGTTCCTCTGCCTGTCATTATTTACTGGACTGTTCTCCAGCTGGCTGAGGCAATAGCACGAGACGAGAGGTTACAGCAGCGCAAGATGATAACAAGGAAAAGCATTCTGATATATATGACATATGTAAGGGAAAGCTCATGATATAAATCGATGGTGATGTTCTCCGAAAGAGCCAGACGTTTGTCTGGGCGTCCTGACTGAAGTGGAGTAATACGGCGCTTGCCCACTGACAGATGCTTCTCCATCCATTGAGCCCGAATGAACTGTCCCTAAATGTTAGGTATTTACCGGAGACAGCCAAATAATTCACTTACTGCGACATCCTTTGCAGTGAAAAGGCCAAAAGTGTGGTGGGTGTAGAAGGTATCGAGGACATGTGGGCAGTTATGCCAAATAGCAGAATCTCTGATGCGCTGCGCTAATGTTGTGTCATCGAGAGGGCTAGCTTGATTGGCGAACTATTTCAGCATGCGTCAAGATTAGCTTGCTGTCCGTGCAACCGAATCACGGAGAAGCTCACCTGCTGGAAGAACCAATCGATGGTGTCTCCGCCAAATAGCCACAAATTGCCGGCCTGCTAGCGAATGAGAAGCAGACTCCAGTAAAGTAAAGGGACTCACCCTCGAGTGGCCTTCGCTATAATAGCCGCGGCGCCCATTCATCGAATCAGAGTACACAACTTTTCTTGCTCGAGCCTCTCGGTCTATCTTCTTAAGGATCTGTTCATGTACAGGTTTGACGACCGGGTGATCCTGTAATCGGTGGAATTCAGCCAAAAAAGCGAAAGCAACAATGGGTTGCTGTCACCACATTCATCTGATAGTAATCTGGCCCATCAGGTTCTTGAGCAGCAGCCTTCATCTCGGTAGCATAGCTCTGACGAGCCACATGAACAGCGTCCAGCAGACTGCGATGCTTGTTGCGATTGCCCGCGTAGTGAGCGACGTTCGTGAGTGACCAGCTGTGATTGGGCTCGAGAACGAGGTCATGCGACACACGGTTGGCCTGCAGCGACCTGTAGTGCTCCAGATCGTGCTGGACACAAAAGCAAAATGAATGCGAAGCAAAATGCGCCTCAGATAAAGCATACCTCGAAATGGGATCTATCATAAACGTAGTCACGCTCGGCAGGATTGGCAGGATCCGGCGAGTGGTTTGTGATTCCTCTAGACTTGGCAAGCTGATATACATAGAGGGCAATTGTTGCAAATCCTTGATTCTAGTGCGTAACGAGTTTGCTGTTTACTGTTGCTCGCTCGAGAAGTACTTACCTGAGAAAGATGGTATGCTACTAGACGCTCCTCGTCAACCAAAAAGCGGTGCAGCTCGGAAAGATCGCCTTCTTGGTAATTTTTGGCTCTGCTGCTGCCCTAAGCTTGAGAGGCTGGCGCTCGGGTTGTGCACACAGACGATGTTATCCTGCTTGCCTCATATACCTTCTTGCGCTGGAATCCCAACCTTTTGTTATCGATTGATCGTTAACTTTGAGGTGGCAATAGCTTACCTGCACTTGTGCCAGAGATATTTCGAAGCCCAAATTTAACAACTCCTGACGCAGTCCCTCAAGAGTGGTGCCGTTTTTCACCTAATGACGGTATCAGCACATTTACAAGTATCAATTGTAAAAGTGACCCCTCGCTCGATGACAGCCGCAACCTCAGTGCGACTGAAAACCGACAGTGGGGTTATCCTGAAACCGTTTGTCAACACAATCACCAAAGACAAGGTGTGACGAACTGCCGTGACAGCTTAGCAGCTTGTTCGGCATGGGATGCAACTTACCTCGGCCTTATTTTTAAAGCGGCGCCGTCCTTTTGCATTCTGTAACAGAGACACTTTTCATTACTGTAAGGCATTCGACTTGGAGGCGTACCTGGACCTGCTTTGTTGTGAGATCACAGTCGACCGCTTTCAGCTTGCGTCGAATAGCTTCGACAGACTCATTGGATTCTGCCTTTATGCAGCTCAGACTCGCGAATCTTGCGCGAGCGAATGACGTACCCCTTCTGTAATGATCTTTAGTTGGTCGTAGTTTTTAAAGTTCGTCATTGTGTGCTTTTAAAGGCTCAAAAGTCCGCTGGAATCCTGTCAAGACTGGATGGCAGCTTTGACTTAATCGGAAGAAGGTGACTTCTGGGCCGCAAGAAGCAGCAGAGATGCAGAAACCCCGGCGATGTCAAGTCGGAAAAGGCTCCAAGGCTCCAAGGACGTACGAAAGAGAGAGGGAGGAAGGGAGAGATGGAAAGAATGCTGGTCAGGAAAGAGAAGCAAAAGAACGGCAGCTCGCTGTATTCTATCATGCGGACAAGGCTTCTGACGCAGCCTCATTCGGACGCTGGCCAATAGCCAATCATATGAAGATGGTCATCTAGCCGCGACTGGCCTGTACAAAGCTGTGCTGCGGCCTTGCGCCTGTCTAGGCGATTCGATCAGCATAGTCTTTGCATGATAACAGTATCGATCGCCTGGTATTCGTCGATAGAGATAATAAGCAGCGGTGGAAGTGCAATTGATTAGTTGCTAGGTGCCGCAGTAGGCGACCAGGTCCAGGGCATTAGGCTGCATTAGGGGCAATCTTGCGCAGACTAATGAAGCGAATTCCTTTGTTCTGACGGGCATCTTCGGATGATTCAGTAGCATTGGCAAGGACTAGAAGGGCCGTTGTTGATGGGTTTTACTAAGGCGCAAGACACAAGAGATCTGTTTGAGGAGACTCGATAGTGCAAGCAACAAAAAGCGACATTGCTTGCGAGTAGAGGCTGTGATGGAGTTGCATTGATATCATTCTAACATAGGAACTGCAAGACCGTCTTGTATCGCAGTCGCACAGAGTGCACGGCTTGCTCCTCGTCGTCGTCGTTGTCTGATGAGAAGGCACGATATTTTGATCAGCGACAGGCATGCCCAGCAAGAAGAAACCAAGCTACATAGTCCCTACACACGATGTGTCAGCCTCACCAGGTCCAGGTCTCGCACCCATTTCCCTGACCATGGTGAACCGCATCAACGCAATGATTGAACTAGAGAAAGCGCCTGAATTACAAGGTCAGAAGGTAGACTACGCGATCCTTACACCGGATGGAGCGGCTGCTATTTGCTATGAGGGCACAGGGGAGGAGTTTAGGGTGAGCGAAAAGGAGAGATGAGAGATGTTTAGTTGATTTCCTTGGACAGGCAATGAGGGAAATAGCAGAAGCGTACAGAAGTCCTAGAGCTGTCTTGCTCATGTGTGGGATGCTGTATGAGAGCTGTCAGATGTATGAGATCAGTCCGAAAATCCTAATGGATCAGCTTGCAGCGGAGTAGGTCGATAGATGTTCTTCCATCGACAGAGCTGAGATCAGACAGATATGGAGTGGATGTACGCACGACAAAAGACAAGATAGAACCAGATGAACATTACTTGCGAGTAATGAAACCCATAGAAGAGAAACTAGGCCTATCTCCTACTGGGCAGATGAAGCCTGTTCAAGTAGACGCGCCTGTTGAGCCAAGATCCGCGAAGGAGATATCAATAGCGGCACTGATGGGCGGAGGTTGGCTTGTAATTGTAGGATTTGCTGTATGGGTCATGTCGAAGTAGCTTGTAACATCTTGTAAATTTGACATTGTGCGGGCACTCTAAGCTCCCGTTTCCCTTTTCATGTGCGCCTCGAACTGTTCTTTGTAGTCCGGGTGCCATCTGTATGTCGGCAGCTCTTGTGAGCGATCGAAATGGCCTACAGCGGAGATGACATACCTCGACAGAGCAGGTCTCTTCTCCACTACATCTGTAGCAGACCACTTCATACGAGCTACGTCCATAGCTTCTGATGTTTCGTTGTCGGGACTGTTCTGAATCAGCTTTGTTCAGACCATCTGATCGAGACAAACCAAATAATGTAGAAATCGCCCTTTTCAAGCTTCTCCATCCTAAAAATCTACTGAGCAGCGATTTGCTGTGCATAGAGAACACTCACATATAATCGACAGTTTGATCAGGTGTCCAAGCACCATCAGGTTTGGCGACTGAGTCGATATCACCTTTACCTCTGGTCGTCAGCTTGCTGTGGACCCAACCTGTAATAGTATGAGCGAGATTTTAGAGAGGTAACGTTGCCATACCCGGTACTAGAAGTGCGACGGAGACTTTATCGGTCTTCTGTCTGACCTATTATCCATCCGTCAGCGCGCGCCCAAAGGTAGATCATACAGACAAACTTCATGAGCTAGATTCTCAGTGTATACCTTCACTGCCGCTTTTGAGACGTTGTAAGCCGGTCCAGATCCAGGCGGACAGGTTATGCCTGCACTCATTACCCATCAGCTCGATGCCATATAGCCTTCCTGTAGCTTACCTTGCTTCGAGCCAGTGATCACTATAGCCTGGAACATCATCAGAGTGCTCCTCCTGTAGTATTGAAAGCTCACACCAGGCGTAGTCCGACCTTCGATCATCCTCGAAGCGATCGCCTGTCCTCCATAAATCACACCAAACATGTTCACACCTAGAATCTTCTCCCAGCCCTCCGTTGAAGTGCAAGTAGACGAGCCGCCCGTGCCAGCGTTGAGATGCAAGAAATCAAGCTGACCACCAAACTTCTCAAACACCGCATCACCCAGCGCTTTCATTTCCTCCAGACTCGAGACATCTAGCAGACGCATCAGCTTATCCCCCAGCTGTACGAAGACTTACCAGTCTTGTGGATGAAGACGTTCTCTCGCGGAACACCAGCTTTCAACAATGTTTGTTCCGCTTTCTGTAGATTAGGTCCATCGAAATCGGCTAAAGCGACTTTCATTCCATGACCACTGAGTCGTTTAGCTACTGCGAATCCGATTCCGCCATATGCTGAACCTGTTAATGCATTTGAGCGAATTTCGACAGGTGGGAGGAGCGCTTTACCAGTGACTGTCCGCGCCCTCTACAGTAAGCTAATAGTTTAGCATATAGTAGAAGCACCGACTGAGCGCGACATTGCCTGCTTTGATAGCTGGATGCATGTTGAAAGTATTTTTAGAGACGACGTCGTGGTTATGACGAACAGGCGAAGTGGATAGCAAGCGGACCAGGCTATGGTACGGTATGATGAATGTACAATGCACTGTACAACACAATAGAAGGCCAAACCGATTACATACAACTCACTCCAACCAGTATCGCCAACGAGATCAATAACGCAGAAGTATGCAGCGTTTCGAAAGCATCGCTCTTCTCCTGTACAATGAAGCCGAGTCTTTAGCGATGTAATCCGCAAAGACGTCAGGCAGACGTACCACTCCTTCCGTTGCGCGCTGAACGAATGCATCATAGGTGTTCCCTCTATTGACTCATCAGACAGGTATCCTCATTAGAAGCAAGGCTAACTCACATCAGAGGAGGATTAATAGCAAATACAAAGCCTTCGTGGCACTGTCCTGCGTTGTTTCCGAAAATGAAGGTTGGATCTGGATCGGTAATTTCCAATATTCGAGTAGCTGTAGAATCTCCGCATCCGCTAAGCTATTAGTCAGCTTATACGATGGAAGACCTACGCAAATCTGTTGTATTGCTTGTGAATTGCCGTACTAGATTCGTTTGGAAACCGATCTCTCCGGAGGTAGCGTTATTGTATAGCCTGTGAGCGCAATCGGCGAGTCAAACGGAAGACCCGATCGATACCATGCACTCACTCGCAAGGTTGTTCAAAAGTGCTTTGATACAGCTGTTTTCCTATCAGACCAGTGTCGAAGATGAATGGTGATGGGACTCACCGTTGTTCGATCTCGATAAAAGACGAAGAGGATCGTATCGCCTACTGAAGCCTGCATGTTGCGATGACACTCAATACAATGCCAATAGCGGATGTCGACAGACTTACCGTGATCTGATTCGGCGTAAACTCCAGCACCTCTTGCGCTACTTCCACCCTAATCTCCTCCGCTTGACAGCATAACAAGAGCATGGCTTGTAAGAACAGGTATACCAGTGTCTTTGGAATCATCTTGAAAGTAAACAATGAATTCTTGAAGCGAGGCAGCGCTATAAGTCGAAGTAGGTTTCACTTGACAGAAGACTTGACAGGACAGAAGACACAGATGGATGCTCGGAAGCAGAAGAGAGAGATCTGCTCAGCACCGGACACTAGCATCTTCTCTGCGCTTTGACCCACTGGCACTCTTTTGTTAGACCGGCGAAAGGGAGAGGACAGAGATCCCTGTTTGGGTCGACAAAAGACATTCCTGGGCAACAGTCTAACATCTTGCAACACACCGCGATAAGGCAAGCGACTCTCGTCTTTTGCGTTCGACAGGCTTGCTTTGAGCAGCCAAACGGAATTCCTTGGAGCTATTTTGCGTCTGCTCGTCTGCTGTTCCACTTCTGTATCATATTTGCTGCGCTCTCGCTGGTATTCAGGACATCGTTCGGGTCAAGCTGTATCAAGTCGAATATCCATCAGGCCTTTCTTTTCTGGCTGCTATCCTGCTACTGCATTCTACTGCTCTTATTCTCGTACGGCCTGTATGCTTCACGACGGCGTTCCGCTCAGCAGTGCACGTCTGCTTGGGTCTTTACATACACTGCCTTGCCGCATAACCTCGCTTCCTCATTTTCTTCGTAAACCATGGCAGATGCAATTCGCAGAGCTCTCGTAGCGCAATATGACTTATTCAAATCATATTTGCTCGTCATTGATATGCAGCGTGAAGGCTGTGATCGCAAAGGCAACAAATCAGTAGAAGAGACGTTAAAGCTGGAACAACGTTTGCTGCCTTTGGTCAAAGCGTACAAGGCGAAAGGACTGCCAGTGTTGTTTCCGCAGAATGTGAGTTTCACGACCTTGACTAGGAGATTTGCTTGAACGTGACGACAGGGTTACGAGAAGTCGCCTGAGGATAATAGGAAATACGTGCCTCGTCACCAAGGCTTAGCAGGTATGCTTGTATGCATTGCAAAGTATCCACTGACAAAAAACTCACAGGCGATGGCATGTCTTTTGGTTCGGCATATCCCACTATACTGATCCCGCCACAGGAAGCACCATCCTAGTCGGCTCAGAAGGTTTCAGGCTTTTACCTGACCTAGAAGCGCTAGCCAAACCTGAAGAATGTATAGTCAAGAAACACTACGAGTAAATAATCCCCCTTACCTCACCCATTCCTATTAGTTGCTTCTCCGAAATTGGTCTAGCTGACCGACTGCGCACATCGGGCATCACTACAGTCCTCATCACCGGTGTCAAAGCGGACGTCGTCCGTTGCTTATCAAGTGCTTTCGGAGGTATTGCCAATGGCATGTTCTCATCCCCTGGAATGACTGATGCTGATTCGCGGCGTAGACTTTGATATCGTCTGGGTTAGAGATGGCGTCTATACGAAACGAGAACATCTCGGTCAACGCGCTGAGGATATCATGACTTTTTATGGACCAGTCAAGTCGGTGCAAGAGTTGGTAGATGAGGTGAGAACTCTGTAATCGCATGAATCAAGCCTATCATATTCCTATCATGTATATCTCGGCTGGCCGAAGGTGACCCTGTTTCTCTCCCGCTTATCACTTTTAGGACCTTGCCGATAAGCGAGCAACCCGACTCGTCTTGCCTGTGCTAGGCCAGCTGTTCGCCCAGCCAAATTCACGCCATGCTAGCAACAGCAATCATCATGCAGCGAAAGCTCGCTACAGTCGCTTACACGCCCAACAAAATTGGATCAGCTGTTCGAGCTTTGATCATAGGCGCACCTGGAAGTGGGAAAGGCACACACAGTACTTCGTCAGTTTCTACACCTACGCGAGACGTCAAAGTTGCTTACACGGGTTGCAGACTCATGCGAGATTTCCGGATGACCATGATTAGCTCTGGCGATATTCTGCGACAGCAAGTCAACGACAATACGGCGTTGGGGAAAGAAGCTGCACAGATAATGAAAGAAGGTGGATTGGTCCCGGATCTGACTATGCAAGAATTGGTGCATGGGGAGTTTGATCGGTCCAGGCATTTGGCTGTAATGTTCACTTCTGCTGTCTTAGCTATTTGCTGATGGAAGGTACAGGGTCTGATATTGGATGGCTACCCTCGCACTGTCGCGCAAGCTCAAGGTATGCTTCACAGCAAGGCCGGCTATTCTTGGTTCTGACAAAACACCAACAGCATTGGACCAACATCTTGCCAGTATAGACCAACCTCTGGATATGATCATCAACCTGGACGTACCTGATCAAGTCATCCTGGAGCGGATAGAGGGTCGATGGATTCATAAACCTGTTGGGAACAACTCTTGCTATTCAGCTTCACAGTCTGATCAGCGAGTTGTTTCACACAGTCTGGAAGGACGTACAATACAGGCTTCAACCCACCTCAAAGAGCCGGATTCGACGATCTGACAGGTGAAGCTCTGTACGTATCATCCCATCTATGCTCACACCTGCTGACCTTGTGACATAGATCAAAACGCGCAGATGATAATGTCGTGCGTCCATCTTTCGGTATCCCTATTCTGATCTCACAAGATGATGACAGGTCACCTTTCGCAAACGCCTAGAAACCTTCCATCACAATACTGAACCCATGCTGCAATACTATGCAGCCCAGGACCAGCTTTCATCTGCCCCACCTAAACTACTCACTTTCTCTGGTTCTACCTCGAAAATAATGTCAGTGATCCTCTGTTGTGCCATTTTTCAGTGGCTCACCTCGGAGGTTCGTGTGACAGATGGCCACAAATCAAGCGAGTCTGCGATGAACGCTTTGCTCACCTCAAAAGAGCAGCCGACGCTCCTCTACTAGAAAGCGCTGTAGAGAATCAACCTACAACTACTGCATGAACGGTCATTTAAGGGAATGTGGATTATTGTATAATAACAAAGGGGGTCCGGTGTACAGTCTTCGTCGTTGATACAAATACAGGAATAATACAGTCTGAACATGCATATTTACCCTCTACCACCCGCACCATCCAAGAAGATTCTGCTTAAAGGTCGATCCCGTTCTCTCCGGCTGCCGAATCGAGCACCAGCGCGTAAATGCCGCAGTGTTTGGTCGAACCCATTCTTGCCTAACGAGTTGCGTCCGTCTGAAGAGGCTTCTCGTCTCCTTGCGCGCATGGGTGAGCGAGCCTGATCCATCCGCCGAGCCGGTGTGCTTGGTTTGGCCTGTGAGATCTGCCGTCAACATAGACCAAAAGGTCATTGAGAAGTAGACTCACCTCATACGCTGCACCTTTTCGCGGAGCAGCCATCCTCGCTTTCCTCCGTTCATCTTCTGCCATTTCATCCGATGTCTGATGTAGCAAACCAGCGAAAGTGACTACTGTAGCAAAGACATCTTCTGGTTTAGTGTTGCTTGGGTCTTCACCGTAGTAGATGACTAGATCTCGGAGATCTTTATCGATGGCGCTGACTAGGCCCCTAAGGACTTCCACAGCTGGAGCTGCGCTTTGGAGAAAGGTCTAAAGATATTCTCTGTGAGCGGTCATCGATAATGATAGAGGGACTGACCTACCTCCATCACATCCGTGAAGCGATCACCAGGTATTCGAGGTGCCTTCTTAGCTACTTGTAACTCGTGCTTGAGTTGAGCAAAGCTATTCCCAAAAGCAGTTGAAGCAGCAGTGAGCGAGGCGATGGATACTGATCGATGATCAGATGAGTCCGGCAACGTAACGGTGAGGCTTACTTCGAGAAGCTGCTTCAACATGTCGCATGGTCACGAGATAGTCCATGAGCTTTGAATCTAGCTTCTGGATCTGTTGTACAGCGAAATGTAGCAGCGTTGGAGTATTAGAACCGGTATTGCTAGCCCGAAGGTCTTTAAGCTGTTTCACGTCATTAGCAAGCGATGCGTACAGCGAGAGGCGACACTTGCCTTCAATAGAGCTTCTAGCTGAAATCCGGACGCATTCCCGCGGAATGTAGAGGCATTCAGATTGTTTCCGATCACAAGAATGAGCGATAGCAGCTTCTTGAAAGCATCAGAGCTGCGCAGCTCATCGTTTGCCGCTCGCAGGATGGTAAGCTCTGGCTTGATCTCCTCTAGATCCATCTCGAAGCGACGTCGGAAGATCATACAGCTCAGGCGCTCGCTGAGTCGGGGTATACTTGCAATCTGTAATTCGATCGTTCGTCAGTCTGTCGCTTTGAACGTACACGAAAAAGTAATTACCTCTTTGAAAAGTTGGTCGCCAGCTGATAGTGTTTTGAAGTCTCCAGTGTAGGCTCGTATGGTCTCGATCTACCACAGAGACTTAAGACAATTCACAAAAGGTTCACTGCAGGATTCACCTCATCAGGTTGTGGAGCAATGGTCTTGACTGCCTTCAACATGTCCAGAGAAATTCTCTTGTCGTCTAGTCGTAAAATAGCATCCCGAATCGCCGTAGCTGGCATCCGAAAACGAGCTAGCACGACACCAATGTTGGTGGCTCTATTGATATCCAATAAGGTCTTTGGCTGTACTTTGGCTGTGTTTGCTTTGCTCATATCTGGAACGAGTTTGCTTTGTGCAGCTGGCTTTGCTGAGAAGTATGTCTCCAGCTGTGAAAAATCGATTTGGTGGTCTTCCGGTTTGATATCAGCCCATATACTTTTCTGAACGGTGGGAGCAGCGAGCTTGTTCCAGAAGAATGGCTTCATCTTGACACCCGGTGTAATATGGACAGGCGGCAATTTGATAGCGGGTTTGACAGACATCAAAGGAGGTGCCGGTGGTGGTGTTGGTGCGATCGCTATTGGCTTAGACATGAGTATAGATGAAGGAGCAGGAGGCGGTGGCGGCGGAGGGATTGTTATACCTTGATTCATGGATGGAGCAGAGACCGTCGATTTGACAGCGGGTCGAGCTGTTTGAGCGATCTGGCTGCTAGCTGCGCGCATGAAAGGCGGTGGAGGCGGAGGAGGAGGTATTATCGAAGTAGCAACACTGCTTGACGAAGAGGGTTCCAAATTGACTGGGGAGACGATCGCTTTGCTCTCTGAGGCAACGTCTTCCTTTATAGATTCTTCTGGCGGTAATGGAGCAGGTCGATGTTGCGCAACAAGACCGCTAATCTTACGAGCGTTGACCATCCGTGTCCTGTCTGGTTTCTGCTGCGAGGCGAGCTGAGCTTTCAGAGATGCGACTTCCGCTTCTAAAGTTCGGACGTTCTCTTCTCGCTGATTCAAAGCCTCCATTGACTTATTCACCAATTCGTCTGTGGTAGTCTCGGCGGCAGGAATGTTAATGTCTTCTGCTGCACTGAGACTACTCTGGAATCTGGTGTACACCGACTCCAAAGCTCGCTTGAGGTAGACAATGTCCTTCTGTCGCTGGGCAACGATGGCGTCCGAGTCGATGAGCTGTCCTCGAATTAGCTAGGCTTTGCTTTCCGGCGCGTCTCATTTACCTTGGTCTTGAGCTGAGTGATCTCTTCTATCAAGGTCGTCCATTGTCGATTCCGCTCAGCCCTCTCCTTCTTAAGAAGGTCAGGCTATAATAGAGTCAGCAATGGCCTAGTTAACAATCAAAGCCACTCACATCCTCCGCGCGCTTGCCTGAAGCCGACAGCCGATCCACTTCAGCTTGTAGTTGTAGCACTTGCTTTTCTTTCTGTACTAGCCGCTGAATGACGCCCGAGAAATTCTGCAAAGTTGCTCAGTACACTTAAGCTTCCTTGTAGTGTCTGGTAGACAAACCTCTTGTTCGCCAGATCGTGCACCACGCTTCACTCTCAGTCAGACGTAGAGTTCAGGGAGACCAAGACGATCTTACTATACTATTTCGACCAGGTGATGTCCCTTCTGCACGCAACGAGCGAAGGGTGTTTGTCTCCGCTATCCGGTCGTTAAGTTCCGCCCGCAAAGCAGTCCTCTGTCACTACAATCAGAAGATGTCGCTGTATTTAGCTTGTGACTTTTTCACCTCATCGCTGAGCTCTTCAACTTTGCCTCGAAGTGCTTCCAGCTCTTCAATGAAGCTGGAAGGCACACTAGCGGTATCAGAGACTTTAGACGAGCGGATAATGGCTTGCTGGCCGACTATGTGTTGGACAGATGTCAGGTATTGCCGCATGAAGGTCCGCCAGCCTTCATCAAAGTTTTCGAGATGACTCGCATGCGCAACAAAGTTGTCCAGGATGGTCAGCAGGTCTTCTTTGAGTGACCTGCGATCCGCTTCAATCTAGTAGCCCTTTGGAACACAGAGACGAAGAGCTCACCCGTCTATCTGCCTGTCGAAGATGGCAATGTACTTCTTGACCGTCTCGACCAATATAGGATACAGGTCTTCATGCTCTTGAGCCAGCCTGATCAATTCTGATAGCGGTATTCCAGCCGACCTGTTCAGACTTGAGCAAGCGAACTCTATTCATGCATCTCAACCTACTCGTCATCTCTCGATCTACCCACTGTACGCTCATGCAGGTCTTCCTGATCTTCCTGCTTCTCTTCGGCATAGACTTTCATCTGCGTCAATACTGCATCTGGCGGCCCGCAATATTTTAGTGCCTACCGGAAAGTCTATCAGTTCTGCTTCTCCATCGTCGACCGATAACTTACAGTCATGACTTCGTTCAAACCTCTTCTACTAAGCTCCTCCCTCAATGCGATCCTTTCTTCCAACTCCTCGGGCGAATTAGTCAAAGCGTTCAACAACGACAAAGCAGCAGCTCTATATTCCCAAACACCAGTATTGAGCTCTTCCTCATCCAGATCATCTTTAGGTAGAATACTATCGATAAGATAGGTGAAGCGGAATTTCTCATCATGCGCGACTTTGAAATCGGATAGTGCTGCGAGGACGATTCGATGACCGTCTTGTAAGGAGAGCATGCATAGAGCAGCGAGGAGGTCTGCTACTTGTGATCTGAGCTTGTTTGATGTTGAAAAGAGGCAGTAGGCGATTGTGGTGACCAGATGACTGCTTAAAAGGACGCGCTCGAAACCAATCTACCTTCATTGTCAGCTACGATTTCCATCTTAGATGTAAAGCACACCTCAGTATTCATCAACACCCTCAAACACTTGATACACTCAAATTGCATCGCTTCAACCGAATCGCCCATCTCAACTTTTTGTTTCCCCACAGTCTTTTCCAACAAACCTTCCAGACTTCTGACCCCATCCACAGGCACCTCAACAAACTCTTGCATCCAAACCAAAGGCTCCGTAGCTAATCTCACTCTCAAACTAATCAAATGCTTGACTAAAATCTTTCCATTTTTACCACCCTTGAGCATACTGACGAACCAAGCTGGTGATTCTTCCACTGCAGAAGTTGAAGAGAACCATGAAGTCCATTCTGATGTTGTAGGCGGTGGGAGGGTCGACACGGCATTAAAACTACTTATCGAACTAGCGGGTGAATGCGTTCGAGTAGTTGGTGCTTCTTCCCATGATAGACCAACAGTAGCTAAAGACATGCGTTTGAGGTTTGATAATGTACTTTCGCTTGATGGAGCAGGACCAGTTTGTTGAGGTCGTAAAGGAGTCATGGTCTGTTGTTGGTGTTGGTTGATGAGGAAACGTTTTCTATCCTCTGAAAGGGATCGCATGCCAGCTTTGGAATCTTGTTTTATGCCTAGACTGAGCATGAGTTGTTCAAATTGGTCATCTAGGCTTGTTTCTTCAGTATCAAAAGTGATGCCTAGCGCTTGGGGTGATGAGATTTTCAAAGTATTGAGATCGGGAGAGTTGCTCATCGAGATTGGTTCAGAGACTATTCGAGATCGAGAAGGACGGGTTGAATCAGGTTTAGGCGATTTAGTCAAAGCTGGATCTGGACTTGCAGGCGCCCAAGAGTCAAAGAGTGACGATAGACGAGATCCACTGTTGGTGGTACGAGCTCTAGAACTAGCTGTATTCAATTGAGGTGAAGAGCCTTTCAAAGTACTAGCAGCTGATTCATCTTCCTCTTCAGCTGATTCTTCAAGTGTCGGATAATTCCACAAGCCAAACATGGACGAAGGTCTCCAGCTTGATTTAGTCGCATCTGAAGAATTCCGACTGACGACTGTAGGTCTCCGAGATAGTTTGGTGAACCCATTGGCTACTGTTCCTAGTCGAGCGAACCAATCCCTTGACAAAGTGAACCGAACGTGATAAGGTGGACCCATAGCTCTTGCATCTCCTAGATGTGTCATGATCTTCTCGTTGCTTGGGATAGCTTGATCACGACCAGGTAGTTCAAAAGCATATTCAATCCGAGCAGTTTTAGCTCCTTGCTGAACAGTCCTTTTGATACCGAAATCAGAGAGCAAGCTTTCGATGCAGTCGGCAATCGTCATAGAAGAACCAACAAAGAGAGTGTATTGGAAACCTTCTGGCATTTCAGGGATGTTTGCGAATGTCACATTGAGGCAATAAGGGAGGTAGACCAAACGAAGAAAAGGTTTGTGTAAGTGCGAGGATAGGCTGAAGTCTGAGAACTGCCTTTGCGCTGTAGGTCGATTTGATGTTTCAGCTGATTTGGGTATGAGTTGCTTGAGTAGAGTGTCAGAGTCGGCCAAGCCTGACACATTTCCCATCAGCCCTACTCAGTCGTATGAGCCGTGTAGACTCACCATCACCGAGTTCATGCAGTTCCTCTTCAGACCATATTCTGCCAGGATCGCTCGAGATGACCTTCTGTATAGCCCATAGTTCCGATTTGTGTATAGCAGCTTCATTACTCGAATCCAACAAGGCCAGTACAATCTCTTGCCCATCTTCTTTCAACAAACGAGAGACCAAGCTGGCGAGCGTTGCGTCTTCAGAGCAAAAGGTAGTTCGGACACTTTCATCAGGCAACAAGACTTCGAACAGAGATTCGCGCATTGCATTCTTGCCAGGTTATAGAGGATCTGCGTCGTCGACTCTTGACAACAGGCCTTTCTGCCGCATTGACCACCTCCTATGTAGGGCCCTCGTGGCATTGACGTGATGTTGTTGTGTTGTGTTCAAAGACCATGACCAGCTTGATTCGACCTACAGCCAGAACATTAGCTCGTGCGAGCCTCCGCCCACGCTGCATTCCTTCCATCCGATGCCTAACAAGTTCAGTCTGTTCCAATCTGAATGTCGTCCTAGGCTGATGTGCGGGAACAGCATTAAAATACACTGAAGCGCACGAATGGGTCTCTTTTGATTCAGACACGTCAATTGGCACCATGGGCATTACAGATTACGCTCAAAATTCACTGGGCGACGTCGTTTTTGTTGAATTGCCTCAGAAGGGCGAGAAGGTGGAACAGAAGGGTCAGCTCTCCTACTATTTACGGCAGGGCAAGTTCTTATATCTTGTGTGTGGGGATAAGATCAAATTGGTGCCGTGGAATCTGTCAAGGCGGCTTCAGATATATATGCACCTATCAGCGGTGTCATCCATGAAATCAACGAGATGCTGAATGATAAGCCTGGATTGCTCAACAAGAGTCCGGAAAAGGATGGTGAGCTTTATCATTCTATCCACCGAGGATCCTCTGACTTGTTGCCAGGCTGGTTATGCCGCATCAAAGTAGAAGACGGGAAAGAGTTGGAGGTGCGCTACTCTATCCTTGCAATGCACATCTACTCACACTCAATGCAGGCATTGATGGATGCAGACGCGTACAAGAAGCACTGCGAAGGAGAAAGCGATTCATAATGCATCATCCAAGTTCTTTGTCTGGTCTGGCTTTCTTCGCTCTGTGTGATCAATGCTTTGGTATCTCTATACAACCTATCTACATACTATGCACCTGCTTTACTAGTCAATCTCCTCGTTTCTTGAGGTGTGAAATGCAATATCACACCCAACACACCGACCAAATGCGGCTGTACTATATTCAGCTTCCGTATCAGTATAAAGAGTAGCAAAGCTCACCCTCATTTCTTTATGCTCCAGGAATTGTAATATCACATTCCGTATGTATTCGAAATTGATCGCTTCCTCTTCTTTCGTTTCTGTTGTACTGGCTAGTGATGAAACAGATGATCCCAACGAAGCAGAAGGAACGCTCGATGTAGATTCAGTAGGCGGAGGGGAGATCACGGATTGCGGTAATGGTGTGGAAGGAGCTGTGGAACCGTTGCTGTGTAGATTCGAGGAAGAGGACGCGTAGTGGCTGAAGTAGCCCACTCCTGGACCTCGTGATTTTTCCGAAGAGAGGATGCCAGCTTGGACTTTCCGAAGCTCGTCCCGCATGGTCTGTAATGACTTTAGCTCAACCTCACGACAGATAACGCAGACTCACCTTATTGGATGTTCGCAACTGGTTCTCTCGCTGTTGACCCTCTTCCAGGCGACCTTCGAGCTCTGTTATCCGGACATCTCGATCATGCATCTCTTCGCGAACAGATTCCTGCATGAACAATTAGCTAGTCAATGATAGAGGATATTGCGACTCACCAAACGATCTGACGCCCTTGTAGTCTCGTCCCTACTAAGCTCAAGCAAACCTTCGAGACCCTTTGCGCGATCTTCGAGCTCTTGTACCTTGTTCTCGATAGCTTCAGCTTTTCGCTGTCTCTCGTCGGCGCTCTTCGAATGCTCTTCGAACTCCGCGTCTCTTCTCGCTATCTCTCTTCGCATTCGTTCAACTTCATTCAGCCTCTGCTCCATATTCCGACTCATCTCTTCATCAGTCTCGCCTCTGTCCTTTTCGAGCTTTTTGATTTTCGCTTCGAGACCTGCTACTCGAGATGCGTGTCGGGCTTCTGCTTCATACAATGCGCGGGTAGCGGATGGAGATGGTTCATCGGAAGGTGTAGCACGAGCAGAGGATCGAAGCTGTTCCTGAGCCGCTTCTTCCCGATTATGTGATTCTTGTAATTCGAGATCGCGTTCCGATAATCGAGCTTCGAGCGATGCGTTGGCTTCTTTGCTCGCTTCCAGATCAGCTGAGATTCGTTGATTGGCCTCGAACAGCTGATCATGCTCTTTTTCTAGGTGCTTGACCCTCCTTTCCATCTCTTTCAATCTCGCATCCTTTGCGGCTGAGTCTCTTGCTTGAGCAGCCTTGGCCGTAACAGCCTCCAACTCAACTTGAGCCTTCTTGGCTTGCGCTTCACGTTCATATTGAGCCCGAACAGAATTCACTTCCCGCTCAAAGCCCATCCTCAACCTGTTTAGCTGATTCTCCTTTTCGGCTTTCAGACCCAACGCATCAGACTCCCACTTAGATCGCTCAGCCACCAAGGCGCTCTTTTCTCTTTCAGCACTCTTTTCTGCTTCTTCTCGCACGCTTTCAGCTTTCATCAATTTCTGTCGTAAGGCTTTAAGCAACGAGATGGATTTCGCTCGCTTCTCTTCCTCTTCTTTCACTGTCGCGTTGGCTTTGGCCATTTCGGTTGCATGGCCAGTAACGGTCTTTCGGAGGTTGTCGAGTTCTTGTTGAAGGGAAGCGATTTCTAGTCGATGCGTGTCTCGAACTTCACTTGTACGCTCTGTTTGCTCTGTGGTACAATAATCAGTGTCCGATCTACTATAATTGTGATAACGACAAACGATCTAATTGTCGCCGAAGTAATTCTAGTTGCTGCGTTTGATGACTTGATGCCCGAAGGAACGACTCGAGCGCAGGTAAGTCGTTGAGACCGCTAGATAAGGTTGTGTGCTGCTTGAAAAGCTCGTTGGCTGCTTGTATGTCGAGAGTAGCTTGAGAAGGCACAGGACTGGGCATTGCAGTTTCTGGTTCTGCCGGCGGACTAGAAGCTGGTGGACTAGCAGGCCTTTCTTCAATTCGCGAGGATGCTTGTAATGAAGGCGTCTCTTGACCGATGTCTTCAACTGGTCCTTCCGCTTCCGAGGATTCCGCTTCAGATGATTGCTCTGGCTCAAGCTCTGACTCGCTCTGCATAGGCTCCAGGCTATCTGCCGTCATCCTTCTAGCCTGCCAATATTCAGGACTATCGCTTTCGTCGTCCATACCAGCGGTTCCAGCACTTGGAGCTTCGCTGAAAGCCGAAAAGGTGGAAGGGTAATGAGCTAAAGCCTCGCCTTCCCTTTCATCCGCAGAGACTTCTGATATAGTAGATGGAACATGTGCTAATTCTGGACCGGCTTGATTTATATCGATGTCTTCGAAATGGAAGGAAGGAGCAGCGGGTATATCGATTGCTAGTGAAGGTCTTCGGGAAGCAAGATGACCGTTCAGAGGTGTAGGTTGATGAGGGGGGTGGTTCCTAATGGCTTCGTGCACTGCTGCAGACATTTCTGCTACGTCTTCAGGAACTGGTGGATGAAATGGAGGAGGTTCGACTGCGCTGTTAGGGCCGGAGGTGAGGTCATCGATATGTTCTGCTGTTCTATCGAGGAGGAGAGCGGAAGCGCGAGATAGATCTAGTCCAGGCTGGTCTGCTGGCAGTGGAACTTGAGTGGTTTTGTCTAGTGAAGGCAAGTCCACAGCTGATTGTACCCGACTAGGTGTCTCAGGAGGCAGTATAGCATATTGTATGTCTTCTACATTGATTATGTTGCCATCCGCGTTGATAGCTGGAGTATTGCTTCTTGCCGGCGTGACGCTTGCGCTTTCGTCACCCAAGGCAAAAGTAGGTTCTTGCAGACCAAGTCTGGAGGTAGCAGGAGGTTCTCGATCACGAACAGGAGACGGAGCGTAGATGTGATTGCCAGCCATGTATGCACTTGCTGCCGGAGTGCCAAAGGGAGAGTTCAAAATCTCATGGATGGGCGACGATGGGGACATCAAGAGGTCTATACTGCCTCTTCCAGCTCTTGTAACATGACTAGCGCCTGAACGAAAACCTTTGCGCAGACTAGAGAAGGCTCCCTCAGCGAAAGCCGCTGCATTCTCGCTCGTCAAACTTGTGGATCTTCGATGAATAGGTGGTCGTTCGACTGGCGGACCCCTTGTGGACGCTGATAAGCTTGCAGAAGAGTTTGCGCGAGCTAGATTCGGCGGTGAGATAGGCGTGCCAGGCGGAGGATCAAAGTCATTAACAAAAGCGCGTATGTGCTCCATCTCATGAACTGGTCTGAGGTATCATCCAAGCGATGCAAGGCCTGGGTATCTTCCTCGATGTGCAGTGTCCGACGTCTCGAGCTGAGCAGCGGATGTCTAAGGTTGGATCAAGACAGTGACGTGCATTGTTCTTGTTCCGTCTCGTATCCTGCTATTGCGAGGCTCCTCTCGTTCATCTGCCTGCACAATGCCTGATGTTCTGTTATACCGCTCTACCTCCGAACCCAACAAATGAAGCCAATTTGGCGGCCGCAGCATAGAATCTGCTCACTAGCTACTCTCGTCTCTTCCTTCCTTTCTTCCGTACTACCATGCCGTCTATAGCGCAACAACAGGAACATGCATTCGCTGCACCAGGACGCCCAGACTTGCTGCTCATCTCCTCAGACGCCGTTCAATATCGTCTGCACATGAAACACCTCGAGATTGGCTCTGATCTGACGGAAAGGAGCTCCCTCTACATCCAGCCGCACGATGGCAACTAGACAAGAGAGAAAACAGCCGGCTTTGGCAGAAGGGGCCTTATTGTTTCTTGCATGAGCTGGCTATATAATAGCGATCCTACGAGAGCAGAACGGGTCAACGATTACGTGACAGTACAAGAAGAAGAGCAATCATAGTAAATGATTCCTTTACAAGCATATGCAAATCACTAAGGCAAGGTCATTGGATAATGCAGGTCACGCATCGATCGTAATTATCCTGGCTTGATCTGTTTGACAAGTGAAACATCAAACATGTTAATGTCAAAGCAAGCGCTCGAGACAAGAGACTTACAGATTAGGCGCTGGAATTAGTGCCCTGCAGGCCGTATTCCTTTACTTTGCGAGCCTGCCATTCCTTATACTCCTTTTGCACAGCCTTCCAATCTTTCTCCATGCCGTAACTCTTGAACCGCACTCCCTCCGACTCAAAAGTCCGTTTCCATGTCTGCCGAATTGTCTCCTCCTTCGCAATCGCTTCATTGAGTGTTGCCAAAGCCTGTTGTTCATAGGCTGGAATCGATTGTTTCGCTTTGTTACGAGCTTCCATGTTGTTTAAAATGCCTTGCTTCTTGTATTCATGTGAATAGATCGTCTCTTCGATGGCTTCGAGTGACGCAACGTGCATTTACAATCGCTGTACCCATTCAGCTTTTGTGGCCGGAGGTACCCGCGGAATACATGCTGATGACGGAGCCGGATGCGACGACGATGATGACATCAGAGCAGGATAGCGTTATTGAGATTCAGTCGATGGAAGTTGGAGGTTGGGAGAAGGCTTCCAGAGCAGCCAAGGCCGAAGTCCGTCGATAGAACAATGGGAGCAGATGTCAGCTGTCTTAGTGACAATGAAGACCCTGTAGTATGACTTCAATCTAGAAATCTTCTATGAGCTACAGAGGGCTAGACCTACAATTTGCCTGTCTAGCATGTGTCGAGCGAATTCTGAGGCGACCAGAAGCTTACCTTTGTAAACTGCGAATGTCCGGCCGTCGAAGCTTAAGGTAACGTCAGTCGCTTGAAGATTCGGAGACAGCTGCATCCACAATTTTGCTGTTGACAAACGGTAGGACGCAGTGGGAGAAAGGCGATCTCTGCGACTGATTGCTATCATCAGCTCTGAGAGGCCACTGAGATCGATGAGCAAAGCGGATCATGACAAGCCTTGTGGGCAAAGTCTACGTAGCGCTGCCTGGTGTGCTGGCCGTAGCGAGGATGAGGTATGACGGAGAAGCAAAGGTGGAAGAAAGTGCATGGAATGACTGTGCAATAAGAGCAAGCACCGTGCTGCACAGTGGCAGAGCAGTAGGAATCACCCGCAAAGAGACAACGGGCGTGAACAGGATTCATGTAAGAAATAGTGAGGGCCGAAAACAGGGCATCCAACAAGCATGAAAAGCAACGACATCACGCGTGGGAAGGCTGCTGCAGAGCAAACGCTGCACAGTAGAAAGAGCATCATACGAGGTACTCGTGTAGAGACAATGGCATACTTGAGCAGGCAGCAAGGCACGAGAAACAGCCAGGGAAGCAACTTCAGATCGGTGATAGACATTTCACAGATTCACTTTCTTGCCCAAAAAAATAGATGTGATTGGCGCGAGCCCTCCGAAGAGAGTCGCACCGTCCAAAATATTAGGCGACGCTACCCCCCAGAGGAGAGCAGCCTCTACAAGCCACGACCTGAAGAGCTGAAACGCGTCGCTGTGCAATGGATGCGGCTTGTAGAGGACATCCACGATGCTTGAGCGCTCGATGCCATCACAAGGTAAGTATGGGAGAAAGCTCGGGTTGCGAGTCTGCTTGCAGGTCAACGATTCCGGCTTGCCTGCAGACTTGTGGGTTGATCCCTCTTTTTTCTAAGGCTAGGCACGTGAGACTGCCTGGCCCTGTCTTGAGCATTGCCAATCCCAGGTGCATAGTCGCGCCAATGCCAGTCAGATGCTGCCCTTAGCGGCTTCAATCCTTTTCCCTCCTCTGGCCTCGCTGTCTCCCGTCGCGTCTGAACAAGTCCATGACGCGCTCGATACGCCTTTGCCTGGCCATGCTGTTTGTGTGACCGGTCCACTCCCTGCAAATTGTCTGTATCACATTGCCTTGGAACATTTACGCCTTGGAGCGCTGCCAGAGTTTCCATCATCAGACGACAATGCAAACACATCCTTTCTCGAGCCGTCCCAGGTGCTCATTCTGACACCGGATAGAGCTGCGCTGCATGCGGGTATGGTCAATGAGCCAGATGCATGGCTGGCAAAGGAAGGCGGGAAAGGCAATGCCCTTCAATTGCTAGACTTGATCGAATTCAAGTAAGACGGCCTGTATTGTGCTACGAAAGAAACGCTGATAGAGTATATCAGGATATGTCCCACTCTAGCACATCTCAAGTTCTGCTTGCAAACGCTTCAAGTTGCCTCGAACGCATCAAGCGAGTCGGACTGCTGCACAGTCTCAAGGTGGCCTTCCATGATCATTGCGCATAACCTTTCAGCGTATTACGCAAACAATGATGCAGGGTAAGACAATGTCTTCAGCTCTTGTGCCAAACTATGCTAATGTTGTTTTAGCATGGGCATATCGAGCTTTACCTCTGTGATTTCGCTGTTGAAGGACACRTGTGACTACATTRCTCAGCAAAGTGGCAGGTCAGTGGCAGACCTTTAAAACCCAGAATGGCTCTGATGTGAAGATCCAGCGCAACGCAGCTTGTCTTGGTGGAYGAYAACCTCGAATCGATCTCCTTACCGGTCATAGCACCTCATCTTCGTTCTTCACCATCCAAAACGCAGAAAGAACCCAGCACGAGATTGCCACGAGAGGTATCGTTACTGGCATCGGTCGAGCGCTACATTCCCATCAGGCTGGAAATCAGTCAAAGTAAGTTTCTCTCTCTGATCGGCAATACAAATCTGATCTGTACCCTGTGAATAGCTTCGACTGAAGACACCGATGCGGGCTACTCGATCCTCGACGAACAAGGCTATCACTTGACTGTCCATCAAAGCAAAGATTCACCTGTCAGCATCTATCACCCGACCTTACCAGATATCTACATGCCATTTTGGATAGTCAAGAAACAAGACGAGGAAGGATTCTTTGCGGGTGAATTGCAGCATTATCGATTCTAGTCCTGCCTCGTAGTACAATGTAAACGATGGAGATTGCAATGTTCAAAAGAGATCTGCCAGCAAATCCGCATCTTTGCGCCCAGCCGTGCTGTTATTGCTTGTCGGGTTCGACGGCGCTGTGAAGTCCATCATGCCACCGAAAGACGAGTTCTGCCCAATGTTGCCGTTGCTAACTGTCCCGCCTCCAAGTCCAGCATTGTCGAACAAGCCTAACAGATCATCCAGAGGATTGGGGGCGGGCTTTGACGTCGCGGTCGGACTGAAAGAATCGCTTCCAAACGTGCTTTGCTGCGTCGTTGCAGGAGAGTCTATGGGCGGATCGTCATCCATGTCGAGCAGATTCTCAGATTGCTGTCCAGCCACGAGAGCTTTGATGGCCTTCTCTCGCGACACGTCATCTTGTCGACTACCAAAGCAAGAGGTCAGCCCAGCAACGGTGAAGCTTGCTCGGAACGCACTCTGTTGCCTTCTTTTGTACAGCATCGGCACCGAGTCTCCCTTTACCAATGAAGGTTTCTGTTGGCTTGTGGTAGACACTTGCCAGCGATGATAGCTCGGAAAGAAGTTCATCTAGCAGGGCGGGTGACATTTCGGAAAGCGAGAGTGTTATAGGTGGGCGGTATGCAAGGACGACAGACTGTCGTCGGTGTCGGGTTCGTGAGCTGATCGACTACACAGGGTGGAGATGACTGACCTTTGTCAGCTCTGGATCTTTACTGAGCAGTCGCCAGTAGATCTGCCTTGCACAGTCAGCTCGTGCAGCAATGATAGCCGCAGACACTTACATATGCTCGATCTCTGATATCGGGATTATCGCAGTTCTTTGTTGCGAGGCTCAGCACCCGCTGTACTAGCCCTTGTGCGCTATCCGGCTTCTTCAGGAACGTCTTGACGACTGCTGTGAGTGTCTGTAGCTGAACCTGTTTGTCAAAATTCAAAAACATCAGCAACAATGCTGATGCCAGATGAACTTTCGACAAACCATGAATGGATCTTCTGCAAACGTTTCTAGGAATGTAGAAAGCAGCTCATCCACATTATCGATCTTCTCTGCGTATTCGCCTAGCATCCATATCAAGGCCGCTTTCGCCTCGGGTTCGTCGAGTTCGTCTAGGTTGGAACACAAGGTAGGGATAATGCCTTCATACTGATGAGGATACTTCCGGAAAATATCCTGTGCGGTTTCAGGCTGAGACTATAGTAAAGGAGAAGCAAGAGCAAGCACATACCCTTAAAACGATCACAGCTTCTTGCACCACATAGCTGACCCGTGTTGATATCAGATCCAACAACACATTCACACATCGTTCCGCCGCAGCATCAATCTTGATCGCACACAATCCAATAGCCCTCACGCTCCGCCTCACAAAGTCGACATCGACCTCAGAAGCATACTCTTTCAGTTCGCTCAGAAGGGTATCTACATTCTTTTCTGATGCAAGCTTGATCATGATGTCGAGCTTTTCGACTTTGAGGTATGGTGGATCGTTGTACTTACAAAAGAAGACGCGCATTTCTGATGAGAGAGCTTCTGGGCGTTTCTGAAGAATGAGGTTGATGTTTCGAAGAGCGACCCATTGGACTTCTGGAGCGGATGAGACGAGTGTGACTATTCAGAGGCTTTAGCTTTCTACACCTGATAAAGCGTGATGGATTGTACCTAAAGGCGGCGCCATTTTTCTCAACATCTGCTTTGTGAACTCTTCTCTTTGTATCGTTCTAAGGTGGATCATGATAACCTATAAGGCAGACGGACATCAGAACGATTCAAAAGACGTGAATTGGATGCCGCACTTTGATAGCCGCTAGGACGACACTGGGATTCGCATGCTGAAACTGCGGTACCACCCGCTCACAGATGTGTTCAGCCTCTTTATCATCTTCCGCCTTGTACTTTGCAACTGCGCTCAGGATCGAGATTCTACCCCACTCGGTACACTCGCCCAACGCAATCAACAACTTGCTCAACACGGTCGAATCCAATTGAAACACATCCTTTCTCAACTCTGGATCTTCCTCTTCCCCATCTTCATCCTTCATCACAGGTCTCGATTGGCGATCATGAATCATTTCTTGAATTTCCGATAAAGCAGTAACAGCATTCGCAACGACCATAGGGTTGGAATCGGCCACCAAATCAATCAACATCTTGACAAAACCATTCTCGAGGCAAAGCAAAGGTTTGAGATCGTATAGTTTCGCTACGCAAATGGCCGCTGTTTTTCGAACGTATGGGTTATCGTCTTTCAAGCATTTGCGAAGTGGGTCGCATAGGTAGTCGAGGATCTTGTCGGCGCGTAAGCAGCCCATGGTGCGGATAGCCAAAGCGCGAATGAGCGGATTTGGATCGTCAGTATCTTTGACAAAGGTGTTGACCGCTAGGCTGAAGATTGTATCATTACCCTTAGCCGAGTAGTCATCAAGACGGAATGGAGGAGACTTACATGACGAGTTCTGGTTGTGTTTTCGCGTAGTTCATCAAGTAGAGGTATCTGCTACCAGTTCAGCTAGTTTCTCCTTCATGTATCACGAGCATACACGAGTTTCTTCTGCTCCAGGTCTTCTGTCTGCATATTCTTGAGCACGTCCGGGAAGAGACCGCTGACGTCCTGTCGCGCATCAAGACTTGATCAGCTCAGCCAGAGCGCACACAGGAGGTAACCAACCTTGCCGACTGTCATATTCGCAATGACCTGAAAACAGGAATGAGAGAGCGCTAGAGAAGTATGAAGAGCATGACAGACTCGTTTGATGGCATCTTTCCTTCTATCAGGGTATTGCGAGTTCAGATCCGCTCTCAGTTCATAGTTTTCTCCCTGTATAGTCCCAACAGATGAGCTCCTGCCTCGTATGTGCGAGGCTCAAGAGGGACGCACCTTGCGAGCTGCGCCAAAGAAACGCGATTGTCTGTTTCCGCCTTGGACATTCTGCTGAATTCGCTGTGCTATCTCTTGCAAATTCATGGCTTGGCTATCGCTGCGTGGCAATGAAGAGGGTATAGAGGCTGCCAGAGAACAAGAATGCCTTGACCTCGAACGATGTTGCCGCGTTGTGAGAGCGCGTTTCCTCATATCCGTGCTAGCTGCTCTGCCTTTCTGCACTTCTCTCTATCGCATTCATTTGTTTGAATTTCATTTGCGCTGTGAGGGCCCGATACGCAAACTTGGAAATCAATTCAAGCTCTTTCTGTCTTCCCGTTGCTGTTCTCAAATTCATGCACATCTCTATCTGTATGGTCGCATGCGTATCTGGTCTGCTCAATTCGTAGCGCTGGCTAGGCGTCGCGCTTATTGCGATATTCTGCTCTATCGTAAACAGCCATACAAGTAGCGTCATCTCTGTTGCGCCAAACACATCCCTGTACCTGGTAAGCTCTGTTGTCATCCATGTTAGGACAGGTAGACCGTAACTCGGAGTTTCTGCCTTTATGATGCTCACACGCGCCTTTTCCAAAACAGGTGCACGCATTGCTCTTCTTGGGGCTGTCCTCTGTCTTGTTCTTCACCCTTGTCCTCATCAGTGCTCATTGTATGCTCGCTATGGTTGTGTCCTTCCACACCTACCTGCATAGCTCGTTTGCTCGATTATCTCCTTCTCACTTCTGCATGATTAACGCTCGTCAGTACCACCTGCATCTATAGTCTACATGCTTGACATCTCACGCAGTATGATCTGGCAATGCATCTATGTCATCCTGCGAGCACAATGCGCTGGACTATTGTTACATTTCTACGCACTGCTCCCTCAACGCAAGGATCTACAGCGCTTTTTCCTTCGTTCTTGCGCTCCCCAGCGGCTGTTTCATCTCCACCAACCAACCAAACAACAATGTTTCGCCCATTCGCTCAAACAATCGGACAAGTCATCAGAGTAGAAAACAAGATGATTGTTCCCAAATTGACTCGCAACATTACTTACCAGTAAGTCTGCTGCTTGTATCAACCTTAGTTTATTCATCATTTCGCTCTAGTACGCATCAACCTCGTGGTAAATTCAGAAGAGGCTATTCCGCCTTTCGTGGTGAAGTCACTAAATGGTCTGAATTCAACGGTCGGTCCTTTCTTCATCCTTGCGAAAGATCTAATAGAACGACAGGCTTTGATACGGCTGTCATCTTTTTCGCTTTTGGTGTGCCTTCTTTCTGTTATATGGTTGATCGCTAATGAGGAAAGTAAAGTCGCTCCCCTCTTGTGGTGGAACAATACCAGATTGGGTGCCCAAGACAAGGCTCTCAAGAAGTGAGTGTCTACTATGCCACAAGTCTTCTCTGACCCTTATTCTTGATAGCCTGTTGGCTATTGTCGAGCGCAACGATGCTGCCAACGTTGGAGAAGTCCCAGTCGACGCCACCAAGCTAGTCTAGGATTCCGTTGATGGTCAAGTTTAGGGCCAGTATCGTTTATCGAAAGTAGGCTCTGACTTGTGAAGGACGGAAGGGACAATTGGAATGCGCATCATTATATTTTCTGTCACCTTTGACCTGAAGCGATTACCCTCCGAACCAACTGCTATACCCCCTTGACTGTTGAATACCCTGACTTCTCATTTCGACGATGCCCCGTGCGACATCAAATAAGTTTGCAAAGCAATATGCAGCTGAACCTGTAGCAAAGAAGCCAAAAACTGAAGCATCGTCGAGCCATTCTGCTGCGAAAAACCCTTTGGTGCGCTTGAGACAAGCTGTAATAGACTGTTACGAGTACTTATTGCTTGTCGCAGTTCAATACCGCTCAATTCGGCCAGCATATTCTCAAAAACCCTTTGGTCGCTCAATCGTTCGTCAAAGTATATCATTCAACGCTTTGCATACTTATTTCCCCTGCTACAGCATCGTAGACAAGGCCAATATCCGCGAATCAGATGTAGTGTTGGAAGTTGGTCCAGGTACAGGCAACTTGACTGTTCGCATTTTGGAAAAGTGCAAGAAATGCATAGCGATAGAGATGGACCCTCGTATGGCTGCAGAACTGCAGAAACGAGTACAGGGCAAGTCAGTCAATCCCATCTCCCTTTATGATCACAGCTGATCATTGGAGGCAGACCGGAAGCAAAGAAACTAGAAATCATTGTCGGCGATTTCGTTAAAGTCGATTTGCCCTATTTCGACGTCTGCATCTCTAACACACCTTACCAAATCTCTTCACCTCTCACTTTCAAACTTTTATCGCAACGCCCTTTACCTCGTGTAGCCATCCTCATGTTTCAACGTGAATTCGCACAAAGACTACTAGCAAGACCCGGATCAGGCTCATTATGGAATCGACTTTCAGCTAACGTACAACTCTATGCGAAAGTTGATCATATAATGAAAGTCGGTCGAAACAATTTTAGACCACCGCCGCAAGTCGAATCATCCGTGGTGAGGATAGCACCGATAGATCCACCGCCCAAGATTCGTTTTGAGGAATTTGATGGGTTGACGAGAATCGTCTTTAGTAGGAGGAATAGGGTTGTGCAGGCCAACTTCGGGGCGAGTGGGGTGAAAGAGATGCTTGAAGCGAATTATCGAGTGTGGAAAGCGAGCAGGGATGAAGCAGTGGAAGAGGGCTTTGACATTAATACCGTCGTCAAAGAGGTGTTGACGGAGAGCGGCTTCGCAGAAACAAGAGCGGCAAAGATGGACGTCGATGATTTCCGTGAGTTTGGTTCTCAAACCTTGTGAACTTACCTGATGCTGCTGGTAGTGGAACTGCTTGCATTGTTCAACAAGCGAGGATTGCATTTCTCATAGATCGCTGCAGCGGGATGGTATTAATACAGGGTTGTAGAGTATGGACTTGTACACGATTTTTGGAACATTCCGTAATGCATTGATTGCCCTTTTACTTTATACATACAATAATACACAAGCTGCTGGCACAACTTGATCATGCAAATACATCCTCAGCGCCTTCCAAAGCATCAACATCAGCACTTGCAACGAAAGCTGAAAAGTGATTGGGCCGGCTACAAGGACATCAGTAACGATTAGTCAAGTAAGTAAAGCAAGCTTACTGTTCGGCAGCCCAGAAAGGCAGCAGTCCGGGCGATATGTTCAAAGAATAAGGCATTGAGGTAGAGTAACTTGCACCTAAGCCGACACTGTAGTTCCATACTGATCCAGCAGGCGACATGACTGATCCAAGTATGCGATCCGACAACAGGAGTTGGCATCGATCGCTCATCGAGCCAGGGTTGTATCCCGTAGGATTGTTGGGATCGGATTTGGAACAGTGCTCGAAACCCTTTGGCGTCAGGGCGTATGCCGACAATGAAAGAGAACCAGGCGTAAAGGCGACAGTGAGAAGGATTGAATTGCCATCCAGTTCAGGGTGCTTGGCCATTAGTCGAGCGTACATGATGGCATCGTTCGGCGTAAGAGACTGCGACTCTTGCGATTGAGTCATAGCCAGACCGACCAGCTTCATGCCTTCTAGCATTGGGTGCGATGGAAGCTCGTCGGGCAGCTCGACAGATCGTTGACTTGCTCGCTGAGGTGGCACTGCAATTGCCTTGATTTCGACCACTCGTGAGTTGTCCTCTGGCACCACACCGTACAGGAAAGCACAGGATGGTGTGCGCAAATCTGCCGAAACGACGAAGGACTTCAAGATGTTCTTGGCCAGGACGAAGGTTGGCAATTCATCCTTGACATCGTCGTTGGTGACATAGACGTGCTGAAGACGCAAAGACAAATTGGTGGCTGAGATGGCGCGGATACGCCAATCAGTCTTGCTCGAGAAGGTCTGCTGCTCGTAGTTGGTCGTGGTGACGACTTGAATGGTGTCACCGTGAACGTTGGTAGTCTGAGTCTGGACTGCGGTCACTTGAGCAGCAGCTTCGGCATTCTTCTCGATCTCTGCCATCTGCTGTCGTTGAGCTGAAGGCGCTTGGATTTCCATACCCAGAATAATGTCTCGAGTCTCTGAAGACGTAAGCGAAGCGACATTGACAGAATTGCGCTTGGCGTAGTCGGACAAAATCAAGTCACGCAGAGCCAATTCAACTCGGATCCACTACATTGTGGGTCAGTAAAGAAGCCGACGGCAGCAGAGCAAGATCTCACCTCTTCATCCTCCAAGGTCGGCCACACATGATGAGGTTGGGTGATGGTGCCCTTGTTTGGTCGCAGAATGATCTTGGCCTTTTCATTGTTGACATGCAGAGCACGCAACAGCAGAATGAGACGAGAGAAGGCGGTGTATGAGGAGATGGACTTGAGCCAATCGTCGTACAAGTTGGCCAGCACCATCTGAGGCTGAGTCGCACGGAGGATGAGATCACCGAACTTCTCCAGCTTGAGCGCTGCTTGGAAAGGTAGCTGTAGTTCGGAACCCTTGATGACAATGTTGGGGAAGTCGAGCAAGTGAACTTCGAGAGGATCCAACATGCCCTTTCTCGTGACGATGACTTGCTTTGGCTGTTCTTCGACGGGCAAAGATCGAACAAGCGCAGCCACTTCTTCAGCAGTCTTCCATTTGGCCAACTGCCCAAGACGCTTCTGTCCTGCCCAGACTGAAGTGTGAATGATCTTCAAGAAGAGCTGACCAGTACGAGGGTTGAAGATCTAGAAACAGGTCGTCAGATGTGTACAGTGTGTAGCTAGACAGACTCACGAAAATGGCACCATTGATGGGCTTGGTGGTCAGATTGCCTTCGAATGTCTTGTGGATGGTGACCCGGTAGACGTTGGTGTCGTCCACGAACCAGATAATCTGGTTGCTGAACAGTTCCGAATAGTTCTGGGAGTTGAGGTACGGCTCGGTGGGTTCGGAAGAGTAGAGCTGAAGACCTTTGCGGATACGCTCTCGCAGGACGAAGAGCGCAGGATTGGCCTTCATGATCTTGGCAAGGGCTTGCTGAATGAGAGGTTTCATGCCCTGAAATTATCGTTAGTTGAATTCGACAAACCACCTAATGTACGAACAGGGAAGAAGTTTCCGTAAGCCGAATGCAAGTTGTAAGCCAGATCAACACCGATGAGCAGACCAGTAGGACTTGGGTAGATGGACATGTTGTCAGTCGTGTAGTCCAGGAATTTTGCACGGGTGTATCGCTGTGGATTAAATAAGCTATGAGTGAATGCCACGCGAATGGTGAACTCACTTCGATATCGTGCGAGTCAAAGTCACCCCATCTGAGCTGGATGTCAAGCCAGTACTTGTTGCTGGTGGTGCCATCCAGCACATCCTTCGAGTCGGTCAAAAGACTTGGTCTGGTAATGTTGAACTTGTAGGCAGAGAAGAGCAAGATGTCTGCACATGAACTGTTCATCTTGTAGGACTTTCTTGGATGAATAGTCTCCTTCTGAACAGTCTCGATCTGCAGAGCTTCGAGCTCTTGATCGAAAACTTGACACAAGTCCATGACAACCGACTCGTGAATCTTCTGCCACAAATGGGCACGGAAGATCTGGATGAGCGAGATCTTGAGTGTTGGGATCTTGCCGTGCATAAAGATACCAGTCAAATCGAGTTGGACTTGGAAACCGACGTAAATGTTTGCACGGTTGATGGTTGGACTCCACCATAGAGTGAAACGACGGTTAGGAATCTGATTCAAACCACTTCGTTGAGCATTTGTCAGCTTCTTGTATCTCATCGACTCCTCGAAGCCTGTTCAGAATACTTCAGCACTCGCACACGTCGCACTAGAGTGACAACTAGCCTGATGCTTTTTCCCAGAAAAGACCTTCCCAGGTAGGGAAGTATGTTCCCTTGAACAGAGTGCTTTAGACGAGCAGATGTGTGAGCAAGAGTACACATTATGAGGCATACAAGACTTACTGCTCCAAGATACCCTCCACGCCTCCCAATGCCGAGATGGCATCCACCCTATAATTGTTGAGCTCTGTACACAGAAAGCAAAATCATGAGCAAATGAGCGATGTTGACAAGAGCTTTTTGACTTACGCCATAGTTTGCCATCGTGCTTCTGGCTGGTCCACTGTAATTGTCACAAGCGTAGATATAAGCCAATGAGCATGGCTACTGCCAGACAACACTCACCCAGAAAGCTACGAACATCGATGGTATGAGTCACCGACAGGATCTAGGAGACTCATTGGACGTACGATTTGCTTTCAATAGCTGATACTGCTTCCAGTCGACGCGGTTTCTCCATCCTTTGTCGTAAGCCAGAGTTGCTCTGCGACCAAGGTGTCAGCAACCTGTCATCTGCTAAGGCAAGAGTGAAATTCACCTGTCTTTCTGGAAGAGCGTATTGATTCGAGGAATACCACGATCCCAGGAGTCTTCCAGATCTTCAAGCGTCAGTCTTCTGTTGCTAGCGTTAGCTTCTTTGCGCTTCAAAGCATACTCGCTCCAAACACGAGCTGAGTCGACTAAGCAGAGAAACAAACATTAGCGACGCCAGATCTGAGTGATAGGTGTGCGTACGGAACTCGCTCTCCCAGGATGGTATGTAACGGAACAAGTTGGGGATGAGCTGGTCTGCTTCGTGGCTCATACCAGAACGGAAGTGAGTGACACCACCCTGGTCGGTTTGGCGAAGGTAGCGCAAGTCCGATTGCGGAATGAGGACATGTCCCATGGACAACATGCCAAGACCACCCAATTCTTTCGGTGTATAGAAGACACAGGCTATTTTCATCGCAAAATCAGCTGAGCTAATAGAAGAACGGCAAAAATCGAAGGCTTACGCGGGAATCGAGAAGGCATCTTCGAGTCTGATGAATACGATACATCAGCAAGTAATACGTGGATACAAGCACGAAGGACGCACTCAAACCGATTTTCCTGTTAAAAGATCATCATTAGCGCGGGTTGACAAGCTGGAAAGAAAGGGTTCGTACACTCTAGTCTGAATCTTCGACTCAGACTTGACAAGCAAGTCAAGCATCTCGTTGGTGTGAATGACAGCCTCTCTGTAGTAGGTCATCAAACCGATGAGAGCGGTGTTCCACTTGTTGACAATCTTGCTGAAAGTGGTCGAACCGGAAGCCATCAGGATCTGCCTGATTCTGTTGGTGAACTCCTCGATGCCTCTTTCAGATATGCGCAGGAAAGCTTGAGCAGTACGTTCTTTGGTTTGCTCGTTGACCAAGTTCCAGACACCATCGCGCATGGAGAACTGATCGTTGAGGTTTCGGATCTTGGGCAAGATGCGGACTTCAAACTTGCACATGGAGAAGAGCAATTGCGGGTTGTCTTTGCTGTAGACGCTGACCATGGTATCGTCCCATTCGATGGTAGTCAGAGATCGAGGCAAGCGGTTCTTGATGTCCCAGTGTACAGCTCGACCAAGGTTGACATCATGCTTGACTAGACGCATTCTACAATCGCGAGGCCAGCATCGTTTGTTGTTATAGCCAACAAGATTCTCATTGTTTGGATCAGGGTGAGCACTGAGGTAACGCTGGATCAGGTCACGCGACTCTTCTGCGGTGAAGCGGAACATGATGTGGATCGAGTCGATGTAGCGAGAGTATAGTCTAATAGGGTGGCGAGTCTCTGTCGCTGTGTCCTTGAACTGCAAGAAGTTGTTGGGAAGCTGAGGTGGACCGGCCATTTCGCTTGCGCGGTGAAGACCAAGGATCAAGATGTCGAGTACGAGACCGTAGAACTGGAAGATGAAGTTGGAGAACTGTAGACCTCTAATCATACCGTAGGCGTTGACGTGCGACATGTCCTTGTAGGTCAAGACAATGTTGTTCTTGGAAGTACAGTAGTCTGCCAAATTGTGATCCATGATGAGACGAAGCAGGCGGTTGAGCAAGGTCAGATCCATCTTCTCATAGACCTTCGATAGCTTGGTCTCCATCAGGACGTTGCATTCGCCTTCAGAGGTTTCCCAGACTTCGTGCAAGTTGTTGATACCTTGAGCCCATTTGTAGACGAGCAGTGGAGGAGGTTCGGTATCCTGCAGAAGTTATCAGTATCGGCATTATGGCAGACATGTTAAGCTTACAGCTGGTTTGATCCAAGCAGGGAATAATCCACGTTTGTCGGCTTCAAAGGCTAGGAACTGATCAAGATAAGCATCGGTGATCTTCTCCAAAGGCTCGATATCGTAGCAAGGGATCAAGCGGTCGTAAGTGTCGAAGAATTCCAAAGCGGCTGTACCTATCATCAGCACGAGCCATCATGTTAACACAAGACGCGTACCTTCTTTGAACGATCGCTGGGTAAGTAAGAGACGCTTGATGCGAGACAAGGCTAGGTTCCTGGTCAGGCGCGGTACACAATCAGGAAGGGAACAACATACTCTCGTGTGGGTTGTCGTAAGCTTGCTCAATCAGGGCCAACTCTTCACGCTGGTTCTGGTTGAGACGACCTTGAACAGAGTAAGCCTCTTTGAGCTTCTCCAAAGCCAGGATTAGAAGCTTGGTGTCATGCTCTGTCAATGACTATTAGCAAAAGCCATCGCGAGTAGAAGTGACACTGACTGTAGGACAAAGGAGGGAAAGGAATAGGGGCAAATTTGCGAGATTCGAGCCAGTGAACAGTGGCCGTGTAGATCGCGACAGCTTCTTCCGATGAGATGTAAGGACCATCCTTGAGGTAAGAATTTTGACGCTCTTGCTCAGCCTTGAGGTAGAGACGGGTCAATCGACCAAGATTCTTCTTGGAGACGGTCTTGTCGACGGTAGCGCCACGACGGATACGTTCTCTGTTGTAATGCGCGACAGATGACCACCAATCCGCCTTGCTCTTGACGTAACGAAGAATAATGTTCTCGACCGCCGTAGGCATGCCGGGCACCTTCCATGGAATGTTGGCTTTCCAGCATCTCCAAGCTTCAGACAAATGTTGCAAGATTGTCTTGGTCTTGTTTTGCTTGATACCCTCGGGCATCATGTCGAGAATGTCGTGCATGACAGCAGCACGAAGTTCAAGATCGAAATGAGACTCGACACGCTGCTTGGTGATGGTCGAAGCGACACCCTTTGAGTTTCTGCCCTCGAATTGTCTTGCCAGCAAATTGCCCAACCATCGCTCGAGGAGAGGTACGATACCACGAAGGAAGAAGAGCCAGACTCTCCATCCTGGTGCCCAGAAACCGACACCAGGACCTTTGCCGACCGGACCAGTGTTGAAGCGAGTGTAGATGACGTGCTTCAAATCCTTGCACATTCGGATTTGCCTCATCAACTGTGACATAGATCAGCAATGTATTCAATTGTGTACTTGGACTAGCATACCTTGTACTTGTACCGGTACATACCAGTCAATTGACCGATGTGAGCAAAGGAGAATTGCAGACCATCTGCGAGCTGGAAGGAGTCGACAGAGCCAAGGCGGTACTGAACGTGCGAGTCGACAATCAACTTGGTCATGCGCAAGATTTCCCTCATCAAGTGGAAGGCGTTTCCGAATCTAGACTTCTTTCGCTCTTTGGTTGTGAGCGTCTTGACGGGTTTTAAATTCAAGTTGTAGTCGAGATGAAGGTAGTTCAAGTTCTTTCGGTGAATGAGCAGGTTGAGCATGTTGTAGCCTTGCCTGCAGACTTGGAGACCGGCTTCAACCCAGTCAATGTTGGTTTGCTGGAAGAATTTGGTTTGAGCGAGCGACTTGAACAGACTGCGCTTGGCTTGAGCCTTGGGTGGCTTCTTGTGAAGTTCGTTGAGGATGTAGACCTTCAAGAGCTTCTGGTATGACACGCGGATCTTGACTGCTGAACCAGGCGGGCAATGTTCGAGGTACCAAGCCTTGACGAGAGGAATATCTTGAGCTCGGACAGTGCGGCCACTACGCTGACTGTAAGGGTATGGAGCCCACCAAAGAGCGATGGCATCTTGAGTGTTGTCATTTTCAACTTCTCTTTCGCTCAAGAATGGCTCGACCGATTCAGGAAGCTCAAAGTCATCCTCTTCATCCTCCATGTCATCAGGGAAGACAGCATCTTCGTGATTGATGACTTGATTGCGAGGCTGAACCGCACGAGCAGAGATCGGGTGGATAAGAGGGTCGTAGTAGAATGCTGGTAGATCGGGATCTTCAACGCGAATGTACAGGTTCTTTGGCTCGTGGTATACTGAAATGTGAACAGAACGAGGCAAGCTGTTGTAAAGATGCGGGAAAGCAATCTTGTACTCGGTTCGGATAGGCTGACGAATGATGATTTTGGAAATATCGTTAAACTGGTAGCGAGTACTTCAGCAAAGAGGCTACGGAAGCAGAACCGATTGAACATACTTCGTTCCAGTCCTCGTCCAAATCCTGGTCCCTGTACAAAGGCTCAAAGCGAGGTCCACCAGGGATTGCCACATTCAAAGCTTTTGCAGTAAAGAAATCTTTCGGGTTGAAGAGGTAGAAATAGTTCTGGTCGGTAAAGTCGGAGAGAAGGTTGCGACCGAGACGGTACAAGTTGGCCATCTCCGGTAAATCAAGGTTCCAAGTCTTGTAAGAAGGACCGTTGACCTTGAGCAAATCTTCGCTGAGAGGCTTGTGGTCGTAGAACCAGTCAATGATGGGCTTGTCCTCTTCTTCATCCAGGTCGAGCTGAATGGCTTCTAGTGGGTCGCTCTCGAGCAAATTGTCACCATAATCAAGCGGCGGCTCTTCATCATCAAAGGGAGGGAAACGCATGCGCTTGAAATGCCTTCGATCACGCTTTTCTCTTCTCATCGCCAACCACATTGACGCCCATTGAGCATGGTACACTGGTGGGATGACTTTTGGAATTTCGTTGACGAAAGTAATGGCTCCAGTAATGTGGTAGAGGACTGGAACTTCTCTGACTTGCTCCCAAGGCATAGGCATGTTCTCCAAGAGTTTGAGGACGGCATGAGGTACATATCGCAAAGCACCGAGATGAACACGCTTGTCATTCCTCCATTTGCGATTAGACATGTCTCCTCTGTCCTTAAGGAGCTTGCGTAGGTGCTCTGGAGGCAGGGTTTGCTTCTCGTTGCCAGTGTAGGTGTTCTTTTTGTCATTTCCACTAAAACATGAATTAGCATTCCGAGCTCAATTGCAGCGATGGTTGACTCACTAGCGTCGTGACTGAAGCGCAGTCCACTTCTTGTTCTTCAAGTCCAGCTCTGCCTGCGACATTGGCGGCGGCTCCTACAAAATGATACACAAAATCAGTCTTGCATGAATTTTGGGCTGCCCCTTGGAATGGAGGAGACGCACCTGGAAGAAGCCATGAGGGGCTACGAAATCTTTATCCATGGCTGACATTGATGTCAAAGCCAGGTTGGTGGGTTGAGAGAGGGTCGAAGTCGAGAAGTCGATTTGAGTGTTTTGGCTGAGATTCAGCCACTGGCTGCCACTGGCCACACTTCTCTCAGATGGGTCTATACAAGCTAGGATACAGTGCTACCTATATAAGCTAAGAGTGAACCTGCACCTCGCGAACAAGCATGCAGATGTGGCCAATCCAAGAGATGCCAATCCAACATTTCGATGCCCGTTTCGTCCCTCTGTGAGGTCGTACTCGGTCTATAAGGCCTGCTAAAATCGCTGAAGCCGTCTGAATCTCAGCAAGCGATTCTTACTGATATAATGATAAGACCCGTGTGAGAAGGTGCCGAAGCATGAGATTCGATAGGAAGGGTAGAAGCTTGTGCAGCAGCATGGTGATATAATAAGAGCACCATTTTAGTGCCACAAATGCAACGATTGGCATAACTTCAGGCCTTCAATTGCAGGCGCATGTCGACTAAAGCATTCGCAGAACTCGTGCGCAGACAGTACGGAACAACTCACGACCCGGGCTGGCCGCAACACAGCTGGGAAGGACGCATAGCTTATGCCAACTGGTGTGCAGGTCCGCTGCATAGAGCGTTCAGACGCATTCGAGTTTGAGTTAATGCCAGACAAGCTCAGACAGACGGAAGAAGTCTGAGCAGAGAGAGCAAGCATAGAAGTACGGATTATATGGTCTGCTGCAGTGCATTGTGACAGACAGATGAAGATATCGTAGAAGCATTGGCAGAAAGTCGCTTTGAGGGCACCATTTCGATGTGAGCGACTTCCCGCTTTGGTATAGCGATGGCGCCTATTCACATCATAGCCTACCCAGTGCGCAGCTGGAGTGCAACAGGTGCACATACTCGAAGTCATTGTTTCAGGTCAAGCACAGTTTTGAACGAGAGCAGCGAAGGGCAACCATGTCACAGACCCAATCTCAGTCTCAATCGCAGGGCAAGAAGCGCAAACGTGCACAAGCCAGCGAAGCAGCAGCGCCCCTGTCCTCTCAAGTCCCTCACACTGGTGTGACCTTCAAGAATGCAAATTTGGCAGAAACAGAGGGAGGACCTGTGTTTGCTACAGCCGGTGCATTGGATATACCTGCCAACGTGCCTTTCAACGTGTTTGCCAACAAGAAGAGACGAAGCCTCTTAGCTGGCCAAACGTCGAAAACTGAATGGCAAAGCACAAACCATCTCGAGCAACAGGATGAGCAGGTGAACGAGGACGAGTCGGAAAAGAGAAACTTTGATCCTGGCTATTCCTGCGAGTTAGTCACATTTCGGCTTCAAGCGATATTTGAGCTAATGACATGCAGGTATATGCTAGCTGTATACGATAAGCGGACCAATACAGCGCACGTCGTACCAGCTCCTTTACACATCCTCAAATCTAGCTTGAAAGCACACAAATCCCTTCCACCAATCACAAGCAACAACCAACCAGAACAAATCATTGGCGAACGCAAGAAGCAGCGTGATTTACTCGGAACCACTTTCGGCACCAAGAAAGCCCAGCGCAACATTCGCGCAGCAGACCGTAACAAAGTCGACGCTACATCTGCCGATCTGGTTCGTCTTCAACCTCATCTTCAATCCGCTCTCGACGTTTCTCTCGCCAACCTTCCTTCAGCCGAAGCAGTCAAAACAGCAGAAAAAGCAGCTAAACCTCTACCACCGCTCAACCTAGAAGCCGAGTCGCCAGAAGACGTTTACCCTCTTCACCTCCTCGCACCCGAAGAAGAAGTGAACGCCATGCACATTGGCTGGATAGCAAAACGGGAAAGCCTCGATGCAGTCATTGCCAGTCTTCCTCACCGCACCAGTACTTTTATCAATGACCGCTTGAGATCAATGATTTTCCAGCATGGCGATGCTTTGCGCGTTGATAGGGACAAGAGGGAAACGGTTCATTTGTTGCTTTATCTGGCGTTATTCTTTGTGTTGAAGAAAGCAAGAGAGTTGACTTTGGAGGCCTTTCAAAGGCGCGTAGGGAACAGCATGCCGCCTGGAACGATTGAGGCTTTATTGGATCGTTTCACAGAGGGCGGAAGAAGTGCCGCAAGGTGAGTTTGATCATATTACTGAAAATGGGCAAGAATAGTGCTCATCAGGTGGATAGACACAAGACTGCTTTTTCTTCAGCCAAACTTTTAGCATATATTGCTGCTATTACTTTACACATAGACGAATTCTCTGTTGATTTGACCACGGTTGCACGAGATTTGGAAATGGATGTGAAGAGGTATGAAAGCATTGCTCCATTTGTGTCAATCAATGCTAAATTTTAGCAATAGTGTGGCGGAAATCTGTAAGCACTAGAGTAGATACAAAGAAGCACTGATAGCCTGATAAACCTTATAACTAGATAAATCGCTAGGTTGCACGATTGAAGAACCAGATTCGAACGAAAAGGCTCGATTGTCGGAATCTGGTATGGCAGCAAAGGAGATTCGCACACGCAAAAGGGCTGTTCTGGCGTTACCCGTGAGTCCTGTGCTGCTTGGATATGCCTCTATAGAGCATAGCACTGAGTACATGCCGATAGCTCAAATTCCCCGAACCAATGCGAAAGAAGGCTCGATAGAGGGATCAGTTGTTCTGTGTTACTTGTGGAGGATAATGGGCAGATTGGTATTATGCAGGAAGAGCAGGTGACATCCAGTCGGTAATTCCAAGCGCGGATGTCTCTTGTTCTCAGACTTCCACCTCCCGAGCTCACTTTCTCAATTCCCGCTTCACCTTCTCTGTATCCATTTCGCCAGTTCTGGTCTCTCTGGCTCTTAGCTTTGCGAGCTTTTCTTTCTGCGACCTTTGCGTTCTTGACACTTTGAACCAAGTCGCGCTGTCAAACAAGTTCGGCAGTAAATCAGCTCCGATCATTCGAGAGATTGCTGCAAGTTGTTAGGATTAGCAGTTACTATAGTATCGGGTGCTTGCAGTCGGCGTCCAAGAATCGCAGACGGAACAGCAAAACATGAGTGCACCAGATAATCCTGCACCTCTGCTCGTGAATGGCAACGCTGTCGCAGAAGAGCCTGCAGACGCTGGAGCTATCGCTTTGAAGCATATCGAAGCGGAGCGCAACCCAACGAACGGACATGGCATTTCAACGAATCCAGCTCCGACTGTCAACGATCCATCTTACACAGCAGAGGGGCCACTTTTGGATGTTGCACCGCTCTCTGTATCAGCTACTCCCTATGACCAGCCAATCGCTTCAACCAGTTCTTTAGACATGAAACCCAAAATTGAACAAATCGATCAATTACAAGCTGAACTTTTCCCCGAGTCGCTTCTACCTCAACCTATGCAGCTAGATCAATCTGAAGCTTCTTCTCGCTCTTCTTCTGCTCTTCCGGACGCTCAAATCAAGGCTGAACAAGATGATGGCTTTACGCCTCGAAGGTCGAAAAGAGAGACGGCACCTAGAACGAGGACAGGCAATGCTACTTCACCAACGGTGCTGAGGAAAAGCTTGAAGGCCAAAAAGGAGGAGAGCGACGATGATAGCGGAGCAGGAACGCCCAGAAGGCAGGAAAGACAGTTTATTTTTGATTTGCCTGATGCAGAAGCTCAGGTATGTACACTTGAATCAATGATTATTGTGAGCTGAAGCTGTATTATAGGCAATGAGCGAATTTGAAGAGCTCGAATCCAGCACGTACCAAAACAAGTCCATTGGTGCTGCTAAAGCGCAAGAAGATTCTTTCCAGTGTGAATGTACATACAATCATGGTAAGTGCCACAATCTACAAAGGAGATCATATTGACGAGAACATGACAGGCACGGATCCTTCGCATTGGGCTTGTGGTGAAGACAGTGGCTGCATCAATCGCTTGACTCAAGTTGAATGTCCCAAGGATGACTGCCGGTGTAAGAAGTACTGTCAGAATCAGAGGTGAGAACGTGATCGCGCCCCAAACGTCCACAGCTCAAACGTGCCCGCAGAATCCAAAAGAAGCAATATGCACCTTTGAGAATCGTCCAGACCGAAAAGAAGGGATATGGTGTAATGGCGAATGATGACCTGCCCATGTAAGTCTCATTGAGGTGCACCGACAAGTCATCTGATCTCTTGTAAGGGATGCATTGGTCTATGAATACATTGGTGAAGTCATTGGTCACAAGAATTTTGTCAAGCGCATGTCAGACTACTATGACGAAGGCATTCGACACTTCTACTTCATGGCGCTGCAAAAGGACGAGGTACCTATCGGACTAGTGTCATTTTATTTTTCAGGCTCACGATCGATCACACAGTTCATCGATGCAACGAAGAAAGGCGGCAAAGGTCGCTTTCTCAATCATTCTTGCAACCCGAATTGCTACGTTGCTAAATGGGTAGTAGGCAGAAGGCTGCGTATGGGCATCTTCACCAAGAGGAAAGTGCAATATGGCGAAGAGCTTACTTTCAACTACAACGTCGATCGCTATGGGTAGGCCCTCTATATGCAGTGTACAAGTCAATCTGAAAATGGTACCAGACATGAAGCACAAGAATGCTATTGCGGAGAACCCAATTGCATCGGCTTCATTGGCGGTAAAACCCAGACGGATATTGGCTTCATGGACGATCTATATCTCGATGGTTAGCGCCCGTCTTTCCGTTGTCGAACCTGACTCATCATGTGATGTAGCTCTCGGTATCACTGAAGAAGTGGAAGCACTTGGTCTCAAGGGCAATCGTCGTAAGAAGGGCAAGAAGCTGGATGATGATTTCAACGTGAGCTCTGTCGTCGCTCTGCATCCGTTCTGTTACTGATATCATAATTTAGCCTGTGTTACGCCCAATCCTGATTGAAGAAGCACCAAAAGTCATCTCAGCCGTTCGACAAGCTGCGTCTATCAAACGCATTTTGACCAAGTTGCTCACTCGAATGATGATTACGGAAGATCCAGTGGTTCAGAGTCAGCTCATGCGCCTCCGAGGTTTCAGTCTGATGGCCATGCTACTGGAAGAACATGAAGACGATCAAATCGGAGTAGTGCAACCTGTGCTCCAGATCATGAAGCTATGGCCTTTGCTCAGTCGTAACAAGCTATCAAATACCACCATCGAGCCCGCCATACAGAAGCTTACCGAGAGCTCGCCGGAAGAACAGGTCAGGGAGCTTGCGAAGGAGTTGTTGGCATCATGGAGCGAGCTTGCTTTGGCCTACCGTATCCCACGTGCTTTGAGAGTACGTCGCTTTAACGCCTCGTAGAACTTTACCGACAGGGTGTATTGTAGGATGCCGCCGAAGCAGACTCTCGGAAGCATGCGTTGGAAGACGAGCCGTCTGTATTTGCTGTCAAACGCGCAAGAATGGATAGTCCAGAAGCAAGTACTCCAAGTTTCAAATACGAAGCTGCTGCGCCGACTCGTCAATCCAACGTTCAGGTCGTACTTTACGACGGATGGCAGTCGGCTACCAATCCCAATGGTCAGAAATACTATTACCATATCGGAAGTCGCACAACTCGCTGGCAACCGCCGTCGAAAGAAGAAGCGCAACGGGTGCATGAAGATTACATTGCCAAGACCAACAAGCCAGGTCTTGACTTGAACGACATCATTGCCAAAGCTCAAGCGCAAGCCGAGGCGATCGCTGCTGCTAACGCTCCGCCTCCTGCCGTAGAAGAAGTCTCGACTGCTGCCCCAAAGCTGAAGAGGAAGCGTGAGAAGAAGCCAAAGCCCGAGCTGCCCAAAGAGAAGCGTGTACTCAAGCTGTTCTCTCCTGTTGTGGTCAAGGCTATGAGCAAGTATGCTCAAGGGACATTGGGCAAGACGGACTTTAAGCGCCGCGCACAAGAGCTCACCAATCTGCTCGTCGAGAAGGAAGCCAAATCGTCAAAGTATGCCGACGAAGAGTACAAGACTCTTTCATCAGACAAGGAGAACAAGATTCGTCACTTTGTCAAAGATTGGGTCATCAAGCTGTTGGCTCGCAAAGGCATCTCTGGCAGTTCCAAGTCGTCTTCGAGCCGCTCGTCAAAGGATAGCAAGCACCGCTCCAAGGAATCGATCACTTCACAACCATCTGCTTCTGGCTCGAAAGAAAGCGCAGCCGCGCCAGACGCGCCGACGATGGACAGGAATGAGTTGGAGGCTAAGAAGGCACAAGAAGCAGAGGCAGCAGCAGCGATGCTGGCAGAGTTGGAAGCAGCTGAGAAAGAAGAGGAAGAGCAGTCAATGGATGAGGATGACGGATCGAATGACTCGCCAGACAGAACGAGAACGAGCGAAGATGCCGCCGTAGCGACTCAACTTGCCAGCGCGCTTGCTCCTCCCCCTCCGCCGCCTGAAGAAGAAGTCTCAAAAGGAGCGCTTTCTCCACCTCCACCTCCTAGCGATGAGCGTTCAGTGAACGGCGAAACCAATAGCAGCCGTCTGACCGAAGCTCAGAATGATGTGAACGATGCAGATGTAAAGATGAAAGAGAGCGGATAGAGATGTAACAATGACCTTGTTGTACAATAGCACCGGTAATTGCATTTGCATTGATCCAAGGAACATATAATTGACAACCTCACACGAGCAAACAAAGATAGCGATCAAGCACGAGAGACGGTGGCAGTGATAAGACCGCTGTGAAAATGTGTCAGCTCATTTCTACTGCATGCACAAGAGTATTCACCTTGGTCTGTGAAACAGGAAGCAGATCAGTACTTGAACATGAGGGGATTGTATCAACGCACGCTGCAACAGGCATGTATACTTCTGCATCGCCGACAGCGGTGTTCTTGTAGCCTTTGTAGAAAGACATGTCGAATGCAAAGTAATCTGTCAAAGGTCAGTCAGAATATCGGACGGCCCAGATCAAGCAGACGGACGCTGTAGCAGAGATCAGCTGCTTATCCTGATAAATAGTTGACGAGCACTCACTTGGTTTGGTAGACGGTAAGTGACATCCGACACTTGCTCGTTATCGCCAATGATCTTTTCGCACATTTTGTATCTGTTCAGCATGATTTCAGTCAGCTGAATGACGAAAAGTGTGGAACACGAACAGAGTAGCTTGCACACTAGCGCTCTCGTCTTCACTAAAGATGCGCAGAGTAGTATCGACAACAGAATGGTAGATCTTATCAAAGGGAATGCCTAGGTCCGAGACGCCTTCTACCGTTAGTGCAGTTGCGGGTATCACGAGATCGTAGCTGCAGTCTACCGATGTCGAGAAGATCCGGTCGCTGACCTCTGTTCTGCATATCAGTAACATCAAAGACAGTGTAAGAGAAGGTCAGAACCTGGCAGAGTGGTGAATTCATCCCTGACAAAGTTCTCGAATGCTGATCCGGTAGATTTGAGTACCAAAAGATCTTGTATGCCTATCAAGCAGACGCGCATCAGGCCAAACAAAACATGTATGTCTGGTCTCACTGACCTCCTTTGACTTTAGCAGTAATCTTATCCTTTCCTTTCGAAGCATCAACCTCGACGCTCACAACACGCTTATCCTCTCCGTCGCGCTGGAAAGAATGAGGATGAGCTTGACCGTCAATAGGGATGCGAGACCATTTGTGTTGGGTAATGTCGATGAAGGCTTTGTGAATGTGAGCGTAGGTTTTGACAAAGTGAGTACCTAGTTCTAGAGCGAAAGATTCAGGTTGCAAGACGTTCTTGGATTCTTTCGCTTTGACTGGCGAGGACAATCAGTCTATTGGTCGTGAAGGATGCTGAAGGCTTACTGTAAGTAGTGTTCTTGATGCTATTAAGTAGTATGAGCTCTGAGACATACGCGAGGAGCTACACACGAGTCTGTAGCGACCACGACTGCCTCGAGCTATCAGTTGGTGCGTCGTATCAGAGGGGACTAGATAGCATACCTGTGTTGTCTGCCTTGGTGTAGGACGTCTCTACATCACTGTAGACTTGTCAGGAGAGTCCCGTAAAGCTGAAGGGATGCGCGCACCCTTCAAGCAGAGCTCGACTAAGAGGTCACATCAGCATTTGTTGGAAGACAGTCCTTGAAAGGGACTCACACCGTATATTCGGCTACTTCATGGTATTTCCCATTCTTGACTACACGAAGTACGCGAACCTAGTCATTGTCTGTCAGTTTGTTTGGATAGCGATAAGCGGCTTGCAAGCACTCACCTTATCTTTGCCATATCTCGCTGCGGATAATTTGACGTTCGTGCTCATTTTGTGCGAAGGTTCGTCGTTAGCGGATCAGAGAGGAGCTGTACAAGATAAGCCCCGCCTTATCGCTATTGGCCGGCAAGAAAGAGAGAGACATTCAAGGCTGGACACGATCAACGACTTCTCCAAATGAAGCTCTCTATAGCAGCAATAGGCTTAACGTACGCCTGTGCAGCTCAAGCAGCGATCCAAATCCTGCATAGACATGTTTCGCACGACGCGGAAGAGGAATACAGCGTCAGAGGGACAGTAGGGCAATTGGACGCGAATGGGACAGCGAGGTTGCAAGCTGGACCTGCAGAGAATGTAGCGACAAGGGACAATTGGGAAATCTATCAGTTGTTGGCTGCAAGTGATGATGTGCCAGCGTCTGAATGGCCCATGACTAGTATCCCAGCCGCAAGTTGTTCCTCTCGCCCTCCCCTCGCACAGGCAACTGATGAGCTATGCAGTGCCGAATGAGAAGAACAAGGCCGAAAGAGACTTTGCAGGACAAGATCTCTCTGACTATTGGGCAAAGTGGTCATCCAGTCTCGATTGGTTATACGACTTCCGCTCCTTTAAAAGCTTGTAACCCACCTGCAGACGCTTCTTATGCTCTCGCAGGCTGGTCTGAATGGAATACGACTGTGCAAGTCAGTTATCCCAACAAGATTCCAGCGTAAGCCTGTACATCCTTCATCTTTGAACCTTTCCTGATAAATAAGCAGACCACGTTTACACGCGCCCGCGAATGTAAAGATCAACGATGACGGAACGGAATCACCGAAAGAACCAGAAAAGACCTTCTTCCAGAAATGTAAGCTGTATATCTGACCCCCTTCTCATTCTTGATCTCACTGTCATCCAATAGACTGGCTTTATCTTCTTCCGGTAGTCATCATCATTCTCACCGGTGCAGCGGGAGGAGCGGAAGAGGGCGCGCCAAAAAAGGATTGATTCAACGCACAACAACCTCTTGCCATTTCAAAATCTATAATGTTGCAAATCACCCGCAAAGAACCCTTCCTCATCTTGCTTCTTGACTATCCAGAATGGAATATCGATCTCTGGTAAAGTCGGGTGATTGATGCTGACAGGCGAATCTTTGCTTTGATGGACAGTCAAGCGATAGCCTTCTTCGTCGAGTATCGAATAGCCCGCATCCGTGTCTTCAGTCGAAGCTATTCACAGGGTACAGATCAGATTTGTATTGCCGATCAGAGAGAGAAACTTACTTTGACTGATTTCCAGCCTGATGGGAATGTAGCGCTCGACCGATGCCAGTAACGATACCTCTCGTGGCAATCTCGTGCTGGGTTCTTTCTGCGTTTTGGATGGTGAAGAACGAAGATGAGGTGCTATGACCGGTAAGGAGATCGATTCGAGGTTRTCRTCCACCAAGACAAGCTGCGTTGCGCTGGATCTTCACATCAGAGCCATTCTGGGTTTTAAAGGTCTGCCACTGACCTGCCACTTTGCTGAGYAATGTAGTCACAYGTGTCCTTCAACAGCGAAATCACAGAGGTAAAGCTCGATATGCCCATGCTAAAACAACATTAGCATAGTTTGGCACAAGAGCTGAAGACATTGTCTTACCCTGCATCATTATTTGCGTAATACGCTGAAAGATTATGCGCGATGATCATTGAAGGCCACCTTGAGACTATGCAGCAGTCCGACTCGCTTGCTGCGTTCGAGGCAACTTGAAGCGTTTGCAAGCAGAACTTGAGATGCGCTAGAGTAGGGCATATGCTGATATACTCTATCAGCGTCCTGTTGGTAGCACACAATACAGACCGTCTCACTTGAATTCGATCAAATCTAGCAATTGAAGCGTATTGCCTTTCCCGCCTTCCTTTGCCAGCCATGCATCTGGCTCATTGACCATACTTGCATGTAGCGCAGCTCTATCCGGTGTCAGGATGAGCACCTGTGACGGCTCGAGAAAGGATGTGGTGGCATTGTCGTCTGATGATGGAAACTCTGGCAGCGCTCCAAGGCGCAAATGATTCAAGGTAATGTGATACAGACAATGGGCAGGGATTGGACCAATCACGCAGACAGCATGTCCAGGCAAAGGCGTATCCAGCGCGTCATTGACTTGTTCAGACGCGACGGGGGACAGCGAGGCCAGAGGAGGGAAAAGGATTGAAGCCGCTAAGGGCAGCATCTGACTGGCATTGGCGCGACTATGCACCTGGAATTGGCAATGCTCAAGACAGGGCCAGGCAGTCTCACGTGCCTAGCCTTAGAAAAAAGAGGGATCAACCCACAAGTCTGCAGGCAAGCCGGAATCGTTGACCTGCAAGCAGACTCGCAACCCGAGCTTTCTCTCATACTTACCTTGTGATGGCATCGAGCGCTCAAGCATCGTGGATGTCCTCTACAAGCCGCATCCATTGCACAGCGACGCGTTTCAGCTCTTCAGGTCGTGGCTTGTAGAGGCTGCTCTCCTCTGGGGGGTAGCGTCGCCTAATATTTTGAACGGTTCGACTCTCTTCGGAGGGCTCGCGCCAATCACATCTATTTTTTTGGGCAAGAAAGAGAATCTGTGAAATGTCTATCACCAATCTGAAAGTCGCCGCACTGGCTGATCCTCAAAGCCTACTGCCTGCCTTCATGCGCCTGATGTATCTACACGAGTCCCTCCTTCTGCTCTTTCTAGTGTGCAGCACCGTAGCGTTGCATGCTGTTATTGAACTATTATTATATGCACTTTCAAGGCCTACTTAGGCTTAACACGTCTCAGCGCGTGCTAGGCAGCACCTTATTCTGCTTGCGTTCATTCTATTCTGGTCTAGCTTGTTCTAGGCTTCAGGGCAGCTCCCATTCCAATCTCAAGAGATTTGTTTTCTGTTCTTGACATCGTGATTTGCTGCCAGCCTTGTCTCCTTCCTATCGTTAGACGTATCAAGTGCGATAACTGGCTCTAACATCGCTGCTGATGGGGGATGTAAGATGTCCTGATTGTGTGCAACTGTACAACATGCAGATACCTTCATAGGCCCATGTTTTCGGGATCGTCTGACCATTTGTGCACAAACGTTGTGAAATTTCATAAACAAAATATAGTATGTACAGCCTGCTCTAGATAGCCCTACGGAGCCATATCTCGTGACAATTGACCGAGGCGGCAAAGAGGCGGCGAAATATACTCAAGCTAAAAAGCCACCGTCGGCGAGACCAGCCAACCTATTCAGACGAGCATCAATTACGTATGACTGGGTTGTCCAATGTATATCGCACCCAGTAATGTAGCTTGCAGCGGGGCTGAGCAGGAAAGATGCAAACTCGCCAATCTCTTCTGGTTTTCCACATCTGCGCACATATAAGTAATGAGCCTCGTCAATGCGTGTTTGTAATGGTCTGACCTTTTGAGAGCCGTCATATTACCGAGAGCCTCGGCAGTGTACAGACCTTGATCAACTCCATCTTGGAACAGCCTGCAGAACCGTAAGCTGCAATTGTGTACCAGACATAGCGGACACACGGTGTTTGGATAGGGCCAGGCAGGATAGCATTACACCTGATACCGTCAGGTCCTGCAGGAATCAATCAGACAACGTAGCACTACGCTGGAGATAGGCTCGCCATAGTCCTGCGCGAGAAGCAAGATCAGACAACCGAGATGCGAAGACTCAGAAGAGGCACAAACCTTGGCGGCAACTTTGGTCAAGCCAACGACACCGCTGCAATTGATGGTTAGGTGTCAAGCTATGCTATGCACAAAAGAGGACTTGCTGTTTGGAAGCTACGTAAGCACTGGCGAACCATTGCCCGAAAAGCCCGGCTACACTAGAGATGTTGACGCTGTCCGGAAGTATAATCAGCTCACAGCTTTGCGTACATGTCATTCCGCTTACACGCTACCGCCGGACTTGAGGTATTTGTACTGAGCTCGCATACAGTTCTTAACGCCATTGAGGTTGACCTATTACAAGTTATTGGTCTCAAACACCTGCAAGAAGCCTGTCAGACTTACTGAAGTGATAAAATCCCACTCTTTGTCCTCGACTTCATGTATGCGTTTCCCTGAACCAGGTGCAACACCGGCAGCGTTAAGGCCACCATCCAATCGAGAAAAGGTGTCGTAAACCTGTTTGGTAGCGTCTTCTACTTGTTGAGCGTTGGTGACATTGACAGGGAAGGTCAAGATCTTGGTCTTGCTACCAGCTGCTTCGATGGTCGCTTTGGCTTTCTCCAGCGCAGCTTCGGAGAGGTCAAACAAGCCCAATCCAAGAGCATCTCCCTTGGCGCAGATCAGAGCGGTAGCGAGACCCATGCCTGTGTGCTGAGATTGGCCAAATCAACCAAACCAAACTTAACATGACTGACCAGAAGCCGCGCCAGTGATAACATACACGCGTCCACTGTGAGCCATCTTGTATTACGGGTCACGAATGCACACCTTGGAGCTAAAACGCAGCCCCGCACTGAACTGAGATTTGGAAAGCCAGGTTTCGTTTGCCGACCGCCTTGCTACACCGAAGCTGGCGGCCGTCACGCAACACCTTTTTGCGCATCGATAATCTTCAGTACATAGGTAGAAGAAGAACGGATGCTGCGAAGTTCGGCATCACATTGCAAGATGGTGTCTGCATGATCAGTGCGAGTCAAGAAGTGCTAGCGGCTTGGGTAGAGCTTGTGCTCTGCGAATGGCTGGCTGCTTCTGGCTTCAAGCAATTTGTTCTGATGGACATCAAAGAAGCAGTGGTCTACAAGAGACGGCAAAGCAGACTGTGTGTCTCTCCTCGGATCTTCACATCGTTTATGCATTCTCTTTGATAGATTTTTCCGCAGACACGTTCTAGATCCGAGAGCTCGACATTACTGTGGTTGACAGGGCAGTCGAAGAATTGTTTGCGGCCATTCAAGACAAATTCGAGCGTTTCGACCATGCTATGTACGCGTTCTTCTGTAGTTGGACATTCACTGTATGCCAAACATCACGTTGGCGCATGCTTAATAAAGCCTACGCCTCAGCTCGATTTCTCTACATGGACACTGAAACCAATAGCGCGACCAATCTCCTTCCAACCATGCCAGGTCTAGTCTCATACACTCAATTCCGCAGCTTTTGACCCTTTAATGTAGTCCTGATACGGTTGTAAAGCTGGTTTCACCCACTCTTTGACGAATGCAGTGACTTGTTCCGGTGCTCTTCCTACGAAACTCTTCGGGTCCAATAAGCTGTTCAATTGGGGCACGATAGGCACGAAAAAGTCGTCCTGTCTTATCCTCTCGATGAGATCATTCTCGCCGCCTTCTTCTTTAACGACTTTGCCAGCTTGGTGCGACAGGACGCGGATCTTTTCGTGGACAATCTGTCGATCACCGCCGGCTTTTACCATGGCCATGATAATGTTTTCCGTCGCCATGAAGGGCAATTCTTGGTTGATGTGTTTGCGAATGATGGCTGGATAGACGACGAGACCTTCGCAGATGTTTTGCAGAAGAGTCAACAGGATGTCGGCTGTGAGGAAAGCTTCAGGTATGGACACTCGTCGATTCGCCCTGCAGAAGGTTGTCAGATGGAGGAATGCAGAGAAGCATAGACACAGCGCACGAGTCATCGAGTGTACGCTCAAACCATTGTACGCTGGAAGTCATCAAAGCATCTTGCTGCAAGACCATCAGATGCCTAGCCAAGCTACACACCCTCTCCGATCGCATTGGGTTTCTCTTGTATGCCATCTGTGAAAGCAGGAAAATCATCACTGTGCCTGGTTGATGCAGGCGGAACCACTTACAGCACTAGATCCAATCTGATCCTTTTCGAAAGGCTCTTCGATTTCTTTCAAATTGGCCAAGAGACGTATGTCGGTAGCAATCTTGTGAGCTGTTGCAGCGAACGATGCCAAAGGCTGCAAGACATCCACATCGACCTTGCGAGAATAGGTTTGACCGGTGACTGGGTACGTGTAGCTGAAACCGCAAAGCTCTGACACGCGCCGATCCAATTGCTCAACCTTTGATCCGATAAGGCATGCTCAGTGTTGACCGCATGGCTGATCACAACGACTTACCTTGTCATGATCGCCATCAAAAAGTGCGAGAAAAGAGGCCTGAGTGCCGGTTGTGCCTTTAACACCACGAAACCCAATATCGTCACGAGCTCTCTGAAAATTGCGCAAGTCCCATAACAGCTCCTACCGAGTGCGGTTCTTGAGATGTGCGATCAAAGGTGATTGAAAGCTGGCTCACCTGTAACCACAAAGTACCTCTTTTGCCGACAGTCACCAGCTGAGCAGGCTGAAAATGAGTCCATCCCAGGCAAGCGAGATCTTTGTGCTGCTCTGACCAAGCGGAAAGTCGATGAATGACGACGGCGAGCTTGTCTGTTACGAGCTCCATGCCTCGTTTAAGGAAGATCAGATCTGCGTTGCTGTCATTGTAATGAGACACTGTGCAAGTCCTATATCGCAGGCGACGCACTCGGTGACATAGCACGAAGTCGCGCCAAGATGAATGATGGGCGCTGCGGCTGGACAGACCAGACCAAACACATGAACGTGAGCCATAACATCGTGTCGTCTCTTTTTCTCTTCTATTGCAGCTTGCTCCATCTGTTTGCTGTCGAGCACCTGTTGCACAAAAGGAGAATGGGTTCATTTAGCTTTAGACATTTGGCTTTCGTGTTTGCACTGACCAGATTGTTCTTCATTTGGTCTATGGCTTCTTGAGGTACAGGCAACCCTAATTCTTTCTCTGCAATGGCCAAATTGAGCCATAACTTTCTCCAAGTTCCGCAACGCATCTGTTCTAACACTTTAAGTCTCTATAACAAGACGCATCAAAGATTGGTGCAAACGAACGCCAGAAGAGAAGAGTTTCGACATTTCTGCAGAGGCATAGCGGCTCGATAGACTGTAGATACACAAGCAGACAAATAATGTGAGAACTTTGAATCAGGAAATTGCCGACAAGGAGAGTATGTACGGAGTCTGATAAGCGTCATGAGCGCTCGGCATGTTTGTTAGCGTAGGCTGTTGCTTGAATGCGTTTGCTGTGACCAACGACACAGTGTGGTAGAAGGGGAAAGAGAGATAGATTCTTTGCAATATCTGGTGTGTTTGCAACTACGAGGTCCTACCTTTGACACAGCCAAATCATGGCCCAGCCATCTACAGAAAAGGTCAGCCTTGGTCTTGGCATATCAGGACGACGTGGCTTATTGCATGGGGGTATTTTGGCAGCTCCCCATCTACGATTCTCCGGCTACACCCAATTTACTGGTCGCTCTTCCGCCCAGCAGCTTGGAAGTACACATAGGCTCTCTGAGGAAAAGCCTAACAGGGTATTTCAAGCAAGGCAATTCACTGGCACAGCGAGCAGTGTCTGGATGGATAGAGACTGAAAGGCAGGCAGAAGGTGCCCTTTCTTTGAGCTCTACCTCTTGTTCAGAGTCTCACACAGGCCGTACTACTCTTCACAGCTAAGCTCAAAGAAATCAAGTCACCTCAAGAATCGCTCACTCCCGGTCTGCTGTAGTATGTCGCTCTTTTGCGTTCAGTTGCATCGCTAACATTTGATCAAGTGTTGGGATAGCAGGTCTATCTGGCTCTATCTTGGCGCGCAATCGCACGTTGCAACCTGTCTAATCCTCGTTGACATGCTAAATCTATCGTTTTCATCAGGCAACTTTCTCCTGCGGTTTACCCTACCACCTGCCTTGCTCTTCGCCACAGCCTTGTACGCTCTACCTCGCACGACGGCAAACGTACGATCAGAGGTCTGGGATCTTGAAACGACACATGTTCCAGCCTTTGCCAGAGTACACGCTACAGCCTACGATCACTCTTTGATGGCTTTGGACAGAGCAAGAGAAGGTACTAGGACAATCAGGGCAAAGTTTGACACGGGTGCGAAAGAATTGGGCGGGTTCGTGCAAGAGAAGTCTGGCGTCAAGCTGAGGGATTTGGCGCCAAACCAAGTTGAAGGCAGGACACAACCTGGGAACGTAGAGCGGATCGAAAAGGCAGTAGATGTGCCTGGAAAGGGTGATAGCGTGAACAAAGTCCTTTGAAACCTTTGTCTTTTTTCAAAACCTCCCGCGCTCTCGTCGCAGCTAATGCCAGATTTCGCAACATACAGGCACGGCTAGATATTGCTACGCGCATTGAGTCTAGGTCCATGACTTTCGATGTCTCGGATTCAAGGCATAGAGAGTGGGAGAAGGAGTTAAGGCTGCCTAGCCAGATCTCCAAGAGTGTGTATGCCCTGCTCGAGAGCGATACTTTCGTGAGGACGGAGGAGTCATGTCCATGTGCTGTGAGCTTTGATGACCGTATCTACAAGGCTAGGCTCAGGCGTAGATCTGACGAGGGTCTGTGTGTTAAGGCCACTGTCGAGCGCTGCCTGCAAGCTTTCGAAACAACGCATCTTATGTGATGCACCACCACTCGCGCCCTTGATATCAATTCTCCATACCGAGTCCTCATCACTGTGCGTTTGTCGCTGTCAAGACTAGGAAGGATGTATTTGGTTCTAATGGCGCGCGTCAGACAAGTCACAATCTATTGCTCAACACGTCCAAAGCGGGTCCATAAATGTCGTGCATCTCCATATCCGACATTACAGTTCTCAAGAACCCAGCGCGCTTCACAGACCCTTACGTCTTTCAAATCACATTCGAATGCATTACCGAATTGCCAGAAGGTCGCGTCTTTTAAACTTGTCACCCTCTCGCTGTATTTGGCTCAAATGTCTGCCCGTGTATAGATATTGAATGGAAACTCATCTATGTCGGTTCAGCCGAAAGCTCTTCGTATGATCAAGAACTGGACAGTTGCATGGTTGGACCAGTACCAGTGGGAGTGAACTCATTCGAATTCGAGGTAGGTCCTTGCTTCTATCTCTCCCTCGGCTTCTACCTCTGGGCTGCACCCTAAGAAGATGGCGTTTCTTTCAGCATCGTGCTTCCTCGTCACCTGTCTATTCACGTCATGCGTTCCTGCTTCACACAATTACTCACGAAACAATCTCTCTCTCTCTCTCTCGACAGGCATCCCCTCCTGCACCTTCAACAATCAAACCGGACGACTTGATTGGCGTTACCGTGATACTGCTCACAGGTTCTTACCGCGACAAGGAATTTGTTAGGATCGGGTACTATGTGCATACGGAATACGACAGCGACGACTTGCGGGGCTTAGAGCTCCCTCCTCAGCCGCCATTGTGGGATAGATTGGTTAGGAATGTGCTGAGCGAAAAGCCGCGGGTCACAAGATTCAACATAGAATGGACATGAGGCTATAAAATCAAGTTGCATCATTACTGTTTCCCACATTACACCCGTCGCTCCAGCTAGCCAAAGCTGAAGACCGGAAAAAAAATAGTGATCTAAGATGATATAGATCAGTAAAGCCTCGACAGACGTCAGCAGGGCAAGAGCTCACAAGAAGATCAGGCAATCACGCAGCCA